>OZ018335.1:62347674-63547674 GCA_963969495.1 Ceratothoa steindachneri | reverse complement strand
AGTGCTCTAATAAGAGTGAATTCAACTGTATTGAGGGATTGTGAAAAAACCCTTGGTTAGAAGAATCGGAATTATCTTTTGACACAATTATTTATTTGATTCTCAAATAATGCAGGGGGTTGATGAGTATTGTTTTTTGAGTAAAAGAGCTTAAAACGCCAACAGAACCATAGCTAATTGGAAACCTATTTGCGAGGGTTTTGCGCCAGTTTCTTGCATCCTAACCCAACTCATAGGTTCTACTGACATTACAAACCTCCTACACCATAGCATAACTTTGCCCTCGTAGGGGGACGTTTTGAGATTTGTTTCGAAAAAGATTTATTTTATCTTAACTATATTCTTCTTTCCATTAATCATTAATGGACCTTTGCTTCTCACCCTAAATTTTATTGTTTAGCTACAAAAAAGAAGGGAAAAACAATAAGGTGATTCGTAAATGATGAGTTATAGGAAGTAAATCTGTGTTTAGAGCGCAAGACGAATAGTCAAAAGAGGAGATTATTGGGGGTAGGGGTAACATTCTAGAATCTGATCATGTTCCACGAAATAAATTAAGCTTACTAACGTCCATATATACCATATCTCATATCCTCTCCTCTCCAATCGGGTGAGTTGCGGGGCAGTTCGTAGTTCTCCTTTTTTGTTGGTGGTGTGAATTCACGATCCCGAAAAAGATTTATCTTATTTCAGCATTCTCAAACCTGAAACCTTTTGTCAGTTCGACCCTAATCTCTGGTCGATCACTGCAACTCCGTTTGAGTACAAGGATGGGGAACAGTATTATAAATTTGGACGAAAAATTTCGTAAAAAGAAACACATTACCTCATATAGTACGAGGTCACAACCAAAATATTCAGCTTTGAACCTCACCTGTATTCTTGACTATAAAACACTTTGGAAAAATTGCTCTCCTACTCTTATCTAATACAATCCCTACGATTGGAATACCCTCGGTGCTTACGAAAATTCCCTTTCTGGCCACAACATAACATAATAAAGTTCATTGACATAAATCCAGTCACAGGTCTTGACTTCCTAAACAGGCATCAAAATATAGTGGGGGACAAGTGAACTATATAAGGGTATCCGATAATTTATCCCAGATGGACATCCTTAAGATCAACATAACAAAAAAAGGAGAGTACAGAGGATTTAAAACGACTTTGCAACGTTACAAAGATGTGTATGGACCGCGTTTTTGTCTATAGGCCATCTATCAATAAAAAAAAATTATGACCAATTTAACAGACCCAGAATGGTTTGGTTATTCTAAGGCATCGAACCTGTTTTATGAAATCCCTGTTTTGGGCTGTTCGAGAACCCAATATGGCTTATAAGCTCTAAACAGGATCAAATAGGTACGATTTTATCTACAACAGGATTTCCAAACAATCATTTCCGATCAGGCAGTGGATAAAGGTGTAAATGATTAAAAAAAAAACCCACAAAATTTTATAAATGAAATAACAAATGGAGGTGCAGGAGAAGAATTGCCAACGTCCTCATAACGTAGATAAGGATAGAATATTTGGTACCAAGGTGATATTCAAACAAAACTAGCATTATCTAGGAATACGTTATTCGAACCTAATTTGCATGCACTGTTTCGGTTAAATTTGGACAAGATACGTGTGAGCCCAAGGATAAATCATAAAGAAGATTTGCCTATATTAGCAGCATACGATATTAATTGATTTGACTATCAAAGGAAACACCCTGCTTTCTAACGTTTTCAGAGAACGCGAGCAGGAAGCTACCAAGATTGAGAGAGGGGACTAAATTTTTGCACCAATTGTCGTCTGCCTATTTTCTGATCAAAAGTGCCTCAAGTTTTTAATGGTTGAGTTTGAGGAGATGCAATGAAAATTTAGAGATATTAACGAAGATTTTTCAAAAAGTTGAAGAAGTATCGAAGTATCTCAAAACATGATACGGCGTCCTATGATAAGTTTCCTCCTAATTTAAAATCAGAACGTACGTATCTTGTGGATAATTGTAATCTGTTAGCTGTGAGTATTGAGTAATCGGCTTTCAACCCTGTTAGAGTAAAATAAGTGTATATGATATGAAAAGAGATGGGAGAGGTCCGTGTACCTGTCCTCAGTTAACTAAACCAGATTCAAACTAAAAAGCTTTATTACTCCTAGACTCTTCCTTTTATCCTATTTTCTTAACTTTCTTTATAACCATCTACTCACCCACATTTCATGGCTACTAGCTCATGTTGATGGCTAGTCGCCGACCAACTTCTATTCATTCTTATCTACTCGCGGCCTGGAGTAAGGTTCATTTCCTCGCATTTGGTTCCTGTTGTTTTGTTTTAACACACTATTCTATTTTCACTAGAATTTCCCTGTCTTTCTTTTCCTGATTTGCCTGCAAGATATCTTCACGGGTAGCTTGGAGAAACCATGCTTTACCTATCATGTGAACATCGTATTGACAAGCTTGCCCACTTTGTTCTAATGACTGCACAAGGATCTGTGGCTAAATATCTTACACACATTTTTATTACCTAACCGGGCACAACTTTCTCTATAGATCGCTCCTGACAATCTTTCTGAGGGGGATGTCCTCGTTGGCATCTTCATGGGTAGCTTGGAGAAGCCATGCTCCACCTATCATGTGAACATCGTGTTCACAAGGTTGCCAACCTTGTTCTTATGACTGCACAAGGATCTGTAGCTAAATATCATCCACACATTTTTATTACCTAAACGGGCACAACTTTATCTAGAGATCGCTCCTGACAATCTTTCTGAGGGTGATGTCCTCGTTGGCATTTTAAAATTAATTAAAGGGAAAAAATCAGCCTCTAGGTAAAGGAAACCTAAAATGGCACATCCCTCAAGAAGGCTTCTTGATCTTTGGCCCTTGGACACTAGTTCAATAAAAAAAAATAAAACCTATAGCTTGATAAAGTAATAAAGAAGCTGTGAAGGAATCTTAACATCTTTTATTCTTTCCTCGCTCTTAGTTTCCTAATCTATTTCATAAATATATTTATTTCTAAATAGCTGAACAACTAAATAATTTCAATTAACAGTATATTCAACATTTATGTCAATCACCTCTTGCCAGTTAGGAGGTAGTTTTTTTATTCTTCTAAGGTAATATTAAACAGGGTGTACATGAAATTTACCTGGTCTTCTTTAGATTTTTTATACTATTCAGGACATTTTGTTTTGAACAAAAACATCGAAATCATCTGGTTCAAGGTCTGGTGAATATTACAGTGGATGAACTAGAACCCGCCACAGTAAGTCCAATATTCTTTTATGCGTGATTCATGGTGTTTGTGTTCTTGCGTTATAATAAAGAATCACAACGTGTCTCCCGTTGAAGAGTGCAGGGCGTTTTCTTAAACGATTTGATGCACATGCTGCAGTTGTGCTAATTCTTGAATACTTTTGCCTGGCTTGCACTACACCATGAATCATAAGTAATCTTTATCCAATTTAATGATCTTCCTGGTCTTGGTTTATCTGTCAATGATTGATCCTCAGGACAAATGGTGTTTCTCAAACGTATTTGTTATTCTTAAACTCCTACAACATCACACATCCAATTTACATTTTTAGTCCTTCCAGTTTAGGGCATAAAATTTCAGTTTAAATTATTAAGAACACTCATTTACTAATGATATAAGAATAAACAGTGAATAATCTTCCAAACCAGGTAATTTATAGTTAGGTTTAAAAGAGTGGAAGTTTAAAATGCGAAGTTACATTTTTCTTCCAATAAACTGAAATTACTTATGCGTGAACCTAATATTCAGTATAAACATGAGCCATTTATATTGTATTCAGGAGCTCTCGTTAACCTAATTGATACGGCATACCGAGTTTAATCCCAGCTGGAGCAGATGCAAACGTAAGAGCACGTACATATCTGGCCATCGATGAGTGGACACGCTTCGCTTAAGCACGCGGGTACGTATATCTTACACACGCATATCAATTGCCACGCCACATTCTTTCCTCTTCCGAATTCATGGCACAATCCCCAAACTTTCTACTGTTTTAGGGAATCTTGCAGATGGACAGTTGTACCCACCTAGCCTTGACAAGAAAAGAGTTCCGATTCCCCTGGGGTGAGGAAAGTTTCTACTTGACAGCTGATTTGGTGTCAATTCACACAAAACTAACTTCATAACACCTCCTCCTCCCCCTCAAACAAAGAACGGCCTCTGGTACCCACGGTCACACTAACGATTGTCACGTGTTCACCGGTGATTGTTTTACTGATCTTTATGTTGGTTTCAATGTCCGGTCAGGGGATCTCGTCTTTTATACGAGGGATTTTGTCTAAAGGGAACATAGAAGTACTAGTAGAGGTAGTAGTATCTTGTTGAAGTTTTCTTCAATTAAAACCAATTTTTATAAAAGCGTTAATCTTTCCATTGTAACATTTAGCCCAGAGGCTCTCTTCTGCAACTCTCGTCATCGTTCTTCAGCAATCTAAGTTTTGAGGGGATTTTTTCAGACATCTGAAAATATATTTTCCTGTTTGTTCAGCCTTTGTGGTTCACTTAAGAAGTGGAGAGAGAACATGACAGATCCTCAACTTCATCCATTTTTCTGACTAAATTCAATGATGATTTATAATAAAAAAGTGGAGAGCAGCAAAGTTTTACTCTAAAATTGAGGATGGTAATCTTTCATTGCAACTGTATACAATTGTTCCTCTATTCTTGACACATTTATAAAGATCACTATTGTTAGGAGAATTAAGTCTATAGATTGCTCACAGAGAATCAATAATCTCCTATAACCTCCAGTTAAGTGATATTAAATTTGTCACATTAGCTCTTCCCTAAAAATAGAAAAATGCATCGCACTCAAAAGAAGAATGGATTGGCTTAGAAATTCTAGCACTATAAAAAGGTAAGGTGGCTAAATAATTCCCTAATTAGAGGTTTAAAAAGATGGTCTAACCTATTGTTTGTATTCAAATTTTCTAGTTTGATATGCAAAAATCTACCCATGTTATCATAGTCGGACCATTATACAACTACCGTACTTGTGCTATAAAAAATATCGATTTAGTGAAGTATCTTTGTATTGCTATTAACTTTGTGATTTCGAACCGAATACACAGAACTAGTGCAGATCATCAGAAAAAAAAAATTTTAACTAATATTTAAAACAAACGAATTCAAGAAAAGATAACATTGGTCCCTTTAAAAATTCTAAGGTTATGTCATAAATGCTCCTCAATAACTTTTTTGAATCTTTTAGTTATGAAAATTTGGAAGATATTTCAATTGGCCACCCTCGGATTGAATTAATATATAAAACAAAACTGATTTCACTGCCTTAATTCCATCAGCTTACCCACATTCCACAACCATACTGCCACAACAAAGATTACAGACCAATATACTTTATGTGCACACCGAGAAGAAACTTTTTTATGCTGAATTATGCAACCTGCCATCCAGAAAATTGAGCCAAGCCCCTTCCCGGATGAAGAGCACATCATTGTTATGAACAGACCTGTATATAGGCTGGACCTGAATCCCTAGGAAAATGTCTAGAGGATTCTCAGATAAAGTTATAAAGCAAGAAATCCGAAAACAGCTTAAGGTTAATAAGCAAGAGTGTCAAATCATGATCGAGAATAAAGCCTTTCACACTAAATCATAATTAATTATAAGGTGTTGTAATATTTTCTCATAAATAAATCGACACTTAACAATATAAATTTAGTTTCGCTTATTCGCCCACCGTTTTGCTTATCTGCTGATACGAAAGGCGGTTAATAAGTTTTGCAATTCGGATATAGGGAAAAGTGTTTTATTATTTTTCAATATAACTACCCTCGACTTCAATGCACTTGCGCCACCTGTCCCTGAGGCTTCGA
Organism: Ceratothoa steindachneri; assembly: GCA_963969495.1. NCBI lineage: Eukaryota > Metazoa > Arthropoda > Malacostraca > Isopoda > Cymothoidae > Ceratothoa > Ceratothoa steindachneri. The sequence continues at coordinate 63,541,805 of OZ018335.1, read as the reverse complement.
ATTCCCGACAACCAGAAATCTACCGACTGCTGTTCAATCCACTCCTGGACGGCGAGCTAGACATCTTCATCGTCCCCAAACCGGCGTCCACGCAGTGCAACCTTGAGCTGGTGGAATAAAAAGTAGTCGCTAGGGTCCAGATCTGGACTGTAGAGAGGATGGTTGAGCTACTTAAATCCGTACTCGCGCAGGGCAGCTTGTGCAACTCTGGCGCTGTGGACTTTGACGACGTTGAAGTCGATCATGGGGCGTGAGGTTTCATGGCCTGATTGTCGTTGATAATGTGAATAACACTTTCATGTGATATTCCAAGTTGTCGCTCGATTTCTTCAACCTTTACCCGCCGATTTTCCGAGGATCATCCTTTCCACACGGGCCACATTGTCCTCGTTGGTCACATCTGACTGGCGTCCTGGACGGGAGCCAACTTCAAGGGACTCACGACTATGGCGAAACTCCCTATTCAAGCGACCAATGGTTGCATAGGAAGGGGCGGTGTTGGTGTACACTGCAACCATGCGTTCATGGTTCTCTTTTGCATTCTTGCCTTCCTTGCATAGGAAGGGGCGGTGTTGGTGTACACTGCAACCATGCGTTCATGGTTCTCTTTTGCATTCTTGCCTTCCTTGGTCAAAGATTTGATCACTGCGCAGTGCTCAACTTTCTCCATTGTTGAAAAAATTGTGACTGACGATCTGCGATAAGCTACTGCTTCTTATATAGATGAGGCAGGAGCGTGCGGCTGCAGGTCCTGACTTGTCATAACTTGTCATAACTTGTCCTAACACCACCACAAACAGCCATCCCCCTTCTTCTGTTTTGCCCTACAGATTCGCAAAATTTATTGACCGCCCCTCGTAACTTTCGTTTTATTCATCCAGATTTGCATAACTCATAGGTAACTTATACTTATAAGTTATGTTATACCTATTTTAGATAGCTCGGATTTTGGGGGGGTAAATGATATAGGGAATGTAAAGAAATGCAGGCATTCTGATCGTTTTCAACGGTACTGTATAACTATTTTTTTTTACGTTTTGGAAAGACAAATGAGTTCAGCGTGTAGCTTCGATAAAATATATTTATCAATTATTCTAATATTTTAGGTTGATTGGCATTTCTAAGATCTTTAGCTCGATTTTTAAATTCTTATCTATATTTTTATAATATTTATGCTTTAGTTTTAATTTTTTTAATTATTTTCTCAAATTAAAGATTTTAAAAGACTTTTTATCTCTTTATTATATAGTGTTTTATATCCATCATATATATCCTGCCCATGCAAACGTCATACATTTTCGATCTCATAGCCATTTTAATTGTTTAAATGTTAGATTATTGATTTCATGGCGGGTCGGCTTTAAGTCCTTTCGGCACCATGGTCTCGGAAACATGTCCTTTGGCTAAAGTGAATCCGTTTTCCTGTTCAGTTACCGAGCAGCCATTTTTACACTGCCTCAGTTACGCTTGGGATAATCCTTATCCACGCCAAGCAAGTGAATGTATGATTATATCTGCTGTGTATTAGTCTTAACATGTTTCAATGAGATATATTTACATAACTTTTTCATTGTTTTGTCACAGGTTACTTACTGCTCGTATGTATTCTAGGGGTTTCAGCCACTCAAAAGGAGGGGGTATGTACGTGGGTACATTCGACTCTTGCCTCTTGGATGTAATTACTAATTCAATAAAGAAATTCATATAAAGATCAAAATGACACTCACTTAATGGCCCGCACACATTCACATACTTACATATGTGATATTTATCAGGATTTTTTATTTAGTTAATAAATAGCATTATCCGATTTAAACGAAAATGTTTTGTTAATTTAAACCAAAAAGGAAACTTTAAGATTTATATTTTTTTATTCGAATGATGTATACACAACACATTGCGCACATAACGTGTTATAACAAAGAAGTTATTAGCTTGATTCCATTTAATTTATTTTTATAAATATTGTTTTATTATTTTCATCATTTCTATACACATCATTTTTTTCCGGGTAATGTCACTTTCTTAAAAGAACAGAAAATTTATAGCCAGCCTTTTCTCCCCTACGTCTGTGGGTCCGTGTACAGCTGTGCCTTAAACACTTCCCTCTTATAGAAAAATAAATACACCCAGATTAATCAAATGTGATAACATCATTTTTAAAAATATAGAATAAAACAAGAATAAGACAATAAAGAGACGATAAATTGCACAAGAAATAATGTAGAGATGCAAATACTCGTAAAATAAATCTCAATGTCATCGGCTGTTTAACTCTTCAACCCAAATATACGATATATGTGAGATTTATAATGTGACCCCCGAGAGTCATTATTCAAATGATATGCGCCAAGACGAAATTTCATACAATAAAACAGGCAATTAGTAAAGTCACAGAGAGAATCCTCAATGGAAAACGCGATACATGATTCCAATGTGGTTAATTCGTAAAATATTTTTCTTAGATTACCTTCTTTATTAATCTATTGGGGGTCATTTTCTTTTCCCATATCCGTCATGCATCTTCCAACTTGTAAGTGGTTTTAAACCCAAAACTACCTTTCTATGTTTTTTAAAAATATGTAAATTTATGCATAAAAGACAAAATAGTAAAAGGCTAGTTTTTTGAGAAAATAACAAACTTAATTATATATTTAATTGGTATCTTTCCTTTGTGAAAAGTGTTGATTTTATAACATTTTCGAAAAAGAAGATTAAGAAAACTGGTTTAAATCCCAGACTCAAATTTCTCTCTAAGACAGAAAACGGAAGTGAATTAATTATTGAGATATATTAAGAATTTATTACTTAATAATTTTTTAGCAATCAAAAGTAATTCACAGCTGTAATTCATGCTATGATATTGTTCATACTACATTGCATTTAAGATATATTTAAAAATACTGGTGGCTATATTAATCTTAAGTAATGTAGTTTGGTCTAATAAAACTTGCTGCTCTTTATCAAATTACATCGATCATATCTATGTAATAGTTTATTAATAGCAAAGTGTGGAGTTCCTACTTCCTCTTAATGTATTTTTTGCAAGGATTAGAAGAGAATACACCTTTATACCAAATTTAAATTAGAATACCTCAGAAAATTGAAGATATGTTAATATAAACATAAAAGGCACTAAAATCACGTATTTTAACGAAATAAAGAAATCTATTTTACAAAATAACATTAAGAAGAACATGTTACCAATAGTTGAAACAAAACATTCTTTTAAGCATTTTAGGCTGTATTTATCAAAGCCAAATTTTGGAGAATGTATTGAAATAGCTTGGAAGCCCATATCCCCCGATATTTTGAGAGAAATGTTTCTTCAAATAATATTAATAATTAATGTATGCGCTGTTAATGACTAAGAGCTTTATGCGAGTGAGCAGTTATCGACTAAAGAAAAAAAAGACCACGTTTTAAGGTACCCCTAAAAAAAGGAAATGAGCGTATAGCAGTAAGTTAAATTCACTAAGCTCTTTCTGAACTTGAGAATTTTAAGTACGAAAGAATTTCAAGAATTAAGAAACGGTGATCTAAAATGAAAATGATTAAATCGTAAGCCAAAACGAAGAAGGGTCGCAGACTTGATCGGTTAACTAATACAAAAGAACATCACAAGTCTAGTAAAGGTTAATTCACCATAATTAAAAAAGTGCCAACATCTGAAAAATATGTTGTTAGTCCCTTCTGATTATGAAATGTAAGTAAGAAACTTAAATTGACTGCAAGGCAGGGTGCAACTACTTACTTTGCAGGATATCGCTTTAATTAGTATTCATCAGAAAGTCAGAAGTAATTGTTTTATATTTCACATTTTTTTATTATTTTACACTTCAATACATTTTTCATTGTCACCAAGTTGAAAGATAATGCCTAATTTATTGCTCTCAATTCGACTAATTAAACCTATATATGATAAAAATATTTGAGAAGTATTAGCATAAAAAATAGTAGACGTCATACATCTAAACAACCCTTGATCGCGTTTCCTTGGCGAACCGACAAGAATTATTAGAACTTGGCTAGGATGTAATTTATTCACCATATGAACAAGCAATTATACTTTGGGGCTAAATTTTATTCCGTTCTTTGCTAATAAAAATCTCTCGCTATCATCAAAATAAACATAGACACATTATTTGCAACATATCGAAAGGAATTTCGTTTGGAACTCTTATTATAATTGCTATGGAGGAAAAAGCTGAATCTTCAAAAAATAGATAATATTGTTTTAAGTAAAAAACCAATTAAGTGCCATTTTTCCTAAAATTCACTCTTTAAAACCGGTATCTAATTGGAGCTTAGGTTAAAGACGTTTTGTTTTAAATTATGGTCATTTTTTTATAGTTCGGCACCAATTTCAGTGTTTTAATATTATTTCCGACTTTAAATAAATATGTCAGAGATCAGGAAACAGAAATTTAATGTGTCTATCCGCTTTATCGATTAATTTTAGGTGTCAAATCATTATCCAAAATAAGGCAATATAAATGAATAAAAATATCTAAAAACATATTCTTATTATAAAACTTTATGGAATCTACAGAATATTACTGATATTTGCGCAATACAGGAGGAAATATGTCTTAAATTGGCTTTAAATGTCGATTTGTGTCATTATCAAACTTAGCACGTTAATCTAAGCAGTCGAGTTAATAACTGCCTTGTTGGTGTCCAGTTAATAAATAATCTAGGGGGACAAATTTCCCATCAACAACAGCAAATTGGTACCGCTTGGAGAGCAATTTAGTGACAATTGTAAGAAAATAACCACTAATCCTCAAGCTCATACGAATTTAAAGAAATCCTTTATGTTTTTACATGATAGAAAACTGAGTTGAAGTGCAATGAAACTACCTTAGCCACATGACCGCGATCTTGTAAAGACTGTAAGTTATTTACTAAAAAAAGCTAATGAATCAACCGTGTCAAAACCATTTCTAAATCAAAATTGTGCATCTGGGAAAATATCAAAGATTCAATTAAAATTGTTAATTCGTATGACAATGTTTTGTGAATTTATTTTACATAATCTGAATAAAAAAACTTGGTCTGTCCTCCGAAAACACGCAGGAGTATATGATTTTTGTAGTTGAAGTTATATTGAACATTATTCCAAAAATACCTAAACAACCATTTATGAGTGAGTCAAGATATAGGCATGATATTTTAGTTGCCAGAACATCAGATAGAATTTTAAAGAATAAGGAGTAAACAGGTAGCCCTACCCCACTAAAGGTATCAAATTACTTTTTAAAAATTATTACTATCAGAAACTTTAAAAGCAGGTTTTTTGAGATCAAATGCCCTGAGACATTTCTATTTAGAACATGGAAGTAAATTCTCACTTCGATGGAATTCATCTCGAGACAATGTCTTTAAGTGCTTCATTTATAACATCAAGAGGGTCAGTTACTCTAAAAATGACCTACTCACCCCAATGCAAATTAGATACATCCTGAGTTACTTAGGTCCAGTTAACCGAAGATTTAAGATATACCTTAAGCGTAAGATTTTAACTTCTTATTGTAATAACGCTCTTTTTATCTCAATTCATCTAATAATATCGAATGATGAGATGAGCCAATATAAGTTAGAATGGAATATCAGAAAAATAATATTAAAATAATGAGTGTTTCTAGAAACTCTCTGATCACGACCAGACACATTACTCAAATAAAGGGCAGGAGCATCACCTTGACAATAAGTTTGTGAAATAGAGCTAAACCATTGCTTCTGGTGCGTATTGAGGACATTTTCCAAAATAGAAAATGAGGCAATCATCCTCCTGAATTAAAATCATAACTGAGTGGAACAAAATCATATATACTATCACCTAAATTGGGATTCCGGTATCTACCGAAAATATAAAAGTGTTCTTGCCTCTCTATATCAAATCAATCTACATTTCATGAAATAAAGTCGTACAACCTTCAACTTATCTCATTTGGATTGCCAACTATGTACAGAATTTCTTTGGGTAGGTGCATCTTTTGATAATTCTATCCAAAAGCGTTTTCTTATTTAAGGGTTCTGAAAATTAATCTTGGATTCCTTTGTTACAAATTTGATTATTGAATATTTTGGTATTACAACTTTTAATCAATTAAGACAATACTGAATTCTGATTAATCAAGTTCTGATAATAACAACGTAACTGCGTATATAAAAATATAAGAGGTCTTAAAGTTAAGAAAAATATGCAATTACTCTACTGTTGAGAGTTTCGAAGAATTTTAAAAAAAATCAATTTCGAAATTTTGACTCACTCAAAAGTTTTTTAAAAGAGAACAAAAGCTTTTCTTAGACAAACTATTTAAAAAGGTTTATAGGTTTCCTCAAACATAAGAGTTTACTCCAGTAAAATTTTATTAAATAAAATATAAGTCACAGCTCATTACACCACAGTAAGACAGGAGATTAACCAATCAGTGTGGTAATAATAAAAGTGCTATATACCCATTAATGGTATGCGGTTCGTATAACAAAGAGGAACCAACATTACACAGCATTAGGCATGCTTAAGAAAAGCTCTTTCCCCAAGCCAAGAGAATGACTGTATTCAATTTACCTTAATATTGTAAGATATAGTAAGCATCCATGGTTGCCTGGAAATCCTCTCTTATACTGCGAGAGAAAAATTAAAAATTATTTTAATCCAAATGTCTCTGTTGCTTTAGGGTGGTTAGATTCGTCTATTTGATACAGTCACCTGCTTGTCGTAGATGAAAACCATCCCAAATGAGTGAACGATACAGTGTGAAGGTAGCTATTCATTGGTATACTACCGGCCACTCAGAATGGAGATAGAGAACACCGCCAATGTAATTTTTTTTTTAAAGAATTCTGTAAGAGCGGAATGAATTAGGATCCTACATAAGCCAAATTAAGTAGCACAATATACATTCCTCACTCTGAAAGTCTCCTTGTCGCATTAATTATTAACCATTTTTCTATCTTCACTACTTTGCCAATTCTAAACAAAACAGCTTATTTTCCAAAATGGCAGTTCCAGATCTCTTATTCGTCTAGATATTAATTAAACTCAAAATAAAATGTGCATGAAAGATAATAGACTTGCATTATCTCAGCTACAAAATTACTATGATGTAACTTGTTAAATCTTGCCCATACAAATACATATTTTCATCTCACAAATCTGAATCCTGATTCGAATCAAATTGGGTATTATGACAAAAAGTCATAACTCGTCCATTCCTGTGGATTTATACTTTTACTATCCCATTATTTTTTTATGATAGTAGCAAACATGCAAGGAAATGCCCAATTTAGCAATAGTAAAGAAAGTAAACAAAGTATCCAAATCCGCATGGTGATATGGATCTGAGCCCAAATCAAATGGACTCTTTCATCTAAATCGCCTAATAAGTTTTTTTATATCTTTTGTACCGGAAAGAAAGGACAAATTCATGGACGGAAGTCCATCTCTGTCGACAGAGGTAATATTTAATGGCAAGTAAAAGTAGCTTAATTCAGGGTAAATGCATAAAATAGGTATATATATAAAATTTGCATAAACCTATAAAATTTTCATAAAAGATATGAGAGCAAGAAGAAGATTATAATTATATTAACTTCAAAAAATATAAATCCAAATAAAAAAACAAATAAGAATTACAAAGAAGAAAGATTTAATTGAAAAAGCGTTTTTATTTAATTGGGTGAAGTTTGAAAAAGCAAGAAGGATATCAAAATTAGAAGGATCAACTGATAAAAGAACCTTGATAATTGTAAATTTATTTTAGCGGAGATCATTTTATGGTATGAACATTTTCTGTCAGGAATTGAACATATCTTCACCATCAGAAAAATTATTGTATGATCCAATTGTAGAAGTCTAATAATACTAAAAAATAGTTTTGATAACTCCAAAGGCACTAGGAAGCAATGTTGAATTATATTTAATGTCAAAATGCATTTGGAAAAAGAAAGCTTTTGACATCACTGAAATTAACAAAGAAAATGGACGATATATGTAGAGAATTTTGTATGGGATGTATATAAGATATATTTTGGTAATAACTATTTAAATTAAAGTTACCGAATATTGTGTAGGAACTGACGACTCCTAATTTTCGCATTAAATAAAATATCACAAAAGTTGAAGGCCTCACATACCTATGTGGGTTTTCGAAATTTTGCACAGAAAATTTTATTTTGCAAGGACCTGAGAAATGAAAAATATCAACTAGCCTGATATACAAACTATACTGCCTATTATTAAAATAATTGTTCAACTTGATAGAGTATTTGAAGGTGGAGAATGTGAGGCTAATAATCGAATACAATAATTAGAGTAATAGCACAATATGGTTTAATACATAAAGATTTAGTGATTCGGAAACGAAAGCGCATACTATCATATTAAAATCTTGTTTTTAATAAGGGCAAAAGTATTTTAAAAACAATACATAGTTGAAGTTTTCTTTATTTTATTTGGGTATCCTGATTCGTTCAACACAAACCTTTGTAATACTATGTGCTATTTTAATTTCTAATAAGGATTTAAAAACCAGATGAATTTATTTGTTTCATTTCTAACTTTTACTCTCCACATAGGTTTATTAAGTACGGAGGAGACGGCGCTATAGTTAATACTAATAAAGTAGTCTTTCTTGGTAAAAATTAAGGAGACTCTTCTACAGTTGGTAAAGTTCAGGAAACTTTTCCATTCTTTAACCAGTTTTCTTTTCCTTTGTGCCAGGTTCTACTTAAACGTGAGAAAGAGTGAGTGATAGAGTGTATGGAGAGGAAATGTAGAAAAAAAGCGATCTTTAGGATTTTAACGCAATCATTCTCATCCTATTAATTGTGAGTGTTAAGCCACAATGTGTGAGATATACATATTACAAAGGATGCAACCAAAGATTGCAACCGGCGGTTTGACACAGACATCCATAATAAAAGGAAGAAAGTGTTTGGAATCACGTTTACCTACACTCCGACAAATATTCTTCTGGTTTGACAAAACTGCCATTTCACATATCATTTTCAATGCGTTATTATTGGATTAGTTTGGAATATAATAATTTTAAAATATTTTAGGGCTATGGAGCGAATTTTACCTTTTTTACAAGCAGGAATGCAGTGCATTAACCTAGTTTTAAAAGAAAAAAAGCATTTTCTATTCTTTCCAGAAGCTCGGAAGCGCTTGTGGTTCTGAAATCCCACTCCTCTTTGGAGTTCCATTCCAAAACAATCAAATTTGCTCTACTTCCCATGTCCATCGTTCTTTGATCTCTTCGCTTTCATCCGCTGACTCGTTATTGACATCATCTGGCCTTCTCGCTCCTACGCTTGTGAGAACTGGAGCAACTTCTCGAAGAGTGACCCCCTCGTTTGCGAGTACTTGATGCGTTACTGGAAAAACTTCGCTAAAACCGGGTACGTACACGCAAATAATGTTACGGTCATCGAACAAACAGAAAAGGCCTTTATATGTAGAGGTCAGGAAAGGGACATTTTGGAGCAAGAATATTATGGTAACTGTATGTGTCATGATCTCTGACACTCGACCACAAAAACATTAAAAGAAAGAATTATAGAGCATAATGACACCACAGAAACAGAATTATAACTCAGAGTGTCCATAGTGGTTGGAAGGCAAGAATATTATATGGTAAAATGTTAAAACCAATGAGGGTTCAGACAGATATCCTCTGAACAAATATTTGTAAAGCTTTACTTCAACTTAGATAGAAAGCAAAAACCAACAACGTTTCGAATACAGTAAATTATTGCCGCGGTTTGGTTAGAAACAGTTGAAGTTTGTAACATATGCAGCAAAAATGGTCAAATGGAGCCACAAGAAATCGGTCGGTACACGACACTAGTTGGTCGAGCACATTAGCGCAATGTTAGTGAATTATTCGGAAAGTTTCTCATTTCCGGACTAGATTTAGTGATTTAGGTCATTGCGCCACTTATCATTTGAAATTGTGAATTAAAGCATGTAATCAAATGATAAATTCGCATAAAGATAAGAGTTAAAATCAATGGCTCGGCCTAGGGCACCAGAAACAGAACTTACTTTGAGGGAAGTTGAATAAAGAACGATAATATTGCGTTTTGGAGCAATCAGAGAAAAGTAGAACTATAATGTCCCAAGGAAATGCTACCGTTACCACTTCAGGGGAGTGTGGATATAACTATCACTTTGGAGTTCCGTGTCGGAAGAGTAATGTCGCATGTGTGAAAGAAGGCGAAAGTTGAGTGACAGTGGTGTTGTGATTGTCTATGTAAGTGATGACCTGTATGGATGGAGCAGCTTAGATCTCGCCTCAGTTTTAGGGTTGCTAATTTTGTAAAATAATCCTATCATAAGTGAAATTGTATTATTTTTTCCTTTCTGTTTACTCCCTCCTTAAGGGTGTTTAACCACTCTTTCCTTCTTCTTGCGCCATTTGAGAGTGGGAATGTTTTTAACTAACGATGGCATTTTCGTTTAATGAAGAGGTAATTGTCAGGAAAGGCATTAAATGAAATGGTTGAATAACGAGCAGTGTGGGAAAAAAATATGGATAACACCTAAAATACCTTAACTTAATATTGATAGACTCAGGATTTACAACCCAACCAAACTGATGGGGAGAAAGAGTTAAAATGGTTTTATCCTTTTAACTGTTTTCGCCGAGGATTCTTGCAAAATTATTTGTAAATTCAAATTATCCCGACTATATTCGTACACAGTTCACTTTGTAATCACAAAGATCTGCCCAACATAAATGATTTTGAGAAAAAAAAAATTAGTTCACATCTTTTATTTTTGTTTATTAACGCCACACTTTCCTCTTTTGGGGTAGGGTCCTTTAACCTTGCTTATGGGGCTTGAAGTACGGTCGAATCGTGTTTCAACGGCACCCAGAGAGAGCGAAAACCACTCAGGGGTCAAGAGAGAGCCACTTAATAAGGTCAGGGAGATTGTGGACTGAAATCTAACTTCGTTGTACGCGAAAACGTGTGGTATGGATTGGGATTGGGGATTGGAAAGGCACTGTTTCGTGATTGTCAATGTTCGTGAGGAATTATCTGCACAAAATATTATTGAGTCTGTCCAGGTAAAGAAATCCAGGGCCTTTGACTTTAGGGCCAGAGATTTCCTGCCTCTCCGTAAGTTAGAGCTAACTTACCAATAATTCAGCTCAATTCTGCGATGTAATAAATAATCAGACTGAATTGCCAAATTTATCGGATAGCATAAGGTAAAGGTAAGTATGAATAGCACCACCATATCGTGCCTTCAAGGAAATTTCCTGGGTCAGTGTGAACTCTGGTTAGGCTGTTCAAGGCAAGTCGATGGGACTTATCATCAAGGTGCCTGACAAAGAGTAAATTCCACTTCTGAAACTGCGACTGTAACATCCTTCCACTTTCGGTGTCACGCGTGTATACTTCAAAGCGCAGGGCAGGCATTACTCCTTACCTTGAACAGTACAGTAGGGAAACACAGGGAATTAAAGATAGGGATCAACGGATTCTAGCTATAATTGTCCATGGTAACAGACAAGCAACACTGGCTCAAACAGCATCTGCATACAATGCAAGAGGTATCATACAGGTACAAATCAGGTCCATGCAGCGTTTTAACTTTCCATGGGATATGGAGCAAAAACAAACCAGAGTGTCCTTGATGATACCAGGACCCTGGACACAGCGCTAAACCTGGACCTTTAATGTAGCTAAATAGGCCGTGGACCTGGTACAATATATGGAGTGCAACGATGAGTCACAGTTACATGGTTTTCCGGTTAATGACTGGGTGCGTGTTAGGGGCAGACCCCAAGATTCCATGGGCCCCTCTTGTCAAAAAGGCACCACGCATGTTGATAATCATTATATATTAGGGTCAAATGTGTTCATCTGTCTTATCTTAGGTCCACTAGTCTTGCAAAATCGTCCTTGAGTGGTGATTGCTAACTGGTGTGGCTACCACGTTTACCAGTCATGAACGCAATCCAACATTTCTGGAACGTTATAGTCATGTCTATTCCTATTAAAGTTCAGGCGGCTGTAAATATTAGTGAACTATTAACAGCTATCGAGACGATACCGATCAATATTTCTACATGGGATCTTCCGTCTACTTGTGAAATCGATGCAATGCCAAGATTCTGCTAGACTGCTCTCAACAAGATAATCAGTACCTATCCTATTACTTTGGCAATTCAGTATAATTCAGCATTGAACCATACTTGAGGAACACCATTCTACTGCTAAAAATGCCTTTTCCCCCTCCCTCAGACAAACTTCCTAAGATGACTATAGGCATTACAGCCTTTCTTCTGTAATGGTAAAATCCCCCAGTAAATTTCAAGGTCATTTTCTCGAATCATATGTTTACCTCTCTAAGTACATTTATGCTACAATGTCCAGTACCTTGATTGCTTTGCCGCGAAAGCGTTTTTATTAACAAAACAAAATTAAGCAATGAGTTTATCCAAGAAAGTGTAACAAATCCTGGGAGATGTTGGGTCATATGTATATAGATGAGGCGCAATAGGAGATATTGATGAAATGGTGTTAAGTAATAGCAAACAAATTATGGCCACAGAGGACTTATACAAAAATGATGAGACGTATTAAGCTGCTAGCACAGTGGTTTTCAATTCGTTTCAGGCTACGGACCACAATTCAATGAAAAAAATGTCGTGGATTATTTTATTTCTGAATACGGATAAATAAGTATACACAACTAGCATTTTGGTTTGGAATACATTTCCTCAAAACAATTTCTAAACTTATATAAAATAATAGTCAGCTAACATTTCAATCAAAAATATATTTCTTACAAACATAATTTCCTGGAAAATGAATACTTATCTAAAATTTTGCCGTGAAATTTATTTATAACAAACAGAAATTTGAAATTATGCAAGGAGTATACGACCAACAAACACTTTCCCTCCAAATTTGCTTAACTCATTTTTTCTTTTACCCAGACTTTTGGATGCTATTCTAAAACACAGGCTTTTAATGTTAGGAGTGGTACTTTATAAAGCACAAAGAATATCGGTTTCAACTGTGAGCCTATTCCTATATTTCTACTTAATGTGTAGCAGACATGAACATCCACTTTCGCATATGTAAGTTTATGCAAATGGCAAAGAAACGCTTGTACATATCTTGAGCCAGCAAATCATCTTTCAGCTCCAAAATATCGTCCTGCAGATCCTCGGGAACAGTATTAACATATGTTATGAATAGATTCCTGATAAAAGATAACTCATCGGTTTACATGTCAACTTCTGGAAACTATTTGTGAAATTCTTCCTGCAGCTCTTGTAAATGCTCAAGAATGCCTTTCTTTTCCTCGAGCATAGCATCCGCACGTGGAAATTTAAACAAATTGTTATTTATGACTTGCCCAATCCAGAGTTATAGCTTCTCAAGAAAAGCCTTGATGATGCCATGGTGAGAAAACAGATTTTGGCATTTCCTTGCAGCTGAAGATTCAGTTTGTTAAAGACTTAAAAAACATCAAAAAGGTATGCAAGGTCTAAATCTGTGTTAGTATATTTTTTAAATACTCTTTCTCTTGAGAATGGAGAAATAAAAATCAGTTCTTCTCCCAGTTCAAAAATTCTGTTGAGTACATTCCCTGGCAACAACCCTTGTGCAAAAGTTTAGAATAGCAACACTTCAAAGTCGAAACCCATGTCCTGACATAATTATCTGAACAGCCTGATGCTCACTGCTGACGATTTGTTGTAATTGAACACCCTCATCAATCCTTTGAAAATGGTGTTCAGGGGATCCGGCAGTGTTTTCGATGCTAATGCCTATCTGCGAAGGAAGCACTGAATGAGAGTTACCAATAGAGCACGCTGCTTCACCAACGCTTGGAAGCCTAATTTTGAGCCTAACATAACAGGTGTAAGATCAATGGTAACACCAATATAATTTTTCCAATCTAGACCATTTTCTTTGAAGAAATTGTTAACAATTTCTAACACATCCTTAGGTCTGACGGTGGTTTCAATATTCTTAAAAAGATAAATTCTTCTTTGATGTCTCCATCAAGCATATATCGTGCAAACACCAATAGCTGAGATAAAAGTGAGACATCAGTTGATTCATCCAACTGTATGGAAAACAATGGGAATTTCTTTATTTCATTCACAACTTGTTCATTTATGTTTTGTGAGATATCATGTATCCATCTCGATACATTGTCATTAGGTGCATATATATCATTTAGCTTCCGTGCTGCGAACTTGCTGACAACAAGCCTCTCCATTTCTTTTGCACAGGGTAGCACAAGTTGCTCTATAATTATATGAGGCTTATTGGCCTGTGTAACCTTGTATGCTACAATGTATGAAGGGACCTCAAATGCAATACCTCATTGGACGTCTTTTCCTAGAATGTACCTGATGGGTCAAGGTGCTGCCGCTTGTGAGCTGATAAATACCGCTCAAAATAATCTTTATCCTTTTGCACAGATTTGGGTAACGCTTTTCTAGATGGAGCTTAAGCTTATCTGGCTTCAATGACTAATTCCCAAGAATTTGAAGCAAATAACACACTGCGGTAACTCCATGCTACCTTTTTCTTTACAAGTGAAGCCGAAACTAATGTAGTCCTCTGAATACTTGCGCTTGACATTCCTTTCCACCATTTCCATTTATTCAGATCTGTGGTCAATGTAACGAAATATATCAAGTATGTGTTGAGTTTGGCAATAAAAATGAGAAAACTTATGATAAAGTCAATAATATAGCACCATATAACGTAAACAGCATAACCAGCATAACAGAGCACGCAGCACAATAAATAACCAGAAATAGTTCACTATTTTCACACCCCGTCCCTGCTTCATCTAGTAAAAACTACTACATTTAACAGTAGAAAACAAAATAAAATTAGCCCATACCTGTAAAAGACCACAGGATGAATGATGCAACAAATCAGTTCAGCAGTTCGGTGGCGACTGGCTACGGCACTTTACTACAGTGTTATATCTAGCCGCGGGGCAGCTGACAGGAATCAACAGGATTGCTCGTTACCTTGACTCATACAGTACAAATATATACTAGGTCAGAGCCACGTATAGTGGCGTGAATCTTGCAAGTTGATTTTAGAATAGAGTTCGTACTGATTTTCAGTAACTTTAAAATTATATAGACTCATTTCTAGTTCGTTACCATATACAGTGGACGTCCTATGGAGAACTAAAAAGTCACCATGGACCACCAGTTGAGAATTACTGTGCTAAGCTAGTGAACTCAAGATGAATTAAATCTCCTTTAATAGAATAACATTAAAGAAATTTGATAAAAGATCTAGCAATGGAAAATTAGAGTAGCTAGCTTGCAAGTCTTTGTATTTAACCTCTCTATGATCCTCAACACAAACGCGCCCCTACCGATCAGTTGTCTATGCGCTCCTGCCATATAGTACAGAGAAAGTCAATTGACATAGAACTTATCAGGCATTAATGAGCTAAGTTTTTTATTTTATTATTTATGTATCTCCTGACTATCATGCAATTACTACAGGTTGTGTATTTTTTTTTATTTCGCTACTTAATTCTATGCGCAATTGGGTTTGAATTTTCTTCAGATATTTAGCATTTGAAGGGTTAATGAAGTGGTTCTTAACCTTTTTAATACCATGCCCCTTCTAAGAATTAGTCCTTCTATCCACGGCCTCTTTGCCTCAAAATACCATCATAAACTTCTCAATATTAGGCCATGCTATCGTTAAGAAATAACAAATTCAATTCGAGGAATTCCAGTTTTTCCCAAAGGGATCGCTTTACAACCAGAGCTTAAAAACCACTTGATTAATGAAAATTACAACGAAACAAAAACTTTGGGCATTGTTCATAGAGTACTTTATTATTTCACAGATTTCATATATACTAGCTTTCATAATAAGAGAAAATAATATTAACAAATACATATAGAAATTTAAAATTTTCGGAATAAATTTAATTCTGTCGCCCTTTATATTTAGTTTAATTTTTCCAAATTTTTTTCTGCATTTTGTATATTCTTTTATACTTGCTTTTTACACATTTTACGTTAATAGAAATGTTTTAAAATGTTTGACCAAACCTGATCTACCTTTTGAGAATTAAACAAAAGAACTGGTATTATGGCAAGAAATTTGCCCTAATTGCAACGACCAGGAGTCATTTGAGTGGAAAGTGTTGTAACAGCTATGGTGTATAGAAGGTAGATAGAAGAGGGTGTGATCTCCACATTCCATCTGTAGGGGTATAGTCACTCCTCCCCCCCCCCCGTTCACTCGCGGGGCAGTCACAAAGCGGTTACCGCAAAGACATTCGCCCCAGGCATCGGCGGGTCCATTGCGTAACCGCAGCCTCGCCTATTTTGGTGCCATGAAAGACCTTAAAGGTCAAAATGCAAGATCTCCTCCAGGAGGGTGAGATCCAGTTTCACGTCAAATAAGAGATTGGAGACGTGTTTCTCCCAATCTCGAAGGCTAACGAGGAGCCGATGTTTGACTTCCTGTGAAAAACCGTTTGGAAAAAGAACTCTCCTGGGGCCGTCCTCAAGCCCACCCGTCCTTACCACTCCCTCAGTGGGGTGACGAGGTATAAATGAGGAACTCTGAGGAAAATCGAGGTAGTATACGTCAGGCCAGGTGACGAAGTCCTCGATTAAAACCGAGCTACCTAGACTGGATTGGTAGTATACGCCAGTCTCTAGGTGACGAAGTCTTTGGATCAAACCGAACTACCGAGACTGGAGAGGTAGTGTAGTTGGCTCGCCAGTCCAAGAAGTACCCTGCAAGTGAGGCAGGCCTACCTACCCTAAGGGGCTAAGAAGAAGCTCATCCTCGAGCTAGTCCCGGGTTCTCAAACCAAACGCTAAGTTAACTTGGTTAAGTTCAACTTACTCTCGCCAGAGAGACTCCTCATATCCTGGTGCACCTTAAACACCAGGGGTATACCTCGTCCTTAAAGAATTATGAAAAGAAGAAGGAAAAGGCTCCCCTTCGAGCCCCTTATTCGGTGGCCACACCGAACTCTT
Source organism: Ceratothoa steindachneri (assembly GCA_963969495.1). Classification (NCBI taxonomy): domain Eukaryota; kingdom Metazoa; phylum Arthropoda; class Malacostraca; order Isopoda; family Cymothoidae; genus Ceratothoa; species Ceratothoa steindachneri. The sequence goes on along the minus strand of OZ018335.1, from coordinate 63,524,778 downwards.
AAGTTAACTTGGTGAGGAACCAAGTTCAACCTATTCTTGTCAGAGAAGTCTTCCTCCGTTATACTCACTATTGAAGAAGACTGGAACTAAGAAGAAGCTCATCCTCGAGCTAGTTCCTTGGTTACCAAACCGAACTTTAGGTAACTTATTCTCGCCAGAGAAACCCCGTCTTATCGATCCTCGCCCTTGAAGAAGACCCTCCCCGAGTTCAGTCCTCGTCCATGAGGAAATAAGTAACAAAAGAGAAAAGCTCCTCTTCGAGCTCGTTACTCGGTGATCACACCGCACTCCAAGTTAACTGGATTTAAGAACCAAGTTCGACTCACTCTCGCCAGAGAGACCACAACTGCCTAGGTGTTACATAAAGCACCGTATTTGTTCTCGTCCTTGAAGAACCCCCACCTCCCCGGAAGAACGTGTGGACCCCCCAGCTGCCACCTTCGCCAAAACAGCCGTGTGATATCGCCCAGCTACATCTGGCAAGTCTGCACGCGTCGTGAGTCAATAACATTTCTGAGGCCCTTCAAACTCCAGATGAGTCCGTAAGCCTAATTCTTATATTATTGTTGTGTGTAGAGAAATTAAATAATTTTGGGGGGTAAACTAATTTTATTAATTCTTGTTTTTAATAATATTTAAAGTATTGCTGTAGTTAATGTTTAAATGTTATGTATTCAATTGATAAAGGTAAAATATAAGTTGATTTTGGGAGTAATGTTTTGTTTCTTATATATCCTTACGTGTTTTGGAACGGCTCTGTTCTTTAACATATCAAGATATCCATATATATTAGACACTCTTAGCCCTCTTAGAATAGAACAAAAAGAGGGGGAATTTTACGACACCATCCCATACTCTCTTCATCAATTAGCATGGCGGTATGTTTAAAAAATCTTTTATACAAGCGTACTAGTTGTAAATATGATGATTAAAATGATTTTAAAAATATCAGCTGTTTAATCTTTTGAGTTTCATATATAAACTCTTTCTGATGGTTTTTTTGAATCTCCTCTGGAAGAATTTGAAATATGTCAGTGATTAAAGACTTTCTAAATGAAAATTGCGATCTAAATAAGAAATTTCATCTCTTGCCGCGCTCCGTTACACTCACTTTATCGTCAAGTTCCATATTACTAGTTAAAGAAGTTTTGTTGACCCTATCATATGTATGCACTTTAGTGATGGCATAACTGTATAAGTGTTTACAAATAAAATCTCTTGCTCGCTCTAGTATTTGTCGAGAGCCTTACATTTTGTACTTGGGATTCATTTTATTTTTTCAAACACTTATCTGGTCTAAGCCAATCACCTCATCTTTTTCTGATTGTGTCTATGCGAGCTCTCTTTATTGTCAATGAAACTTTCGGCTGAAGGTTAGCGTAGAAAAGAAAACACATACTGTACCAAAAAAATATGAACCGAAACTAGACGGTATAAAAAGGTTTTAATATCAAAACAATCTACCAAATCAGGATTAGCTCACCTCTCCCTGCAAAGATTCTTCCTATGAAATTCAATGAATTTTTTAAACATTTCAGAATTTTTTTATCTCTTTAACTCTTCGACTTTTATTTTATCTTAATAAAGTTAGCCACCGCAAAAATATTACAAAAATAAAATCAATGATGCAAATTTGTAATTCAAAATTCTTAGTAAAAAAACAGAGGCTAAACATTAATAATCTATGAATATAGATCAGAATTTAAATATTCCTAATAAAAATACAAGGAAAAATTCAAAATTCAAAAAGTCTAAAATCCTAGAATTTTTGTTTTTATAATTGGAGAACGTGTTATTTAGAGAACGTTTAATTTAATTAGGGATATACATTTTATTTTAATTCAATGACCTGCAATGCAATCCATATTTAGAAAGAATTTAATAAAAAGTTTTCATAATTAAAGTCATTTACGAGAAACGTGATTTTCACTTGTCTTATTTTTGTTTTTCTCTTTCGAGAAATCCTTTTACTCGGCGCGTCCTGGTTTGGATTGAGGTTCTTATTTGATTTATAAAAGTTTATTTGTTTAAAAAAAAATGTATACGGCATTTATTTAGTTACTTTATAATATATGTACTTCGGTTTTTAAGGTTTTATTATTACTTCATTTAATTAAACTTTGTTCTTCACGCCACTGATGCGCACTTAATTTTGTTGTGAAATTGTGTAAGTTCAGGAAAGATGCATAGTTTTAAAACTGCAACAGTGAAGGTAGGTTATTAATCTTCTATACATTTTTTTTTCATTTACTTGATTATTTTCTTATTGAAATTTTCTTGTTGATTTTCACTTTTGGGGCGGGTGGGGTTAATTAATACAAATCGTTATCAAGCAGTTTTTGTAAGTTCAGCGTCCTTTATCCCTTCTCTTCATTTGTTTAGTTGATTTTTCCTAAATTCAAGTTTTCATAATTTTGACTTTTTCTTAGTTCCACAGCGCGCAAGGGGTCACTTTGGAATTGGCTGCTTTCCAAGTTAGATGATGCCGGATCAAAATACATAGATACTGATTCAGAAAAGTGGCAAATCTCGGAAGATGAAAAATAGTTTATTGGGCCAGGAAAGAAACCGGATCCTTCAGGTAAGTTAAATTAATCCCATTTTCCTCTATGAGACGGTTTTAAGCCTACACATTTGAGGCATAGTTTTTGTTTCTCAGTGAACGAGAGTTAATAAAATTGTTCGTAAACAATGCGAATGAAGAAAAATAAACATCGAAATGTGAATTTTTGTTTACGAGGAATATATTCGTGATTATTTATGATGCGTATATAGATTTTGTTAGGTCTAGTTGATTAATCGCACGTATTCTTCACAACAATCATTTAATTATTATAAATGATTTTTCTAGAGAAATGGCAATATAAAGCCTCCTGGAGGGCCAGGTGAACATATACCTTCAAGTCCCCTACCCTCTTGCGTAGAAAGATAAAGAAGCGAGCCCCATGAGGAGACTCGTGCGAATAACAGTAACTGCCTACCCTGTTTGATCTCCCCGCCGCCTAGGTAGTTGGAGCGACCATCTGTGTCAAGGCAACCACCAAGGGCCCTTAAACGACGCTCTAAATATCCAATTACCTACGAGGTCCGTAGGCCCGTGGTTAAGTCACCGAAAAAGCGGTGCCAGTCATAAGGCACGGCAAGGAGGTTGGCGGTTGAGGGTCTCGCTAATTAACAAGCCGACTTGGGCACCTTAGTGCCAACCTCTGCACTTCTCGCACTCCTAGAAGCAAACTCACTATTTGCGCTCCCCTCTGCAGCCTTGCCCCTTCCCCCTTAGATGGGGTGGTGGTTCGCCTATAAATTCGCCCCTGAAAGAAAGAGAGAGGATCTTTCAGTGAGAACGACGTAAGATCAGTTCGTGAAGATCGATCCTTCAGCTAGTCAAGATTATTCGGTGAGAAACTATGAAGGATCAGATTGAGAAGATCGATCCCTCCCCCCCCCCAAGGGCCGAATTAACATAAATTGTCGAGTTTTGTATCAGTGCTATACTGAAAAATCCTTTACAGACTTAAAAGAAGTCTGACTGTAGAAAAGAAAACCCGCCCACACTCGAGTGACTCTCACAGCTCAAGCTCCGTAAGAGTGAGAGGAGAAGAACCAATCCCCAACGATGTTCCGTTTGATAATTACGGTAAGAATCCCCCTATATACCCCAAATCTAGTTGAGCACTCGGCGTTAAAGAATAAAACACTAGGAGGCTTCAAGATTATTCAGAAGAAGACTCTCGGAGCAAAGAGTACCGTAACTCTCTTCGTCTTCTTAACGTAACCGGAGGCAAAATTTGCAATAAGAAGGTGACCTCGCCTTACCTCGTTTCCTCCATCCCATCTCGACAAAATTCTAAAATCCGCCCCTCCAAATAGGGAAGGCGCAAGATAAGCCCTCCAATGACATCCGGCAATCCCTGATTCCTCCTGTAATGTAAGTTAGAAAGAAGATTTATATACCTATTGCGATAGTATGAGTTTAGTAAGTTTCACGAATTTATGGAAGTAGAAACAATTGTGCGTTAACCCTGTCATATTGGCTAGTAGAAGAGAGTACTTTAATTTAATGTTTAACGCTAAAAATAATCGGCAATTGGTGTGTTTACGTGTAGCCTATTTGTTCATTTTTGTTATTGAAGATATTGTAATAGGCCTAGTTGCACACCGGGTTCGTCTCGGTTAGCGTAGGAAGAGAATATAAATATGTTTACTGTTTTTTTCTATAGTTAATTGTTAAATTTAAAATATATGTTTATTTTAGGATAATTTCTGTGTGTTTCTTTATATCCTTACATGTTGAAGCGGCTCTTCCTTAAAAACAACAAAGTCCGCACTCTTAGATCAAAGCATACTTCAACAAAGAAGTACATCGCGACTAAATACTATTCTACGACAATTTTTATAGACGATAATATTATACTTTATTTTCAGATTTATCTATTTTGGGAGTTGTTTTTATTAAACTTATTTACACCAGATTATTTTGCAAATTCTGGTTTTTTGTTTACTTCGATCGAGTTGGGTCCTATTTTGTGGTCGCTTTCGCACTATTTAGAATAGCTTAAGAGCTTCTTGTGTTTCAGGATACTTTAGGTTAGGGGTTTCTAATTGATTGTGATAAATTGTTTAGGACTGTTTTTGACCTAACTTTATAATTTTGAGTCTTGTGGTGTCGTAGAATAGGCTCCCGACGATATACTATATATAACTATTCGTTGGGTGGATTATTCTTTATTTCGAGTGCGTGGTAATCAGATTCCGAGAATAATTCAAAAGGAGGGGGGGCTGGAGAGGGCTTATTTAATTTCAATATACTTAAGAAGTGGAATGGAGCCCAAGGATAAATAATATGGCAAACATTAATAAAATAGTTTTATTAATTAATCTTTCAAAACATCACAGGGAAAATGTTTACATAACCAAGGATTAAAATGGGAGAAATTGTTTAGGACTGTTTTTTACCTAACTTTATAATTTTGAGTCTTGTGGTGTCGTAGAATAGGCTCCCGACGATATACTATATATAACTATTCGTTGGGTGGATTATTCTTTATTTTGAGTGCGTGGTAATCAGATTCCGAGAATAATTCAAAGGGGGGGGGCTGGAGAGGGCTTATTTAATTTCAATATACTTAAGAAGTGGAATGGAGCCCAAGGATAAATAATATTGCAAACATTAATAAAATAGTTTTATTAATTAATCTTTCAAAACATCACAGGGAAAATGTTTACATGACCAAGGATTAAAATGGGAGAAACACAGGAAATGAAAAAGGTCATGGGAGTATTTGACTAAGCTGAGGATTCAAATTTGGAGGGATTTAAAACGGCAAAACAAACAAAAAGGGGGAATGGTTGGCTATAATCGTTTAAAGCACAGAGTTGCGTTGAAAAAAGGTCAAATGGTTAAATGTAATGCAAAAGCTTAAGTAATTACAAGGTTTTTGTGCAGAGGGAGGCGATGGGAAGGAATCTTCGGTCCAACTGGCGATTCTTTTCCAGGAGAAGGGGTTCTTCGGGGGTTTGTCCTTACCGAGGGGAAAGGACTGTCTTCGAGGAGTGAGATCAAAGTGGGGCTCGGAAGTACGAGCGATCCTTGAGCTAGGATATCGGAGATGTTCTAGATGAACAATGGAGGTTATTGTTGTAACCAAGCGTTCTCCTTAAGAACGTTAAAAAAGGGGGAAATTAAATTACCCTGACGTGATTTCTTGGGAACAAGAACGGTTTATTGACGAACGGACTTGAAGAACAATGGCTGTTCTAATGTTGTTCTCTTTCTGAACAACAGGGAAGCCCTGTTGGCTTGGCGTCTCGAGGGGCACGAACCTTCGCACTCAAGGGATATTGTCCTCTTCTCGGCAATAAGGGGTTTCTCGGCGTAGAGATTTATGCTAATGTATTTAGAAAGGGACATATATTTTAAAAGTAATTTTCTCTTTGCACGTGTATATATTAGATTTATGCCATTTTATTCTTACTATGAGTTATTTGCCTATAATTCCAATTTAACTCTCACGGCCATCTCCACATCCTATTTTATAAAAGATATCTGGTTTTGCAGGTGAACTTTTTACAAAGAGCTGGTGAAAATCTTATATTTAAATGAAACATTAATTTTAAGTTGTTTAAGACGAAGGAGTACTAAATATATATATCATTGAAAGGAATGATTGGAAGCTTTGTGCTTAGAATTATTTAGTTATCATATTACAATAATAAAATAGTTTTAGAGATGATTGTTTTAGATCTCCAAAGAAATATAGAGGGCAAAATAGTTATAGGCCAATATTTTATATAAAATCAATTACTTTTTCAAATAGATTCCGTGAGACAATCGGAAAAGGATGAAAAAACCTGAAAAAGCATTTTTCTCAATAATTTAATGGTCATTGGATCAACATCGTTGAAAAGAATTCTAACACTGTGGATTATGAGAAAGTGTATTTTTTATTTCTAAAGTAAATATAATTGAAGGAATCAAAGTATTTTTTCAGAAAAAAAATTAATATTAAGATTATTAGGCTAAAGAGGAATGTCATCCTGCATTTCTTATGCATTTTTGAATTGAGCAAAGCGCTTATTTATGCCGATATCCCGCTCTAATGTTATGAATGACTAGGACAGTGGCAAAGTACTAATGCATTTCAGTAATTGTGTATCTAGAAATAGTTATGAAAGCGATTTAGAGCATCTCTTAACAATTTAATGATGAATTGCAGTTTGTTTGGCTTTACACTTTTACTATTAGTTTAATCAAATACAAAAAATATTAAAATATTCGTGTAATTAAGTCTATCTGCAGTCCTTTGTTTCTCATTGATATATGATGCATTCTTTCATTTGTTATTCATTCTTTGAGTTAATTCACTCAGAGGCAAAGGCATGAATGATGGTTTGTCGGGTGCTGGATCAGTTGAATTGTCTGAGAAAAGTGAAGGGCGAATACTTTGGTTGTGAAAGTAATGCATTTGTCCTCAGTAATCGGGGAGTATATGATATTAAGAGGCAGGTTCGAGGGTATTGCAAGAGGGATATAAGAGTTTGAGAGTAAAGATAAATTTAGTAGAATGAAAGGTGTTTCGTTAAGTATTCTTAGAATTGATGTTAGGCAATTTGTTGGGTCCTGCAATTGAAAGGAATGAGTATGGAATATGGTTTGCTGTTTGTTTACATGTAAGGTAGGTTATATTGCAAGAAATGAGTATATCCATTCCATACGGTTTAAGTGAATATAAATTTGTAATTTAGTGTTTGGAAGAAGCTTAGTGTTCTTATTCGGATTTAAAGCTGGAAAACTAGAGAGTGTTTGTTGTAAGGAAAAAAGTTGGAATTGGTTAAAACGGTGCTTTAAAGATAATAGTATCAGCCAGTCTTAATACTAATGTTCCTATTCTCAGAATCAACAGGCTCTTTATTTATATGTCTAGTGAGGATATGTGTACCAGTACCATATGGGCAATGAAAGAGTTTTACCTTCAATGAAGATGATTTGATTTACATTGTATAGTATCTACTTTATTCTAACAAGAGGCAAGAATAGTTGCGTTAAAATTATTGAGATAACCAAGCAACATCATTTTGCATGCCAACATTTCCTAGGAGTAGGACGAATCTGAATCCTTTTTCATAGTTATTATGGTTAGTAAAATTAAGGTCGTACATTTATGAGCTGTTTTCAGCTCACCTAGACGCACTAGTTCATTAATCAAATAATGATAAGAAAAACAATTGAAAAACTGTGAGTTAGATGAAGTTATTCTTGGAAACTTAAATTGAAACTTTGTGGACTAGGAAAATAAGATAGGAAAGTATAGAGTTTTAAGTTAATAGAGGGAATTATATATTTATAAATACATACACAATATTGTTTAATAAGGCAACAACTTATTAAAAAATATTCCGTCTAGATCTATGAAATAATTATAATCGCTTGTTTCTCGTTTTGGCGGTTGGATAAAGTGATCATCATATCGGGTTGCTTTAACTCGGTAATTGTGATTGGCAAAATATCTGAAAATCCAAAGAAAAGCCACATTTTAATTAAAGGAATTATGGAAAGCTTTAAAACTTGCATAAATATATGATATCAAATAGAGTCCCGAAGAAATTTTCCTAATTAATGTCATCAGGCTGAAATAAAATTTTTCAAAGAAGTACAAGACATGAACAAATTAGACGATTAAAAAATAACTAATGCAGCACCCATTTTAAGGAGGAAAATAAAGATAACCAGGAAAAAACTTCTATAATATTTCAAATTCCTGATAAAATACAAAAAAGAAATGACGAACCATATAAAGAGTGAAAGATAAATCAATAATGCTAGGATGGGTTTACTGGATCATGTAACGAACAATTATTTAGTGAAAAGTATGTAGCCTTTAGCAAATTTACACATAGGAGACGTTTGTATATTGGGGAATTTCGAAATAGATATCTGAATAGCTGAAAGACAGGAAGTTGTGGGTAGTATTCAATGAAGTAAAACTACAGAGCAGGGTTGTTTTTAGTAGAGTTCTTTAGGAATCTGTTCTTGGCTCTTAGTTTTTTGTAATATACATATACTAATTTCTACAAAAAATACTTAATAATCAAGTCTCAATGTTTACTCATAATACTGAATTGGAAGCTGAGAAAAGGAAGTCACTTGTAACCTTAATGTGAAGAGAGATTTCGCCAACCTATCACCTAATAAGCACTTAGGTGACAGGTGTCTCTTAACTTCTAAACGAGAAAAAGGATTAACATTAGTGGGATATTTGGCAATTGGAATAAAATGGATAGGTAGTTCCTCTGAAGTCAGTGCATTAAGGAAAACAGTAGGGAGAATAGAAAACTGTGTTTTTTATGAGGGATATTAGTCATGAAAATAAACAGGTATTTATTAAACTATATGACTCTTAAGTCAGACCACATTTAGAGTGCCATATACAAGCATTTCCCATACTTTAGATATAACATAAAAATATAGAATCAGAGCAAAGGATGGCAAAAAAGATACTTTTCCTAAACTACATTGAGTATGTATAATTCGAAGCTACCCAAATATTTTCTCATTTGGAGATGTGTGATAGGGAATATGAGAGATATCTTTAAAAATCCTTCTGACATAGATAATTTGGTTAATGGCAAGTTCTTTGACTTGAATGGTAATAATATGATTAGGGAAGACAAATTTAAAATTACGAAAACAAAAGTTTAGGTTGTAATAAATTAAATGTTTATTTACCAACATAGTTGTAAGTTTATAGAGAGAATTACAATACGATGTCAAAGGTAGTGAAAAGTTCATGTTTTCAAAAGAAGGTTAGACTAGTATAAAAGGAGGAAAGAATATTGTGGTTATTGATCTTTTTGTTTTTTGATTGACTGTACATATTTTATTATAAATATTATTATATACATATTGTACACATTTTCATAATTAATCGTTTGACAAATCTCAATGGGCGTGAATTTATGGCAGTATTCAGAGCATTGGCTGAATACTTGATCTCTGATGACACCCTAATAACCTTGATGGTTATTGATATCCTTAAATTATAATATGTTATGTACAGGGAGTCATTTTAAGGATAAACAAGGAAGAAACACCTTAAGAATTCGATGGTTGTCCTTTTTTTAACCTTAAAAGTGGTAATGTCGTTTAACTGGGGTTCGATCGAAACTAATTTCTTCCTTTGTTTGCAATCAAATTATTACCTCTTTATATACTTCATGATAAAATATAAATTTCTTAATTGAAAATTTAAATTTCAGGCCAGTTTTTTTTTAGATGTTAGAATGTTCGTTCATGGGTTTTTGTAGAGCATTTGCTGGATATTCCTGATCCTCCACGTTCTAAAATTTATATCAGACGAAGGCTGGTAATTTTAGATTTTTCTCTCGTTTAGCGAGATTGGTGCACTCTAATAAGTAAACAATAAACAAAGAAGATGAATTTGGTAAACAATTTAGAGTTTCTACGAATTTTCGTGAGGCTTCTTTGGGGTTTCTTTTGTAAGTGACTTAATATGTTTCAACGAGAGTTTTTAAAAATTTTGTTATTAGTTTGCATTGGAATTTCCGATATTTACATTATCTTGAGAAAAAATGTGTGTTTAGCGGAAAGTTCTTGTATGGGATTTAGTTTTTCTTGAGAAAAGAATTCCAAAAAAAGGCATTGGGAAGAAATCGAAAAGTTTTTTATATTTTTATTAAAGCTTATTCAGAGGAAGGATCTCCGTCAGGAATCTTTGTGGAAAAATGGGTTCGTAGAGAAATTAGTGTATTAGTGGCAAGTAGCTTGACTCGATAGAAGAGTCCCTTAGTAGGCATTTATTACTAGTATACGGTATTCTTACTCTCGTGCATATTTAACCTTAGATAGTATATTATTAATCAGAGAGGGAGACTTGCCGTCAAGACAGGTTCAGGAATATTGTATTCCCTCTTTTACCATGATCATAATATCTTTCCACCGAGAGACTAACATATCTATATACCATCCACCATTTTCCACTTTATTAACCCTTTCACTTTCTGCTTTACCTTATCTTTACAAAATCTCAACCTATGATGAATTTTTTTAAGTTCGTTACTTAGTTTAGTACGAATAAAGATTGAACATATACAAACCTTTTCATCATTCATACGAATCATTTGAATTCTCTGGCAGAGATCTCATTTAGTTTTTGCTTTGTAAAAAATAGCATATTAATACATCATTTTTTCAGTTCATTCACTAGATTCCCGCATCCAACGAGCCAATCATCTACTCTAAACGTTTCCTCACCTAGCAGTGCTGTAAATAGTTATTTTCTTCCAAATGTGAGTGTTGCTAATGGGTGCCTCAATCGTGATATGAACGTCACTAAGCTTAGCACCTTGGAAAAAATGGAGTCCTCTTCTGGATTAAACCACCGGTTTAACTATTATGGTCGCTATTGGACAATCGCTACTGGCTCTCAACGTGATACTCTTTGCAGTTCTGCTTTACAAAAGAGATCAATCCAACACTTAATCCGAAAATGAAGTATGGCAGGGTCTAGACGAAGCCCTTGTGCACTGTAGATAGTGGCATGAGGTTTTAACTCCACCGCCCGACGAGAACATACTTTCGCCTAGCAAAATCATTCGGTCCCGTAGTTCTTACGGCCATCAATATATTGAGTTTCATACCTTTGCGACAGTTCCTGATATCGGAGACAGGAACAAGGAAGTTTTGTTTCAAGACAGAAGTTCCATTCATTCGGTGTTGTCGCAAGCCACGAGTTAGTTCATTCCTTCCTCCTTTTTATCGATTACAACGAATTCCCCCACCCTGTGGGTGGCGAAGATGTTAAATAGGTGAGGTGTGGACAATCGAGGCGTTTTCGGGACACAGAATCTGTGTCTTTTAATGGAGTGATTGCTCACTATGCCTCCAATTCCCTTAGCCAATATCCCATGGATATAAGAGAGAAAAAGTATACAACAAGAACCGCTAGTTTTAATTTTTTAAACGAATCGATTCCAATGTGCTACCCTGTCTAGCAGTATGTAATTAACCAAACGTATACTGAAGGTCAACTTTGTGGTGCATCGACGTCATGTATTTACTCCCCACCAACAAGCAAGTGTAAATCGGTGAAATGTTGCCCAACTTCAACTCAGTATACACCTGCTTAACAATGAACAGGTTTTCCAAGCCAGTTCTCCAGTAGTGCGTGTCAAATGGGACTCAAAAAGGACAAAAGTCGTCTTCTTTATGCCGGAGTCCTCTTTCCGGATACTAAATGCTCATAGCAGTTCAGAACAGAGCAATGGTAAGAGAGGTTTGAACATTGGAACATCCACTTAAACAAGGTCGACAAGTGGCAAAAAAGGTGAAACATTTCAAAATATGACTCATCATCCTAAAAGTGTAGCAGCATTGCCGTCATATGCAAAACTACCTAGAAAGGAATTAGGCGATTGAACTACATTGGTCATTAGTTAGGGGAGAACAGTAATAACGATCAAATTATTAGGCACAGACTCTTTCTAATGATTCGGTATTTTATATAGATCAAAATTATTTAAAAAAACAAGTGATAATAAAGATTAAAATGAATCGCGATCTTAATATCAAACTAAAGAGATTGATATTATTTAAATACTTTATAACACTCTCCCCCCCCCCGGATAGATAAAATTTATATTTCTTTTTTCAATATTTAATTTTCGTCTATCATTTTTCCACACCACTAAGAATCAAATGCATAGACCAACAAACTAACGACTCATATTTGAATGAAGCAATTGTTGGACAATAGTTCCCTTAAAACGCTAGAACTGGACGACTCTGAAATTCAACTGGCTGAGAAGAACGTTAGAAACGCTGGCTTAGAGAATTTTTATCCACTGGTAAATGTAAATCTTACAAAAAATATAATATATAAATCAATATGTACCTTTTCAATTTGATCTTTTATCATCCATTAATATAAGCATGCATAGCGCCCTTTAACGGGAGTTAATTTTTTAAAAGCAGGGTATATTTTCACCTTTAGGGGCTTTCATTTTATAAACATATTCTTCCTATTTGTTAAATATTTAAATTTTGAAAAAAATTATTTGGATGCTTTAAAAACGAGTAATATCGTGGAATGGTCAGACGCTCTCTCTCTGTTACTCTCTCTCTCTCACTCTCTCTCTCTCTCTCTCTCTCTATATATATATATATATATATATATATATATATATATATATTTATATATATTAGGTTGCGGAATATGTTCTTGCGTTTTTTCTAATGTTGTGTTGATTTAAGTTTTGTTAACTTGATTTGTGCACATATTAAGAAACAATAATAAATAATGAGAGCAAAATTTGCAAAGGTTAAGCTTCGTCTCTTAACAGCGTAGTCTATTAGGCTTTTGCTTAGGCTACGTCTTTAAATTGAGTAATAAGTCATTGTGGTTTATTTAAAAGTTGTGTTAATTTAATTCTTGTTCTGTACCCTCAAAATGGAATGTCAAGTTGAAAGAAAGGGGAATTTTCGACACTTGTTGTTATTCATTTTTAATCTAAATGGGAACAATGCAAAGGCAGCCTAAGCTCGTCGCGATATTTATGCTATGCACGGAGAAAATGCCTTATCAGAAAGCACAGCTCAATGGTGGTTTTCACGTTTCAAAAACGCTCATTTCAATCTTAATGACGAAGAATGTTCTGGTCGCCCCATTAAGTTGGATGAAAATCGATTGAACGACCTTCTTCATAAAAATACATGTAAGTAGAATAGTCAATTGGCTGTACAATTGGCGTGTGATCAGAAAACTGTAGTGAATCACCTTCATTCGATGGGGAAAGTTTAAAAACTCGGTGCATGGGTTCCACAAGCTTTGGGCCAAAGCAACAAACTTTAACACCCCACGATGTCCGCAGGTTTGCTTGCTCGTCACAAGGCTCCCCGTGGATAAAGGAAAAGATTCCTTCACCACATCATCACTGGGGACGAAAAGTGGTGTGTTTATGTCAACATGAAGCATCGAAAGCAATGGCTTAGCCCCAATATAAAAGCTCTTCCGCGAATAAAGCAAGGACTTCATCCACGAAAGACGATGCTGTGTGTGTGGAGAGATTGTGTATGCATTATTCTTTATGAGCTCCTTGCGAACAACGAGATTGTGAATGCAGAACTCTACGTTCAACAAATGTATCGACTCACCGAAGATACTCGTGAAAAGCGACCTCATTGACGTTATGGAGTCCTTCTGCAACACGACAATGGTCGTCCTTACATAGCCAATATGAGAAAAGACTCCATCCAAACGCTTAATTGGGAAATCCTGTCGCATCCTCCATATTCGCCAGACTTGGCTACTTCGGATTTCCATCTGTTCCGATCGCTCTCCAACAATTTGCATGGCATTTCGTCAATACTGATGTGGAATTAAGAACCTGGTTAGACGAATTCTTAATGGTCGTCTCATATTTAAAAGCAACAGAAATGTAAAAGTTATTCAAAAGACGGGGAAGATCACTAAAAAAAAGTTACCCTTACCCGTTTCTTCAAAAGTGTCTTTCTCCTGGTAAAACGAATTTTTATCGAACTTTCCCTACTCTCCCTTTTAATAGTAATAACAATTTAGTTCTACCTTTTTCTCTTTGTTTTAGTGATCTTTCCCGTCTTTTTAATAACTTTAACATTTCTGTTGCTTTTAAATATGAAACGACCATTAAGAATTTATTAGTACGTAATAATTATAATAGTTTGGGAGGGGAGAGAGTTTATTTAGTTGAGTGTTCTGGTTGTCTAAGTAAATATTACGGACAAACAGGTAAACAAATTTTTGTTCGCATAAATCAAATAAATATAATGTCCGAAGACGGGAAGATAACAGTGCTTTCTTTGTCCATATGTCAGATAAGGACCATCTAATTAACTTGAACTCGGCCAAATTTATTTATCGTTCTAATGACCCTATAAAAAAGAATATCATTGAATGTGCTTTGAATAAAGCCAATGTGATAATTTTAACCTTTCCCCTGGCTTATATAAAATAGATGCTATAATTAAAAGATTAATACTCAAAGAAATTAGTTTTGTCTTTTTTTCCTAGTTTTTTATATACATTCTTTAGTTATGTGGCCCGAATTTTATTTTATTTTTTATTATTATTTTTTTATTTTTCAATTGTCACTGCTCTGTTTTGTACATTGTATTTTTGCCCCCTTTTGCATATCGTGTCTTATAATCTCCCCCGTTAGGCTATCTCCATTTCTTTAAATCTGTTGCCCTTTCCTTCGACTTAGTTTGACCTTACTACCTGCTTCTTCTAATTCTTAATGTGAAGAAAGTGATGCATCCGTGATAAATGGCCTGTAAATTTTTGAGTCGGAAAGGTATAGTATCCAAAATTTGTTCTATGTTTCTCTGATTTTAGGGGTAGCAAAAATTAAGCTCGGATTTTTCAGGAAATAGTTTAACGTAATCCGGAAAAGGTCAAAGTTAGTTTGTAGATAATAGATTGTTGCTTTGCTTTGCTAAAGTGAATTTAAATTGTCTGTTCTCATATAACACATGGATGACAAGGATTTTAATGATTGTCATATTCGACATTGCAAAGTTTGCAATGAAAAATATATTTTTTAAAAATCCTGATGTACTGGTTATTAGGGAAAGACAAACAAGGTTTAACAAGTTTAAGAATAGTGATTTTGATTTATCGGTTAGGCATTGATCAAATAAAGCAATTTTACTATTTAATGACTGTTTGAATTAGCGATCGAATGGGATGCGTGAGTAAGTAGCAGTAAGTATCTCTGAAGGATAATAAACCGAATACACTGCAAAACATCGTCTTAAAATAATTGTAAAAATTGTATATTTTGATGGATTTCGAGACCACTTGAAAGAAGCTTTTTTTTGACAATTTTCAACAGTTTTCTAAGATGAGAATAGGATTTTTTTTTCCTTAATCGTGTTTTAACCAGGTATGAAAAATGGATTGTTTTTATCAACAAGTAACGGAAACAGCAAATAAACCTCCAGTTCTAAAACCCATAACAGAGCTGCACCAAAAATAGTTATTGACGTGTCTATGCTAGTATATTAAAGGTTTTGTTAACTTTAAATTATTGTAATAATGAAAAGCATCAATGCACAACATATTCTAAAAGATTTGAATGTTTGAATCAAGTTATGCACAAAAAATATCCATCACTGATCCAAAGAGTAGGGTCATACTGCAACCCAAGATAGGAGAAAGTTCTTAGGCTAGAAAGACTTACCTCACAAACCAGACTCACTTGAATAGGTAACATCAGATTCCCACCTATTCACGTAACTTGAACACTTTACCAGTCATAAAACATTTCAATGAAGATAGTCACTATTTAAGTAATGAATTTAGACAAGTTTGCGACTAGAAGGTGGTAGTTGATATTGGGATAGCGAATTTTGACCTCAACTGTTCTATGATCGGTGGTGAGAGTTGAATTTGAATTTAGCAAAAGAACTTTTACCTACTTTTATCACCACAATCCTATGGCGATAAACGAGTAATTAGTTCATTTCTACCCTAAATTAGAATGTATGGAAGGTAAGAATAACATATAAACAACGCATTATATAATTATATGTTCAGGTGTGAAATATTTGCGACGTGATCAGGTAAAAATTCCAGAATCTCATCCAAAACGATATATGTAGATGAAGTAGAGGTCACTTATGATTTCGTTTAAGTAAGACACATAAAGAAATTTGTACGAGCTGAAAGTGAGCAAACCGCTTCTTCTTCATGCCTGATATTACCAATTGTATAAATAAATCTGTCATTAAAAGATATATATATATATATATATATATATATATATATATGAATTCAATGTCCCCCAGGAAAAAATGAAAAGGTGTTTCCAAGTACTTTCGAACTTTTTAAGTTTCTTATCAAGGATAACTACAAGAAATAATATTATATTAGAGGTATATATACGAAAGAAAAGTAATCACCAATCATTTCCGAAAATCACAACGACATTTTCTCGTCTTTCTTTAAGTATTTAAGGTCCCTAAGCATTTAAAATTTGTTTAATTTTCATGTGATCTGATAAGTAATAAAAAAATACAAATAGATAAGTTGGATAAAACTTGCTTATCGTTCACAAACGAAGGAAGCTGAGTCGATCGTGCGAGCTCAAGCTTTTTATGGTCATTTCCTTGACTTTCTTCCTCATTTTTTACTCCTGTTATCTCCATACCAGAAATTGATTTTACGGAAGGTAGTAAAATGCCTATCCAAAACCAAGACCCAATTTCTTACCTGAAAAAAGCGTGTAATTTTGCTAGTAGAAAAGTTGCTGCATTTAAGATTACTAATTAAATTCGAATTCCATTTAAGAAATAGGCCTATTTAGATCCAAAAAATCTAGTTCAAAAATTGCATTTTCATATACAGAGCGAATACAAGGAATATCCATTAGCTTGGGTTAAAACAGCAATATAAAATCGTTGAACATTATCTTGATTAAATACATAAAGGCACTGTTAATTAATACAAGGAAAGACAAAAAATACGAGCAATAACAAATTCTCACGAGAAACCCTAAAACAAATGAAGAAACGCACACCTTAAAGCAACAAACACCAACAAGCACATTAAAAAGCAACCGAGATTTAACGTGAGAAAATATAATAAAACTATTGATGAAGACACAATTAAAAATGACAAATTTCACATAATAGCTATAAAAGAGGAAAATAGTACAATCAATCAAAAGAGGTATGGTTTACTATAAAAAGTTGTACTCTGGCAACATAATTTCTCCGCTGTTTTCAAATCAGAAAATTAAATTGCAATTAATTAAATGTCGAGCAACAAAGCAACGGCAGGAAAACTTCACTACGGACTCAGTGGAAGATCCTTGACAATCCATCTTGCCTCTTCACTGAGTGACTAAAACAAGATACAACATTTAGAGGGACTGGCACAATGCAATAATAAAACTTCTACACATAAAATATGACCAAACAGATCCTAAAAACTACAGACAACTCAGATTCCTCTTGTGTGTCTATAAACTACTTATAAGAGCCATTAATAACAAAATGCAAAAGCAGCTAGATGACCAAAACCGAGTGAGCAAGCTGACTTCAGAAAAGGATTCAGAACAATTAAACACATATATTCTCCTAACCACCTCATTGAAAAAAATTTAGGGTAAAATATACCTCTATACCTGTCAATTATTGCTAAACATAAAACATTAGATTCAAGAGCAAGCAAGACCATTGGTCATAAAAGCCTTGAAGAATCATGTTATAGATCCGGTATACATAAATATCATAGAAAACATATACCATAAATGCAGATATTGTATCGAATGGCGTAGAAACCCTTTCAATTTCAGAAAGGTGAAAGACAAGGCGATAATATATCTCGGAAATTATTTACATTCTGTCTGACGAAATCGTCAGGAGTTTAAACCAACAAATCAAATGCATTAAGATCGTTGATGATTACCTCAATCATCTGACATTCAGGGATGATATTGTACTAAAAACTAAGATCACAGAAGTGATTCAACTAATACTTCCAAAAATTAAAAATCATAGGAAATATTGGAAAAATAAAAGACATTAAAAACCAATTATAGTTCTAAATGATAGAATCAAAATTGAGAGTGAGCAAGTTGAAATGGTAGACAAATACTTTTATCCATCTGGGACAACAGATTTCACTATCACCGGGAAAAGATCAAGAAAATACAACGGGGAACGACTCCATGCTAGAAATCATTTATACGTGCAAGCATCATCTTCAAAATCAAAAGCCTCGTGTAACTGATAAAATTTTATACATTTAAGTCATAATCCAAACTATGACCAATGAGGCAGAATCTAGGGAACTCACCAAAAATTTTACAATAGAACTTAAAAAAACACAGAGAGTTTATAGACGCATTATGATGGGAAAACATGGCGTGGCATAAATCAACCATTTAGATACATGGGCAAACCAAACTTCCAGATATAGTGCTCGTGGAAAACTTGTAGCTAAGGATTTATGAATTAGTTATGGCTCGCACAACTGAGCTGAACGTAATTTATCACTAAGCCTTCAAATCTAATGGCAGGCTTTAAGAACTCCAGAGAGAGACTCAGGTGAAAGAAATAACATTATTATTATTACACAAGATGAGACAGGTAGAACGGGAAGAGTGCAAGCACTATAGATTGCAATTAGCAATCCGCGCACACCTGCAAGGTCGAAGAGGGAACAATTAGAAAAGGAAGTGGGATAGAAGAACAAACTGGGAAAAGATAGGTGAAGAAATCAAAAGACCGAGCAACATCAGATGAATTGTAAGGACTTCAAGATTTGGAGATGATCGGCAAACAAAAAGAGCCCAGAGTTGCTTGAAACTTGATTCTCGTATTTTTACTGTATAATGGTTTTTTTCACTAGGAACTTCCAATTCATCTTCGGTTTTGTCCTTCACTTAATCCTGCTTCCTTAACTCCTTATTATTTGTCAGAGAAAGCGTTATTATTAGAAGTAGAGGGAAATAAATTAGTGCCCTTCTCAGTCAGGTTAAGCATAATGGCCCAGTTACACAAAGAGAGCGCACCAAATAATATAAATGCACCTTTATAAAAAATCTTTAATACATGTTTAAATATGGCCACATCCCATCCCCATTAAACACGGCAAAAATGATCTTGTCATCCAAACACGGCAAATCCATACATTAAATTAAATGTGTCGTAGACTAATGTCAAGTTAACCCTTTCTGCGTTTATGAGTGCGTGGTCGATTTACAATATAAGCAAAGTGCAAATTAATTGAATGTAGGTTGGCCACAATCTACTATTTTGGAGATACAGGGATAACAGGAAAATGGTTACAAAAATAACTTTACTCATATGCAAATTAATATTATTTTACAAGATTAAAAGCAGTTTTCAACCGAACTATACAGACATTACATGTATACAGGTCTCAGCGGCTGAAAGAGAGGGGTGAGATTTGGTGAGGACGCTCACCGTAGAAACAAACGAAAAATATTTAACGAGGAGACTCGAATGACCTTGAGCGTATACTAAGCCAATAGTGAAGGCTTTACATTGGGGGAGGGTGACGAGAGAGATCGCTTGCACACGAGAGTTGCGCGTTACTGTTAGTTCGAATATTTGGTGCCCAAAACTAATACTTGCCTTGGCGCAAAGTTCAAACAATAGTCCCTTGACAATGATTATTACGAGGTGAACTTAAATCCTGTTTACGAGTAACACGAATCGAGACTAAGCGCACTGCGTTCGAGTAGCTGGAGGAAGTGGGTCGAGGTAGTCTCACGAGAATTAACCAGAATACCGGAAGCTTAAATGATTCTGAGAGAATTGTGCCGAGTGCAACGGGAGGCGAATAGCGGGTACGAACGTAGAGTGCGGACGGCATTTTACGGACGGGGCAGGGCGGGTGGCTGATACTAACTTCCAACTCTGGCGCCGTAGGATTTATAGGGATTGAATGGGGTTCCCTCCCCCCTCTGCCTGAAGGGGAGGGTTATAGGGTCAGATGCATCGGCAGACGAGAATAATCTCAGCCTTTTAGCGCTAGCGCGGGAAAGTTCCTAATCCAGCGAGGCGAACTTTGTCAGACTTCAGATCCGATATTCTGGGCTCTCAAACTTGTCGCTGCTTCCTGCGATGGCGTTATTTAAGGTCACCGTGGCGTCTCATCATTTTCACCTCCATTAGCGCAGACAAAAAGAGTCGCCCAGGTGTCTGTTGTCTCTCTTTCTCTCCATAGGGCAAGGCGGCGTGTATCTTACACACACACACTCTCTCTCTCTCTCTATCTCTGACAGAATGCTACCGTCCTTTTGTCTATTTGAGTTTATTTTAAATCTATTGATAAAACAATCAAATGAGATTCTCGTAAACGAGCTAGATGACAATAATAGAAAACACCCACATCAGCATAAGTTAAGTAAACCAAAGGAGAATAAACATTGTTAGCAGTCCTTTTCCGGAAAAATCCCTATCGAGTTACCAATGACTAGAAAAATGGATTTAAGACTCCGCGATGTTTCCAAAAGATTTTATAATGTATGGGTATTAGGGTAGATAATAAAATGTATATATATTAGGAGCCCATACGGCGTGTGGTTGATAAGAATGGTTGCAAAATTGAAATCGAGACTAAACTTACAAAGATCCTCATTAATTACGTGGATGATCTAAAAGACAGGATAACAATTAACACCTACACAGAAGAAACATTCCCACTCAAAGTCGTTGTTTCCGAAGGATGATGCCTTAGTCACATCGTCCATGAATTACATACTCGTATATATAAGTAATTTACCCAAACCGACAATAAATTATGTTAGCTAGGTACTGATAGCAGACAAAATATCTCAGCTTGTGTCAACTAACTACAGAAACCCGAGATAGATAGCTCAAACAACGGCTCAATAAGTAAAAAAAAAATTTAAATTATTATGAAAGGAAAAAAATCAAATAAAAATGAATTTAAGCACTTACCCAATTACAGAAATAAAATACACCGAGTAACTACATACAGCTTAGAATATGCGTACGGCACAAAAGAAAACGAGATTGCCTACATCGCACACACCACCAACAACATATCACAGGCAAAGAGAGCTTTCTATAATCTTAATAGATTTAAAGACCTTGCTTGTCTCATTGGGCCCATTTTAACTTACCAAATAATACCGAACCACCTAATGAGTAGAAGAAGATATTCACTCAAAATGAAAAGAATTCAGAATCATGCGACCTGTTTTAGAACGGACAAGAAGAACAGAAAGAATTTCATCCGCAGGTGTCCACCATAGAGGAAAATTGAAAGCATTCTATCTACAACTTCACGAACGTGGTAAATATATCTGAGGCAAAATAGAAGAAAATCTTCAAGAAGATAGTATAACCAATATTATATCAACTGATAAAAAGAATTGAGATATAAACCAAGGATGATAACTGCACAAGAATGATATAAGAAACCGTCGAACCAATATATTTTTAAAAATTTTAAAGAAACACATAAAGTTGAAAGCTAACTTTAAAACTAACAAAAAGAAACGGGCAAACACTATTGTAACTGTAATAAATAAATAAAAGGAAAATAAAAAAAAATCAATAATTAAGTATTCGCAAAAAAGTTCAAATGAACTCATATTGAAAATCTAAGTTGAATGCTGAATTAGAAAACAAATTTTATAAGCAAATAAAAAAATAAATACCAAATTAAAGCAATATTACAGAGGTTGTCAGGCTAACCTGTACAACATAATTCATCATTCTCTCATTCTTATTTACCATAATCTTTCTCCCTAACTATATTTCTAATTTATAGATTCTACTTCACACATCTTTGTCCAAGTATATTATTCTAAATCCCAGATTCCATTTACATTTTGTACCTCACAGCGATAAGATCTTAAATGACGGGCCTTGGGTTCAATCCGAAAGCGAAGTATTAAAAATTTATTAATCTCTTGGAATGGCCAGACTCTATATTTATATATATATATAGGTACTTTAGGGCTTGTGGACGAAGTTGGTTGAAGACCGTTAGTGAAAGGGAAAATTGTTATGAGTTCAGGGGTGATAGTTTATTATTAACTTTTCAGGGTCCTTTTAAACAATTATTTCAGAGTGCAAGTTTGCCAAAGATTAACAGGTAGCTGGTACCTGCTGGGGTTGCAAAAGAAAGAAAATGACAAAAATATAATGTCGTAGAATAGGCTCTCGACGATATACCATATATACCTATTCGTTGAGGGAATTATTCTAATATTTCGAGTGCGTGGTAATCTAATTGACCGAGGTTATTTATCTTTAATATGCTTAAGAAGTAGAACCAAGCTTAAGGATAATAATATGGCTATCATTAATAAAATAGTTTTATTGATTAAACTATCAACAACACACACACAAAAAGAAAATGTTTACATAAACGGAGAATTGAAAGGGTCGTGGGAATATCTGACTAATCCGAGGATTAAGATTTGGAAAGATTTAAAAAGGTAAACCAATAAAAAATAAAGGGGGGGAATGGTTCGCCAAACCATTTAAAGCACAGGGTAGGGTTAAAAAAAGGTTAGATAATTAAAGGTGATGCTGGGCTAACGTAATTACAAAGTTGTTGTGCAGAGTAGGTGATGCGAAGGAATCTTCGGTCCACTGGCGATTTCCAGCAGAAGAGTTCTACGGGGGGTTGTCCTTAGCTAAGGAGAAGGACTGACTTCGAAGAGTGAGAGTGAAGTGGGACTCGGAGATACGAGCGATCTTTGTGACAGCAAATCGGGGATGTTCTAGATTAACAATGGAGGTCATCGTTGAAACCAATCGTTCTCTTGAAGAACGTTAAAAAAGGGGGAATTAAATTATCCTGACGTGATGTCTTGGGAATGAGAACCGTTTCTTGATGGATGGGCTTGAAGAACAATGGCTGTTCTAACGTTGTTCTCTTTTTGAACAACAGGGAGGGGTAAGAACCGTTTCTTGTCAACGGGCTCAAAGAACAATGGCTTTTCTAACGTTGTTCTCTTTCTGAACAACAGGGGGGGGGGAGAACCGATACTTGTCAACGGGCTCATAGAACAATGGATGTTCTAACGTTGTTCTCTTTCTGAACAACAGAAGGGGCCTTAATAACATGGCGTCTCGAACGCACAATCCTTGGCACTAAAGGGATATTGTCCTCTTCTGGACAATAATAGTGGATCTCGGGGTGCACAAGGGAGACTGGATCGGCGTGATGCCTCGCGAAGATAATCTGGATCTTATCTGATCTGCTTCAATCAGTAAAACTTTAAAAGAAATAGTCGAAGCCATCCCCTTGGCGTAGGGGACAATTGAGTGGGAGGCTTCGGGATAATGCCCCTGTCGCGCCTGGGAAAATACTTTATCTGCCCATAAGCCTAACTCAATCTGGCGAGAGCGACGTATGGAGGCAAAACGGGCGAAGGAACCTCCTTGATTAAATTTTTGCTAAGGTGGGCGATAATGCGCTCTGCTTCCTTTCGCAGATGCACGTAAGTAGCCATGTGTTTCTAAACATGTGATAGCAACTGAATTTAGGCGGCCTCAGACCGTTCTATCACATATAACTTTACTAAAAACAAAATGATATAAATATTTACATAAAAAATGGCTTAAAAGTGAACAGCCGCCCAGACGGGGTTAAAAATCAACACCCGATCAGGTAGGTTAAGTAAGGGATTAAAGATGTCCGATTCAGTTTGATTATTTAAAGGCGGATCTTAAACTGCAACGTTCACACAAATAATGGAGCAATTAGGTAAGCTAGATTCAAGATCAATCTGCACGTGGCAACGGTTACGATTACCTTACGTGCTCGTTGCCGAAAAGGGGCCAGTTGAGGTACGATGAATGCGATAAAAGAAGTCAGTTTACCTCTTGCTTCAGGTGAAGGAGCACTTGTGGCCTTCGTAGTTAGGAAACCTTGCCAGTCCTTGCCGATCTGCCTTGGCAGATCGGCAAGGAGGAGGGGGAGGGGACGTCCTTCAACTCGTTTGCAGGGGCGGGTGGAGGTAAAACCGTGCTGCTCTCAAAATTCATTTGAAGCGTTATATAAGCACCTAGTGAGGAGGCTCTAGACGCGCGTGCAAATGGGGAGAAAAGTCGGCGACTCCTTCGGGAGAATGGGGAATTGTAATACGTTCTTTGGAATGTCCAACGGATTTAAATCTCCAAGTAGAAAGCCAGAATGCTAGCGTGGTGAAAGGGTAGAATGACATCGGTCCCTAGGCAGAAACAGCTAGGGCGTATGATAAGGGTATTGCGGCCTCCTTTCCCAGGTTTAGCCATGCTTTCCCAGCTCCATGCAGTGATCTGAGGATACAACTGGGTACAAAAGGGCACGTCAAGGCCATTTAACCTCATTCTCCTACAGTTAACATCATATATGTTATATATATATATATATATATATATATATATATATATATATATATATATATATGGAGAGAAATTGCTACATTAAGCATCCCGGAGGAATATAGGTATATTGAAGCTTCCCTATGAGAAGAAATGTGGGAACGGTAGCTGGCGAATAACCGTAACTGCCTACTCTGTTTGATCTCCCCGCCTCTTTGAGGAGGTGGAGCTAACATCTGTTTTAAGGCAACCACATTACGCCCTTAAACGACGCTCTAACGATTAAATTACCTACGAGACCCATGAAAAAAAGCGGTGCTAGTCAAAAGGCACGGCAAGTAGCGGTGCGGTTGAGAGTCTCTCTAATTAGTGAGAGGACTTGGGCACCCCAGTGATAACCTCGGCACTTCTCGCTCTGACCATTAGCGTTGCCCTTTCGGTGGCCTCCTTACCTCCCCCTTAGATGGGGCGGTGATCCGCCTATAAATAAGCCTCACTAAGAGAAAGTAGGGATTTGTAGTCGATACGAAAGAAGAAGGATCAATTCGTGAATATCGATCCTTCAAGCAAACAAGAAGATTAGAAGTCAATACGTGAGCAGAAGGTTCAGTTCATGAAGATCGATCCTTCAGCCATACAGGACTATTTCCGTGAGGAACGATAGGATCAGATTGAGGAAATCGATCCCCCTTTTCCGGGCCGAATTAACATATATAGTCAATCTTGATATCGGTGACATACCAAATAATTCTTGACAGACTGGAGAAAAGTCTGACTGGAGAAAAGTAAACCCGCTCACACTAGAGTGACTCTTACATCTCAAACTCCGTAAAAGTGAGAGGAGAAGAACACAGCTACAACGAGCTCCCGTTCTTTAATTAGAAGTTACATCCTTTTATCTCTATCACCATACTACCTCTACAAGATTAAAGGATCGGCCAAGACAACCCTCCAAATTAAAAGATAAGCCCTCCAGCGACATCGGCAATCCCTAATACCTCCAGTCATGTAATTTAGAAAGACTATTTATATTCATATTGTGATAGTAGGAGTTTAGTACGTCTCACGTTTTAAGTGGAGTTGAAACCATTGTTCATAACTCTCGGTCAAATTTACTTGCAGACGAGCGTACGTTAATTTAATGTTTAACGCTAATCAATAGGCCTAGATGCTAAAATGAATAGTCAAGTTTTGCATTAAGACAAAGATAGAAATGTGTTAACTGTTTGTTTGTCATAGTTAAGTCTTTCATTTAAAATATATGTTTATTTTGGTATAAATCCTATGTTTCCTTTTATCCTTACGGGTTGAAATAGCTCTTCTTAAGAACAAAACTACCGAATTAGCACTCTTAGATCAAAGCCTACTTCATCAAAGAAGTAACTCACGTACCAAAAAGCATACCGCTACAAAAGTGGTGTCAAGAGTTGAATGATCAGAAAAGGCCATACTGCTACATAAAAGTGGTGTCAGGTCTGTAGGTTTTATATTAGAAAGAACCCAGCAGCGTCTAATTAAGGGAGAGGTAACACGTAAAAGAATATCAGCAATAAGTGAATAATTGACGAGAGGAAAATTGGAATAGTTAGGGGTGGACTCAATCTGAAGGTAATAGTTAGGCCAAGTGGTAAATTTGTTATAGGAGTGGTCTCTCAATCAGCATAGTAGTGGCATTAATGGTAATTTAGGCTGAGCGCTATCTGGTGAGTGGTGGAATAATTACCTGAGAATACAGCAAGAAAAAATCGACGGACAAACACAAAATGGATCCGGTCAAAAGATTTCACTAACAAGCTGAAAGTCTGGGACTTAAAGGCAAAGAGATGCATGACTACGTCATGGCAGAATTCAGAATAGATTACAAAAAAGAAAAAAGAGTTTTGGATAGGGAAGAAGAATAAGAAATAATAAAGTTTAATAGAGAAACAAAGGATATAAGAAGAGAGGAGAAAAGAGAATGCGAATCACTGGAAATACGGATGAACCGAAAAAGTGAAGAAGCCCGAATATAGCGGAAAAAAGAAATAGAGCGTAAGTAAAACAAATAAAAGAAAAAGAGAAGCAAAAGAATTTAAATTAAGGATAGAAAGGGAAGATGAAGAAAGAAGAATAAATATAAAGCTGGAAGATAAAGCAAGAAGAACCCGACGGAAAAACGAAATAGCGAAAGCAGAAAAAAGAGGCAAGGAAAGGAGAATAAAGAGGGAAAAAGAGTCGAAAGAGAGGAGAATAAAGATAAAAAGAAATAGATGGAAGAAGAATACAGAGAGAAAAAGAACTTGCTCAAGCTGAAAGAGAAGAGAGAGAAGAAAGGGAAATATTGCTCGCACTCGAAAGAGCACCTATCGAGAATCAGATAGAGGCCGAGGAAGTTGTAGCTCGGCCTGGACCTAAGAAAGGACCATCGATGGAAACCCAGTCAAATGGGATAACGATGGAAGAAGTAGAAAGTAAGGATTAGGAATGAGCAGGAGTACCTAATGCAGAACCTACGAGGAAACCCCAGTTAAATTAGGTTATCAGGGAAGAAGTAGAAAGTAGGAATGAGGTACCAGCAGGAGTACCTAAGGATAAACCTACGAGGAGAATCCAGTCAAAAGGGAGAAATGATGGACGATGAAGAAAGTAGGGTAGAGGTACGAGCAGGTGTACCTGAGGAACTACCTACGAAGAGAACTGAGTCAAATGAGTTGATAAGGAAGGAGGAAGGAGGTATCAAAGAGCAACAAGGAAAGGAAGTACCCTAGGAGAACTTACGGTCCATTCAAAGAGGGTACATTTGGACTAGCAACGAGCAGGCATATGGTTGCTCAATTGTTTTGCGTCCATAAACGGCCACTTTTCAAGACTTTGTCTAGTCTTGACTTGAACTGGTCAACAGATTCAAGGTTGACAACTTCCACTGGAAGTGCGCTCTACTTATCGCAGATACTGTAAGTGAAAAAATTCCAACACAGATTGCGGTCGTGACGCTTCTGTTCAAGTTTTAAGCCGTGATTGCGCGTTCTGTTCTCACTTAGTGTGAAAATATCCCAGTAGTCAACATTGTCCAACCCTCGAAGTATTTTGAAAACTTAGATGAGCTGACCACGCAGTCTACGGGTTTCCAGCAAGAACAGATCTAATTTCCTTAGTCTATCCTCATAACTTTTATGTCGGATAGAGGGAATCACCTTGGTTGCCATGGCTTGTACGCGTTCAAACTTTGCGATTTCCTTTTTAAACGAAGGACTCCAAAATTGTACGGCATACTCCAGGTGCGGCCAAACGAGGGAGTTGTACAGACAAAGTACTATCTCCCTGCTACGGTATACAAGCTGGCGTATTATGTAGCCTAACATCCTTTCGGCTTTCTTCTTGGCCTCGATTCACTGTTTTGAGAACTTGAGGTCGCTAGTGATAGTTAATGCGATACACCCAGATATAACTAGTCAGATGGTAGACGCGGATGAGTATCCGCTACCCCTAGTAGTCTCCTCCCCGAACGGAACGTCCACGAAGTTACCACTAATACTCTAGTCATATTGAGCGCCACGCCCCTTAACGACTCCAAAGGATTTTTTTTTCGATCCCCGGAGATCGAACCCAGAGGCGATCTCTCCGTGTACTTGGTTAAAGGAGGGCTATGGGACTTACGCTCCCATCAATTATGTCCTGCTGCAACAGGCCGCTCTAGCCATAATGTTTAGTTTAAAGGTAGTCAAGTACAATAAGAATGGTAATTCGCGTAGGTTGAAATACCACTACCATTTAGTAACATACTTGGGTAGACTCAATAACCCAACCGGCTGACTCAGGCTCGGAAATGTATTGGTATTATGTCATCATTTTAATATTACCTATATAAAAGGGTCGAACAATTGTAGAGCCGACTCGTTAAGTCGGAATCCTGTCGACGATTAAGGAGCAGCCCAACTATTGTATTATAGTAAAGTTAAGTGTAAATCAGTAGAAGTGTAATTAAGTGGTAGGTAAGAAGCTCTTAAGTTGGCACAGTAATATAGGAATTATTGTAAGGTCAGGTGAAATGTTATCGAGGCATTCCCGAGTGTAATAGAATTTATTGTATAATATAATATTCAGTAAGTTACCTATGTATATTATTGTAAGCGTCAGATTAGAATACCCCCCCTCCCGTTAATATCTTTAGGAGGGAGGTAAATGTAGAGAAATGGCTACATTAAGCATCCTGGAGGAGTATAGCTACATTGATGTCCCCCCATGAGGAGAAGCGTGGGAACGGTAGCCGACGAATAACCGTAACTGCCTACGCTGTTTGATCTTCCCTCTGCTTTGGGCAGGTGGAGCTAACATCTGTTTTAAGGCGACCACATTAGGCCCTTAAACGACGCTCTAACGATCCAATTACCTACGAGACCCATAAACCCGTGGTTTAAAAAAAAAGCGGTGCTAGTCAAAAGACACGCCAAGTAGCGCTTGGTTTAGAGTTTCTCTAATTAGTGAGCAGACTTGAGCACCCCAGTGCCAACCTCGGCACTTCTCGCTCTGACCATTCGCGTTCCTCTCCCTGTGGCCTGGTCACTTAACCTTTAGATGGGGCGGTGATCTGCCTATAAATAAGCCCCGCCGAGAAACAGTAGGGATTAGAAGTCTATACGAAAGAAAAAGGATTAATCGTAATGATCGATCCTTCAGCCAGACAAGAAGATTAGAAATCAATAGGAGAGAAGAAGATTCATTTCGTGAAGATCGATCCTTCATCCATGCAGAACTATTTCCGTGAGAAACGATAGGATCAGATTGAGGAAATCGATCCCCCCTTTCTGGGCCGAATCAACATAAATAGTCAATCTTGATATCGGTGCCATAGCGAAGAATCTTTGACAGACTGAAGAAAAGTCTGACTGACCAAAAGTAAACCTGCTCACACTCGAGTAACTATCACATCTCAAGCTCCGTAAGAGTAAGAGCAGAAGAACAAAGCCCCAACGATCTCCCGTTCTTTAATTAGAAGTTACATCGTCTCATATCTATCCCGCCATGCTACCTTTACGAGATTCAAGGATCGGCCAAGACAACCCTCCAAAGTGAAAGATAAGCCCTCCAGCGACATCTGGCAATCCCTAATACCTCCAGTCATGTAAGTAAGAAAGAACATTTATTTTCATTTTGCGATAGTAGGAGTTTAGTACGTCTCACGTTTTAGGTAGAGTAGAAACCATTGTTCGTTAACCTCGGTCAAATTTGCTTGTAGACGAGCGTAGTTAATTTAATGTCTAACGCCAATCAAATAGAGTGGCAATAAAAATACTAATCGGCAATTGGTGTGTTTACATGTAGCCTATTTGTTTATTTTTGTCATCGTATCCGTCCGATAGGCCAATATGCCAACAGGAATAGTCGAGTTTAGCATTGAGACAAAGATAGAAATGTGTTACCTGTTTGTTTGTCATAGTTAAGTGTTTCATTTAAAATATATGTTTATTTTGGTATAAATCCTGTGTTTCCTCTTATCATTACGGGTTGAAATAGATTTTCATTAAGAACAAAACTACCGAATTAGCACTATTAGATCAAAGCTTACTTCATCAAAGAAGTAACCCACGTACCACAAATAATACCGCTACAAAAGGGGTTTCAAGAGTGGAATGATCAGAAAAGGCCATACTGCTACAATATATATATATATATATATATATATATATATATATATATATATATATATATATATAAGCGTGCTTAAAAATGTTGGTAGAAAATAGAATAACAGTAAACAAAAAATAAGTCCAAATTTTATTTTTCATCTTAGGTCCAGTGATGTAAAAACACTCCTGCAATGGGTGTCACCATTTATTTAAACCAATTCTATAAAATGAGGAATCTAATTAAAGTAAATTAAAAGATCTCTTTTAATTAGTGAGATTTATATCCAGATGATGGACTCTTCTGTGAAGTTCCGTGGGGTTTCTCCTCTATGCTCGTGTGTAGTTTTCTCCAAACACTTTAAACTCAACAATTTTCACACCTTCGCCTCTCGATAAGTCTTTATTTTGGAGGCTCTTCATCCACATCTTGATAACCATTGTCTACTCTCTTCTCTGTGTCCCTGGTCATATTAGTTAGTGTGAGTCTTATCCACGTTTATGGGACATGTGATATATTCTATTAATACTGGGTGCACTAAGTATACAATACTTTGCAAAGACGGTTAACTCATTTATAATTAAATTTAATTAACCAAATTGAACTTATATATTTCAATTTATATTGAGAAAATAGTATCATTCATTTCGCAAATCAATTTAAAATTAAGAAAACAAAGTTGAACTTAAATTAGCAGTGTCAATATTATCCAATACTTTTATGCCCATTTATCAAAACTTGATTACATGAACTATAATATATTTGCCACTACAGCACAGCTTCTTATCGCTTTTGATAATTCTGTAGCTTGTTCGTGCCCAGCTATTTTTAACGCACTCTTCTTGTGGCTCTTCTTCTCATTCTTAATTTTAATTTTCGCTGTAAATATTTAATCGGTTTAATGACAAGCGATTGATCTTATCTAATCTATTATCTCGCTTTAATTAAGATGTTCACTCCTTAGTTGGAAGGAAGATCCAATTTCTTGCTATTTTCAGATTCATTGCTGATGACAGGGATGGTTCTCACTAATTTTTTGTTACTTCTGAGCATTCATCCTTACTTAAATGATATGAATTATACCAGTACTTGGAAACTGGAATCAGTGAAATTATCATTATACTGCCTCGAACCTATTGACTGTCAGTCTGGTATTTGTTGGAACCTAGGCTTAGCTTCACTGCCCGGAACGTTTTTAACGCTATTTTTATCAAACAGCTGAATAGTTGTTTTATACCAATGCAACGCCGCGTCCCAGAAGTATGTGAGTATCTTAAAATGACCGACACCAAATTTATACTTTTGTAAACGGGAAAATGTTACAACAATAGTCCTTCCTTCATCCGTTTCTTTTAATAGTATCCAATTTTTCATACTTTTCGCCTAATCCTAATTTTTACTTTTACTTATCCTATATAGTTAGAGTTCTGATGAACATCAAGTCAGTCTAGTGTTATCTGACGAATTATGCCAACCATGATCGAAATAGATATTACTTATTGCTGTGATATTTTCCTATATATTTAAACTGTAGTGTGAGGTATAAAAATCTGAGTTCTCAGTTCTTTGGAACTTCCCTAGAATTCTGTCTTTTGAGTAAATCGTATTGACCTTTTAATACGGCAGCTAAACATTAAATGTTATAGAGATTTATCTCGATCATGTATACTCCTGCAATTATAAATTTGCTAAATAAACATTTATGAAATACTCTCCATTTGATACTTATTACACCCACTAAACATATATATGAGTGTTAGAAAGCGCAAATGCAAACACGAAAGAGAAAGTGTTTTACTATCGTGAATATTTATTTTGGCAGCTAAAGTGCCCTTAATATTTATTTCTCTTTCCTTTCTTATATCGTATTTTTCTCATATATATCTTGGCGCACAGAAATTAAGCCGTGAAATGCATTGACATTGTCACCTTTGTGAAAGAGTCATTAATTTTGTAAATGAGAAAGATTTAATCGATTGAAAAGTAGTTTATCTGTTTTATTTTCTTGCACTCAACAGAAATTCAATTCATTTCATTTCAATCCAGACAAACAAGTCTTATATGTAGCTAGTGAACTTTTCTTTGCAGTAAATGTCTTTAAATTTGCATAAAGAAAATGGGTTTATGAGGAAACCTCCTTCCCAAAATAGAAACGAATAACACAGGTCACAAAATGAGGACAATGATTTTGGACCTTGACCTATTTTGCAAAAGAATGGTAGTGTAAAATATAATTGTTAAAAAGAGTGATGTAGAGAGTCATCCCAAGAAATGTAAGGTTAATAAATGATGCAAAAGCGCTTTCTTTTACTTTATCAATCAAGCGAAATTGTCCATCATATAATAATCGGGAAACTACGAAAAAAATATCAAATGAAATAGATTCAGACGTAATTTTAGTATCTGAAATTAGAATAAACTCAAGTAGCAGAGCAATGAAACTTTTAAATTATACTCTCATTAAACCTAACTCAACTGGTAAAGTGCATGACTGGGGGGCAATAACAATGGGAAAATACATAGATTACAAAGAAATCGATAGCTAAGATGAAGCCTACATGCCGTTTGAATTGAAATAGGTATCACCAAAAATAATATCCACTGGATACCAACCGCCGAAAAGCAATTTCATTTCTATGCATATATGATGATCATCTTCCGCGCAGGGCTTCTGACAAAATTCACGGGAGACCTGAATGCATGATGCAGAGCGAATGATCACTGGAACGAAAATAGAAGTCACTAGAACTTTGAAATACTGAGGGAAAGGAAGATATTCGAAAGACTCGGCCCAGACATGATTACCTACCTCAGTTACGAGAGTGCTACAAAACCAGACGTAACGTTAAGCAGCTACTACATGTTATACACCATCCTATTTCATCCTGTAAAAGTAGCATTAAGTAATCACGTGAGGACATTGCTGGAAGTAAATCAGAACCTGATACAGGTATCGCTACAGATAAGGAAGAGTTAATATAGTCCAAACTGTGACGAATACAAAGAGAATCTTAGAAGTTTCGTCCAAGCCGATTTTAAAAACAACAAACCTGGAAAAGAATTATGAAGAAATTAAGAAAATTAAATCAGCTCTCATTGGAGGAGAAAAAAAGAATGTATCGCTAACTATACACCTCAAATTCCCTTAACCAATTTTAAGAGCAACCAGAGAACGATCAACTGCCCTTAGAAGAACACTAGAAAGGCTTACTAACAATAATAAAAAATGGTTCATTTCCAAGAAAATTACAAAAATATTATAATATTTCTGAACATAGTGGCTTGGTTAAGAAAATTCAACTTATATATTATTAATATTTGTAAAAAAAAAAAGGAATGCTAATATTTTGTAAAAGATAAAGTTTCTACAATTATTTACTATCACATAGTCACATTATCTAGTGGGCTTGCGGCGAAAATCAATCAGATTTGGACACAGAAAAGTCAGTTATCCCTTGTGACATTGGTTTGACCAATATATCTCTAAAAATGGCAGATCTGGCACATCTAACCACTAGGTGGCGCCAATTGGTGGTCAACTTATATCCTATTTGAACAAGTGACCTCAATTACTTCTGGTAGCATTGGTTTTAGCTGGCTATATTGATCCAGCAACTCATTGCATGGAGAAGATTAAAATAACAGCAGATTTGCATGAACCACAGAGCTGCTTGCTTCGCGGCAGGTAACAAGAAGAATTAAGGAATCTCATCAAAAAACAAGGAAGAATATGAAAAAGCATCATCAGAAAATTTGACATAGAGAAAAGACATAGAAAACTGGAGGCGAATAAACCAAATGAAATTTGATTACTACCACTATCTTCCAGGACTTCTAGCACTTTTGTATCACTTCGTATAACCCAAAGAAGGAGATTACTTTTGGATAGCCAAGAGTAAAGCTAATTATATAATGGTCAGTGACTTGCTCAAATATCAAGAGCACAACTTGATAATTTATTTGTACATAAAAATAGTCAACTTTCTCCTTGGGAAACATAAAGGTTTCACATTAAGTTACTATGCTATCTCTGCGGGTAAGAGAGTAAAGCTCGAGAAAAACAGTGTACCCAGAAAAAGATGGCCCACTCGTGAAACTTTCGGAGGCAGACATGTCATACATTGTGATTGACTCGATATTTAGTAAAGAAAAAATCATTATCCCACCACTTCGCCTCAAGCTTGGCTTGATGTTGCAGTTTGTGAAGCCATTGAGTTCTTAAAGCTGATTTCTTACATCACCAAAAAGACCCCACTTGAACAAACAAAGCTGTTCCTTTAACGGCTCCTTGATCAATCTCAGCCTCCAGTTGTGCGGACAAATGATAATTTTTTCATTGTCCAGGGAACCCATCACAAACAAAGTGATCGTTTTAGTGTACAAAATCAAAATTAGAATTCGGTAGAAATGTGGCTATTTTTCATGAGAGAGAAGACAGCTTCGGTGATAGTGTTGGTGGGCATGCATCATCGGCTACCTAATAAACTTAATCTTCAATGAAAAAGGGGTTAAGATCCATCAGCTTTCTTATGTTTACATGCTGAAGGAGAAAGTCATCCTAGGGGAGGATGCTACCTTGGAAAATGCCACTATATCTCTTCAACGATAAAAGGCAACCTCAGACTCAGCAAATTAAATTCGTGACTCGTGTCACGGAAATTTTAAAGGGTGTTGACCAAAAGAATTTTGTCCTCGCAGTTGGCTAAAATAAAATCAAATTGTCAAAGCTCTAAAGTGCAAGAGGTCACACCTAGGCTTCATCATGTGGCCATAAAAACGATCTAATTGGAGCATATATACGAGTATCTCTTCTTTTGTTTTAAATAGACTTAAATACATTTCTTAATGTATTTTTCGAATTAAGAAAAGTGCCTATTAAAGATTAGGTCGGTTTTGGGGTAATTTTTGGCGCAAAGTCATAAAATGTCTGGAGTTTACTGACGAGAGGCTGTAAAACTGAATGTAGGAGGCTCTAGAGCTGAATAAAGCAAGCATGGTAGGTCAAACCGATAGTACATATTAGATCATTAAAGCAAAAAAAACAACAACACCTCAGTGTTTTGTGTTCTATGCTGTCTATGTATCAACTTAAACAATTTAGCCAAACCTAACCGAGAGTGGTTATCCCTAGACAACCAACCTTTAAGGATATCATAAGATTATATGATGTCAGAGTCGTCAAAGACCATGTGATCCACTTCTAGGCATCTTCTCCTTCAAACCATGCCATAAACCTGTTTATGGTTGTTGATTTAACAACGATCTCTGGCAACTCGTTGCACGAGGAAACCATCTTGTTTGAGAAAAAATTCTTTGCAATATTTGTTTCAAATCTTCGTTTCTTAATTTTGTATCCGTGGCTTTGCGTTCCTGGGGAAGCGTCATACTTAGAAAGGGTTTTAATTTTTACTCTATCAAAATTGTTTAGGATCTTAAAGACTTGTTTGAGTTCTCTTATTAACCTTCTCGTCTCAAGTGATTGCAAGTTCAATGCTTAAAGTCTGTCTTCTTAGGACTTTTGACGTATTTTGGGTATCATTTTTGTAGCACGATGTTGGATCTCTCCAACATTTTAATATCTTTCGAAAGTATGGATTTTAAAACTGAACTGCATACTCAAAATGAGGTCGAACCAAAGATTTGTACAGAATTACTATATTTTCGGATTTGTAGATAAAATTTCTATATATCGAACTCAGCATTCTTTTGCTTTCTTGCATTGCTTCCGCGCACTGTCTTCTATCTTTCAAATCGTTACAGACTATAACATCAAGATCATTTTCTTCTGATACCTTTTTCAGCGGCAGGCATTTTATTGTATAGGTAAATTCTTGGTTTCTTGCTCTAAAGTGTTGTACCTTGCATTTAGCAATGTTGAATTTCATCTACCAATTTTCTGACCATTCCACAATGCTGTTTAAGTCTCTCTAGATTTCATGTTGATCAGCAAGTGTTATTGATTTGCCAGCCAGCTTTGTATCGTCAGTAAATTTGAGAATAGGTTCACTATGCCTTCATCTAAGTCGGTTACACATGTATATTAGAAAAAGCAATGAAACCAGCACGGACCCCTGGGGCACTCCGCTTGTTACGTCTCGCCATCTTGATTGGTCACCATTTATGACTGTACGGTGTTTCCTTTCATTGAGCCAGTCTTCGAGCTACTTCAATATGTTTCGACCGATTCCATGAGCGGGAATCTTCTTAAGTAGACGCTTGTGGGGTACCGTATCGAAAGATTTTTGAAAATCTATATAGATTACATCTACCGCTCTATTCGTATCATATTCTTTAATGATGGTTTAAAAAAATTCTAGCAGATTGTTAAACATGATTTATTTGGGGTAAAACTGTGCAGTAATTTGCAGATAATGCCCACTTTGTCTAAATGTTTGACTATTTTCTCTTTTACAAAAGATTTGAGCAGTTTTCCGTTTAGAGATGTCAGACTTATAAGCGTATAGTGGCTTGAGATTTGGCTGGTTACCCATTTTAAAATTTGGAGTAATGTTTGCAGTTTTAAAGTCGTCTGAAACGACAACTTCTTCGAGTGATTTGTTGAATATTGTAGTGAGTGGATTGGTTATCGTTTCTTTCAACTTTTTCAGGTGCCAGGATGGATCATAACCCAACCTGGCAATGCGCTAAGCTTTAAATTTCGAGATATTTGATTAAGTGTTCTTCTGTTACTTGGATACTAGTCATAAATAATTCTTCTTGGGTAACTATTGGCACATCAATGTCTAAGATGGTGTCAATGTTTTCCTTTGTAAAACTTGACGCATAAGAATCATTAAAAATCTCGGCAATGGCACCTGGGTCAGATATTAAATTTCCATTTTGGTTTTTAAGTGGGTCAATTGAGTCCTTTGCCGTGTTTCGTTTGTTTACATACTGGTAGAACATCTTTGTATTTTATTTTCCATTTCTAGCTAGCTCGATTTCGTAAAACTTCTTCTTTAATTTTCTAATTAGCTTTTTGACACCGTCTTAGTTCTATGTATTCGTCTGGACGTGCTCGGTGAGTGTCTCTAAAACGTTTATATGCCTGATTTTCCCTTTTGATTAGATCCTTGATCTCGTTGTTCCACCACTTTGGTTTTGCCGTAGACTTTTGCTTATGACGTCTTGGGACGTATATTTAGTCAGCGTTTCTAAATTTTTAATGAAATCATTCCACATTGTAGTGACGATGTTGTTATTATTAGTCCTGGAGCTAAGGGTGTTCTTTAATACAAGCTCAAAGTCTTTAAAATTTGCTATGTTAAAGTTAGGTACCAGCATACGATTTGAGTCTGTGTTTGAACCTGTAACAATTTTAAATCTCAGAGAACTGTGATTGAGGTCTCCGAGCGGTTCACCGACTTCAGCATTTTTCACAATGTTTTCGTTTGTCGTTAAAACAATATCCATGATATTGTTTTCTCACGTAGGTTGATCAACAAAATGCATAAGGAAGTAATGATCTAGGAAGTGAAGTAGTTGTGATTTAACTCTGTTAGCAGTAGCATCCGCAAAGTTTACATTTGGAAAATTAAAGTCTCCGATTATTATTGTAGCTGTGGATCCAATAAGTTCATGGGACGAACGGAACATAAACTTATCTGCCATTTTTGTCCGGGATTGAGCTATATATACAACGACATGTTGAATACTATGTTTTAAGCTAATGATTTCGCGCATACAATATCTGCATCGCAGGAGTTATGCAATTTATGTTGTTCCGTAGAAAGACATGCACGATTTCATTAGTTTCGTATCTCTCAGTGGCGGCGAAATTTTTCTTCACTCTCTTGATCTTCTTGGATTAGCTTACCGTGTTCGTCTTTTCTTTTGATTCTTGTTTTTGGCTTTAAACCTCTTACTGGGTTGATCATTTTATCACTTCTCATTGATCTTTCTATATTCATATATTTGTTCAATAAAGTCATTTAAGTATTTTTGTTGTTGCTTACTTATTAAGTATATCATTTCGCTTTTTATTCTTCTCAATTTGTTTTCTTTACCTTTATTTTCTCTCTCTGTATCGATTCATATAGCTTATTCATCCTTTTGTTCTTACTTTTCCTTTTCTGAGCACACTCCTGTTGTGTTGTTTGAGGTAATCTTTATCATGGACGTTCATCCAGTCTGCAGCTACCAGAGCATACATGAATCGCTTCATTTTCACCTATATCTCTCCGAGTGAGTGAAGCTTCTACTAGGTTGTTTAGAATTGATTTAGGTAGTTTTTCTGAATATTTCCATCGATCTGGTCTGTGATGCTGCTTTTTAAAAGTTGGAGGGACCTTCCTTGATTTGGTTTCAATTTTAGTAACGTTCCAATATGGTCACTACTCGCAATTAGTACCAGCTTCATGGCATATTAAATAAAAACAACCAGTGATTAATACAATACCTGGCTTTGTGCCAGTGTTAGCTGAAATATGTAGTGCATATCAGGTAAACGATACAAAGTTAACTTGACCTTGGAACTGCTCAGTAAGAGTTTAGCTTTCATTGGGGTAATAACATATCCGGTTTCTTTTGAGAATGTCAGCTCAAATCTAAAGAAATGGTATTCCATATTCGCAGTCCTCGGTGGTGGGAAAAACGTAAAGAAGATTCTGAATTTGTTTACCTACCAAATGAACCTCTTTTTGCAATGTGAAACTGCAGTTTAACTTGGCTTACAATAAGGAATATAGGCCTACGGTCTTACCCAACCAATTTATGCCTCTTTTATGGTTTTGGCCGTAGTTAGCAGCAAAGACCACATTATGCATCCTTACATGTTACCCATGGACCTCAATGTCAATGTTAACGTGTACATTAAGGTGCTCGAGAGTGCAGTCAAGCCTTGGATGGCAAAAATATCTGCCAGATGGTCTTTATTTTCCAGGCCTCTCTCCTCACAGACAAGGCAAGGTAGACAGAAAGGGGTTTGTTCAAAAACGTCTTGCACTACTGCTTTCCAGACTTGTGACAGCCCAGCAACCCTGATTCACATATTCCTTCTAAACTACTTCCTGTAGACCATTTTTGAAGTGATGTTAGCAAGGCTGCTCACACTTTACGATCACTTAAAGACGCCATGGTGGATGTAATATCATCCATTGATAAAGACTCCCTAACCAGTTTAGGTCACGTCAGGAGAAGGTCAATAATGAAAATGATGGCAATTTCTAATGATTTTGTAACGATATATATTGTTCTATCTTAGTGTACATTTTTATAATAATATAGTGTTCGTTTGCTGAATTAATTTTCTCTTCTCATGTAATTTTTTCATCAAAATACCTGAAACCCCTGTAGGCGGGACGATTGGGTCCTACCTTTTTGAGAATATTTTATTCAGCAGTATTCCTAATGTGTCTCGCGTATTTTGTTGTTTTATAGCCGTTTGCTTAGTAAAGTCTGTTTGCGTCTCCCGTGAGTATTTTTGTGAGCCCTTCTCCGAATATTGTTAAGTTATGTGCTAGTACAAAATTTCTCCTCCGGCTTGGTACACTATTGCTATGCTATCACTAGCGATATTATTTCTAGTTCAATTTTAATGGCTCAATATGCTTCGTTAATGATAAGTATTTGTAGTCATTTGCGGTCGCTTTTTATTGCTATAGTTGCGCTTTACTTTTTTTTGTCGTGTTGATTGCTTACTTAAAAAGAATAATTAATTAGTTTTATTTGCTATTTTAACATCTCTCTCCATGATTTGAGATGAGTACAATATCTGGTTCTATCTCTATGATAGTGTTTAGAGTTATTGATCATTTTATGATCCATCCTTTTGTGTTTATTTGCAAAATTTACAGTTTTATATATCATTTGCTCTTCATGAGTCCTAAAATATCTTTTAGTAAGATTTTCCCTTTTCGTTCTACATATTCTTTCTGGGTGGTTTCCTCATTACTATTCAGGACTTGGAGTTAAATTTCCCATTCCAACGTTTAGTTAAAGGTCGCTTTTGAGTGTTATAATATCTCCTAGATAGATTCTGTTTCTACATTCCACGAGTCATTTTTTTATTTAATTTTCATCGTGGTCTTCTTTGAACGCCAATTTGCACTTCTGATCATTGAAGGCCCAAACTACATATATCCTTTTGTTTCATTTTTAATTCGAGTGGCAGAAATTTGCTTGCTTAAATCTTCATATTCAAATCTTTCTCTTTACAGCATTCATTCTTTTTCGATCTAGTCAATCTTTAGATGTTTGATTTTTTTCTTCATTCGTGTTTTCCGGGACTTGTTCTTTTTACTTAAGTTCCACATTGCTTCAATCCCATTCTTGACCAGAAGTTGGTTAAGCTTCTCCGTGATGTTCATGTTTTCCAATGTTATCCAGGTGTGCGTACCTAGAGGAGACATATAAATAGGTCTGATCCTACTCACTCTGGAATGTTTTTATTTGTCTTCGCCTCTTTATTTTGTTTATTGTTAATTAGCAGCTCCTGTGTGTGTGTCATTTTAGACAATTTGTTTCGCTTTAGACTTTCATTTTCTTCCCTTTTCATTATTTTCTTTTTGTGGGGCAATTCTTTGCCAGTGGTTCTTTGCAATTGAGGCTTGTTTTGGTGCTCGAAGCGTATTCCCTGCATCCATTAGTTACCGAAAATTCTGAGAATTATTGTGAGGCTACGGGGCAGTTTCGTGTATTGTGTTGTAGTACATTTAACTTTACTCTATTTCTCCATTTCAATATTAACTGCTGAAATTCTCTTTTCAAATGCAAGCGGTTCGTTGGATGCAATCTTTCTTCCCATTTTCCTAATAGTGCAGACTACTTAAATTACATAAGTAGACTGTCCCAATTTAACGATTTGGTCTAAATCTATCCCTGTATTACTAACTTAAATTTCCTTCTACAGTTCTTTTGCATATAACTTCTAACCCATATGTCAATCTTACTTCAAATTCCAGTTCTATTCGTGACAATTTGGGGTAAAATAGGTAGGTTTAGCCCTCTTTTCTTTAGGGTCTCTATTCCTTACTGATATACTATTTTTTTGCATATTTCCGTTCGTAGAAGAGTTTTACGTATCCCATGCATTTCCCAATAAGTTTGACTATCTTTATTTTCATTACTCCATAAATTGTCTTTCTAGCCCTCTAATGGGGTCTCCTGCAAAGGTTCCCTATACCCTAGTACCAACCGTCTCTCGAATGTGCTGGTGGTCGATTTTTACTGTGTTGGTAGTAGTAAACATATTACGGGACATAATTAGCAAATCTAAAAACACCTTGATGTATTACCAAGCTGCAAGGGAAGAGATCTTTCTAATCATCTCAAGGAGCATAAATCTTCCTTCTTTCTTTCTTAGTTTCTAAGGAAGCTGTGCCTTATGTGTACCAAAACCTTTCTTTGTGACAGTGTCAAACGTTTCACCAATATCTAGAGGTTCATCCTTAATCAGAATAAATCAAAATTATTCCTTAAGATAACGTATTTTTAATATAGGAGTGGTGAGGTAAGCATAAGTGAGTGAAGTACATAGAAATAGATTTGAAAAATAGCGGCCAAAATAGAAGAAATTATTGTGATTGCATAGACTTTGACATGTGCCACGAAATCCGGCTAATCTCTTGATATTTCATTGGTTAAAAGACCTCGTTTGTTGTATTTTCTTGAGCTTCTTTCTTTATATATAGTTTTAGTTTATTTGTATTTCTCTGTATTTCTTGTTTGGTTCTTCATTTAACTTTGCTTTGCGTCTTCTTACCTTCTCCTTCCGTTATGAAAATTTCGGTGGTTTTGTGTCCTCAGGAAAGCAGATTTATGATTGTGTGATTTGAAGGTCACATTAGTGTCCACAATGGAATTTATTCTGCTATCAATTCCATCGAGGATTTTGTCCAGATCCCAGTACTTGAGGAATTTGTTGTCTTGAGGTAGATCTTTGAGTTGATGCTATCTGTCGCAATACTTTTTGTTAAGGGTTATCTCGTTAATTTGATCGAGGATCGCTTCGAATGCCTAGTCTTCAGGAGATTTTTATTTTTTATGCTGGTATTTTTGCACTTTTCTTTCTCCTTTCCAATCCTTACTTGTTTCGGAACAGGTTTTTTTTCTGTTTCCTCATCTTGTCTGGATTTATTTTTGAGGCGTTTTCTTCGAGTGATTACAGAATATTGTATTCATTCTTGGGGGTTTGGAGATTCTTGGCTTTTTAATTATTTTGAGGGGATTGTGCTTCTTTCTACTGTTCACTTTTTGGAAGAATATTGGGTGTCTTCATCTGTCTCTTTTTCCTTATTTTCCCCTTGTTCTAGTCTTGTTTTTGCGTTGTATAAAAGTATAGAATGATCGGCTGATAGGGGAGTGATTTAAGAATATTGTATTCATTCTTAGGGGTTTGAGGGTGCTCGACTTTTTAATTAATTTTACGGAAAGGTGCTTCTTTCTATTGTTTATTTTTGGAAGAATATTGGGTTCTCTTCCTCTGTCTCTTTTTCCTTTTTTACTATTGTTCTCGTCTTCTTTCTGGGTTGCATAAAAGTATAGTAACATCGGCTCATGGGGGAGGGGGTTGGCTGGAAATCAGAGGTTGCAGGTTATTTCTTTTTTTTCCTAACGACGAGTATTCCTGATGCTGTGACCTTGGCGAAGTAGGTGTATATTATTATCGCCCTCATATATAGGCTTTGGATGCTGTTGGATTTTCACTGGCTTTCACCGGGACACTCGAGTATGCTGTGTTGAAAATTTTACTTTCTTCAGTGTCATTTATTTTTTCATTTTATGAGATTCTCTTTTTGGGGCCATCTCCTGGTTAGTACAGATTTATTTTATACAGGGTCTAACTCAGTTGCTGCATTTATTCTGCTCCATGACTAAGCAAACCAGTAGTGGTAGGGTTGCCCTCATTTGCATCAGTGATTTTGTACTCTAGGGCATTGCCATGTTTCGTGTCCATCAAATTTGAAACAATTCATGCAGTTTTTTATTTGGATGAAGTACTTCTTTTCTATTTTACCTGGGTTTGCCCTCAAAATAAATGCAATAAGGCAAGATTCCACAGCCTATTTTGCTTTAAGAAAATTTTGTAGATAATCTTGATGGTCCGTGCGAGTTGTCCGAACTTTATGACGGTATGAACGTTGATCCATTTTCACTGGTATTCCATCTCTTTACGACTATCATCGGTGGTTTATTCTTAGATCATGGGTCCAATTTTTTTGCGGAAGACGGTCCTTGGGGTAATAATCTCCTGGGTTATAAGTGAATAAGTGTTCGTAAACTGTTTGAAAGCCGTCTTTTTAAGTAGTTTCTCGCGTCTTTGTATGTGAGGTATATTGATATGAATCATTGGGGGAATCTAAGGGTAAAACAAGGAACCCATTTAGTTTGGAGGAAGAATTCTTCTGTCGTCTTCTCTCTCGTGGGCTTGATGCAACCATACGGGACACTAGCGGGTCCCTTTCCTTTTCCCTGTCCATATTCGGTTAAATCTCTTTTTCTTTTGCTTTCCTCTGAATAGAAGTTTGTAGGGGCTTTGGGGGTGGCCTCAAAAATGATATCCGTACTATTAATTAGTTTATTCTCTTCTGTATCCAGTTATGCTAAAAATATGGAGCAGAACTGGTGTTTAATCGCGGTGCTCAAGAATACTTCTTTCTTCATTTTCATCCAATAGCGTCTTACGTCTTGAAAAGATGAAGAAATTTATTTTAGTAAGAGTAGAGTTGATAAATGGAAGCAATCCAATTATGAGTAGCTGGGGGTTCTTATTGAAATTGATCGTTTTCCAGCATGTATAAACGGATTGAATCAGTCATGAAAAACAATCCACATCATTATAA
Organism: Ceratothoa steindachneri; assembly: GCA_963969495.1. Lineage (NCBI taxonomy): Eukaryota > Metazoa > Arthropoda > Malacostraca > Isopoda > Cymothoidae > Ceratothoa > Ceratothoa steindachneri. The sequence goes on along the minus strand of OZ018335.1, from coordinate 63,481,014 downwards.
ATATTGCCAGCTTGCATTAATTAACTCTATGTATTAATAAGTATTGGGGCTCTACCTTTTTCTATAATTTGCCTTCAAATTTTGTTGCAAACATAGAAAACAAAATATAATATGTCATAGGTCAGGTATGAGACCCCTGAGTTTCACTTGCCTCCCTGGATGCGGGAAAATGAGGCGACAAGCAAGCGCGGCGCAATGCCCCTTTTTGGCGTGGGTCACAACGAAATTATATACGAGTGCTTCTTCTACCTTTGGCCGATTTTAGTTAAATGGTTATGTGGTTCTGGGAATCAAACAGGGGAAACAAAAATAATTTTTAATACTATACAAACAATATAATTTAACAACAAAGTAGACACTATTGGAAATACACCAGACTAATTGGAAAGCAAAATTGATTTAAATGGATGCTTCGGCACGCGTCGCGAGAATGCATAAACGACTAACCAAAAAAAAAAGGGAGGAAAGGATCGAGGGGGAATCTTCGATGTCGAATAGTGTCGCGTCTCTTCGAAGTCGATAAAGAGAAAACGTAATTATCTTACAATTTTTCATGGTGCGCCTCTAGGGTTTGGATCGAGGGAGTAATCTTGCCGGAAGGAGCTGAGTTGGTTATTTCAGAAGGAAGAGTCTTCACTTTGCTTAACTGTCATTAATTCTCAATAAATGTTTCTTGCATCCGAGCGTTTGGGGTGCGGGAGTCGCTTAAAAAGTTTTGCGTCGTGTCCGTGGCTGATTTTGGAGAATACCGGCGAATACTGATTTTCTAATGCCCATGCTGGGAATTATATATGGAGGCGCCGGAAGCGGGTCTCACTCAATTTGAAGGGGCACGGTGGACGTGAACTTTGCGGCCTCTTGCTGATCTTTTGACGGGCTCCAGTTTGGCTCGTCTTATCGCCAAGGAAGTTTACCTAAAGACGCGAATTGGATGTCTTTTCCTCTATGAGATAGTCTCTAGGCCTCTGCGTCCACTTGAATCTCTTTCTCAGAAACAATGTTTAATTAATTCTATTAATTTTCTTATACAAAAATATATAGTAACCGCAAAACTTTAGAGCATAACTGTACTTAACCTGAATTTTTGAATTATTCATTTCAAAATGGTGAACAAATTTCTAATCCTGCAACTGTTTAAAGTTTAATTTATTTGGATAATTGTAAATTAATAAACAAACAATTTTTCGGATATATATATATATATATATATATATATATATATATATATATATATATATATATATACAGGAAGGTGAAAACCAAATACGCTATTCATTAAAGCAGCATTATTTGACTGGGTTTAAACCTTTTAAGGTCTTTGCCTCATCATCGGCAATAAGAAAGTTAGATAGTGAAGAATTAATATTTCTAGTTTAGATAAAATACTAAAAATGAAGAGTGCAATTTAAAAATAAGCTGCTTAATACAAAAATAAAAATTTAAATAATTCATGATACAATATAAAGATTGGATGCAGTTTGAGTTATATTTAAATTAGGTTTAAGCTTTAGGATGTAAAGTGATTTTAATATTTGTTGTCCGTTGGGATGGGGGCTACGACTAAGTATCTTTAAGTTATCCAGATTAATTTCATACTTGCACACTTTGATGTGATCTCGTATAGGCGAGTGGTGTGGTTTGTATGTGACTACAGTCTATAGTAAGCCTACATAAACAGGTCTACTTACAAGCTTCTTTATTTTCTTGCAAGAAAACCTTAAGTTATTGTCGATAAATACTCTTATTAACCGAGCCTACAATATTTGTTTATCATATTGACTCTTGCATTTATAAATCTCTTTTCTGAAAACTTTCTTTAAATATAATGGCTACCCTGAGTCATTAGTGAAAAGACCTATTAAAAAGTTTCTTAACGCTTTGTATCCAAACTGTCCAACAGAAAATACTGTAGAGAAATTATCTACATTCTTTTGTCTCCCATACTTTGATAAAAAATCAAACCACTTTGTAAATGAAATTAAGAAGACTAAATAAATTGAAACTAAATAAATTCCTATTAAAAAATGGGCACAATATTGGATCCTATTTCAATTTTAGTATTTTAGAAAAACAAGAAATTTTCTCCCTTAACTATCTTAGTTTCTAGGTGCCAATACTGAGGCTAAGACCTCGAAACGCTCAAACATAGACAAATAACGATGCTTTTATCAATAGCGTGCTTGGTTTTCACCATTATATTGAAACTCCGATTCAGAAGAAGCTTAACAGTTCCTCATATATATATATATATATATATATATATATATATATATATATATATATATATATATATATATATATATATACACTATTTATCATGAGCGCAAGATAAGGATGAAATGGTGAGTTATATAGTTAAGAAAAGTTAAAAGGAAAAATCTTTCTTCCGCAAGTGTTTTTTACTAGTGAAGAAAAATTCATGGTAGGATAAGAATTCAACTAAGCCAACAAACAGTATGGAGCACTCCTATTCTTGGAATTAAAGCAACGTCTCAGATGACTCGGCTATAAAAGGAGCAAAAAAATTCTCAAACATAAACAGGCTTTTCATAACTTACTTCATTAGTTTGACTGAAATATTTTGTCGAAGAGAATGATTAAAGACGGAGAAAATAATAAAATTAAGCTAATAGCAATTTAATCTAAATAAAATTTTATGTATTTTTATAATGAACAGAGTTAAAATATCCGTCTTGATTGACTTCTTAGAGGAAATTATAGAAAGGAGTTAATATTTCAATCGTTATTTTTATAATGCTGCATATTTCTCATAACAATCTTGCAGATTTTCAAATTGAAATTAATGTGTAAAAGTTAATTTAAAAACTCTACGAGTTTTGAAAAACTCATTTTTCAAAACTCATTTTTCGAGAAACTTTATCGTTAAATATTTAATATTAGAAATTAAGGAAAGATTATCTATTGTAAGCGACGCATTTGAAATTCAGAGGAGTCTACTAAATTTCGTTAATAAAAACTCAAAAATTATATTTTTATTATCACGCCGACATATTTTTGATATCTACATTTTTCCCCATATTATTCCTTTTATTTAAAAAAAGAAATAATATTTACCAATGTTTCATTTTAAAATTCTACGAACATAATTGAATTTAGAAAACGTTAAGAATGGTAATCATGTAGAAGAATACCGTAAAAAGGATGGGGTCGAATGACAAGAACTCAACCGGAGCAAATCTGGGTCCCAAAAAAGGCTGAAAAAAGAGCCAATAAAATTGATATCTAAGACATCCTCTAGAGCTAATCTTCCAAAATACATGAGATCATTCGGTATTTAAAATGAAGAAATAACTTACGAGTAATTACGGGCAGATAGAACCTAGTTAAAATTAGAAGATATATAAGCAGAAGAAGAAATGTTGGGACAATGACCAGTTTCTAGCGATTAAAATTGATCCCTGGTTGAAAGAATCATGTGGGTAGTGGCCAGTTAATAGTTTTAATTTAATTCCCCTAAAACTCTTTAAAAATATTTGTCCCTAATGAAACTATAGGAGGTATAATAATAGTAAAATCAATATTATAGTCTTTAGTATAGTTTTTTTTCGTAAGGAGGTCACCATGCGCTAACAGGTAATCGAACATATTATTATTACTCATTAATATACATTTTGTGGTGAACAGGAGGCAAACAGAGGACAATTGTGACGTCATTCCGACCCACAAAGGCATGTCGTCAAGGGTACTACGAAAGTTTTAGCTTCAATTTGGCTAATTCTTACAAAGGCTTTTTTTGCTGTAATTATTATATAGCCTAATGCAATATACATTATAAAAATAAACAAAGGAACAACCAGGGATACTGCGAACCAAACTATGTTGAGTTTTTTATGCCGAGGGAGCACTTAAACATCGCCTTGTGTCGATAAGAATTATAAAACATTTTCCGTAGCAGGTATAGAGCGTAAACTCTCGTATCGATTCGTAAATAGGAACTAGATTGACTGTGAATACAAATGTAGTGCTCGAAATTACCTACCCAGTATGAAAGAGTATGTATCATGGAAGCCATCTCTTTCCTTCATGGGACTTGGAAACACATATGTACACTGATATTGCTCCAGTGTGTCAAGCTTTAAGTTTTATTAAATACTGTTCTGTAGAAGCTTTTGCTGAAAAAAGCATAGCGAAAAAATTACTGGGTGGTATTCTTTAGGGTGACATGCTGTTTTCTGGTTCCGAACGCGAAAAATTTATGGCACGAGTGGAGACGCTCATCAAATTAGGCAACATCAGGTTTGCTGTTGTGAGCAACTGGGGAAGACGGTAACTACGCGGGTAAAAGATATGTGCAAGGCGCAAAGCAAGTGGCATGTCCTTTACCTTGATAAGAGATCTCTCTTAAGGGAAGAGCATAAAGCAGTAGTTGCTTACCGAAAAATGGCATGGCCAATTAAAGCCCCTGGTTGCAAGAGACTTTTGAAAGTAATGCAGTAAACTAACAAAGTTGAGTAACGTTAGAAGGTCATTAGTATAATAAATAAAAGGTAACCATATCAACAATCAAAGGGCTTAATTTCATCTAAGGTAGAATTTCATTGACACGGGTAAAAGAGAACGATAATGATGAAAATGTTTGCATTGCAAGAGAAGAGTCATCAAATTCAAACTCAAGAAATTGGTGCCAGTCTAATTCTTGTAGGTGTGTCCAATTTAAGAGTAGATCTCTATTAGTGTGATATAAAAGGAGGCGACAGAAATGCATTATTTTACTCTTGACAAAAGTGTCGGTATAACAAGAGAAGCCATTCCAAGCTTTTTTTTATGAGGGCTACAGGGTAGGCAAAAGAATCACTCTAATTTATATTTAATTGTAGCAGGCTAATCTAGGAGCAGCTTACGAATAGTGACAAAATTTAAAAAAATAAATAAACATAGGCAAAATACAACATAAAAAACATAACGGTAAGATGATATTATTATCGACTATACTGATATTCAATAGAAAGGAGTCCTACCTCCTTTAAGGGCTCATTTACGTAAGTAAATTATATGGAGGGCGTCCGCCTCATCAAAAACAATTACACCACAATCTGGTGTACAGAAGCTGACTTGAGCACTAAGGGAAACAGATAGCAACGCAGCTCGTCGCAGTACCGAGAAGTACAAGAGACTATCTTAACTTGAGATCGCGGAGAAGTCTTGATTCTCTTCCTCGTTCCCTAATTACTACCATTCTTGAGAGGTGTGCGTTTAATTTTAACTGTCGTAGCTACACCACACATTCCTTTAGCTTTTGCTCCTGAGATAAGCAATTTTGTGGAGGATAATTGCCGTATATTATTTCTACAAGTGGTCACGCATGACTGGATAGTGGACTCAAATATTGATCTGTGTACGTCTAGTACAAGTCGGATTATGATGGCATCCTTGGGATTTAATAGGTTTTAGATAGAATGATCAAGAGAGGACCGTATTCTTTCAAATGAAAGGTGTAAAAAGTACCTCTACCGTAAAGTGCGACAGTAATTTCTCATAAGCTTTGGAAGAGTTTAAGCAGAAATGGAGTTTACAGATATTTAGACGTAAAAGAACGGAGAAATTTGGAAGTCAATATTATACTTTTTACCATTATACTTTTGCTGAAAAAATATAAAAAAATCTTTTGAGAAATTCAAATCGAAACAAAAAACTTTAGTCTTCTATTATTGTAGAGGTATAATAAGAGATTAATATATATATATATATATATATATATATATATATATATATATATGTATCTAGTCTAAGAAAAAAAAACTACAGACATCTGGGTTTAGCTTTGCCCCTTTGAGGTTCTCCGGTAACATAGGAGAACGGGCAAAATGGTAAGTGATACGAGACTGATTCCTGACCTTAGCTCAAAAGGCAGGCCCTTCGAGGGTGTACTTATAAACAACCCAGTCAAAAGTGCAAACCCCCGATCTCGTATTACCCTCTCTCCAAGCCACAAGAGGCAAAAGTGCGAGAGACTAACCCTGAGGCTTCACCTTGCGACCCCCCCCCCATCCACCTCCCAACGCACCTCAGCGGGAGTAAGTTGGGTATATAACAGGATGACCCATGTAAACCAGGCTTTTTGTTCGTTCTCACCGATGAGACAAGAAAGTCACCGGTTGACAGAAGATTTTTCGAGTTTGACAAAAGGACTCAAAAATCACCGGTACAAAGTTATTGCAAGTTAAAGAAAATTTGCAGTCCTTGTACAATACCAAATTGAACCAAGGAAGCTCTGCGCCGTTCGAGCCCTAAGATTAGTGAGTATCAACCAACAAGGATTGAGGACTCCAAATCTTATTCTATCTGAGTTTGACAACTCCAAACTAGATAGATTTTCCATCCCAAAATCAAAACTATATAAGTGAGACCCAAATCGCTAGAAAAGAATATAAACATATCCCAAGATTAGAAACCTTTTCAAGGTAATAAACGTACGAAAACCAAACCTCCTCATCAGCGTCTTTGTTTTAATTCTCTTACGCCAACTCTAAATTCCTCGTAAAGTCACCCGTCAACTTATTAGGCAAGTCAACAAACGCCATCTTGCGAACAAACAACCAACTCCGAACAAAAATCCCTGAAGATATTCCTACTGAAAACTGGCATTAATCTCCATTACCTTATGTAAGTAAAGAATAATCCTGTTATTTATGTCCCCGTGCAGAAAAATTAGTTCATTGAATGTCTGACTAAGGACAAAGCTATAACTTAAAAATTGTTCCCCTCGTAAAAATTTATTTTGAAGCGAGCTGTGAGAGCTCACCCAAGAATCCCATTTTCTTTTTTTAAGTGTATTAGATCTGTATTTATTGTATGTTATTTAGAGAGATGGGTTATGTTCATTAAAGTCTATTTTTCTTCAGTAAATGCACTGTTTTAATCATCTCCGAACGAGTTGAAGTGGCAATGTTTGATATAGTCAAGAAAGAAACCCAGTTTATTCATTCACTAGAATAAAAAATAAGTTTAGCACTCTTAGAGCCCGATCCTCAAGCGATCACCGAGGCACGAACTTACGCCTCAATTTAAAGTTATTTGGTTTATTAAAAGTTAATAAAACAAATAAATATATATTAGCTCGGCATTCTACTACATATTATTTAAGTGGTGGCAGGTTATTGCGGTTAAATCAGAAGAAAACAAATTTAAGATAAGAGTAAAAAGCCCTTACCCATAACAAATATTTGCCAACCCGTTCGTGAAAATTAAAATAACGAGACTTCAAACAAGTCTTAAAGATTCAGTGAAGTGTAGTTACGAAGGTAGGAATTATAACTTAACGAAGAGTGTTGTGTAGTGTGCTGTCTTGTTGTTGGATAGGAATAATTCAATCAAGAGGTTTAGAAAAAGGTAAGGTTAGAGTAATATAAGCTAAGGGACTCCAAGTTGCATACGTAACGTTCGTTACAGCGGTGAGGTTTCGACGAACATAGCTAATATGTCTTCGTTTGAATTATTTGTTAAACAAGGTCAAACCCTTGGACTAAAGGACAAAGAACTCCTTGCATACGTCCAAGATAAAGAAAGGACGGAAAGGGAAATAAGAAGAGAAAAGACGAAAATGGTCACTGATGAAAGAAGAGAAAAGACGAAAATGAAAGCTGATAAAAGAGAAAAGATAAGAGAACACGAGAGAGCCTTGAGCAAGGACCAAGTAGAAGTACAGTTCGTGGGGTCCAGGACGGGGACATCGCAGGTCCCAACTATGAAGTTGCCAGCGTACAAGGACGAAAACGACCTATACGCGTACCTCTTGCACTTCGAAAAAATATTTAAAGTGAATCACTGGGATATTGAAACAGACGGTATCGCCAGATTACTCCCCCTTCTCAGTACCCGAGTAAGAGACATATTCGTGTCTCTACCATCTAAGGCGACGTTAGACTATTTCACCCTAAAAGCAGAACTACTGGAAGTGATTAACCTCAATCATGAAGACTATGGGATAAAATTTAGGCAGGCTAGGATTCAGCCCGGACAAACCTACCGATAATTTGGTTTTATTCTCAGGAGACACCTCCAATTTTGGTTAGAGTCAGCTTGAGTGAGAAATGATTTTGACTTACTCATCGACTTCATACTGAAGGACCAGCTATTAAGCACGCTGCCTCCAGTATTAAGGGCCTTTGTCAAGGACAGGAGAGCAGAGTCCTTGGATGAGTGTGTCAGAAGCCGACTTGCATTCATCAAACCATAGGTTATATCCTAGAGAGTGTAATAAAAACAAGCCCTCGTCTCCCAAGAAAGGTGGGTATCATCAGAAACCTTTTTGCCAAAGGAAGGGGATTATCTCCAGCAACCCCCGCAAAATAACTCCACTAAATTCGTCAGGAGCGCCCTAAATCCCAGAAACCCCATAACCTGCTATAGTTGTGGCATCCAAGGCCACCTTAGCTACAATTGCCCGCAAAACTCGAGGCTTAAGTCGCCCTCAAACCAGCAGGTACATAACCTGACGGCAACGTTGGAATCAGAACAACCTTCAAATCCCTCACCTCCTTTGACCACAGCGAATTTCCCTGAACAGCAGGTGAATTTTGTATACAACAAAAATTCTCCCGAAAGATAAAAATTCGAGACTGGGGCCGTAAATGGTCGAAGAGTCTCAACTGTGTATCGTTGTATCAACCCACTTGCTTTCCCCTATCAGCGCCCAACACCAGAAGTTCGTGGTCGCTTAGGATTTCCTGGGTAGACCCACTAAGTTCCCTGTCGTCCGATGCCACGTACAGTCGAAATATTTTTCTTGCTGGACCGACGTAGTAGCAGTGCCTATTAAATTATGCTCTGTATTAATAGGCCAGAGCGCGCAGCTCTTCCCAAGTCCGATAGCTCAATTAGTAGTTACCCGGATACCCGCGAATGAGAGACACACGGTTTCCACCCATTCGTTTTCGTCCGAGAAACATGTGGACGAAGGGATATTTTCACGAGTCGTCAAGACTGCGACGGCTGTGGTGCCGCCCCTCACACCCCCTGAGGGAAAGGTAGCGAAGAAGGGGAATAAAAAGGAAGAAAGAAGAATAAATGCAAGAAGAGTAATACATACGCCTAATAAGCAAGGTGTAGCAAAACAAGTTCCTCCTGATCACAGGACAATCAAAGAAACTTTTCAAGAAAAAGTTCTGACTGAGAAATCTTCGCAGGATCAAAATAAATGTGCAGAATTGCTGCCGGAGCAAAACCCTGAAAATAACAATTCTCAGAAGACAAAGATGGTGACCGAAAACTCAAGGTCAAATGCAGTGATTAAAACGGGAGTACCAAGCTACTTTCAAGAAAATGACGGTTCTAAAGACAGTTTAATGAAAGAAGAAATGAACGAAGAATTTCGAAAAGATCAATCTCCTCTTCCTAAAGAAAATCAACCCTATTCCCGAGAAGAAAAGTCAATAGGAAATAGGCAAATAAAGATTAAAAGAGAAGGAGAAGCAAGAAGATGTGTAGGTGGTTGGAAGGAGTCATCCTTCTATCCTGACCACGTGTAGGTGACTACCCCTACACGGGAAGGACCCTTACATGTACGTAGCGCCGTCTCAAAGCGTCCTGTCGAACGCGTTCGCACGATGGGAACGTCTAAATAATACTTTGCTGATGAGGCCTTCTCTGAGTTAGGAGTCAAAATTGGGAAAAACGGTTTATCCACAAGACAGAATCGGGAAGAGGCCATAATAAAGATGCGGCTACCCCGAACCATAAAACAAGTTCGGTGGTTCGTTGGAACCACCCCCTGCTACCGCAAATTTATTCGACATATGTTATGCCAGTCGAAAACTCTCGATGTGGGAAACAGCGTATGCGACTGGAGTACTGAAAGCATTAGCCATAATGTAATAACAGGTTAATATAGTTTACCTACGGTATTTTTTTTTGTGTGTAGATAGAATTTTTTTAGTTGGTTTATTTTGTACGTATAAGTGTTTCCCTAATGTTGTAGTTTCTTTTGTGTATTTCGTAGAATGGGTAAAGATAAGTGTTAATTAGGCGCACTAAGGACATAAATCAATCAATAAGAGTGATGTGAGTGGAGCGTTCCCACTATCGGTCGAGTAGCTTTTTGTACAGATGTTTTAGTAGGGCTCTTTGCATAGAGCACAGGCGATTCCCCCCCCCAGGAACATCTTAAGGGTGGAGGAATGTGAAGGTACAATAAGAGATTAGTATATATATATATATATATATATATGTATCTAGTCTAAGGAAAAAAATAACTAAAGACATCTGGGTTTAGCTTTGCCTCTTCGAGGTTCTCCGGTAACATAGGAGAACGGGCAAAATGGTAAGTGATACGAGACTGATTCCTGACCTCAGCTCAAAAGGCAGGCACTTCGAGGGTGTACTTATAAACAACCCAGTCAAAAGTGCAAACTGTCGATCTCGTATTACCCCCTCTCCAAGCCACAAGACGCAAAAGTGCGGGAAACCAACCTGAGGTTCCACCTTGCGAGCGCCCCCCCCCCCCCGCATCCACCTCCCCACCCACTTCAGCGGGAGTAGGTTTGGTATATAACAGGATGACCCGTGTAAACCAGGCTTTTTGTTCGTTCTCACCGATGAGACCAGAAAGTCACCGGTTGACAGAAGATTTTTTGAGTTTGACAAGAAGACTCAAAAATCACCGGTACAAAGTTATTGCAAGTTAAGGAGAATTTGCAGTCCTTGTACAATACCAAATTGAACCAAGGAAGCTCTGCGCCGTTCGAGCTCTAAGATTAGTGAGTATCAACCAACACGGATTGAGGACTCCAAATCTTATTCTATCTGAGTTTGACAACTCCAAACTAGATAGATTTTCCATCCCAAAATCAAAACTATATAAGCGAGACCCAAATCGCTAGAAAAGAATATCAACATATCCCAAGATTAGAAACCTTTTCAAGGTCATAAACGTACGAGAACCAACCCTCCTCATTGGCGTCTTTGTTTTGATTCTCTTACGCCAACTCTAAATTCCTCGTAAAGTCACCCGTCAACTCGCCAGGCAAGTCAACGAACGCCATCTAGCGAACAAACAACCAACTCCGAACAAAAATCCCCGAAGATATTTTTACTGGAAACTGGTATTAATCTTGATTTCCTTATGTAAGTAAAGAATAATCCTGTTATTTATGTCCCCGTGCAGAAAAATTAGTTTATTGAATGTCTGGCTAAGGACAAAGCTATTAACTTAAAAAGTGTTCATCCCGGAAAAAATGATCTCAAAGCGAGCTGTGAGAGCTCACCCAAGAATCCCATTTTCTTTTTTTAAGTGTATTAGATCTGTATTTATTGTATGTTATTTAGAGAGATGGGTTATGTTCATTAAAGTCTATTTTTCTTCAGTAAATGCACTGTTTTAATCATCCCCGAACGAGTTGAAGTAGTAATGTTTGATAAAGGCAAGAAAGAAACTAAGTTTATTCATTCGCTAGAATAAAAAATAAGTTTAGCACTCTTAGAGCCCGATCCTCAAGCGATCACCGAGGCACGAACTTACGCCTCAATTTAAAGTTATTTGGTTTATTAAAAGTTAATAAAACAAATAAATATATATTAGCTCGGAATTCTACGACAATTATTTACCAAAGTAATAATTGTCCTCTTTCGATTCATGCATAAAATATAAATCCTGTTTTCTAGTGGCAGTGACTGGAGTTTGTCTGGTCGCTTTAGAATTGTGTGCATATAGTTTCTGTCAATGAAAAGTCTTTTTTCAGATTGAACGTGGAATATAGCTATATTTGATTAAATTCTAAACAGAGCACCTTTTGGATTTTATATGTATATTTATATGCCTATTATAATACTCTCTTCAAGTATTTTTGTTTTGCAAAATGACCGATACCTCAAATTAAGGAATGATATTTTCCATTGCTTCTACTACACCACTGTACACCTTACCTTTCCAAAACATAACAGTGAAAGGATATCAGGGAGCAAGGCGAATCGGTAAGGTGATGTCATCATTCACAAAGGCAGTATATGATATCTGTAAAACAATTAAGTGCCATAAAGAGTATAAAAGATTAAAAATTTAGAGGAGACAGAACAAAATATTATCATTGGCTAACAACCTAAATGCTTACAAGACCAGAGTAACAAATTCCAAATAATTTTATGACGATGATAATAAATATTATGGTTAAAATTGTTTGTTAGCTCTCCTTCAAAGATACACCTAAGTATCACACCAGGTTCCAACAGGCTTCCGGCAGTGTCTTTCTTACAACGCTCACAGACTCACTGCCCTTCAGTATTGTTCAAGTAGTCCTAGAAGGTGGTTGTGCTGTGAAAGTTTATATTTTAAGGTGAAAGGAAGGTGATTTTCCTAGTGAAACACTTTTTAAACTCATAATTAATATTCTTGAGCATGCTATTCATATGAATGTGAGGAATTTTATATTAACTTTATTTTCTTACTTAATGATATAAATACTTCTGCTAAGCTGTCATGCCCTATATTATAATGATAAATTTATGAATAAATTTTATCTTTATCTTCTAATTGTTTGTTGCTTTCTTCTCTCAGATTGTGTTTATTATCACATTCAGTCTCACTGCCTCTCAATATTGCTTCAGCAAGTCATAAAAGGTGGTTGTGCTGCACAAATTTAGATTTTGAAGGGAGAAGTAGATGATTTTCCTAATCTAACAGTTTTTAAACTTATAATAAATAGTAATTGAGAAATCTATTGATATGAATTTGAATAATTTTATATTAATTTTATTTTCCTATTGAAGCATATAAATACTTGTACTATGCTTTCATGATCTGTATTATAATCATAAATTTATGAATAAAACTTTTGTTTATCTCCTAATTGTTTGTTGTTTTCTTCTTTTAGATCACTCCTACTTGTGTGAATAAGCCAGAAAGCTGCTGGTATATTTGGGGTTGGGTGACATTTTCATCACCATAGCGCCATATAACTGCTATGGTTAAAATGGTATATCAGTTATATTTTGTATGCAAGATTGGTTACCAAGATAAAAACCGGGCTCTGCACATATGATGCAACACTTGTGCTGATAACCTTTGCCAATGGTTGAACAGAAAGAGGAAGGGAATGCCCTTTGCTATACCAAAGACATGGCGGGAGCTAACAGACTATAAGAACATTTGTTATTTCCGCATGGTACATACAGTAAAAAAGGCTTGTCAAAGAAGGAAAGGGAGTCCATTGATCTTCGAAATATTCTATCAGCAATTCGCTTAATTCCACATGGAGAACGTCTACCTGTTTCTGATGCATCAACTTCGGTATCCTTCGACTTGGTTGAGGAAAGTGGTATGGAGCAAGCAGAATAGGATGACAGTGCTAAGTTAGTCTGACCCAAATTTTGATGAAGCACACATTTCTACGTCCCACCTTAAATCACCCAGGGATCTCTTCCTAAACTTTTCAGGTATCGGCAACTAACCAGGAAAGGGTAGACCTGCTAGACTCCAGTCTTCAACAGTCGAATCTCTTAGAAAACGAAGGGAAAATTTTAAAATCTCGTTACCATTAGCAGAAATTCAACGATTTCTCCCTAATGAAAGGTGATTTAGTGGTCTGTAACTTTATTAATGGTCTGATGGAAGCACTTGGCATCAAATGCGAACCCAGACACCGGATGCTGTTTATTGACTCACCCAAAACGAGTCTGAAAGGCATCTTGCTTCACAACGGCCATAGTGGACCATCAGTGCAGGTGTGCTATGCACTACATATAAAAGAAATTTATGAGAATAAAAAACATATGTTGCAATGCATAAAATATGATGAACATCAATGGAGCCCTTTGGTGACTCAAAGGTTGTTGCTCTTGTGATGGGCTTGCACAAAGTGCTGCTGCTTTCTCTGTGAATGGGATAAGCGTGCAATAGTTTGCTACTATCACAGGAGAGACATTTTCCAATCACTGAACTAAGCAAAGTTTTGCTACCACCAATAAAACTGCGGCTCATGAAAAACTTTGTAAAAGCTATGGAGAAATCTGGCTAGAGATTCAAATATTAATATCAAAATTCTCCTCACTGAGCGACGCTAAGTTGAATCAAGGGGTTTTCATTGGTCCTCAGATTTTATAGCTTGTTAAAGATGGTAACTTGGAATCAAGCCTTTATTCGATGGAGAAAGCTGATTGAGAATCATTCAAATTAGTCAAGAAGGGATTTCTCGGAAATGGAAGGGAAGGAAACTATAAATAATTGGTAGTAAACCTCATCAAGGCTTACAAGAACATATGAACTAACATGTTACTTACTTAAAATCCAATTTTGGGACTCAGATTTCGACCCTTTCCCAGTAAACTGTAGGACAATTAGTGAGCAACATGGTGAAAGGCTTCACCAAGATATTTCTACCATGGAAAAGCGGTACCAGGGTAAATGGAGCACAACAATGCTTGCCGACTATTGCTGGACATTGCCAAGAGATAATTCCTTAGCCTACCATAAGCGTAAAGCAAAAAGGCAGAGTGTGAATATGGATTAGAGTTTAAAACATACTGACATATATTGTACGGATTTATAAAATAATGAAATATTACATGCCGCGTATCTTTAAAACAATAAGTATTTTCAAGGTGATATTTAGTTTTAGCGCATGATAATACATAAAAATTAACTAATCTCATTTAAGAAGTGCACAACTTTTTAAAAATTGCTAACCAATGTAATTAGAAAACCATTGTATATGATTAGGTGATCAGATAAAATTATGATTAATGTAATAAAAAGTAGTGTTATCATTGCATTAAAGTGTCATTAACTTTAGATTTTTATTTAATTTAAAAGATTTTTACAATCAAATTTCTTTGCATTCAGATATTGATGATGTGTACATATTAGAATATTTTATGAAAAAGCTAATGCAATAAGAAAATCATACAATTCTTGTTGATCGTTAATTACACTGGCCAACAAATTTGAACCTTTTTGTAATTGTCAAAGACCTGAGCAAAATTTTATCATGGCATTTAGTTTTTTCTTTAGCACATCAGGTTTTCGAGATATTCGAAAATGCAATATAACTGCGTTTGCTGAGAGAATGTAGCGTTTTACTCTGATTTCTTTGCCGAAACTGGAGATATATCGTTAAATAGCGCCATTGCTAGAAAAAAAATGCCTTCTGTATATTTCCATGTACATTGAGAAGTCGAACTGACACAAAATGATGCATTTCACATGTAGAATCTCTAAAATTTATCATTTTCATTAGGCGTAAACATATGATAAAGATAAATAGCCATGTTTTGTTTATTCCACAAGCATCATAAAGATAATAGTAGTTATATTGCATGTATAAGAATTGTAAACAATGATTGAAGGGCTAATAAGTCAAAACTCGAATTCATAAACGTTATGCAAGAGATTTGCGTTTGAATTTTTTCCAGGATTACCACGATACAACATCCAACAATAAGTTTTCATTATACTATCATTCCAAAATCCTTGATAGCAAGTTTCCATGGTCTTGATATCCTGGTGGGAACGTTTGCCTTTCTTGTCACTTACGGTTCCAAGCTTTTCTGGGCTAGGAGTGTATGCAGGAAATGGATTTTAAGTGACATACGGCATCCCTCATTTTTAGAAGATTGAAGAAGGTTTTCCACGCCATCTCTGTATAAGGGTGACATATTGATGCCTAGCTCAGAAAGTTTGCAAATAACCACTAGAAGGTAAGCTATGCATTTAGTACAAGACAAGTGAGGGTCTGCTACAACCTCCCTGATTTTTGTCTCACAAACATGCCTTCTTTTAGCTTTGCCGTGCTCAGTTGCGGAATTGCTTTGTACAGATATTGGAATCCCTGAGAATTGTCCTTAGCCTTTGCTTTCACGAAGTTTTTCAGTAGACCTAGTTTCAAATGAAGAGGTGGCAGATATATTTTCTAAGGCTCTAACAGGGGGAAAGACTAAACACTGCTTATTACAGTAACAGTACTTCGTGAATCCTCCTTGCATACCCATTAGCATGCCTATCCATTTTCGATCACCACAGATGTGGCACTGAATGGCTTGGTAGTTTATGGCTTTGAAACGAATATCCATATTGTCATATGTCTCCTTAAGGTGGGGAGAATGGCCAATAAGAATGGAAGGCTTTACATTGCCATTGTGCAAGAGGACAGCTTTCACACTTGTCTTAGAAGGATGAATAAAGAGACGCCAGTCAGACGCCTCATATTTCTGTGACAAGGCACCGAACAATCAATTTAGGTCATGTCAGTAGCATAGAGGTCCAATAACTGTGAAGAATGAAGTTAAGTCACGATTACGCTTTCTAAAGTAACTCACATATTCATTTTTCTTGAGTAAGAATTTTTCCTGTAGTTGAGATGCTAGAAGTTCTGCTTTCTCCTTTGACAGTGACAGATCTCTCACAAGATCATTCAAATCTTCCTAGATAAATAACTTTGTTTCAGAGTTAGCCTCTTCATATTCAACATCTGATGTGCATGCACCTTCTGTACTGCTATCATCACTGATATCATCAGGTACGAGCCCAAAATCAGGTGGAACTAGAATTGATACAGATACATCATGTGGAACTTACCTGCACGCCGATTTTATGGTTAGATAAACAATTTGGTTCGTGTTCTTTAGAGAAACCCCTTTGGTGGTCACACTGCATAAATAGCAATATTAGACATGATCTCTGGGCTCTTTCCATATCATAGGAACAGCGAAAGGCATTGAATCTTCCTTTTTGTTAATCCAGTCACGTAATGAATTAGAGCAGGAACTAAAAATTTGGTGTGGTTCCCATGCTTTATCTTGGTCACCAAGAGGTTAACCAGAGTAGAGTTTGTACATTTTCTTTATATCTTTTGTGTTAGTACGCTGCTCAGATTTTGTTGTAAAATGCCCACATACATAGCAGAATTTATCTGGATGATTTTTCCCTCTCGAGGCATAGTTACTGCTTTGTGAAATATATTGAAAGCCTCTTATGATCAACGCAGAAGGAGCATCTTAGAAGATGCACATAACATGAGGATCCTGAAAGCATAAAACAGAATTCTAAATAATTGCGTAAAATATGCATGCGGGTTACAAATGTAAATGAATTCTTCTCTATACCACTTTAATCAGCAAGAACTCACGAAGCATCTAGTTTGCTAATTCTTGCGTTACAATAATTATGCATGCAATAGAGCAATGCCAGTAATATACTACATTTTATTATTGCAGGCAGACATTTTGAATTTTTGGCATATCATAAAAATGGTACGTGATAAAGCAAACCGAAGGCAGATTCGGATTCAACATAGAAAATGCATTTAGAAAAGTATAGTAAAGTCTCTGATGAAAAATATATGTTGACCAGTGTTATCAATCATATATCGTTAATAACTGATTATGATGAGCTTAATGAATGTTGTATTAAAATTCAAACATTATAAAAGAACAAGTTTATCTGAATTGATTGGGTTACGCCGAGGAATTATTAATATTTTCAGTATTATTTTACAACTGTTCTCCTCGTGGCTCCCAGATATCATTTCATGCCATTTCCTAACATTATAAATATTTTTAACTCAGTATATTGAACAAAATTTAACAATTTCTCATAAACATCAAGAAGAAAATGTATATACTCTCTTATATAATAATAAAATTGTGTGTCCAGATAAAAAGAATTTCATTTAAAAATATATTTTGATTTTAAAGTGGGTTGTCAGTACTTGGTACTGCAGTTAATAGTAATGAAGATGCAGAAGTGCCCAAGTATTCATCATACATAGTGTTAACTCTCCTTTCAAAGATTCTGTTCAGATATGCAACTCCTATTAAAACAAAACAACTACTTAAAGGCCTAAAACGTATAGGATTTATATTAATTGCGCTTATTACTGATAATAATGGAATTAACAGGAAGCAAACTCCTTTAGTGCTTTCACACACAAGCTGCATATTGTATATAAGCACGCTGTATATTTTCCAAGGTAACTCTTTTATATATTTGAGACTGATCATCCTTAAAATTATTTTATAAATAATTTGGTGGCAAAGAAGAACTTAGATAAATCAATGTTGTTTCCATTTATATATCTTATTCAATTTCGTATAAATATCTCAGAAACCATGCCATCTGTATTTACTTTGAAATATCTTTACACTTTAAAATCAAACTCTATAATTAAATGCTATATTTGAAAGCTAATAACCATCCATTCTACAAAATCAACATGTCAAAATTATTCTATAGATATTTAATGATTATATAATTGAATAGCAAGTGTTATTGAGAGAAAATAATCTGCTGTCCTTTTTTTGCAGCTAGTGTTGAACTTATAGAAGTTTTTAAAATCTGGTGAACTATAAAGAACACAAAATATTCGGCCAAAGGTAAGACACTTATTAAAGAATAACTACAGATATTATTTAGTCTAATACTATAAAAGATACTAATTCCTTGAAGAATTTTATAGTTAGGAAAATGATTTCTGTAACATGGCGAAATATAATGGTAAGCTAAGTCACGTGGTGCACATTATAATATCACACTAAGGCAGTTATTTAAATTTAAAATAAAATTAGGCTTATGCCACTTCTAAGGCGCTCCCTTTCTCTCTCTCTCTCTCTCTCTCTCTCTCTCTCTCTTTCTCTCTCTCTCTCTATCTCTCTCTATCTCTCTCTCTTTATATATATAAAATATATATATATATATATATATATATATATATATATATATATATATATATATATATATATATATTAATATTGTGAGGGAATCTCCACGTGGAAGATCTTTAGCAGAAACGAACTCCCATGTGCAGCAGAAGGCCCAGCTAGGCCTAAAGTGGTAAGCCCCCATCCCCCTTCCACAAGCAGTAGCCTCGAATCGAGTCCCACCACGATTCACCTTTATGGGGCTAAAATAGCTCTGCAAGAAAATTCGAGGCCCGGCTTCTTTCATCCACTCCTGTCGAAGCCCTCCTTATTTGGGGTAGCCGAAATATTCTCCCCTGGACCGGAAGTTACCCCTCCCCTTGCTTTTCGAAAACCGTCATCACTCCAACCTCTCGTTCTGAAGTCTGAAGTCAGAGCGGTCTCACCTCCCGTACAGAAGACATCCGTAAGCCAACCCCCCTCCCACTTAAGTAACCTAATTGAGTTAATCTTTCCCCCTTCGTTTATTGATGTGATTTTTGCCCGTTAATTCTCTGAGGTAATTTTACCCTTCAATTCTCTTATTAATTTTTTTTGTTGTAAATAAAATTCTATTTGTGTACAAGTCTCTTTAAATAACCTTGAACTTTTCATTGTCCGTAATTTATCTGACCTTGTTGCACTCTCTCGTTACTCAGCCCGTCTAAACGCGTGGTGGTTTTCCGTCCCATTTGTCGGCTGGCTTTCAAACTATTGCTCTTCTCCCATAGATATAGTATGGTATTGATATAATGTAATGTCATACCATGACAAATATATATATATATATATATATATATATATATAATAATACTCGTATATCTGCCTTTTAATAGAGATGCATTACATTTAAATCATATTTATGTAGTAGATCATAATTGCAGGAAGTGCAGCAAATCTTGGAGTTCGGGATTTATGCAGTAGAGGTAAAAGTAACAGATGATACTCAAACTGTGTTAGTCATCTCCGAATGATTACATACGAGGGGCATTCAATAAGTTTTGCAATTCAGATATAAGGAAATGAGATATGAGGAAAGTGTTTTATAATTTTTTAATATATCTACCCTCGGTTTCAATGCACTTGCGCCACTTTTCCCTAAGGCTTTGAATTCCTGACAACAAGAAATCCCCCGACTGTTGTTCAATCCGCTACTGGATGGCGAGCTCTACATCTTCATCATCTCCAAACCGGCGTCCACGCAGTGCAGCCTTGAGCTGGTGAAATAAAAAGTAGTCGGTAGGGGACGGATCCGGACTGTAGGGGGGATGGTTGAGCTCCTCAAATCCGCACTCGCGCAAGGCAGCTTGTGCAACTCTGGCCTTGTGAACTATGACGACATTGAAGTCTATCATGAGGTATCTAGGGACCCAACGAGCAGAGACCTTGGTCATGGACAAATTGTCGTGGATGGTGGTGATAACACTTCCTTGTGATATTCCAAGTTCTCGCTCGATTTATTCGACCTTCAACTGTCAATTTCCGAGGATCATCCTCTCCACATGGGCCATATTGTCCTCATTGTTCACGTCTGACAGGCATCCTGGACGGGGGTAATCTTTAAGGGACTCACGACTATGGTGAAACTCCCTATTCCCGCGAGTAATGGTTGCATAGGAAGGGGCGGTGTCGGTGTACACCTCAATCATACGTTCATAGATCTTTTTTGCATTCTTGCCTTCCTTGTTGCAAAAAAAGGTCATTGCGCGGTGCTCAACCTTCTCCATTGTTAAAAACGTAGTGACTGACGATCTGCGATCAGCTACTGCTTCTTAAATAGGCGAGGCCGGAGCGTGCAGTTGCAAGTCCTGACTTGGCATAACTTGTCCTAACACCCCCACAATCAGCCATTCCCCTTCCTTTGTTTTGCCCTACCAATTTGCAAAACTTATTAACCGCCCCTCGTTCCTAATTAGTTATTGTTGCTAGATAATTTTTAAAAAAAAACTGTGAGTCATAAACTGGTCTTTTTACTCATAAAAACAAAGTTAATTTACTTATGGCACAACAGCGCCATATAAAAGACATAGGTTGAGGCTTGCTAACTTATGGAGATAAAAAAATTAATAGTATTTATAATTTATACTAGAATTATTGAAAAATTAACTAGAGATGATGTATTCATACAAGTACCAAATAATCGCACTTTAGCAGTTCACGTCATTATCAATGAAATTTTATAAAAATATTTTATTGATTTTAATATTATCTTTGAAAATAAACATTCGATAGAATTTGTAAAGGACTCGGTTTGAATTTCTAATAAGTGTTCCACCCATTAACAGTACTTACGGATAAAGGAGGCAAGAAAAAAACATCATTCTTCACGGCAAACTAAAAAACGACTTTTCAAAAAAAGAAGAAAGATATGCTTCCATTGACCTAATTGGAGATTCCTCCTGTCTTCAGTGGACGGGGGAAACAGCCTACAAGGGCAAGTATCGTTAAATTTTCCATGTAAATTAACTTTTCCTTCACACATTTTAAACTCAAAAGCAACATAACTCCGCTAATTATGGTTTGAGAACTACTCTAACGTAGGTTTTATTGAATCCTAAAATAAAGCTAGTTTAAAGGGCGCAGAGAAGGAGGTTCCCTATTAGCAATAGCCCGAAATTTAGTAGAGGTACCTATTACTAATAGGCCTTATTAGGTAGGGTTGTCTAGAAGTTCTACTTTCAATAGGAAAGTGTTTATGGACCCAACTGCCATTTAGAAGAATAAAACTTCTCTACATATGTCTCTTTTTTTATATTTCTATGAAGAGTAAGCTGGCAAACGCAAATAATATGGCACACAGAAGAAGTAAAGAAAGCCTTGTGCGTTCTATAAAATGATGGTGGGGATACTACACGAGAGTGGAAATGGGGCAGGGAGGAAATCTAAGAAAAGCTATAAATATAGACTCTTGAAGGTTGCCCTTATAAAGAAAACGTCGTGGAAAGGTTACTCCGAATTTAAGAAATGACAACAGTAAAAATAGGACAACACTAGGGATCCGACCCCACATTATCGCCAACAAAAGCCTCGTATGCAGAAAGGTTGACTTAAAGGTAGCTTTGCATACCCTAATAGGAAACAAGAGAAAAATTTAAAATAACCACAAAAGAATCAAGATCAGGGAAGAAATAAAATTCGGAAGTCACACACATGTATTTAAATTAGTGTGTGCAACAACAGAGCTGACCAATAAAATAGCTCGGAATATACTCTTATTCTTCAATATGGAGGGAGAGAATCATATCAATATCCAGATAACAGAAAGAGAAGAAATGAAACGCAACCTAACCAGGATTTGCGAAAACCACCATCATTGGTATGAAAGAGGCAAAAACGCAGTTAATAGACAAAATGGCGCATCGCAGGAAGTAGTGACGTGCATCTTATACGCTCAAATCATGAATATAGGCCAAACATAGACATCCAAATCAACAATTAATGACGTTTAGGAAAAACGGTATGAAGAAATATTGGTTTCCTGATAACCCTCCATCTTCAGAAATAATAAACCTGAGTGTGTCCAAAACTATACAAAACAACGTGCCAGAAAATGTCAAGCGTATCTACCGAAGAAGGAACCAGCAACAACGCCACTAAAGAAAATCAAGAGAAGAAAATAGGACTGCTGAAACTAAGAGTATTAATGGCTGTCGAACTTTTACAAAAAGAATGCGGGATAAAAGCTGCAACTCAGTAGTGTCTACAACCAAATTTTAATTATCGATCCAACCAAAGAAAGACAAATTTCACTTAAAAGTAGAAAAGAAGAAATAAGGCATCTCATACTAAAACAACAGCAAACACTTTTGCTTATCCTAATTAGAAAAATATTACATAGAGAAAAGTCCAAAGGAAAATTAAACGGTAATGAATCAAATAAAAGATAGAGCACCGCGAAGAAAAATAGCGCCACAAAATGAGAACAGAGGAAAACTAAGAGAGGACACAACCATCCATCGTAATTTCAGACGGAAATATAACGTGTCATTTTCTTAAAACTGGAAGAAATGCAGACTTCAACCCATCTACCAAAGAGATGGTTTACGAAAATCTCCATAACAAACAATAAAAATCTCCCCCAAACCAGTTGTAGAACAAATGGAATAAAATCAGGGAAGGAGAGCCAAAATTGCTATTGAAGAAATAAAGAGCGCTATAAGTTTATTGAAACAAAGTGTAAGGGAATGGTCACTTCCCCCCCCCCGTTCACTCGTGAGGCAGTCCCAAGGCGGTGGTTACCGCAAGGAAATCCGCCCCAGGCATCTGCGGGTCAGTGTTTAACCACAGTGTGGCATAACGCGGTGCCAAAAAGGTAAGATCTCCCCCAGGAGAGTGAGATCCAGTTTCACGTCGAACAAGAAATTGGAGACGGGTTTCTCCCAATCTCGATGGCTAACGAGGAGCCGATGTTTGACTTCGTGGGAAAGACCGTTAGGAAAAAGAACTCTCCTGGGGCCGTCCTCAAGCCCCTCTCCCTCTTACGACTCCCCCAGTGGGGGTGCGAGGTATAAATGAGGAACTCTAAGGAAAATCGGGGTAGTATATGTCGGTCCAGGTGACCAAGTCCTCGGATCCAAAACCGAGCTACCTAGACTGGATTGGTAGTATACGTCAGGCCAGGTGACAAAGTCCTCGGATCCAAAACCGAGCTACCTAGACTGGATAGGTAGTATACGTCAGTCTCTAGGTGACGAAGTCCTCGGATCCACAACCGAGCTACCGAGACTAGAGAGGTAGAATACTTGGCTCGCCACACCAAGAAGTACCCTGCAAGAGAGGCAGGGCTACCTACCTTAAGGGGCTAAGAAAAAGCTCATCCTTGAGCTAAGTCCCTGGTTATCAAACCAAACGATAAGTGAACTTTGGTAAGTTCGACTTACTCTCGCCAGAGAGACTCCTCATATCCTGGTGCACCTTAAACACCAGGGATATTCCTCGTCCTTGAGGAATTAAGAAAAGAAGAAGGAAAAGGCTCCCCCTCAAGCCCGTTATTCGGTTGCCACACCAAACGTTAAGTAATTTATTCTCGCCAGAGAAACCCCCCTCCGTTATCCTCGCCCGTAAAGAAGACCCTCCCCCAAGTTCAGGCCTCGTCCATAAGGAAATTAGTAACGAAGGAGAAAAGCTCCTCCTCGAGCTCGTTACTCGGTGATCACACCGCACTCCAATTTAACTTGAATTAAGAACGAAGTTCGACTCACTCTCGCCAGAGAGACCACGACTGCCTGGGTGTTGCATAGAGCACCGTATTGGTTCTCGTCCTAGAAGAACCCTTCCCCCCCCGGAAGAACGTGTGGACCCCCCAGCTGCTACCCTCGCCAAGACGACCGTTGAATTCCGCCCATCTACACGCGTCAAGAGTAAATATTTCTGAGGCCCTTTAAACTCCACGAGTCCGTAAGCCTAATTTTTATATTATTGTTGTGTAGAGAAAACGTTAACCAAGTTTTGTGGGTAAACTAATTTAATTAATTTTTGTTTAGGATAATATTCCAAGTATTCCTGTAGTTAATGTATAAATGTTATGTATTCATTTGATAAAGGTCAATTATAAGTTATTTTGGGATTAATGTTCGTTTCTCTTATATATATCCTTACATGTTGCACAACAGCTCTGTGCTCTAAGATATTCTTATAATATCAATATATTAGACACTCTTAGAGACTAGAACAAAAAGCAGGGGCATTCTACGACACTAAACAAAAGAGGTGTCAGGTAAGTAAGGTTCTTATCAGAAAGAATTCTACGACATAATTAAAGTGGTGTCAGGTTTTGTAGGTTGTTATTAGAAAGAACCCAGCAGTGTCTAATTAAGAAAGAGCCAACACGTAAAGGAATATCAGGAACAAGAGAATAATTGACGAGAGGAAAATTGGTAGAGTTAGGGGTGGTAACAATTTAAAGGTAACTGGTAGGTCAAGTGGTAAATTTGTTGTCGGGAGTGGTATTTCAATCAGCATAGTAGTGGAATTAAGGGTAAGTTATGCTGAGCGCTACCTGGTGAGTGGTGGCATAATTATCTGAAAATACAGAAAGGAAAAATCGACGGACCAACACGAAATGGATCCAGTCAAAAGATTTTACCAACAAGCCCAAAGTCTGGGACTTGAAGGCACAGAAATGCATGACTACGTCATGGCAGAACTAAGAATAGATTGTGTAGAAGAGGAAAGAATTTTGGATATAGAAGAAGAACAAGAATTAATAAAGTTTGAGAGAGATACAGAGGATATAATAAGAGAGGATAAAAGAGAACGTGAATTAATGGAAATACGGATGAACCGAAAAAGTGAAGAATCCCGAATACAGCGGAAAATGGAAACAGAGGAAAGAAGAATGCTGAGAGGAGGTAAAACAAGCAAACGAATAATACTGTTGAAAAGAAAAGCACGAGAATTCAGAATAAGGATAGAAATGGAAGATGAAGAAAGAAGACTAAAGATAAAGCTGGAAGATGAAGAAAGAAGAACTCGACGGGAAAACGAAATAGCGAAAACAGAACAAGAAGCCGAGGAAAGGAGAATGAAGAGGGAAAAAGAGTCGAAAGAGAGTAGAATAAAGATTAAAAAAGAAATAGATGAAAGAAGAATGAAGAGGGAAAAAGAACGTGCTCAAGCTGAAAGAGAAGAGAGAGAAGAAAAAGAAAGATTGCTCGCACTCGAAAGAGCACCTATCGAGAATCTCATAGAGGCCGAGGAAGTTGGAGCTCAGCCTGGACCTAAGAAAGGACCATCGAGGGAAACCCAGCCAAATGGGGTAACGATGGAAGAAATAGGAAGTAGGAATGAGGTACCAGCAGGAGTACCTAAAGGAAAACCTACGAGGAGAACCCAGCCAAATGGGGTTATCAGGGAAGAAGAAGAAGGTAGAGTAGAGGTACGAGCAGGTGTACCTGAGGAACTACCGGCGAAGAGAAGTGAGTCAAATGAGTTGACAAGGAAGGAGGAAAGAGGTGCTATTGCGATACACCCAGGTAAGACTAGTCAAATGGTAGACACGGATGAGTATCCCCTACCCCTAGTAGTCTCCTCCCCGAACGGAACGTCCACGGAGTTACGGATAAATCGCCAAGTCGTAGTGAGCGCCAAGCCCATTAACGACCTCGCAGGGAAAAGTTTTCTCGATCCCCAAAGATCGAACCCAGACACGATCTTCTTGTGTACCTGGTTAAAGGAGAGCTATGGGACCTACGCTCCCATCAATTATGCCCCGCTACAACAGGCCGCTCTAGCCATAATGCTCAGTTTAAAGGTAGTCAAGTACCATAATATGGGTAAGTCGCGTAGGTTGAAATACCGCTACCATTTAGTACCATACTTGGGTAGACTCAATAACCCGAACGACCGACTCAGGCGCGGTAGAATAATGGTCACAGAGCACCATTTTAGGATCAGCTACATCAAAGGAGCCGATAATGTACAGCTGCTCTATAGGTGGAGACGAAAAACCATGGAGGGTTATTTCAGTACCTAATGAGCGTGAAACCATGTTTTCATTTGTTGTTCGTGTTAATATTTATCGGTAGGATTTAAGTTCTCAAAAACTTAGAAATGTAAGGAAGTAGCTTGTTTTGTTGTTGTTTCATGGGTAATCGATGAATTAAGGTTTTGTTATGTTTATGTAAAATTGTATTAAAAGTATGTAGGTCTAGCTCGACACATTGCCTGTGTAAACGCCCGCGTGGGCGCTCATTTGTAAGGAAACTTAATGTAAGAGAGGGCTCAAAGAAATACAACTTTGCTAAGCTCGACTAGGTTGAGTAAGTTGTTTTGAGTTCCCGGGAGCATCCCCCGCCCCCCATTATGTTCTTCGGTATGAGGTATGTAAGGGAATGGTCACTTCCCCCCCCCCGTTCACTCGTGAGGCAGTTCCAAGGCGGTGGTTACCGCAAGGACATCCGCCCCAGGCATCTGCGGGTCAGTGTTTAACCACAATGTGGCATAACTCGGTGCCATGTAAGACCCTAAAGGTCAAAAAGGTAAGATCTGCCCCAGGAGAGTGAGATCCAGTTTCACGTCGAACAAGAAATTGGAGACGGGTTTCTCCCAATCTCGATGGCTAACGAGGAGCCGATGTTTGACTTCGTGGGAAAGACCGTTAGGAAAAAGAACTCTCCTGGGGCCGTCCTCAAGCCCCTCTCCCCCTTACCACTCCCCCAGTGGGGGTGCGAGGTATAAATGAGGAACTCTGAGGAAAATCGGGGTAGTATACGTCAGGCCAGGTGACCAAGTCCTCGGATCCAAAACCGAGCTACCTAGACTGGATTGGTAGTATACGCCAGGCCAGGTGACGAAGTCCTTGGATCCAAAACCGAGCTACCTAGACTGGATTGGTAGTATACGTCAGGCCAGGTGACGAAGTCCTCGGATCCAAAACCGAGCTACCTAGACTGGATAGGTAGTATACGTCAGTCTCTAGGTGACGAAGTCCTCGGATCCACAACCGAGCTACCGAGACTAGAGAGGTAGAATACTTGGCTCGCCACACCAAGAAGTACCCTGCAAGAGAGGCAGGGCTACCTACCTTAAGGGGCTAAGAAAAAGCTCATCCTTGAGCTAAGTCCCTGGTTATCAAACCAAACGATAAGTGAACTTTGGTAAGTTCGACTTACTCTCGCCAGAGAGACTCCTCATATCCTGGTGCACCTTAAACACCAGGGATATTCCTCGTCCTTGAGGAATTAAGAAAAGAAGAAGGAAAAGGCTCCGCCTCAAGCCCGTTATTCGGTGGCCACACCAAACGTTAAGTAATTTATTCTCGCCAAAGAAACCCCCCCTCCGTTATCCTCGCCCGTAAAGAAGACCCTCCCCCAAGTTCAGGCCTCGTCCATAAGGAAATTAGTAACGAAGAAGAAAAGCTCCTCCTCGAGATCGTTACTCGGTGATCACACCGCACTCCAATTTAACTTGAATTAAGAACGAAGTTCGACTCACTCTCGCCAGAGAGACCACGACTGCCTGGGTGTTGCATAGAGCACCGTATTGGTTCTCGTCCTAGAAGAACCCTTCCCCCCCCGGAAGAACGTGTGGACCCCCCAGCTGCTACCCTCGCCAAGACGACCGTTGAATTCCGCCCATCTACACGCGTCAAGATTAAATATTTCTGAGGCCCTTTAAACTCCACGAGTCCGTAAGCCTAATTTTTATATTATTGTTGTGTAGAGAAAACGCTAACCAAGTTTTGTGGGTAAACTAATTTAATTAATTTTTGTTTAGGATAATATTCCGAGTATTCCTGTAGTTAATGTATAAATGTTATGTATTCATTTGATAAAGGTCAATTATAAGTTATTTTGGGATTAATGTTCGTTTCTCTTATATATATCCTTACGTGTTGCACAACAGCTCTGTGCTTTAAGATATTCTTATAATATCAATATATTAGACACTCTTAGAGACTAGAACAAAAAGCAGGGGCATTCTACGACACTAAACAAAAGAGGTGTCAGGTAAGTAGGGTTCTTATCAGAAAGAATTCTACGACACAAAGAGTGCTAGGATCTTTTGTATTTACCAGATTCACAGTCACCAAGGTGTCAGACAGCATCATTTATTCAATTTCAAAACAATTAAATGCATGCCTCATCAGCAGATAGTTCCCAAACGACTACAAACTAGCCAAAATGATCTCCACTCAAAAACCAGATAAACTAGCGTATCTTCTTACCAGCTACAGAGCTATATATATCACTTAAGAATTTCTTCGGAAAAGTCTTTGTAGATATCCTCAACAGAGGACTTTTAGAATATTTCATTGAAAACAATCTTTAAAATAAATACCAAATCGGATTCCGTAAAAGAAGAGGAGAAATACATTGATGGGGGCCTCAAAAGTTCAAAACAAAGCCTTCTATCTGATCATGATTACCAAAAGAATAGAAACTAGCAGAGAACCCGGCATTAAACTGCTAAAATTGAGCTGCTTAACAACGTAGTAAAAAATCTGGAGCATAAGTGACAACCTTTCTTCAATGTTAGCCAAAAACATCGCCAGAGTAAACAGTACGTGCAACTACAGAATGCCTTCTGGAAGACCTGAACAGGAAATAGTTGAAGTAGCATTGTACACATAACTATGATAACAGTTAAATCGTGCAACCATCTCCTTGGTATCTCACCTGAAAGAGAGGAACGAGAAACATAACAAGAAAATTTAAACACCTATCAAGAATGTGAGAATAAGTTACCCCTAAAACGAAACTAGCCTAATTGACAACCAACGAGACGGATAACTGAGAATGAATGAAGTAAAACCTAAAATTGCTTAACTATAGTGAATTGAGGCAAAAGAGCTCAAATATAGTTAAGTTAAAAAATTAAATAAATCTGAAGAACACGAGAACACCTCAACAAAATACACACATGGACAATAGAAAACTCACTAAAGCTAAACGCCACCAAAACAATGACCACTCTCCTCACACCAGACCCTGTAGAATACAACAGAGCCCTAAATCTAAACATAGAAAACATACCACTACTCACCACAAAAGAACCAAAGATCCTTGCCCTCACTTTTGACATCAAACTCACATATTCAAAACACAATAGCCAAGGCCACAAAAACACTTAACGTCATCAAGGCATTCGCAACTAAACACGGGAAAAACCAAGGAAACGCTCATTAACACATACAAGACCTTCCCAAGACCATCACTAGAATACGCCACAACAATCTGGTCTCCAATCATTTCAGAAACCAACAGAGAAAAACTACAGACAATACAAAGTACAGCCCTCCGCCCTGCAAAAGGATGCACTCTTGACACAAACATCCAACACCTACACGACGAGACGAACATCATAAAAATAAAAAATCCCCTAAAACTACATGCATCACAACTCATGCAGAAAACACAACATTCAAATCATCCCCTTCCCCACATCACTAGACAAACTCCCAATCACCGAAACAAAAAAACATACTATTTTCGATAACAACAACTAGACTACGAACTTAGACACAGACCCAAAAACAACAACAGAAAACACAATCAAGCAAAACATGAAAACCATCCACTTTCAGATCACACAACAATACTTGACAAACAGAACCCACGAGAAAATATTAAGTACAACACCTCTAACCATACACAACTCAGAACGAACACTATCAAACTAGCACAAATATGAATAAGCAAATCACCCTTCCTGACGTCATACATGCACAAAATATCTCTCACGAACCATACAACACCAAACTGCCCCAAATGCTTAAAACAGGTACACGATACCACACATCTCTTCAACTGCCCCACTGATACACACAGACCTGTGCCCGGTGTATCTCTGGAAGAGACTCAGGGAAGCGGCAAGTCTGCTCTTGCCATGGTCCGGGAAGCTGGGGTAAGGCCTGGAATAGGCGTGAGGCTCCCCCACCCATTGTCGGGTCAGGGACGGAATCGCCACCACCAGCGAAAAACAGAAGAGCTCAAGTGCAAAACTTGAAAAATACTAGAACATACAAAACACAGTAGCGAAACAAAAACTACACATAAGGACCTGAATACTACATTATAAACTAGAAAGAAAGAATGAATAAAAGAAAACAGAGATTAGGCCTCTCAGCAGACAAATTTAGAGGAGTTGTAATTGATTACCAGTAGAGCAAGAGATAAAGAATGAAATAGAAAAATTTAATGCGGGTCGTAGGTCGGTTTCCACGTTAACTAGTATGTCTAAACACATGGGTCTAGTTCATTCTATCTTTCGAGATCAACTACTGCTTTCATACTAAACTTTCCTTTTCCTCTTTTTCTATCTTCTTCTCCTATCCACCTTTCAGCCGATACGGCAATCATCTTCCACTCAAAGAAAAGATAGAATTTCTTTTAAAACAGCAATTTAGGTATCAAAATACGCTTTATTAAATATTTATTGTCGTAAAAAAATGACATAACAATCAACTAAATGTTAAGCAAAAAAATACGTAAATATGATACACTAATCAAATAGAAACCTATTTTTAATGATTCTTCATTGGGAGAGAATGTTTTAACTTTTATAATATACATAAATAAAGTAGCATACGCTCCATTTTCTTATAATCTAATATATATAACCACTCGATTTATATGGTCTTTTGACTCATTATTTGCCACTTTCTATACGTTTTGGGGACTTTATAAAATAAGACTCTATTACTCTTATTTTTCTTTAGGACTTAAGGTAATTTATTTTTCGGCATTTATGTTCTTGTATATATTATAGTTAAGGTTTAATATTTTTATCATGTCACATCCTTTAAATGTAATGATTTGTATTTGTTAAATATTTCATCCAAATAAAATACTTTGATTTAGCCAACCCAGGTGTGTTAGTCAAAAGTACTTCCACGCTTTGTAGAAAATAAATATTAATTATACTATGAAATTCCTAAATATACGCTTCCCTCAATTTTACCCATTTTCTTAATAATCTGATAGTAATTAATAGTCATCCTCATTTCATGCGGAAACATAGCTCCATGTCGTGGTTTACGGCCGTGTACGTATGTACGGCCGCTTCGTACATGAGTGAATCCGTTCCACTTTTCTCTAAGAGTGCTCTCATTTAATTCTTTAACCAGGGACGTTTCGTATTATGATCTATCTATTGCCAGTTTTGCGTTCGAGGATCTAATTAAACAACTCCAACCTAATATACTTTTAATTACATAGAAAATGAAATATTAAATCTTTAAATACACTTTCGCATGGAATGAAAAATAAGAAAGTGAAAAAATTTTGGATTCGTTTTACCTTAACTCAGAGTGTGTCGACAGATGGGCGACCTTAATATTTTCCTCGCTGAGGTGATTTGGTGCGAGTTGGACTGGAGACTTCCTCGCTTAGACGAGGAGGGTTGGGAAAACAGCTGATGCTTCTCACTGGGTGGTGGAGGCGTGTGGCGAGGCTTCTCTCGACTTGAAATGTAATTGAGGGGATCTTTGATGAATGTAAGTTATCACGATCCTTGTGTTACCAATTCTGGCTTCTCGATGATGAGACACCCAAGATGTAAATCTTTTCCCGAATGGGAATTTACGTTGGTATTCCTCAATGGTAAGGGGGATCTATTTTTGTTTTTAAAAAACTGAGATACGGGATTTTTCTATGGACTGGGATGGTATGAGAGTTACTCTCGATACTACTGCTCTGCTCTTCTAAGCAAGCAAAGGAACAGCCTCGGGAGGGTAAGTCCCTCTCTGGTTCCAACTATTTTCTTTATTCCCTGTTTGCCACAGGGACTCGTCTTCTTCTCTCGATTGCTAGTTACAAGGAGTTACAAGTTACAAGGATAGTAAGTACCTCAAAAAAACATTCGTTCCATTTCAATGGAGGTACTTATTTTTTTGTATTTATTTGCTACATCCAAACTTTTTATTATGCTACTTGTGCTACATTATGCGAGAGTTAACTCTTTTTGTCAATTTGCTGTTCTCTCATAACTTACTTATCCTATATAATATTTTACATGCTAATATATATATATACATATATATATATATATATATATATATATATATATATATATATATATATATATATATATATATACACACACATATATACACACATATATACATTCAACTTAGATTAGGGTTTCTCGTCCAATATTAGAACATAAACTCGTTCTTTGTCTTTGGTTAATGATTTCTGAGCTATAAGGAATATTTAGAACATATTCATGTCAAAAAGCATTTTATTATGATTTCATCAAATAAATATTTTTTATAATAAATACAATTAATATTTTGTAAATCTTAAAATTAGCATACAGATTTATGTTAGATTTCTTAAAATTTTGTCTAATTTCTTTTTAAAATTTTCTACTGTATTACATTTCACTACATCCTCTGGTAATTGATTCCACTTGTTCACAATTTTATACGCAAATGAGTTCCCACATATATTTGTGCGAAAATTCTTGGGTTTTATTTTCATCCCATTTGATCGCGTAGTAGATGTGCTAAACTGAAACCAAATATTAGAGTCGACATTTTTTATTCCTTTTAGTATTTTAAACATTTCTATTAATTGACCTCTCAATCTTCTTGTTTCAAGGCTGAATAAATTTAATCTTTCTAATCTTGTTTCATAATTATAATTCCTTAGTTCTGGAATCAATTTCGTGGCTCTAAGTTGTACTTTTTCTAACTTCTCAATATCTTTTCTTAAGTAAGGAGACCAGGCTCGGGAACAATATTCTAATTGTAGACCTTACTAGTGCATTGTACATATTCAGAATTGTAATCTTATTTTTGAAAGTGATTTGGCGTTATATATATCCAAGAATCCTTTGCGCTTTCCTTTCGACTTCGATGCACTCCCGTGAAAACTTTAGATCGTTTGTAATGTAGACACCTAGACCTTTTTCATTTTCAGTTTCTTTGATCTCATTGTCGAACAGTTTGTATTCTCTCCTTGGATTATTATAACCAATATACATTATTTTGCACTTTTTAAGATTTAAGGGCAATTCCCATTTTTCCTTCCATCTTACTATTTTATCAATATCATTTTGAAATTCTTGAACGTCCTGTTCAGTAATTATCCCTTTTCCTAATTTACAATCATCAGCAAACTTAGAAATTTTCGATAGTAGGCCATCATCTATATCATTAACGTACATAATGAATAGCAAGGGGCCAAGGACAGAGCCTTGCGGGACGCCACTACAAACGGAAACCCATTCTGACGCTTGTCCGTTTATAACTACTCGCTGTTTTCTATCCATAAGCCAATTTTCTATCCATTTGGCAATTTCGCGTTTTATTCCAAGGGCTCTTACTTTACACATCAACTCCTTATGCGGAACTTTATCGAATGCCTTTCGGAAGTCTAGATACAAGATGTCAACCGATCTATTATTGTCGTACAAGGTATTTATATAGTGAAAAAACTCTAGTAAATTTGTGAGGCAAGATCTCTTTCTCCTGAAGCCATGCTGAGAATCATTTAGGAGTTTATTCTTTTCTAAATGCTCTACAATTGTATTGGAAATGTGAGTTTCAAGAAGTTTCCCAACTAAGGAAGTTAAACTTATAGGGCGAAAATTGCTGGCAGTCTCTTTACATCCATTCTTAAATATTGGCGTTACATTTGCCATCTTCCAGTCTTGAGGAACAATTCCACTCTCTAGGGATAAATTGAAAATTTGCGTAAGATGTTCTGCTACTTGATTTATGACTTCTTTTAAAACTCTTGGGTATATTTTATCCGGTCCAGGGGATTTAAATTTATTTATCTTCTCTATTAGTTTCTTTGTGTTGTCGACACTGCATCGAACCGATTCGAGTGGTATAATATTAGCGATTTCACGTGTTTCTGTATAGTCATACGAGTTACACTCTTTTGTGAAAACAGATACAAAATATTCGTTGAGAGTGTTTGCTATTCCAATATCATCGAACTGCAAATTATTGTACTTATCTCTTATTGGGCCAATATTGTTCTTTATGCGTTTTCTGCTGTTTACTAAGGCAAAGAACTCTTTAGGATTATTTTTGCAATTTTGAGCTGCTCTTATTTCTTCATTTCGTTTTGCTCTTGTAATCTCGGCTTTAACTTTTCTTCTCAATTCTAAATATTGATTCTTGTTTTCTATGTTATGGTTGTATTTTAGCCTTTTATATGTTTTATCTCTGTTTCTAATGAGTTTCATAATTTCTTGAGATAGCCATTTCGGTTTATTAACATTTGTATCTTTAATAACAGCCAGTGGTATGAATTGAAACTGTTTGTTGAGAAGATTGTTTTTAAATTCATGCCATGCTACGTTTATTTCTTCATTATTTTTTCTAAATTGCTCAAACTCTTTCTTAGTTCAGCATAATTTGCCATTTTGAAATTAAGTTTAGCGGTGGTGTCATTTTGTAGGACACGTGGTATATTAATTTCAAAATCTACTGCGTTATGATCACTATTTCCTATTCTGTCTCCAACATTTAAATTTGAAATCAATTCATCGTCTGATGTTAACACTAAATCCAATATGTTTTCATCTCTTGTTGGTTCTTTCACCCACTGAGTCAGGAAATTATCCTCAATGAAATTAATCAATCTTTGTCCTTCTGAGTCTGCAGTTTTGTTAGGCCAGTTTATTTAAGCACAATTAAAATCTCCAATGATCACTGATAACTTGTCTTTACAAATGTTTGTTAAGTATTCATAAAATTGGTCATCTGTCTCCCGGAGCTGATGTGGACTCCTCTTAACTGAAATAACATATAGGTTCTTTTTTTGGTTTATTTTAACTGCTACGCAGTTTCTCCTCTAAATTTCTCAACATCGAAATATATACACGTCGATTATCCACTGGGGGGGGGAGGAGAGACAAGGGAGTTTAGGAGGGGCGAACTCTCACTAGCCCAAAGTTAAGCCTCTCTCCTAGGGCATAAATTTTCAACCCTATGACACTTCGCCCCTTTAGGTTACCCACGGGAAAGGTAAGATTTCGTCTATTTAGCAAAAATGGACATAAAAAATCGTAGGAACCAGTGAGCCTGTTCATAGATTTTCTGCCGACGAATCCTTAGGAAGCAATATTTTCATTTTAAAGGCTTTCCCCGTCTCCTATGTTTATATTAAATCTTTCTTTGCGAGCGACTTCGAAGGATATTGGGGCAGTGGGGAAAGAGTGGGCGCGGTAAAGTCTTGGCCCATATGGAACGTAATGGTCGACGCTGTATAAACAAACTAGCGTCTGCTTGTCCTCGTTATATTCATTCCTCCACGCGTTATTTTCGGACTTTATAGAAACAATAATAAACAATCAAATTCTTTGAAGAAGGAAATTCACAAAGTCCCTTTGCTGCGATTGTGACCATATCTTCAACGGTGATGCGTTGTAAACTATCTGACAGGGCTTCATATCGGTGATCTTGGTTTAGACAAAAAGGAAGATAGAACAATTCGAAAGTGCCGGGAATAATTAAAGTCAGTGTACCTTTGATCATAAAAGGAGATCCATAATTTCTCATTCTTATTCCAGAATTAAGGAAACGCCTTCACATTGGTTGTGGTAAGTCGTTAAATAGAGTCCTTTCGGGATTACGTCACAGCGTGTGCCATACGATGCTAATATCATTGATTCAGTTCCGACGTTAAAATGTAGGTTCTTATTGAGAAATAAAAGGTATCAATCGACTACCTATCGGTCATAAAACCTAGAAAAAATTAATTTACTAAATAAAACACCCAAGTATAACTTTACTCTTTCTTTAAGCTTTAATTATCAAAGGAAAGATCTACTGAATATACATGTCTGTCTACATCTTTAAATCTTGATATTAACTTTCATTGAAAATTACGCCAAAAGATATCCAGGTGTAAATTAGATGTATGGCAGGGAGCACTGCCGCAACTATTGCTCGCTGGCAACTTCATGATAAGAACCCAAAAGGCACATGATTGTCATTCATACAACTATAGTTACTCCACACCAAGTACTACCCTTCACATCAACCTTCAAGAAACTCTTTATCCACCTGAGATGGAAAGGCCTTGGCATGAGGCAAGCAAGAATAATTGCAACCCAACCTTGTTGATAAATATAAAATAAAACGTGCATGCATCACTATCCGCTCCAATGGTGAACCTGCAAACGTTTTAGTACTCTCCGAATTAAATGTGCAATGATTCTCTCATAATAAGAGTGGGTAATATTGTGTATGGTACAAGGGGCGATCAATAACTTTTGCTAATCGGCAGGGCAAAACAGAGAAAGGGGGATGGCTGTTTGTAGGGGTGTTAGGACAAGTTATGACAAGTCAGGACCTGCATCCGCACGCTCCTGCCTAGTCTATTTAAGAAGCAGTAGCTGATCGCAGATCGTCAGTCACAAACTTTTCAATAATGAAGAAGGTTGAGCACTGCGCAGTGATCAAATCTTTGACCAAGGTATTTATAAATTTCGGTATAGTCTTTGTTATAACGAAGTTGAGAAATTGAATGTCGTTATGGGATTGTTGATTAACCTCCCTTTTGACGACACTCCATAGGTAATCGTCTACTGCACTGAGTTTGGTGGAGGTATGAGGCCATGTGTTGGTAAAACAGGGTCAGGAAATGAGCACGGAACCAAGCTTGGGTTGTTTTGGCCTTATGAGATAGTTGAGTATGGTAGCAAGATGTAATAGGTTTCCTTGCGTACCCTCTGTACCAAAGGCCTCACAATCTTTTCCAAAACTTTGATGTTTCACTTAGGCCTATTACACATGCACATAACCACTATATATAATGAGGGTGAGGAGCGGACATTTCTGTTTGTGTTTGCATCGATTCTTCCTGCAAAAGATCAGTAACTTCCTCGTTACCAGCTACTCTAGAATGGACTACTACCTATTCCGGCCATAATCTCAAACACTTGGATTCGTAGTCACCCTTTTAAAGATATTCTCAAATAAGAGTTGCTACAAAACTTATATCATTAGGTAAAGTAAAATATTTCTGTATTTTCAAATATTCTCTAGAAATTTGGTGAATGCTTTTATCTGAACGAAAATGAAGTTGATTCAATTTCATATGATCAAAACAAAGCAAAGAAGTTTCGAGATCGAAAATCTTACATTCGTTTCCCGCGTTGAAAATCCTTGAGAATCGAGATTTAGAACTTATCAAAAAGAATTACTTATCATCACTCAGTTCTTGTTCAACCTATTTGTTCAGTAATATCGTAAAAGGAAAAGGGAGATTTATTCAAGTAAAGTCGCAAATACCAAATTGACAATAATAAGTTCGGTTCGAATCCTATTTGTCCCATTAATATCCAATTAATCCTTCATTACTTTGTAATTCACTGGCGAACATGTATTTTATTGAATGATATCTGACACTTGATTGTAAGTAATATTTGTGCAATGAAAACGAATTTCTCCTCGGTTTGGCTCTATCAGGTTCCGATTCGTATCAACAGCCAATGTCCCATTTTTCCATTTTTTTCAAAATTAGGACTAAAAATGAAGTCAATTCGTTAGCATTTATTTTCAGTTTTCCTCAATACATGCTATTCAAACTATTATAAAATTACATTATGACGATAAAAATGACTTACCCGTAAAATAAAACAAAACAAAGAGCTATATAGCTTTCAGTCTGGTAGAAGTTTTCTTTTATAACACTTTCTAGTGTATTTGGTTGTTGACAGCAGGTCTATTTTCAAGCACTAGCAATAATTAGCCATCATGTGGCAATCCCAGCGTCCTTGATAACGTTTCTCCATAATTTTAATATAGTGGTGGCATCTCTTCCTTTGTTCGTCACTTACAGCACCTAAATTACTTGGAAATTGGTCAAGATGACTATTCAAAAAATGCATTTTTATGCTCATATTGCAACCTCGCTCTTTAGAGTCCCTTAAAAGTTTTCGTACGACTTCTTCGTAGTTATCTACCCTTAAATTTCCTAAAAAGCTTTTTATCAAGTCCACGAAGGAGAAGCAGGCATTTATTTCCCATTAATTCAGGACATTAGTAAAACTGCTGTCATTAATTAATGTTCTTATTCGTGGACAAAGGAAAATTCCAGCATTGATTTTTTCATCACTTAAACTTTGGAATTTTAAAATTATGTATTGGAAACACTCGCGGTGTGTATCTAAAGCTTTTCATATTGTTTCATGAGACATAGTTTAATGTGCAGAGGAGAAAATAGGAATTTATCTCTGCTCACTAAAGGTAGATTAAAGAAATTTTTTCTCCGATAGTACTCGTAAGTGACGTTCGTGCTGGCCATAATTGTTTGGAATAATGTTCTTCCTTAGCTCTGCTGTCCCATAAGCAACGGAAGCAAGGATTTTACTATATCCTGATTTTTAAATCAACACATATGATCCCTTCGTGCTCCCTATATTTGATAAGTTTTAAAACAGTTTATATATGCTCATACTTTTCTGTTAATATTGCTGAGTGCCCAATTCCTATCGAGCTGCATAGATTGTCATTATGCAGTAATACACAATTAAAACTTCTTTTGTAACTGTCTAAAACAAATGTCAGTCACTTGCATTGATCGACTGAACCCCATCTCCTTTAAAAAACGGGTATATCGCAGCATTAAACTAAACTATGATCTATCATAAAATATTTAAGAAGTTCTTTTTCTCTGTTTCTGTACAATGAAATTTATGAGTTTGAACTAATTTTGTTGTTAAGTTTAATTCCCGCAGCTTTTTTGGTAAACTTAGATCGCTTACAAGATCATTCAACTCGGCCTGGTTAAACATTTGCTGATCACTTTCACTTACAACTAAGCTGGGGACGAATTTGGTGTCTGACTGTTTAGAATACATAACAATATTTTCAGAAACATCTTCAACTAATTCCTGAGATAGCAGACTCTTAAATTTTGGAATGGGAATTTCATTTGAATGTACCACAGGTCGTATTGCGTTGCCAAAATTTATGTACTTGATACCAAGTTTATTTTTCTTAGTGAAGTCCGAAGTCTCGACAAAGCAGAAGCAGCAATCCAGCTCATGGTTAGTACGCTCTCGCCACACCTGAAATGGAAAAAGATTTGTAAAGCGTTAAAAAACTAACTTTATCAGAAGTTTTTTATGTACCTAAGTTACAATTGCACTTAGGTAATTTACAATACACAAATGACTAAGTTACGTAGCTTTAGGAAATCATAAACTTAGCATCGGATTTCTAAAAGGTATTTTTGACTCCGAATCCTTTTTCCAGTGTCGCAGTCTTTCAATGCATACCTTGCCGGCTATATGTGGAACCCATGATTTATCTTGATCCCCAGTTTTATGCAAAAATTATGTAAGTAAGCTCTTTTCACAAGTCCATTTATTTCCTCTTGGCTGTATGTAGAAGTGTAAAATTTCTACATATGTAACAATAATTTGCATACAAACTTTCTAGTTCTTAATGACATATTACTTGATTGTTTTGTCAATCAGTAAAGGTATTTCGATTCCTTATTTTCAAAATCTGACATATAAGAACAAACATTAGTTTAAATAGGTACTGATATATAATTATAATTATAATGTG
This sequence comes from Ceratothoa steindachneri, assembly GCA_963969495.1. Lineage (NCBI taxonomy): Eukaryota > Metazoa > Arthropoda > Malacostraca > Isopoda > Cymothoidae > Ceratothoa > Ceratothoa steindachneri. Next base: position 63,441,407 of record OZ018335.1, on the reverse strand, counting down.
CAACTGCAAAAAAGACTTAGCATGTATTGAGAAAATATCCTGATAGAGCAAAACCGAGTACAAATTCGTGCTCAGCGCACCCAAATTACGTATAATTAATTGTCAAATCTAAGTCAATAAACAAAAAGTTGAACTTGCTTCACCAGTGAATTCTTATATAAAATAGGAAGTTAGTCTATTTGTTCATTCATTTCTTGCTATAGGAGCGCACAACTTTTAAATCGACTGAGCAAAAATTTGGTACCTAGGATAAATTCGTAAGAAGAAGATTATAGGTTAGATCAGATTACACCTGTCGTAGAATGACGCTCTGTTTTGATCACTATACTCTTCCACACCCTTTTTGTAGGGGTATGCTTTGAGGTGCGTGAGTTACTTCTATGATGAAGTAGGCTTTGTTCTAAGAGTGCTAATTTATTAGTTTTGTTTTTAAGGAAGAGCTATTTTAAACACATAAGGATAAGAGGAAATACCAGATATCTACCAAAATAAACATATATTTAAAATGAAACACTTAACTATTATAAACCAACAGTTAACACATTTCTATCTTTGGCATCTAAGATATTTCGCACGGATACAATGACAAAAATAAACAAATATGCTTCCCGTAAACATACCAATTGCCGATTAGTATTTTTATCACGACTCTATTTGATTAGCGTTAAACATTAAATTAACGTACTCTCGTTTACAAGCACATTTGACCTAGGTTCAAGAACAATGGTTTCTACTCCCTTTTAAAACGTGAGACGTACTAAACTTCTACTATCGCAATATGAATATAAATGTTCTTTTTAACTTACATGACAAAAGGTATTAGGTATTGCCGGATGTCGCTGGAGGACTTATCTCTCGCTTTAAAGTGTTGTGGCCGATAGTTGAATTTTCGTCGAGGAGGAATAGCTTGTCACCTGTGACGGAGTCTGATTCTTCGACGTAATTAAAGAACGGGAGCTCGTTGGGGCTGGGTTCTTCTCCTCTCACTCTTACGGAGCTTGAGATGTGAGAGTCGCTCGAGTGTGAGCGGCTTTGCTTTTCTTCAGTCAAACTTCTTTGCAGTCTGTAAAGGATTCTTCAGTATGGCAACGATATAAACCTAGACTATTTAGGTTAATACGGCCCGAAAAAGGGGGGATTGATTTTCACAATCTGATCTTTTTGTTTCTCACGGAAATAGTTTTGTATGGCGGAAGGATCGATCTTCACGAACTAACCCTTCTTGTTGCGTATCGACTTCTAATCTTCTTGTCTGGCTGAAAGATCGATCTTCACGAACTAATCTTTCCTCTGGCGTATCGACTTCTAATAATCCTCTCTTTTTCTTTGCGGGGCTTATTTATAGGCGGATTACCGCGCCATCAAAAGGGGAAAGAGACCAGGCCACAAAGGCAAGGGAGGGGGGACGCGAATGGTGAGTTAGGATCTTGGGAGAGCGAGAATTGCTGAGGTGGCACTGGGGTGCCCAAGTCAGCTCGCTAATTAGAGTCTCACAACCACCCCACTACTTGGCGTGCCTTTTGACTCGCATCGTTTTTTTTCTCCATAACCAAGGGTTTATGGCTCTCGTAGGTAATTGGATCGTTAGAGCATCGTTTAAGGACCTTATGTGGTCGCCTTAAAACAGATGTTAGTTCCAACTGCCCACAGCGGCGAAGAGATCAAAGAGGGTAAGCAGTTATGGTTATTCGCCGGCTACCTTTCCCACGCTTCTCCTTATGAGGGTGGGGGAGCCTTTAATGTACCTATACTCCTCCAGGATACTTAATGTAGCCATTTCTCTACAACACCATAATTTACAATGCGCCAATCATGGCAGTTGGAATATTAGTATGTGTCGGGGGGCCTAATGTCTGTAGAGTTGAAATTTTACTTCTAGGTATATTTTGTAAAGATGTGGTTAAAAGCCCTCTTAAGTCTGTTTGCCATACCTATATTGACTCTACTACCCCACGGAGCCAAAACATGGAATGGACATGTCCAATTGTGTAGTAGATACCCAATAAATGGGGAAAGTAGAAAAGGATGCGTGGTACTTGAGACAAAAGATTAATTAACTGAAAATCGGAATAAATAATTTTGAGAATCCATATGAAATGCTTATTTAATGAGTTCGCCATTAGCCACAGGTACTGCTTAATTTGGAGTTCTGAAGCTTTGATATTTTCGAATAATATGATATTTATAAATTTCGGATATAGTCTTTGTTATAGAGAAGTTAAGAAATTGAATTTCGTTATGGGATTGTTGATTAACCTTCCTTTTGACGACGCTCCATAGGTAATCGTCTACTGCACTGAGTTTGGTGGAGGTATGAGGCTATGTGTTGGTAAAACAGGGTCCGAAAATGAGCACGGAACTGAGCTTGGGTTGTTTTGGTCTTATGAGATAGTTCAGTAGGGTAGCAAGATGTAATAGGTTTCCTTGCGTACCCTCTGTATCAAGAGCCTCACAATCTTTTCCAAAACTCCTGTGTAGGAATCAGCATTAACTCCTAAGCCCTGAAAATAAATTATGGAATATTAAATCTCATTCCCGACTAACGACTCTCAGAACCATCATAATTGCTGGAAACTTGGTATGTATTAAAGTATTTACCTCGATTGGCATTCTGTATTTTTACCTCGGGAAAGTTAATCTGATCAGAGAATATCAAATCATTCCAGCATATTGATGTTTCGACGTGGAGAGCAAGCACATTCGATAGATCAAACGATTTTCTTTCGTCTTACCTGATATGAACTAATCTCTCCGCACCATAGACGAACATAACGGATATTTTTATGCACAACTCTTCTGAAATTGCATTCCTTGCCAATGGCTATGATCGAATTTTGGAGTTGCCTGAATATTTCCGATAGCTTCTCTAAATATTCTTCGGCTCTAATGGTTTTAGAAGAATTTGCGTGTTTTGGGGGCATTTTGGTGGTACTGTTTGATCACAATATACAACTTCCCGGTCTTTCTAACTTTCCCAATCACTTACTAAGGTTTCATAGCAACGATTATAGCATACATTTCCATTTAATTCGTCAGTTTAATATTATTCATTATTAATCAGTATTTAAAAAAGTACTAGTTATGAGAAAGTTAGAGCTATTCAAAGAAATGTCCTTAAATATGCTTTCACCCTGTATATACATACTATATATACATATATTTTAGATAAATGAACAATAACGTTAATGTCAATCCGGTTAAGTAAGGAAAAACTTAAGAATTAATTAATAATAGACAAAAGTCTCTTCGGAATTCTTCACCTCTCCCCAGGAGAGCCAATACGACTGAGCAACCATACTCTTCTCTAAAAAGAAAAATTTCAAGAATCTTTTTATAAGAGTCGCCGTTTAATTTAACATAAAAAGAGAATGTGATTATTCTGATGACAGTTAATCTATAACTTCCATATCAATGCGGTTAAGTATGCACAAAATATATATATATATATATATATATATATATATATATATATATTAAAAACAATGATTAACCGATAAGAAAAAGAAAATTTGAGATTTCAAATGTTTTTGCCTCTATAACGGCCAAAAATGATGGGGAAATCAAAACCTCATTTTTTTTCTTTTTCCTTCTGGTAATTCCATCTTTTAATGTCATGAAATATGAATTTACTACCAGGAACCAACTCTCTGTAAATGCGATTTGGCCACACTCAACTTGTCCTACTGAAATTGGGCAGATTTTCTAACCAAATGTTTTCTTAAAAATATTCTACTGGGTAGAAACACAATGTTTATACTGCTGTTTATAAATAATTTTAAATATGTTTACAAAACTCGTAATTAATTCTTTTCTTATATGTTCTTACAGAACTATTGAATTTTGCTAAAAATTGTAAATTCATAAAAGATAAAACCCTTTTTAACTATGAATAGAAAATGTGAAGAAATCAACTGCCTGTTTAGAACCTGATAGACAACGGGTGATATTTTCAAATTATGGTAACTCACTTAAAATAGATTTGGGCTTTTAACGCAATTAAACCGCATGAGAAGACACGAAGTTGTCTGTCAAGAGTTAAGATCCCCCTTGCTCCGATAAACAACATAATGCGTAATCAAAAGATGAGTGGCCAACAATTTATTTGGAGACAAAAAACGGCTGAAAAGTTATCTGAATCTTCGTCCTGTCAAGATTGTTAGAGATCTGCTTTATGATCCTACAGAAAAGAAAAGAGACGAAAGAACAGCTCATTGATAACTCGCAGCCTCTGGTTGTGTGGACGGATAGGAATTTGTTCACTGTCCACGATACTCACAACAGTCACAATCATCATGTTTGGGCACAGAAGAAACAAAAAAACATCGACTAACTATTTGATTGCACGAGACACTCTCGTACCATATAAAAGATTGAGGTAAGAATCAATTTCACTTATTTCACTATCACTCCTGATCAAAACTAAATGCATAAACCTTTTCATTTCTTCAAGTGTAAAAATCCTTATTAACAAAGAATCTTCACCTATATCCTCTTCATCGCACATAGCCTCTCAAACCCTTTGAAAAAGATTTCCAAAACCATCTCTCATAATGACGCTAATTCCAGATCATAAGCATATACAACGCCTCTGAAATATTTACAATCATAAAATATTTTCAAAATGAAATCCCCTTAACTAAATCCTGAACAGATTTTACAGGATATAAACCCTAAATAAAAGAATCTAGAGCTTTTATATATGTATTGAATCCTAGATATAAATTGCGTGAACAGTTTATGAAATTCAATAGATAATAATTAGAATTAAGCTCTTTCCATAATAAATAACAAATCATACGGTATTTTTAGAAAATTTTATAATAATCCATTGTAGGACGTCCGTAACGCCAGGACTATATTTACTATGCAGCTAAGAGAAAATGTAAAAATCTTTACGTCTTCATCTTTTGGATAAATCCATTAAAGCATAGGTAATTTCCATTATGCACTCATCATAACCTAACTAAGGCACATTATTTATCCGCTAAAAATTTTTAGAACTTTTCTTGATAAAGCGATCTAGATAATAATTAAATATTCCAGATAAACAATAAATGAGATGGAAATTGTGGTTGATCTAGAGAACTCAAAGTTTACTGGCTTGGTTTCATAGGATCAGATAGTCCTACATGACCTTGGCTACCCTCCTTAAACGTCGGGAAGGAGGCGAAAAAAAAATCTAGGGACTGTCTCCCTTTAAAGTACGTGGGAATTAAAGGCGAGTGCAAATTCTAATATTGGCCGACTTGGATACTATTCCAACAGGCTTCGGGTGGTAATAGGTTAGGAACAAGTGAAAAAAATAAACTTCAATACTATACAACAACAAATGAGATCAAGAATGATACACTTTAACTATTACTTTAATCGTCCGACAAATGAAAATTATAATGAATTTACAAATAATGATATTGTCTGAGCCGTACGAGGCACAATAATTACCCAAGAGGAATCAGGAAGAGAGTAAGAAGTGAGCCATGCGGTCGGAGAGCGTCAAACCTCTTCGACGATGAAAAAGAAAATGTAATGGCTTAAGATTTTCAGGAGGAGACCTCGAGTAGTCACTCGGGGGAGTATTCTTTTCAGAGAGCGTAGTTAAGCGCATTATCCTTGACTGAATCCTTCGTCCTTGACCTCTGTCATTCCGAATAATGGTTTCTGCCTGAGATTCCTGAGGGTGCCGCTTGTCGCTCGAGAGTTGCATGTCATCTTTGGATTATTCCAATGACCTTTAAGATGCTGCGTGATTACTTTGAGACTACTGCAAGAATCTGGCTTGCATCAAAGAGGGGGGGATACAGCTCGCGTCCGGAATGCTCTGAGAATACTCATTTGATCATTCCCGGGCTAGATAATATTTAAGACTCCCCGGAAGCTCTTTTGTTTGCCAACGGAAGCGATTTCGACTCTGTTCGCAAACAAATGGCGGTGAAAGTTTTAGCGATATATCGCTAAATGATGTCGCGGTTACATTCTGACTTCGATATCGCTCTTGAAGTTTACCAAAGGATTCCGATGGAATGTTCTTAGTCCGTAAGATACTCCTTTTCTCTTTATCTGCGTGACTTCCTTTCTCCCCCTCTCTCTCTCTCTCTCTCTCTCTGACTTCCCCTCCCCCCCTTATACTGGAAGCTCTGGGAGAAGTAACATCTCGAGAACTAAATAAATTAAGGTGTACAATACCTTGTCTCATAAAATGAAAGGAAAAGTATTTGGGCGGTCTTAAATTAACACAAAATACAGAATCTCAAAAAAAAAATTAAATCTGCATCACAAATAAAATAGCAATGGGATAGATGGTACATGAATACAAAAAGAATACCAAATAAATACCTTGAGACTTCAATAATGTACATAGATTGACTATTATTAAAAAGGAATAATTTACAAAAATCAGGCTTATAAATACTGAACATTCAGAACAGGCCACATCTGCCTTGGTTACAAAATAAGGGGTAGCGTTTATTTATTTATTTGAGATCGAAATTTACAAGAGAATAACTAAGCAGACCCGGGATTTATTTGGAGTGAAATCAACAGGATTACGGCTCTGGCTATCGGCTACACAATTCTCTGAGCCTTTTAAATATATTATTGTGAATGGAATTCTTGGAGAAATAAGCTCCAACATATTAGTTTCACATTATTTATTTTAATGTTCCTCAGGTACGACAAAGGTTTATGGTTAGTCCATAAACCTAGCAATGGATGACGGGGTCGATACGAATTGTTCAGAGGACTTCTTTTTCTCCAGGAGCTCGCGTAGGGGAGCAAAAAGGGTAGCAAAATCTGGATAAAATGCCGATGAAATGAGGTGCAGCCCATAAGGGACCTTAATAGCATTTTTATTATGGTCAGCGGCTTTTTTACAATGGCTCGGATCTTATCCTCTATTATAATATAAGGCTAGTTGCTTTGAATGATATTTTTTAATGTAACACAGGATTTATGAAATTCCGTAAATATTGGTATACTGCACTAGTATGATAGTACCACTTCTATTGTCTATGCGCTCTATAGAATATTAAACTTTTGTTGTTATGAGTCTCTTCAAATGATTATAATTGCTTGATTGGAGAGAGTTTTACCCTTCTCACATAAAGATGTTTCATAAATATGCAGCGCAAAGGATTATGCTCGGCGGTGTGTTCGGAAGATATAATGATACAAAAGATACAAAGACTTCCCTAAAAAAAAATTGTCGTAACCTACATCACCATATAATCTCCCAAAGCAGCGCGAGAACTTACATTTTGTTTTCTTACGTTTCGCTTTGTCAGCTTCCACATTTTTGTCATTATAGAAAACTTGCCACAAAGCGATGGTTGTCTTTTCTTCCTCAGAATAATTTATATAATTTTCGAAATATCTTTTAAATAAATGATAAAAAAGGTGCCTAATATATATATATATATATATATATATATATATATATATATATATATATGATAAATAACACCCACAAGGACAATGAAAAACGATTTCGAGCCCTTTCGTCTTTTTTCTAATAGCCCTCTTCATGGAATAAAATAGGTCAGGACGGACAATGTCTTAAATAGTAAGGAGTGAAGGTTAATACAGCTACCTGCATCAAAACCCTAACTAGGGTGTACAAATTCTTTAAACACTTTAACTTGTGATTTAATATAATTAAATTTATTAGCGAGCTCTACACCCGCTAAACTTTAATTGTAATTGTTCCCTATCTAATTGTCCACCTTGTAATTATTATAACCGCCAGTTAGAGATTAGCTTATATTCAATTGATTTTGTAGTGTTCTTATTTTTTTCTCTCGATGATCGATGTGAAGGTCTATGAAGCACACCGCTGTTATATAGATAAAATAAGTATTTATAAACCTGGTCCGGCACCAGAATATGTGTATATTTACCACCATAATCCTTGTCATTTATGTAAAATGTATCTTTGAATTTCCATTTCATTCTTCTTTTTGGGGTTATTTTCCTTTTTTTGCTTTGTATAACTTAATGTATAAATATTATTTTATTTTAATTATGTCCCCTCTATTGCTCTTAATGTCAGCAATAATTAATTTCCTTTTCCGTTCATGTGTACACGCAGTCGGGTAGGGTTAGCTTGCACGCCTGCTCGACGACAGATCAGGAATCCCGTGTTGTTGTTTTTTTTCCTTTTCTGCTTAGCCGCGGCCACTAATTCGTCTTAGGAAATGTCACTCTTTTCCCCCAACTCCGAAAGTGCCATCTTTTTAGGATGGGAGGGATGTAGCAGAATGAGGTCAAATGGTGGCCACGTGTCCCTTGTACCCACGTGTGGATCCAGAGATCACCGCATGGAGCTGGTGAAAGCATGAGAACCTAGGCAAGGAGGCGGCTGACACTGTAATCACTCGCCCCAACTGTATTTGCCTAGAGACCATTGTCATCTCACCCCCACCCCCCTTTACGTGGCCACTTCTCCACGAGCATCCGGGCCGTTCTGCTCAAAGATTGGAATCTATTGGACATTCAAACAAGGGTAATCAAGATTCCCCCTTCTCCCGAAGGAGTCACCGACTTTTCTTCAAGATCGCGCGAGCCTCCTCTCCAGGTACCTATTTAACGCTTTGACTGAGTTTAGAGAGCACCACTGTTAGACTTCCACCTACTCTAACGAACGAGCTAAAGGACGCTCTCCCAACTCGCCGCCGCTGTATCCAGCGACGATTTCGATACAAGGGAAGGCTAAATCGATCCGTGAACTCTGCCTTAGTGAATCGGCAAGATTCGACATCAGTGAACTCTGCCCTAGTCAATCGGCAAGGACTGACAAGGATTTCCAACTCCGAAGACGACTAGTGCTTCCTCATATGAAGCCAGAGATAAACAAACTTCTTCCGCCGAATTAGCCGTAGGCCAACTGGCACCTTTTCAGCAACGAGCACATAAGGTATTATTAACCGTTGCCAATTGCAGATTGATCTCAAATCTGGTTTATACAATTGCTCCGTTATTTGCATGAATGCCCCAGTTTAAAATCCCCCTTTAATTCACCAACTGTATCCGACCTCTTTAATTCCTTAAATAACCTACCTGATCACGTGTAGATCTTTAACCTCGTCTGGGTGACCGGTCCATTTAAACCAAATTTCTATGTAAATATATACCAGAGGCGGTCAATAAGTTTTGCGAATCGGTAGGGCAAAGCAGAGGAAGAGGGATGGCTGTTTGTAGGGGTGTTAGCACAAGTTATAATAAGACAGGACCAGCAGCCGCCCGCTCCCGCCTCGTTTATTTAAGAAGCAGTAGCTGATCGCCGATCAGCAGTCACAAATTTTTCAATAATATGGAAGGTTGAGCACCGCGCAGTGATTGACCTTGACCAAGAAAGTCAAAAATGCAAAAGAGATCCATGAACGCATGGTTGCAGTCTACACCGACACTGCCCCTTCTTATGGAACCATTGCTCGCTGGAATAGGGAGTTCCGCCATGGTTGTGAGTCCCTTGAAGATGACCCCCATCCAGGATGCCCGTCAGACTAGACCAATGAGGACAATGTGGCCCGTGTGGAGAGGATGATCCTCGAAAATCGACGGGTGAAGTTCGAAGAAATTAAGCGAGAACTTGGAATATCACATGGAAGTGTTATCAACATCATCCACGACAATTTGGCCATGACCAAGGTTTCTGCCCGCTGGGTCCCTAGAAACCGCACGCCCCATTATCGACTTGAATGTAATCAAAGTCCACAAGACCAGAGTTGCACAAATTGCCCTACGCAAGTGCGGATTCGAGGAGCTCAACCATCCCCCCTACAGTCTGTATCTGGCCCGCAGCGACTACTTTTTATTTTGCCAGCTCAATGCTGCACTGCGTGGTTACGGTTTGGGGATGATGAAGATGTCCAGCTTGCCGTCCAGGAGTGGATTGAACAAGAGTCGGGAGATTTCTGGTTGTCGGGAATTCGAAGCCTCAGGGACAAGTGGCGCAAGTGCATTGAAATCGAGGGTAACTATATTGAAATATAACGAAACAATTTTCCTTATATTTTGTTTCCTTAAATCCGAATTGTAAAACTTTTTGACCGCCCATGGTAAAAAGATGAAATAATCCCATGATTAATGTTTATTATTTAAATTTGCTGCTCATGGGATTATTAAATCATTTTCTTTTCAATATATTAATCGATTTCTTCATCCCTTACTTTAGATTTTATTGCTATAGTTTACAATTTTTGTATTTTAATGGGAATTTAATTCATGTTTATTACGCATATTTTAGACTCATGGGATTATTTTTTGATTTAGTTAGTTTTTACGATATTAATCAAATTCTTATTAATAGATTTTCAACCAATTGCTTTCAACGGTTTATGATTATATATTTCATTTCGACTCCTGTCATATTTTTTTATTGTTGTGTTTAGTTATTCTTATAAAAATAATTCTTTGTATTTAGAATTCGCTGATAATGGTCATCGTTAATGACCGAAACGTCTTGAAAATTAAATGTTCGTAACCATCGCATATGTCTTCATATTCCTACTACGAATAAGGTTTCCAAGGAACGACTCCATCACCAATATATATATATATATATATATATATATATATATATATATATATATATATATATATATATATATATATATATATATATATATATATATTAATTCGGGACCATCAGTGAAATAATCCTCACATTGTTCCACCTACTATAACAATTATCACCTTAACATTTATAAATATATTTCACTGATCATAATACCGTTGTTTATACTCGGAATAAAAAATTCATTCTCAGCATCACCCTAAATGATAGCATTTAAATGCCTAATCTGCGAATATGTAGTTGCTGTCAAATATCTTTAATCGAATCGAACACGGTCTAAGGTCTCCCTCTTTAAAGGAGCAAAATGGCGAGCTTCATAGCTTATTACGATATCTTTGTCTCGGAATGTTAACAATTTTAATTAGCTAAGTTGTACTTTGGTGAACTGGAGATCAGTCGCATATGTACTTAAAACCACATGCTAATGATTTTTTCACCATATTCCCTTGAATTCCCCAATAACCTCTCACTAATATAATATCTTTGGAGATAAACGAGTGCTTACCGAGGTTAAGGATAGCTGTTTGTTCTTCCAAATTACTTAATTCCTTCTCTATTGTTCTCTGAATGTTACATACTATGGTAATTGCGTTTCGACCTGAGTCATTATTGAGCGAGTTTGTATTTATAATTGGATTGAGTTTACTTATTAAATTGACCAGGGAGTTTCGTTGAAACATAGTGCGCGATCCTGTCAAATATTATGTAATTTAGGCCTAATATATAAATGAATAAAACCTCATATACATCTAACCTCTATACATACTTACTTTTTATTTCTAACCATGAATAAAATAAATCCTAGTATATCTTAGGCCTTAACAAATAAAGTTTACTAAATTCATTTTTCCTAGAAAAATTTACAGCATTAAGAAATCTATGTATTCCTTACATCCCTCTACTAGAGTTTTTTCATTAATTCTTTAGGACCTTATTTCCAAAACATTAAATTAAATTTCGTAATGGTATTACTTCGTATTATGTATCCAACCCATTTTAATGAATTTCCCGAGTCAAATTACGAAGATTTAGTGGTTTTATTTGGGTTTAAGGCGAGTTCATATAATAGTTTTCTTCTACTTCAGTATTAAGTTATTAACAGCAAGGCTGGGCTATATCTGCTCACTAGACGATAATCTGATTTCCATTTCTTGTAAGCATCATTCATTTTGTGACTAACTGTTTGCATTCATTGCTCCACTACCTATGTTGGGAGAGTTGGTTCACGCTTTTAGCTTTTTAGCACGTATTGTTCATCTATCTTTTAGAAGTTATTTAAAAATCTTTCCTATATTAAGGATACGTGTTTTTTTATATGATTTTTTAGAGAGGATATTCGATAATACACGTCTTAATTCTTCTAAAAATTGCCCAATTATGTTTGAGACCATCATGTAGTTTGGGTCCGTAGATGCTCTAATATCAATTCGGAATCATATAGAACTGTGGACACGCTCCACATGGTTTTAAAAATTTAACGCTTCTAGCAATGCCTTCATGGGTAGTAAGATTGATCACAATCTGCGTGAAAATGTTTTCCTCCATGAAGTTTATGTCTCGACCCATCTCTGACACCAGTAGCATCTGCATAATTTACATTTTCCAAAAATTTGTTTGACGAGTATTTCTGTATCTCTTATGATCTTTCAGTAGTGAAATAAGTCAAATATTAGATCATCAGAATTTTATGTATCCAAAGAACCTTAAACACAACGGCATTGTTAAAATTGGTGCTAAATATAGTTAGTTTAGTGTAGACAATGTCGGTGTCGCTTCTGTTATCTACTATTACCCCAACATGAATTTGTTTTTGTCGAGAGTATAGCATATATCCACACCTCTTATCCCTTATCTTTCTTATTATACTCGGTTGCACCTCTTGCAATGATAGCACAGAAGTTTGTCTAACCATTCATTTTCACCGTAATTTATTCGATTTATAATAAAGGAAAGATTTTTATATTTCTCTCTTTAAATAACTAAGTTAGCAAATCAAATGGATAGCGTAGTGTTTCCAATGTGTAATAAAACAGTTATAATGATGTTACGTGATGCATCATTAAACAATCTCTAGTGGCTTGAGTTATAGCTCAACTCAAGAGCATCAAATAGAGCTTTAAATATCATTATAGAAAAAAGGTGGGTTTTCATTGCCTAAATTTACTACAAATGTGATAGGAGGTGCTGCATGTGGTAATCAGTGCATCTTTATCCAATAACTTCTATTCTCGCAGACGGAAAGCTAGAAGTTGTTGAATAAGGGTAAGAACACAGATCGTATCATTTAGTTCAGATTGGATGACTTGATACAATTTCTTCTCTTATTAGGTCGTGGCTATAACATAAAATAGCGTGATCTTCGTCCAACTCAGCTATTCGTGTCATCGATTGCCATTTAAAATAGTGGCTGAGTAGCAGGTAGATCCCTTAAATGTCTGACAGGGCGAAGAGCGGACTGAAAATTTGTATAAACAATTGCGGTGTGGTCCTCCCAGTTGTGACCTATAGTAATGAAAACACATAATATAACACATTTTTTTATATATTAAAAAGAGATATGTTGTGAGAAAATTATCTTCTACTGGCAAATAAAAGAGAGAATATTTACCTATGATATGTTTTAAGCAGTCAGTTGAATGGTCGTTCGCTCTCTCAAGACCATTGGCACACCAAATATGTTGCCAGAACCGGTGCCATTGGCCCATGACGAAAATGTACCTGTTTACTTGAAACAGTAAACAGAGGCTGCTTTTATTTATGCTTATCACTAATTTTTCCTCCAATTAGGTGCTATCCCCTTTATTTTATTTCAGTGTCAGGACTCTGAAAAAATAGTATGTACAATCGGTCTGGGGAATTCTTGCATTTTCTGGACATTACTGCTTAAGTAATATCAATTTGACCTGTATAAAGAAATAAAATTTAATTAAATAATCTTAATCAACTAGAATTTTGTACAAAATGATGAAGATGCATTCAGATGAGGTCATAGGTCGTGATGTGTGGACTAATGATGATGATTCAGTATAGAAATGAAGCCAATTACAAGAAATTGTTGGGTACACAAAGTTAGCTCTTATTTTGGTGATTTATGTATAAAAATGCATTACAAAGGCCAGTTTGACTTTTGGTTTTATTGAATATTATACAATGTAATTAATAACGATATTAGTCACTTTAAATACAAAATTAGTCAGTAATTAAAGTACCCTTGTCCATTTGACTGGCTAAAATTTGGGTAATCCTAGAGATGAAGGACTGAATAAATTTTATTAGTCACAATGTTCAACCAAAATATTATTTTAAATTTAATGTTATTGAAATAATCAAAGATAAATTCAGAACGGGATTTATATTTTAGTTTTATATAAGTCATTGTTCTAGTGTTATACTATATGATCAAATGTTCTGGTGGCTGGGTTGATTGAGAGTGTTTTGCTGTTATCGCCATATCGTCTGCAATATAACATTGTATATCAATACACTATCTTAGACCGCATTGTTTTGAGAAAATTTCGTGGTTGTCATTATAGACCAATCTGATAATGGCATATAGCGATAGATAACGTGTGAACATTTCAAATCATTTTGAAAATCATTACGCAATTCTTCCAGATATACACATAGAGATGGAAGATTTGACAGTATCTATCATATTCTTAAAATCTATTACTAACATATACATATAACTCTTAGGTTAACATATAACATATAATTTCATCTGTTTATTTACATGCATAAATATCTTTGAGGTCACAAGATTAGAGTTTGTTAAGTAGATCTTCAACACTGATAAGATTGAACAGCCAATTACTACTTCTCTCAAAGATGAAATCCGATGCGTTTAAGTTCGTTTTTATTAATAATCATAAACGTCGATAGAAATTAGAGATGCATAAGACGATTAAAATTTGATGTAGGCTCTGTAACTTTATTTTGCCATTTCAAATATATAATAACCTTGGAGGATAAAGCCAAAATTCACTATCACTGATGGCGATTTTATTTAAAACTCGTGTTTGAGCGAACGGATTATGTATCAATGGAAGTCACATGGTGAAAAAGAAGATTACGGATTATATTGTACAGCAATAAAACCCCCCAACTTTTCTAGGTGTATTTTTCTGTGTAAATCACGAATATAACATCCGTCTTCTTTTTGCAGCCTTCCGGTTTCTCGTAAATTACCATCTTACTTACATTATAATACACTGATGCTTCTATAAGGATTGAATGCAAACAGGATTATGCCGAAACAGTCAACTCTACAAGTTATTAAAGGATTTTTATATTATTTTAATGAGGTGTTCTTAAGTTATTTATCAACCTAACCAATGTAATTTATGAAACTATAGTCAATATTCTTTTAGTTATATGGGTCCAAATCCGTGGTACCTCTTACGTAACGCTTGATAATTTTGTAACGTACTATAAATTCTTCCTATTTTTACTTTTTTATTTAATATTTGCTGCTGTTACTATTTATATTTTTTTTTACCTACTACAGCGCTTTTTCTTTACAGGAGACAGAGCTAAAATGCCTATAGAATGCAAAATTTCTCAGACAATTTCTGTTATATATGTGGATCAGTTACATTAAAACAATAGAAGAGACAGTTAACTCAACATGTGAACAAACTTTATTAGCTGTACTTTGGATGAAAAGAAGGTGACCAAAAGAAACGCTGAGTACCTTACATATGTTGTGTCAGGTATACAGTTCCCTTTCTCTCTGGGTGGAAGTTCCTTTTTTACCTCGGGCAATTATGATATGTGTATGCCATAATGTAATTCATGAGTCATTAGTTAAGAACGAGAAAATGATTTTAACAACACTGTATATAAAACTAGGCCTAATAAAGCAATTTACCAAAGCACTGCAAAATAACAAGTCATGTTTCCTCTACCTCAAAACAATCTTCTCTAAAATGAGTAGCACCAAGATTACATAAGGCATATTCGTATGCCCTCAGATTCCTTAACTAATAGCTGATGAGGGCTTCGAAGCGACAATGGTTGAAACGGAGTTCGCATCAAAGATGTATGCGAAGGAGTTCGTGGAAACCACCAAGAGGGCAAGCAAGAGCGTATAGTAGAGAGCCTAATCAAGTTCCATGAAGATCTCGAATGAAATATGTTACTGAAGATACACTTTCTTCATTTTCATATGTTCTTCTTCCCAGAGAATGCAGGAGATGTGAGTGATAAACGAAGAATTAAATAATAAAATGTAGGTTAATACATTATATAATGGTATCAAACATGCTGATTCTTTATATATTCATGAAATAATTACAATAGGCGCATTTAATTTGACATTTGGAGCGAAATACATTTATGGTATCGTGAAAATCGGTATCAATTGCATAATTATTAAATCTGCAATTTCCAAGAAAATGTTACATAGCAGGAAATTTTTGTTAGCAATTTTGAATTTAGCACACACACCTCCTGAATAAAATAATGCACATGAGATCAATATTTTTTCTTGTAACGTAAATTTTTTTTACAGTGTTATTTATTCCCGTTTCTATACGTGAAAAGTCCCGAGTCTAGTTATCTGCTATAATCAGATTCATATATCATGAAAGCGACAAAATTCTTTCAAAACAATACTCTCTAGGATAGTTTAGAGATATAAGTTATACTGTATTTTACTATTTCGTTTACTAAGATTCAAAAATCTCTTTTAAGTCAATAACTGTGTGTGAAACAATCGGTGGTATTATTCCAGTTTATGGTAATTTTAATTGGTCAGAATAATTTTACAATATCGAGATTGGAAAGAAATAAACTACGATGAATAATTATCAACCACAGGCTTTTTTATTGTTTTAAATATTAAATTGAATTGTCATCTATACTTGGATTACAAACCAAAGTTACACACGTAAATGGATGAAATATTCAATGTATAACTCAAGATAATTCAAGAAAGAAATTGATAGAAATTGAGAATTGTGTATATTACAGATCTATATACATTAAGGGAAAATCAAATAAATACCAATTTGTAAATGTATTAATTACCCTATGAGTTTTATTCAACCATATAATGCATTAGTACACTACGAGATATTTATGGGAAGGTAGAATATATTCACGTTTGGAGGAATTTGTGTTTCTGGACGTAGAGATAATAGTGGTAGGGTATGATTCAAATAGTGCGTGACAGTATTTATGTGCATGTAGAATAAAGTAAAAATATGTGATAGGCAATTACCTAAACATAAGATACTGTAGATTCTTGTATTATGTGTGTGCGGATACAGACAAAATACTACTTTCTTTGTGTGTCCCCAGATGAATGTATTTGTGTGAAAATGCGTGTGTAATACACGCGCGAATATGTGCCTGCGTATTTGAGTGTTTATGTACTGTATAATATATATGTACATATGCATATGAATACTACGAGTGTGTACATGCGTAATTGTGAATAAGGTCCTGTGACGCCATGAATGTATTTGTGTGAAAATGCGTGTGTAATACACGCGCGAATATGTGCCTGCGTATTTGAGTGTTTATGTACTGTATAATATATATGTACATATGCATATGAATACTACGAGTGTGTACATGCGTAATTGTGAATAAGGTCCTGTGACGCCACAAATCTGAGAGCCTGACATTTTTAGTTTAAGAATGATAAATGGTCCGTTTAGATTTTGAAGCTTCAATTATTTTTATTTTCTCTACTGTCA
Organism: Ceratothoa steindachneri; assembly: GCA_963969495.1. Classification (NCBI taxonomy): domain Eukaryota; kingdom Metazoa; phylum Arthropoda; class Malacostraca; order Isopoda; family Cymothoidae; genus Ceratothoa; species Ceratothoa steindachneri. The sequence continues at coordinate 63,424,133 of OZ018335.1, read as the reverse complement.
CCAATTTCATAAAGAACACCTTTTTAAAAAGTTTTTCACGGAACTTCTACCGTTGCTCATAACTCTATCTGGTTTAGATACGTTGATAATATTTTCTCAGACTTGCCCTTAGATAATAATAATTATTATTATTACACATCTCTGATTAAAATTTAATTTTAAATGGGGGCAGAAGACTTTGCTACGGTTCCTTGACTTGAAAATTAATGTTCTAAACAATTGGATAATTTGCTCGGTTTACCGTAAACCAATAAATATGAATGTCTACATACACTACTTTTAATGCCACAACGAATTCGCTAAAACTTTTGTCCTTTCTTCATATTCCTTAAAGCATATATAACATGCGACCCAATTTTTCTTCAATACAATATCATTCACTTAATTTGCAATTTTATTGAGCTTGATTATCCCTTGTTCTATATTAAGTAATGCCATTCTAAGGATAGAACGTATTTTTATTCTATTCAAGCAGCAAAAATGAAAAGTTCCAAAAATGCGTAATCTTCCCTCATGCCTCCTCTCTAATCCCTCTAAAATTTTATGCTAACAATAAAAACATTAAAATGGCATTTTATTTTGCAAATAAGGTAAGAATAATTAAGCCGATTTTGTCCAACAAAGTATTACTCCGGAGTGTACCTGATCTCGTGTAGAGATTGTGAGAAATCATATATTGGTGAATTTGCTCAATTTACTAACTTGATTAAATAACACTACGCTGATATTAGGAGACGTGCGCTCGCTTCAAATCTTTTCATTCATAGACAAAGCTCTGAGCATAGAATCGATTTCAACAAACCAAAGTTATATACAGCATTAATAATTGCATTACAAGACATATTGCAGAGTCTATCCAAATTGGTTCTGTGGTAATTATAAGATGACAGAAGGACAATATAAATATAATAAATATATATCTAATATAGTCCGCTCCTTAATCCACAAATCGCTAAATCTAGCCAATCCGAGGGATTAATGTCGCCTCCCTATAGCCATCCGATAACTTTGCAAGAAGTAAATTCTATATATGTTTATATCATAATTTTTTACTCTAGTGCACCCATTAAATTTCTTTCCGTTTGCTCAGAGTCTGTATATAGTTTGTTTCTATTGCTTTGTTTCTTTAACATACAGCTCACGGTGGCGCAAGATGAAACTAATCGAAGCGCTTGTCCTTCAAGAGAAATGGGATTGCCTCACGAGTGAAGTTGAGCATGAATTCATCCTTCAATGTGAAGCATTTTGAAGTTTAAGAGAAACCTATACTGATCGAGCTCAACTGTATTATCGATATTTGGAAAATTTTAACAGAGCAAAAATTATATATAGCCGAAATAATTAAATTAAGCGACGTATAGCATAGTCTATTCTAATTAGGCTTGTGAAAAATTATATTGTCAGAAGCAAAATGCAAATTTAGTAAATACATATCTAATATAGTCGCATCCTCAATCCACAAAGGGCAAGAACGGGCCTATCTGAGGGATTAGTACCGCATCCTTTATAGACATACGACCACTGTCCAACAGTTAAATCCCCCTAGTTTTCTTACCATATTATTTTCTTATTGTAAATTACCCATTTTATGTATTTTCGTTTGTTCATTGCTTCTATATGGTTTGTTCGCACTACTTACTTTAATTACCGTACAGTTGAGATGATGCAAGCTGAAACTAGTACTGTTTTCAATAAAATCCGATTCAGAAATGTGGTTACTGTTATTCAAAGATATTAACGCGTTAGTGAGGTATTTTCCAACATATACATATGTAAATAAATGAAATATATATGTACACGTATAAATATATAGAGAATAAAATCCGGCAATAATCGCAGCAATAAATTCAATACAAGAAACTGAAAAGAAATTAGACAAACAGTGAGTTTCTAGAATGTAACGAACGTCTCATCTTCCAGTAAATCTGAACACAACTCGCGGAAAGAAAATATATATATCCGATAACACCAGAAAATACCGAACGCACTCACTTCAATAATGAACTTCCACAATAAACAAAACACTCGGTTATTCCGTGGGTCAGTGATAAGACAAGAACACAGGTAAGCAAAAAGGAAAAAATATATCCATCCTTGATCAAACCATTTCTGAAGGTTGATAAAAGTATAAAATCTTCTAAAAGTCAACACCTTAAATGAATACAAAGTTACCCTTAAATTTGATAACCATAATTTTATGACACTTTAAAAATCCTTTGATCAAAGATCAATCTATTTATATTTATTACTATCAGTTTTCCTAGCTTATCACTGATCTACTGGATTAACGAGTTTTCGGTTTATGAGGGATATTATTAGTGAATTTAGTGCATTCTGGTCATTTTTTTGTTATTAGGTATATCTTTTATCCTTTTCTTCATTTGTGTTCTGATTTGTTGAAGAGTCGATGTTTGTTGCATTTTCATTAGTTTGCTGTTTTATTTCCTTTGTAGGTTATTTAAAAATTTAAATATTTTTATCTTCGGGCCTCATATAAAAAAAACTGCATTCAACTGTTAGAACGCGCTAAAAAATAATTGTTAAATTCTAAATACAAGCTGGTCTTTAACAAAATATATATATATATATATATATATATATATATATATATAAGAAAGCACCCTGCCTAACACACTGTAATATTCAGCTTCAGGTGCTCATGAAAATTTAACCCGAACAAAGACTTTATTTCCCTAAGTCTTTCTTTAAAATCGAGGGATTAGTGTACTGCTCAATGTAAGAAAGAGATCTCATCAGCTCTCAGAGCACGACTTGCACTAAGGTTTGATTCGATCAAAAATTAACAGATATTGTAAGAGACACTGAGAAGACATTGGCCTCACTTTCTCCCGCGTGTTTTTTTGGTTAATGATCAACGTTTTACTAATGTAGATTACGAGCGTAACTTTTAAACGTTGACTCCCTTTAAGTAGCCACTAGTTCGGATATGAATGATAATTGAGGTGACATTCTGTCAAGCTAGGAACCATGAAATCTGTCTTGACATACTTTATATTAGGCTGTAAAACACTTAATTTTGGATGATTGACTCTTGAAGGGATGTGGGCTGAAGTATGTGGAGATAAAGAAAAACACTCTGCTGCTAAAGATCCGAAAACAGAGAAACAGTTTAATATACTTATTGGAAAGAGGTAGTGGAATTTGAGATTTTAACGTGAGTACGTCTAGAAAAATTGAAATGCTTATGTTATCAGTTTTAGGGAAAGGAGGTTCCTTTGAAAAGTCCGAAGTACAAGCTGGCTGTGAAACAGCATGGAAATAAATATACTGAATAGTGCTGGCAAGTTAATTTAAAAGACGTATTTAGCCTAAAGTTCTTTAAAGCTTCTTTGCGATTCAATTTGATGCGCCGTTAGAATTGCTAGCCTTAGATGAAGCGGTTATCGAGCTTTGGAACATAGTTTAATTTAATTTTGACTTCCAAATCACGTCAATTTGAGAAAAAAAATATTTTCGATCAATGAGTCAGTCAATGCGTCTATGTTCAAATAAGTGAAAAATTTAATTTATTTTTTCATTCACCCAAGCAAGTAAATACTGTTATGCATCTATTTTTTCACGCAATTCATCTTTAAAGGTGGAAACAAACTTGACTTCTGGACTGGCTCTAATAAAAATTGAATAATCTATCTTTTAACATCACCACTACTAAACTCTATGTAAAATTGAATGATGGACTACTGATTGAGAGAAGAAGGAATCTCAGCCATCCATTTTGATAGAAAAATTACATTAAAAGAAAGTGAGGACCATAATGTAAAAACTATTTTAAGTAACCTCAAATTGAATAAAAAGCGAAGAAAATCAATTAACGAAGTTCTCTGCCGAAACTCACTTTCTCAACAAGATCTCCATTTTCGGATCCTAATTTAAAACGTGACCGTTTTTACATTTAATTGAACAATTTAATCAGAAAATAAATGAACTCTCTGATAGACCAAGCCATTTAAGTAGCCTCAATCTCTGATCATAAAGTGAGAAAAACTAAAGAATGAACTTCTCTGAAGAGACCTACTTTCTCTCACTGAGCTTACTCTTCCTATTGTAACGAATGATAAAACTTTTTGAATTTTGTCAGTGCGATAACGCCGATTTGAGGAACGTAACACGCGTTTCAAATAGGTGTTTTATGTTCTACAATGAAAAAAGGAATAAACAAGGAAAATTAATTAATTTCGGTTCTTAAAGGATTGTTGCCTTTTCATATGATATCGAAAACGGGGTTAGTTTCCAATTACAATCGCTAAAGAAAAACGATTTAAATTAGGAATATAGTTAAAAGTTTATTTAACAGTGCTCAAACAAAGTTTGCACGATTTTTCTCTGGATAAACTTTAACGATTTAAAATTTGGCACTAGACCAACGAAATTGTTCCTTGTAATGTTCAAGTTTTGGAAATCATATAGATACGGCTATAAGAAAGAGTAAGCCCTTATTTTTTCGTTTGAGACGACAATACTTTCATTACGGGAAACACAAACACAGATAAAAATACTAAATCAGTTGGAAAGTCAAAGTTGAAAAGTATAAAGTGGAAGGTTTAAAAACGCGGATGAAATTTTAAAAGTTTAAAGTTGCTCGTTGTATTCTTTTTTTCTGCCTATGTTGAATGTTTCTTCTCTTTTCAGATAACGAGCGATATAAGATAGCCGGATCGAAATCAAGAAGCGTTCTGTATTTTGAAAGTTGAAAAAGTCCAAAAGAGTAAAATACCGAGTTTCCTCCACCCTATGCATTAAGGAACGTCGTAAATTACAGATCAGGTAGACAGGTGAAGGGGAATAGAGCAGCATCCATCGGCAACTCCAGAGAGCCACAAACATCATTGAGGCTGTATAATGGAGTTATAAAAACAATGTCATAAACTTGTACAAAATAGTAAGGCAAAGTGGATACACTGACAAAATAATGGCAAAAACGATAGAGGGAAAGGGAAAATCAAGAGGTTGAAAATATATTTTAAACATTGATAGAATTGTTCTTATTCCGTAAAGTTTCATGCTGAATACTACAGTCATAGGTTTTAAAGCCTAAAGGCATCTCCAAATAGCACATGTCCTTATAATTTGGCCAAAAATAGGTTTTAATTTTTACTTAAAATAGCAGATTATGTTGCTTACATAGCACATACAGGTATCTTTTATATTTTACGTTTTGCCCTACCCGATTATGCAGGTGGGAAGGATGTGTAGAGTGTTCTTTATTTGTATATTATTTTTCCAAGCTCTATGTTGCCCTTTCCATAAGTAAGACCACCTGCACATGCAAGCAAAGTAATTTACGGTAGTCCTATTCCATAGATTTCTTGAAATTATACAAGTTGCTTCAATTATCCTTAATGCGGGAGTATATATCATTTGAGTCGAGAATTAAAGAGGAAAGATAGTTTCTGTTTTTTTCCTTTTGGCCGATTATTCGAGGAAGTAACAAGTGGTACAGGACTAAAGCCAAGATATTTACAATTTTCTCGTTTAATGAGGTATGTCAGGGGATCTGGGATTTGCACGTTTGAATGCATTTATTATTTATGCGCCATTTATGACACGTTATTGTGGCTTCTTTCCGTAATCCTCAATTATTAAAATTAACACCTTTTTGGGAACTTGCGAAATCTAGTTTTCTTCTTAAAAATTCTGCAAATTATGAATAGCAACTTTTAAAATTTAAAATAATTTTAAGAAATGAATGAATAGGTTGTTTGGAATACAGATTGTTGAAAATAACAGAAAAGATGCTAACTACCTCTAAAATATTTCTAATGATAATATTCTTGTATGTGTGATAAAATAGACAATCACGACAACCAAAAATAATTCAACATAAAGTTAGAAATATTACTTGCCGTTTCCTCCCTATTCCCGCAGATGGATTAGGGGCTATAAATCTTGCACAAATTTTCGAATCCTAAATCTTGACAATTTATTGATTTGTCCTTTCAAACATTCTACGGGAGTATTTGCTGGTTGGTGTTTGCTTTAAACATCAAAAAATAGGAAGATGCTCAAATTAATCCTCGTAATTTACAATTAATATTTGCAATCTTCATGAAAATTTCTTAAAGTTATTTTAAAATGAATGTTCAAAGATTGATATATATAAGGCGGAAGAGGTGCTGGTGAAAGTCATATGGTTTAATGTAATAAATGAATATGACACACTTTATAATCCATAACACTATCCATGATAAGCTTACAGATGGAAAGATTATTTAATAAAATAGTACCTCTTTGCAGGCAATTCCATTGTGTCGGCTCGACTCATTCAAATATTTGACCTGTAGTTATGAATTTTTTCTTTGTTTTTACCCAATCCATTCTCTCCTCTACACCTGCATAGCATTTCCTCCCCTCCTATGCTATTGAACTTTCGCTACCATTCATTTTTTTCAAATTATTTTTCCCTTCTATCATTAATAGTTCTATTTTAACCTTTTTCCTTGATTTTTACTAAAATGCCTAGTTTCACGCCCTATAAGTATTGTTGTTTTAAATGTACGATAAGAGAATAATGGGTTTGCTTCTTTAAACGATCATATGGAAATTTTAGACGTACGACTATTTGTAATTGATGCAATTTCGCACTAAGGTTAGAAAATATAGAGATACAAATTCTAGCTTGCCAGTTTAGAAGCTTGCTTTTTTGAGTCACAGAGTGAGGGATGCGAGGTCGTATGGGAGGCCAGGAAGAGATTGGCAATTTGTGCCATAAATAGGGAGGAGGAAGGGAAAGAAGATTTTTTGTAATTTTCATGGAAATTAAGCAAGTATTTTGCTATGAAATATAGATTTTGCTATTTTTTCACTAGTTTTTGAGGTTACTATAAAAGGCTTGTGTGTATGACGGATTAGAAGTAAAGGGGTAATTTCATTTAACAAACTAGGAATGAGTGATATTTTGAAATACATTTCGTGTTTTTATCGTCAAGGTTTTTACTGAAACTGATTTTTGTTCGGACCGATTCTATTTTATAAGGCAGCTAAAGAGAATGAAAAATTAGATATATTAATAAGTTCGAACCACTTTTTTAAACTTTTAAAATAGTAATTAGAGGTATAATGAACAAACTAAGTTCATTAATGAGGCTCTGCATATTTTACTTTGATTTTTAAAAATATTTTGTCGTCGATATTTTGGGGGTTGGGGAAGAGTAATATAAGTTCCCGTAATTCTAGACCTAATATAACTCGCTGCAATGATAGATGTCAATGTAGAAGTCTAAATACCACGTACGGTAGTGTAAGCAGAAATACTCCGACACAAGCTGCGTGTCCCCCCAGTATTCCAAATTCACCTTTCACCTCGAATTCCTCCCACCCCCCCTTTTTGTGCCTTTTAGACAACCAAATTTGAGACGACCGTACAGAAAGATTTCTGACGCTAAATGACACCTGATAGCCGATGAACGTCCGAGTATTCGTGCCTTCGTAAACGGCGACGTGGCTCAAAGGTGTGAAAGATTTACTCTAGCTAGCAGCCGATAAAAAGTTGTTTCACGTAGCGATACGGATTTTATGAGAATTCGGTGCTCTCTCTTGATTTCTGCTCGTGAGAGAAAGAAAAGAAAAACTTCTCCCTGGAGTCAAGCAGAAGACCTTGGACCTGCGTTGAGTGTATGTGGAGCTCGTTCCACAAAGGAAACAGTTTGCCCCTTGCACGGAAGGAACTTCTCGGGGAATTGGTTGTTGCCGCCCTGGTACTTGTAGGTGCCAAACTTATCGCAAGCCCCGCATTCTGAGTCAGAGGTTACACAGGACCTCCTTCCGCGGATTACCCTAGACGTAGCTAGGTAATCGTTTTCGGTTACCCACTCTAAGAACCGAATAATCGGACAGTCACTTCGAGGAAGAAGAAGTCCGATTTGAGCCACAGTTTCGCTCGCCTTCGGATCCAGCATAGGTTCAGTATATCACCGGTCTAGGATTACCTTCTCATTCGGCAACCTCGGGCGGCCGGATTAAGTGCGATCATCGTCACCAAAAGAAGATCTTTATCCTAATTTTCAAAACATACTTACGAACTCAAAGGTATCGTTAAATTGAATTATCCCCTCCCCTAACTTCACTGTTTATTTGTGAACTAGAATTCCTATCTCGAGCCTATAACCTCGAATATTAGAACTGCTTAATTCACTGTTTAACTCAATAATACTATTCCCTTTATTCTGTCAGGTGCCATTAAGTCGCAAGAATCCTAGTGAGTATTTTCAAGTATAATCCCCACGACATTTTTGTAGACTTACTTATTCAGGGCAAAGATTAATTCTATTTATACCTATATACGCTGTCGCTTATTTCAAATTCATGTACATTAAGGATTATTTTTGTATCTGTTTATTTAACTATTTTGGACGATCCTTTGGCAATTATTACGCAATCCACTGGGCTTAAATCTCAATATTATACCGGTTCATCCATGACTGGCTTTTACTGAGTAGGGACACACTCAGAGAATCATCATCTTAATTCTGATCAAAAGGGAAGCCAGCGGGGTTATTCTTATTCACTGAAAGTGGCTACGGTAGGTTTATTGGATACACTTCACCTCCTCTTCACCTTAGTCTGGTAATAAAATATATGTCCAGGAAGTGGGGCTGGGATTACCCACTCACTAAACCTCGACAGTCGAGTTAATTACATCAGTTCCTCGAATGACCTGGATTCACTTTTGGGTGGATATGGGAATACTTTTGATATAATGTTTTTTTCATATATGCATAGAGAATTAGGGGGCATTGTGCGAGGTTGAATGATGGATCAACTCTAGTTTTTATTTCACCTAGAAGGCTACAAAATCAAGGGAGAGTGTTAATTTTTATGCCAAAAAATTTCTTTTTTTTCACGGAAAACACGTGTTTAGCATAAAGATATGCATAAGTACACTTGAATTGGGTGGGGGCAATGGGAAGAATAAGAGAGACACTTACTGTATATGATATGTTTATTGAGAAATTTATGAGTTATTAGTATGGGTTTATTTGATTGCTGATTGTGCTGGATAATTGAATATTGTTTGGTGTCTGAATAAGAAAGGGGAGGAAAGTAGCAAGCAAAGAAGAATAAGAACATTTAGCACGTCAGATCGTTAAGAGAGCGGAGGTATGCGTAAAATCTAAGAGCATCACAGAGAAAGTTGAAAAATTATGATAGAAGAAATCTGAAATTATTTAAAGGAAATAGTGTTATGTAAAGTGTAATACCAATATATGGTTAAGCTAGATTGCAAAGAAAGTGAAGTAAAGAATGCTAGAATGATTTTGTGGTACTTACAGTGATTGAAAGCACTTAGTAAAGCCGCATAACAATTTAATTTATAAAAATTACTTTAAAATATAAATTACCATAACAAGTAAAATTGTGCAAATCTTGATGTACAACATTTATCTGCTTCTCCATTCACTCTGATTCTCCTCCAATCTTCTCATCAAGTGGACTAACTTCTATCGGATCTGAGGGTCTTTGCCATTCTTCACATATACTAATCAAGCAAAATGCTTTTTTGAAGTTGTCGAAAGCAGCAAATGATTCGTATAGAAGAAAAACGAATGAGAATCAGTAGAGAACAAGGAAGATAGTTTGAAAGAGTTTGAGGAAATTGAAGACCAATAAGCAAATAGTTTTGAAAATCGGGGATAAAGATAAGAGCATACAGGTTAACGATTCGCAAGAAAAAGTGAATTTGAATATTATTTGTTTCCTCGGCGAATACGGGTTTCTGCATCACGATATACAAATGATAAGCATGCATCATTTTTCTAAAGCTCTATAGTTCTGGCAAGATATTTAATAATCCTAGAAAATGCATGGTAGAAAGGTATATGTAGTTTTGGTCACTATATTTACGGTTATCGACTTTCACATCTAATGAAGCATTGACCTTATATTATTACGCTCAGAACACCATTTCCTAAATTTAAGTCGAAGAATTGACTCCTATTTTTTGGATCTGATAATTTAGTTCAAAAGGTTCTGTAGCAGCAAAAAAACAAGCTTAGTGGCTTAGATATGGTTCAAGAGGTGTGGGAAGGGGAGAAAGGAATAATTGGCATCGGTTTAGGAGTAATTGCTCGCATCACTTTTGCCCCAATATGTTCGGTTGCAGGAATTTTGCGGATGCTTGCTGGTTTTGTTGTGGTCTGAGTTGAAGGTTCGTTTTGCTGTATGCTAATAAATTATGTTGATCGATATTCTAATTGGTTTGAATTAGCAATTTCATGGCAGAAAACAGCCCCATATGTTGGGATATCTCTGCCTAATCTTTTATGTGTTTCCCCTTGATACATTTTTTGGTTCATTACTTCATTTTAATGCGGAGTTATATATGACATGATGGCCATTTCTAAAAATGCGTCCTAGGAGGTTATAATTGTTAATGGGGCCAATAGCTAGCCTAGCTTCAGCATAAAATCTACGTTAGTTGACGTGGAGGTCCCTCCAGCCACGGAAGAGGATAATGGCCAAAGAAATTAAGTTAGGTTCTAAGCTTAAGCGTAGTTATATCGTTTCGTTGAATATTTCACATTCATCATCAATTTTATATTTATAAATCTATTTTGTTCTTGAATACCACTATTCCATGTGTGAATTGATTTTTATGTTTTGATATTGTGTAAGGGTTATTGCATCACTACTGCCTGTAGTTCTTGTTTGTTTTGCTTGTGTTAATAAATTGCTTTTGGAATATTTTAAAATTAATGAGTTTCATTTATTGTGTGGAAACAAGCATATCATGTAGACATTGCACTCACACAGTCTAGTTCAAGACCCGTTGAATAGCTCTACGTTGTTTAAATTTGTCTAGAATTTTAAAATATGTAAGTTTGATGTGCCTATTTTTTACATTAAAGCTGTCAAATATTTGCATGTATTTTGGAGGTCACGTAAAAGTTGTATGAAACACATGGTAATATATTAATGTATCACTGCATGTCAAATTTAGACGTTTATCAAGATTTACTTTCGAGATTTATCTAATTTTTTATTGCATATGTGACTGAACATTGCGTGGTTCGGAGTCTTGGTGACCCTAAGTAGATGTATTTTCGGCCGTTTTAACCTTTTAAACTATTTTATATGACCCCCCTCCACCCCACATTTATTTAGGAGGTTTATTGGTGTTTCTAGTCTCAAGCATGTGCAAAATATTTTCAAATAACCACAATACTTTTTCGAGTTTTACAAGCTGCCTAAAGTTTCGAGCATAGAGAGGAAAAGTCTTGCATGATGAGACCAACCTTCCCTGATAATTATTCCAAAGCAACAGCGCCCAGAGTTCCGCCTCCGAGAAGCGCACTGCCTTTCCCGTGAGGGTTTTCTCTTCGAAGAGGGCCCCCGCAACTTCTCCGAGCTTGGGCTGGGAGGCCTATTAATTCAATTGAAAAGCCGCAGAATCCAAGGCAACTGGGAGTAGCTGCGGAGGCTCGTCTTGTCTTGTTCGCCCTTAGATGTTTTTTGGCAGGAAAGAATGTTGGGGGCGTACGCCCTACCTACTCTTCCGAGTTATAAAGGTTTCGTGAGAGAATCATCAGGAAAAGAGTGCCAGGCAGGAGGACGCACCATTTACACCCGGCATCATATCACCGTTATTCTCTTTGCTTTAAATATCTTCTCTCATTAGAAAGTAGTGAAGCTACACCTGGCCTTGAGGTATAGTCATATTTCTGCGTACATTCTTCCATCAGCCGACTTGACGCGGGGGACTTCCGCTGCAATATGTCCCAGTTGCTGAAGCGCTTTCTACAAGTCTGGGATTTGAACAGCCATACCTCCTCTGGGAAGAGGACACGATCAATCACAGGAGTTAGGTCCTTGCCTAAATGATCGAAAAGCTTGAGTAAGGTCTCATAAATGTTGATAAGTTTACGCACCATTGCCCGAGAACAGCTTCATTTACATGTGGCAATTATATTCCTTCGGTTAGAAAAGTAATTTTGTAGTTAGCTAAACTCTTCATCAAGCCCTCGGAAGAAGGGCCATTGCAAAAATTGTTCAATTTATAAGGACAAACTAAAATGGATAATGTGATTTTTCCATTCTCTTTGAAATCAGGGACAAAAATTAAAGTATATAATTAAACCGTAAAGTTTGTTTGCTTTATAACGGCTGGATTATTCGTTATCCTTTCGTAAATATATAAAGTTTCTTCTCAGGGCTTGATCAAGAGCTTAGTTAGCTACAACATTAACTTTTCAAACGCATAATTAAAATTGTGCCATTGTCAATACTCTTGATTTATAAGGCCGAGGTAAAATGGATAAAGTGATTTTTCCATTCCAGTGAAAGTATGGATAGCAGTTAAAATAGAAAATTGAAACACAAACATTTGTCTGCGTAAGAAATGCTGGCTTATGCGATATACTCTCGTGACTGTAAGAAGAGCTTCTTTTGAAAGTTGATGCAGAGCTTAGTTAGCTATACCATTGCATTTTTATCCGCATAATTACAATTACGCCATTGCAAATAATTCTCAAATTACAAGTACCAGCTAAAACGAAGAAAGTGATTTTTCCATCATCGACAAACACACGGATCACAATTCAAATATAAAATTGAAAAGCAAACTTTTGTTTGCGTTCGAAAGGCTGGCTTATGCGATATTCTCTTGTAACTGTAAGAAAAGCTGATTCCGATTCTTTGATGCAGAGCATAGTTAGTTACAACATTGTCTTTTAGCCTCATATATATATATATATATATATATATATATATATATATATATATATATATATATATATATATACGTTCTATTGAATTTCACAGCTGTGGTAGCGTTGTTAAGTTTAACTTGAAATACTTAATATTTCTTACAAGTGTTCAACGGGTTCTTCGAGACGAGAAAATACACGTAAACGGCATTCTTTATTACTAAATGTCTTTTAACCATGTTAGGTCTTCTTCAGGGAATGATCTAACATGATCGAAAGACGTCTAGGAATAACGATGTCGTTTACGTAAGTTTTTTTCTCGCCTCGAAGACTCCGTTAAAAAACTTTAAGAAATATTAAGGATATACAAGTTAAAATTAATAACGCTGTCACAGCTGTGGACTTCAATAGAACCTGCATAAAACATGGCCTTTTACCTAATTACATATATATATATAGGTATATAAATATATATATTATGTATTCAATATGATTTATTATACAAAGCTTGAGATTAAAATCAAGTAATTATGACATTACGAATAAGGCGGATAATTTCATCTCTATTATCTACGTTTCGGGTAATTTATAAACCCATCTTCATGAGCTATAAAACTAATTTGAAATCTAAATTTAAATCTATACAACAGTACAAGTACAATATAATTAAAATTTTACACAAAACGGCGGTAAAATACCAAAATAAACGTTATATTAATGAAAAAACAAACAAATCCCCAAAACTAGTGAGGCAAGAACAGTAGAAAATATTTGAAACGAAATTATATTAATCAAATGCAAACAAAATAAACATAACTACAAAACTTAAGAAATGAAATTGTAGAAAATTAGTGTTGAGAAAATATAAATTAGAGTAAAATTAATTAAAGAAAGAGAATATTACCTTATATGGTCCGATTACAATGAGAATTAAAAATGGGCGACAAAGTTCAGATTAAATACAACCTCATTTCATTTGTTGTGCGGACTTGGCGTAATGTTTCTGGACGTGAGAAGGACCTGGTAAGTGTAGTACTTGGCTGTAATAGTAGACTGTTGAGCCAACACATCCACACAAATTAGTCCTTCATAATTTAAGGAGATGGTGAAAGGCACTTCTTGTCGTTAAATCCTTGCATTAAAATCAGAGGACGAGTCTCTTCATCACCCAATCACACCAAGTTGGACTGCTTGTCTCTGGTCGTGAAAAAAAGAAATCTAACACTCATCTCCGGTAACAACATCTAAGAACCGCTCTGGACCAACACTCATCTACAGGAGCAAAGTATGAGAACCCTTTCGGACCATTTGGTTTGAATTCAGCGAGCCACAGATGACAAATCCGCACCTGTTCTCTCTTCTTTTATCAAATGGGCTATCCATCGAGCACACTTCTTGCTCAGTAAGAAGTGCTCATGTTATGTGCACTCCCATAACTGACACCAAGCTCCAAAATAAGAATCGAAGAGTAACAGTTGGATCTTCGTCAATGATGGCCCGGGCACGGACTATTGTTGCTTCGGCCACGGATATCCGGGGCGTCCAGAGCGGTGATCATCATCTAGCTGTTGTTTTCTGGGCGAAAGAGCTCGAATCCAGCGGAAAAAGGTTTCAGTGATGGAGTAGACTCGGGTAAATCTTGTAATAATTCCCTTTTGATCTCCGTTGCTTTTTTCCTAGAGTTTTCACCTAGTAAACGAATAGAACCAACAACCCTTCTTTCGAGAAATCCATGTTTCCAGTTATAAGAAGTAACTAACAATGATGCAATCGCACAGTGCAACGAGGAATTGTAACCCAGCCAAGCAGGGACAAGTTTAAATACGTCACAACAAGCAACATTCGATGCCCCAAGCTTCCCTCCTTCCATCATTCATGGTCACTCTGCCTCTGCCACGAGTCCGACTCTCATTACTTTCTGATCACCCTTCGTAATATATAATCAAATGCAGCTAAATATTGATAACCTTTTTACTTAGTCTCGAACAACCACTAAACATAACCCCTCCAAACCCTTTATATGAACAACCAACTCTGCCCCAAAACCAAAATGAGTAATACCCAATCCTTACCTCATGTGAGTCACTGGATATTGCTGCTAAATATTGAAGCGCCATCTCCCTCAAGAAAGCTTGACTCTCCCTACGTGCGCGGAAAAACAAGCATATTTGTAGACAAAAGAAGAATATTGCCGTGGATCATATGAATACAGTTACTACTGGTAAACATAGGGTGGCCATGATATGGCTTGTGGTTTCTTGGCCTGAACTGGTGTTGTAAAGTTAGCTGTTATTATATAATAATTAACGCAATGCACGGAAGTTATCGCTATTTTTATGGCTAATTGCTGGAAGTGCATACAAACTAGACATACAAAATTTTCATATCTCTAAATAAGTCAACGCACTAAACACACACCACTTGAATAAAAAAAGAGTGGTTACCATACAACTGCCGTCGAAGAATTTAAACCCCACTAAATCGGTAGATCTTATTAACACTAATCGATTGTTTTGCAAATTAAATTACGAAAGCTTACGTTTTTCGCAAAAGCACTGCTACAGTCAATTTTTTTTTGAAAAAATAAAAGTAAGGTCTGAAACAAAAAACTATATACTACAGACTACGAATAGTACAAGCTGTTATAGATATGTAGGGTACACATGTATTCACCTGAGAGTGTACATGAAGATACCCTACACAACGGAACCCGATGGCTTGGAAAGAGAGCGAGTCTAGAATTTCGAGGGAAAAGCTCGATTTTCTCACTGTAATAAAGTGGTAGCTTCCGTATCTGGGCTCAAGTCAGACGGGCGCCAAAGAATAAACATTGGGATACTGAGAATGTCTGAAGGTAATAAAATGGCGTGTGATTAAGCATTTTCCCATTATGTAACAAAGATAGAAATAAATTAAGCAAATGAGTGAATTATGATAAAGCTCCGCCTTCTAGAAATATTGACCAATTAAGAGGTATGGCAGTTTAGCGGCCATCCATCAAAATAAATAAAAGATTAATTTAAACCAATCAGGAAGCAAGCTAAGGCAATGAGCAGCTAATCACGGGCACCAACGTCATTTGTAGGCAGGGCATAAGGCTTAGTCGATGGACATTACTTCCCCTTATAAATGGGTGTAGAGATGCGAGAAAGTGCAGTCATTAGTAGTAGTTCATTATTGTTACTCATTGATTAATTCAATAATTTGATTATTATAATCGTCTTGTTGCTCTACCATTTTCCCGCATAACTTTGTCGTTAAGTCGAATCTTGGGATTTTATCTGGAGTATTTCTTATTTGGTGCAAGGTGAAATGAATAAACAGAAACTTGTTTACAACTATATATAATTGAAAGACGTCCCCTAACGCTGTGCACAGATCAGAGGCCATTAGTGTCGGCATTCTCATCTCGACTAAGCGCGAAAACTGACACACAGCAGCGACATTGGAGCGCCATTTTGGAGTATGTAGACGACATGGCCTACATACGCGGTAAAGATAATATGGTCGCCGACTGCCTGTCAAGGAATATCAACATGGTGCCAATTGATTCCTTTGGCCTGCAAGAGCTGGCAGCTGCACAAGTAAAAGACAAGGAATTGGAGAGTTAAAATCGAAATTAAAACCCTTCCCTTCTGCAGGCGCGATACAAGTGTGATTTGAGCTGACTTCAATGTTCCTAAGACCATTCGTGCCAAATGCATGCAGAAGGACAATTTATGCACAGTTGCCTAATCTGTCACACCCGGGTGTTCGAGCCTCGCAACGGCTACTTAAAGCCGGATATTTTTGGCCGAACATTGACAGGAAGGTGCGCTCATGGACCAGAGAATGTATGACTTGTCAGGCATTAAAGGTAACACGCCACATAAAATTACCGATACTGCCTATATAAATTCCAGCCTCGAGATTTGAAACTGTACATGCGGATATATTGTGACTGCTCCCCGCATGTACACCACCTGGACAATCCTTTCCCTCCCACGGTTAGTATTTGCTGTCCTGCATTGACCGTGGACTGGGATGAGTAGAAACAATTCCTATCCCGGACGTAAGCGTCGCTACGATTGCTTTTGCCCTATTGGAAAGATGAATATCCAGATTGGGAGTCCCACTCTATGTGATTACAGACCGAGGTGCTCAATTCGAATCAGAAATTTTCATAGAATTTCCAGCACTTGTTAGTTTTCAAAGAATTCAAACCAGTAGTTACAGGCCGTCCACAAACGAGATGGTAGAAAGGGTCCATAGGACTCTCAAATCATCAATTATGGCTCGCAAATGAGATTGGCTGGTAGCACTACCAATAATTGTACTAGGCATTCGTGCCTTACCGAAGGATTTGGGATTTTCTCCTTTCACATCGGTAAACGGCACGACACTATTATGCCCAAAACCGCTAGTTTCCACGGACTCGTCCAAAGTACACTGCAAATTCATAAAAAAACTGGCTACAACGATGGCCCAGATAGATTTTGGACGTGCATCAGCGGGCAATCTCCACTCAGTGCCAAAGCATTGCGTGCCACCTGACCTAAAGGATGCATGCCACGTTTGGGTCAGAGTTAATCGCGTGCAAATACTTCTTAAGGAGCCCTACGCGGGTCTCTTCCTGGTAATCAAACGCGACAAGAAAGTCTTCAAATTTGAATTCCAGGAAGGGAGGTGAGACACGGTCTCCATCGAGAGGCTAAAGCCGGGAAAAATTGCCTCCGGCAGGCGAAGACGTACGAGACACTTACGGACATTTCCTAAAGTCCCGGGTGGGCAAAAAGAGGCCTGACCCTAATCGCCCAGGAAGCATGGACGAAATAGAAGAAGGAAGGATCGAACACACTCAGCCGGGCCCTGCGTCAAGAGCAGAAGAGGCACCGCGGAAGCAAGTCTTGACGTGAACTGGGAGAAAGGCTAAATTCGCAAAGGACAATATATATATATATATATATATATATATATAAATATATATATATATATATATATATATATATATATATATATATATATATATATATATATATATATATATATATATATATATATATATATATATATATATATATATATATATATATATATATATATATATATATATATATATATATATATATATATATATATATATATATATATATATATATATATATATATATATATATATATATATATATATATATTATTAATATGGACATATTAATTAAACAAATAATTATGCATACGTGTAAAAATAAAGCTGTAACAAATTAAACATATAGTGCTGCATAAAAGTAAATATATAAAGTAAGGACTAAATAAACAAATAAAGATGCAAAAACAGAGATATGGAAAGTCATGGCAATTTAAACGGATAGTGATGTATAAACTCGGTATAATTAAAGAAAGTTAGGACATTGCTATAATATAATATTGTAGGTGCTTAATATGCGTATTAAATAAAGTGAGTGGTGCCGATGCAATCATAACCAAGCTTGTACAGGGTAAGGCCGAGAGGACGGACGTTTTTGGAAAATTTACAGTCATAAATTTTAGCTTTAAACAAATGTTATTGACATTAATGTGTTTGTATTAAATTAGTACTCGACAAAATGAAGTGTGTAAAACAACATGCATCATGTGGTGTTCGTTTACATTGATGCATTTCTGAAGGCGTTCTTGAAATTTGGCCTTCACTCTCTCCAGCATTGCTCTGTTGATTTTGGCGATTTCCACACGAATACCTTCCTTAAAATCGTCCAATATTTAGGGTTGATGATCCTACACACGTGCTTTCAGGTTTTCCCACAAGGAATAATTACACATGACAAATCAGGGGACCGAGTGGGCAAAAGAGTGTCAGAAAACCTGGAAATGAGGCGTTCACCGAAGAGAGGGCGAAGAACGCCCATTGATGCGCTGGCTTTGTGAAGCGTCGCCCCCTCCTACTAAAACCAAACACATCAAGTAGAAATACATTTCCTTTATAATTCAGGCACAAAAAAGTTGTTAATCATTTCGATGCATCGCTCTGAGTTCACAGTAACAGCATTTCCATTATTGTCTTAAAAAAAGTAAGGACCAATGACGACAGCTTTTTCAACAGCACACCAGACTGTCACTTTTGGGCAATGCAGTGGTCTTTCATGCAGTTCTCTCGGATTTTGTAGAGCCCAATAACGACAGTTCTGTTGATACACCGTGCCATTGTGCGAAAAATAAGCTTCATCACTCTTTAACAAAATGAGGTCGTCATTTGCATAAAAACTTGTTTCCATCTGACGTGCGAACTTAAGCCGCTGTTCATAGTCCCCCGGTTGCAACTGTTGCCCAATCACCAATTTGTAGGGGTGCAAATGTAGCTCCTTATGCAAAATAAGCATTACCAATTGATTACCGATGGCTAGTTCAGTGAAATGCCTACGAGCAGAGCGATTCTGACCCCGCAGCAAAGCTTGTCTAACAAGTTCCACATTTTCAGGAGGCCGTAGCGTCTCCTATTCATTAGTGTACTTCTTGTACGAACTGCATTAAACCAGGCTAATTTGTGTTACGAGTGGGGACAGCCTCATTTCGGTCAATGTTGAAGTGGCTTTGAAATTCACGCTGACCTGCTGTAACAGACTCGTTATTCTTCACGTAACTGTCGGAAGCAAACACTCGATGATCTATCGTCCACAGCGCCATTTGTTCACATGAAAACAAAAGAAAAAAAATGCTAAGACACCACAAATCTTTCTCTCCCCCTGGTGCTGAGTAATAACCATTTCAAAAACGTCCGTCCTCTGTGCCCCACTGTGAGAATAAACATTGCAATACTGAGATTGTCTCGATGTAATAAAAGGGCGTGTGATAAAGCATTTCACCATTCGGTAACAAAGATAGCCAGAAATTTAGCAAATGACTGACTTATGATAAAGCTCCGCCTTCTAGAAATATAGACAATAACGAGGTACGGCAGTTTAGCCGCCATCCAATCAAAATTAAATAGGGGATTAATTTACACCAATCAGGAGGCGAGCTAAGGGAATGTGTAGCCAATCAGGTGCGCCTACGTCATTTGTAGGCGATGTGTAAGGCTTAGACGATGGACGTTACTCATCCTTATAAACTGTTGTAGAGATGCTAGAAAGGGCATTCATTATTAGTAATTCATTATTGTTACGCGTTGATTGATTCAATAATTTGATTATTATAATCATCCTGTCACTCTACCATTTTTTTGCATTACTTTATCGTTAAGTCGAATCTTAGAATTGTATTCGGAGTATTTCTTATTCGGTTCAAGGTGAAATAAATAGAGAGAGACTTGTTTACCAATATAAAAAGATTCTTTTATTCATCTCAGCTGGTACCATCTTCTCGAATCAAGTACAAGGCTCCCTAAAGGGATATTTCCGTTGCGAATTCAATTAACTTGTTACTATTATCGGTGGCAAGCGTTATCCCTATCATAAGAATCTCACTCCTTTGAGTGGTAACGTTACCCCTACCTGGACAACCAAACCCCTTATTTGTACGAAGAATTATCACTCAAGTGCAAGCCCCACCAACTGCGGGTGGCCACATTACTATAGCAATAAAGACAAAGCCCCTCCCCTTCATAGATGCAAGAAGACGTTTTACTAAAGATTATTGCTTTAGGATCGCTGTCCTTGTTTAATTTAAAAGTGTTGTACCGAGTTTAGTAGGTATTTCAGTACTTATTTTGCATTTATTTTTAACTATTTGTGATGTGACTTTTTTGCGTTACGTTCGACTAAATTTATGATGCACCAATTTCAAATCAATATGATATATATATATATATATATATATATATATATATATATAATATTTCATTAGAATCTTATCCCTATATTATAATTTACTTGATAAAATTAGAATGTTAAATACACTTCTTTTGAGTGCAAAATCAAATTATTGAAGGAATATAGTAGAGCCTCCAAGAGTACCGTAAGTGAATAGGTCGGGAATTGGTGTCCAATATCCTCAGCGTTAGCTTACCATTTATGATACTTATTCTTGGAGAAGTTCTCGAATCAAGAGTTTCAGGAGTTTATCACGGTAGAGACGAGCTTACACTATGTTCAGCATGGTGTCAGATATCTTTCTCAGGAGACAGAAAGGCTTACAATATTTATATATAGGCCCTGAAATTGGTTTTTCTGTAGTTCTCGATGAGTTATAAACCAATCTGACTCGATAATGAAGCGAAATCCATAAGTAAGATAAACCTGATATACATAATTTGTATTTTAGTTATGAACGAAGCTGTGGTTCATTTAAGGCACCAAGGGATGGGGGGAGGAGGGTGAATTCAGTATATGGGAGTTTCCCATTAACTCAATAACGACGCTTTGCTGATTCAAAATCTCGCAAAAGGTAGCAGGTAGAATATGAGTAACCGTACTTTAGCTGAAATCTTGAGAATCGCGTCCCCCTCTCGGCCCACAGGATGAACTGCGACTAAAAATCTTCATCTCATTTTCACTTCGTCTATCTTCTCCATTTTACAGAAGTGGAGCAGATTGGCATTGTTAGTTTATCCTAGTTCATTTACTTCATTGTTTTGTTGTTTATTTTTAAATCTAAAATTCCAAACCAATACTTCTTATTTATTATTATTTTATTTGAGACTGGGGCTCAAACCATCAATTTTAATTTCCTAATCTACCAATCACTTTGTTTCGTGCAACCTCGGTGGTTAACTCGTTTGATTTCCATCTCTATGAACAGTGTTCATTTTCCGGTGAGAACAGAGACGAGAAAATTAGTAGTTTGGTTGCAGCAGCCACCATTCAGGTAGTACGTCATTTCTAAGCATGCGCCCTGACAGCTCCGGCTATAGAGGACAGCATAGAATATGCAATAATAACACAGCTCTCACTCTCTCCCTCTTCTCGCACACATAAATCATCACTCTGCTCTCCCAAAACCTGTTTACATAGGGTTCAATTACACACTCCCCCGCCTCGTTATAGGTATCTCCCCGATGGGCCTCATTGTTAATTGCTGACCAATTTGTGTCAAACTACAGTATTACACCTCCTTCTAGACATCCCAACCGGCAAGTAAGTGCCATTAGTAACCAGTGTCTTTCCAAAATTGTCATTCTGGTCCTCACTCTTGGAAGAAGACTACCTCCCTTCTTTAAAGCTGTTTTTCTGCTTCTATACAGGGAGTCGATTGCTTCATATTTTCTACGCATATTTGTATAGGTCTCTTGTTTTTCATAAATTTACAATTTGATTCCGTAAATTTATTAAATCCTGAAATGACCTGCAGAAAAAAAGAAACCAATGTTTTCTAAACTCTTATAAAATAAGTTGTCAAAATAAGTGTAAACTTCCTTTTCAACCCTGTAAATTAGTATATCTTATTGGTTAGTCACAAAAGGAAATGTTGAATTATTTTATCTGCGCCCATATAATAGCTTCATTCAGCATAAAAACTAAAACTTAAAAAATCAACACAAATTGGCTCATATTTAGGGGCGCCCCATGGCTAGTAAAAATCGTGACCTTGGTATAATAGCTCCTGACATATGATTATGGTCATTAATACATGATTCCTTCCTCTTTTTTTAGCTTGGTTCGTTTTTAGAAGAATATGCCTTCTATATTATCATTGATCCTTTTTAAACCTATCTTTTATCTTTATATAATCCCTTTTTTAGTCCTCAGTCTTTCTTTATCACAATCCTTTTACTCCTATCTAAAAATCCTTCCTGCTTTATTTTAAACAATCAGCAATGAAGAATTGTACGATAAAACAATGGTTTCTTATATAGTGAAATTAGAAATATCACTGTTATTCGCATATATTATCATTACTGGCTTACATAATATATTATTAAGATAATTACTGAGGGTGCATATTAATTATCAAAAACGTACATACCGTCTACTTGAAAGTTTTGCTCAAGGACTGCATTGCAAGCATTCTGTTAGAAAGACTATGTTTAAATGGCTACTTGGTTACCGTAAAGTTTCAAAAGTCATAAAAGGCTTTGATATTTTATGGTAATTCTCAAAGGCTCAAGGGCTTTGCGGCCCATGCCGAGAAGGCACTCATTAGATGATGAAAATTAGCTATTCTAAGTTAATCTAGACTCAACTATACTAATTTAAGTACTAAAAATTTGCTCTTACCACATCATGTTCTAAAGTATATGTTATCGAGTCGACTCTTGAACTGGTTGACCCTGCTACTGTTGACAACTAGAGGGCGATTATCGGCAGAATGTTGGAACAGATTCGAGTTAGTAGACGTTAATGAGTCGTTATTCGAGTTACCGAACCACCCAGGAAAAGGGATGTGGAGCCACTTCAAATTCGACCGGAAGAGGGAAAGGAACTGCAAGGAAGTCAGTGTTGAGCCATTTCCAGGGTTGCCTCAGAGAATTAAAATTAGTTCTTTGGAATTGCGTGCTTTAAAGATCGGCTATTTAAGATTATTTACGTGGTATAATTTACATCCTGTCGAAATAGATGCCATTAGTAATACAATTACAATTACACAGACATGGTCCCCATCAGTTACATGCTTCTGTTATTACAACATGCTTCAATAGTGAACTAAGTACTGCTTATAGTAAGCCCCTAAGTATAGTGTACGAGGGGCTGTCAATAAGTTTTTCAATTCGGATATAAGGAAACGAGATATGAGGAAAAGTGTTTTATTATTTGTTAATATAACTACCCTCGACTTCAATGCACTTGCGTCACTTGTCACTGAGGCTTCGAATTCCCGACAACCAGAGATCTCCCGACTGCTGTTCAACCACTCCTGGAAGGCAAACTGGACATTTTCATCGTCCCCAAACCGGCGTCCACGCAGTGCAGCCTTGTGCTCGCGGAATAAAAAGTAGTTGCTAGGGGCCAGTTGTGGACTGTAGGAAGGATGGTTAAGCTCTTCGAATCCGCACTCGTGCAGGGCAGCTTGTGACCCTCTGGCCTTGTGGACTTTGACAAAGTTGAGGTCGATCATGGAGTGTGAGGTTTCTAGGGACCCAACGGGCAGAGACCTTGGTCATGGCGATATTGTCCTGGATGATGTTGAAAACACTTTCATGTGATATTCCAATTTCTCGCTCGATTTCTTCGACCTTCACCCTTAAATGTTCGAAGATCATCCTCTCCATACAGGCCACATTGTCCTCGTTGGTTACGTCTGACGGGCGTCCTGGATGGGGGTCATCTTCAAGGGACTCACGACCATGGCGGAACTCCCTATTCCAGCGAGCAATGGTTGCATAGGAAGGGGCGGTGTCGGTGTACACTGCAACATGCGTTCATGGATCTCTTTTGCATTCTTGACTTCCTTGGTAAAAAATTCGATCAGTGCGCGGTGCTTAACCTTCTTCATTGTTGAATAATTTGTGACTGACAATCTGCGATCAGCTACTGCTTCTTAAATAGACAAGGCAGGAGCGTGCAGCTGCATGTCCTAACTTGTCATAACTTGTCCTAACACCCCCACAAACAGCCTTCCTCCTTCCTCTGTTTTGCCCTACCGATTTGCAAAACATATTGACAGCCCCTCGTACTTACAAGTGCTGAAACTCATTCGATGATGTCTGTTCGTGATGCATTTCGGAATTCTTCATATATGGATGGAATTTTTTATCATTTGTAATGTCTTGGTTATTAGATAATTGTGTAAGCATTGGTGCATTATAGGGAGTATTTTAAGATGAGAGCTCATTGATGGTTATTTTTCAAGAATACATTTTTTATGATACTAAATTATTCTGGCGGCGTTTTGCTCTTCATGCAAAGTCACTCTTTTTAGTTAGCCCTTGCAAAAAAGCTACTACACGTTTTACAGTTCAGCCTGCAAAAACAGGTAGTTTACGTCAATTTCTCTCTATGTATGTAAGTGTCTCTCTCGCTATATAAATATATATAAATATATATATATATATATATATATATATATATATATTTGAATTGACATCTTTCCCAGACCTCACCAATCGGTGGAGTGCCTGATTCGCGAATTAAAAAGTGCATGCCGTAAAATTGCTGGTCATGATGCGAGAAATGAGTATATTTTTGCGAGAATGGCTTCCAGAAGAAAAGTTTGAAAACTAACACGAAAAATATTTTTCGAAAGTGATTTGTTAGTTACAATCCCTCTATTTCTCAACTTAAATGCGATGATATGCATTTTTCATGCGTTTCGTCCTTCTTGGGTAGATATGATTTGATTCTCGATTAAAATAAGACTTGTTCCTTGCTTGGAATTTAGTTCTATTATCAAAACCTTAAATTATTAATAGGAGTAGGTTTAAAAAAGTTAGGTATCCTCGGTTTATAAGGCCCTATCCTATGAGTGGGTTTGAATACATACAGTCATATGATCAACGATGACAAATCAAAATGAAAGATTATAATTAGATTCCTAAATATGGTAATGTATTAATATAAATAGCTCTATCGTTGAATTGGCAAAACCTAGGTTATTTTTTATACATTTTGAAATAAATTAACTATTGTTTAACCGATTTTATTTACCACAACCTTTTATCTTTAAAAGAGGCCAATTTCATTCCCTTTACATATCCATGTACAAAATAACATTAGCGTCCTTGCATCTAACAAGGTGTGCAGTTGGATTGCAATTTCCAGTGGTGCGAGGTGAAATGCAGAGTGGATGATGCTCGCTACAAAGAGTCTTCCTTCTTTTGGCGCGCGTGAAAAGGATTTTAGAAAGGGACCTTCTAAAACCAATTAACCTACAGCACAATAATCGCTCACTAACTGACACTAATGACATCTTAGACGCAATAAGGTTCCATTCATCAAGCTACATACAAACAACGCACACAAAACACAGGTGAGAGAGCACACTTAGGAAGTCCTTGAGTAATATTAAATACTAGCTGATGAGCCACGGTTCGCCGTCAAGTTACGAATCGAGGTGCTCGACAAATATACTACAGTAACTCCCCATATCACCGTTGAGGAAACAAAACATATCAAAATAACACACCAAAACGCGCCCCCAGTTATTCCGTCTTTAGAGCGACAATAATTCCTCTTCCCTACACCCCTATATTAATATATATATATATATATATATATATATATATATATATATGAGCAATGACACAAGAAACCGGAGTTTTTTTGAGACAAGAGAAAGGGACATTAGAAGAACCTAGAATCAAAGAGAGCAGAGGGTGGCACAATGAAGGCGATCAATTACCAAGAAGACAGAAAAGACGCCAGGGGAAAAAAGTTTGGGGAAATTCCTGGCCGGGACCCGAACCCGGGTTTGCTGATTGCCAGGTAGATGCTTTGCTCATTTGCGTCCAATTTACTTTTGTACTATATGTATATATAGTCAGCTATACAAGGTTTCTGCATCTTTCTTTCTGTCTTCAAATTTATTTGAAAGGCAGAAAATAAAAATATGGCGAAAGCTCTGTGGTGGTTGTTGTTATGACCCGCAGAACTTGTATTTGCTCTTTCTTCATATATATATATATATATATATATATATATATATATATATATATATGTGTATATATATATATTGTCGTAGCATAGGAAGGGCTGAGTGAGGGTGTTCTTACGTATAGGGCGGTTACGTAGTACAGAAACCTTGATTAAGTTTTCTCTTTAGGAGTGATATATTTTTTATTATGATTATGGTAACGTTAATCTTTAAGGGTTCCTTGTGCCTTGCTCAGCGTTTCGAGGATTAAATAAAAATTGTTTCTAACAAAGCTAGACCTTTAATTGTAAACATGAACCAAGATTCAAATTTAACACACCAACTACAAAGAAATAAATTAAACAAATTTAAGTGAGGCTTACTAAATTACACAATAGAATTTACACTAATGGTTAACCCACAGCTCACTTTAATATTAAATGCAAACTGACTTTTCACCAAACAGATATTAGGGATTTAAATACCTTTCGAGGTTCCATGAGAATCGGGTTTGAGTTTGACCTTGAACTCAATTGTTATGTCACCTCAAGAATGTTGTTTTCGGGCGACGCGTGGATCGGCGGTTACAGATGTGCTTGCAAGGGGGAAATGTTTAAAGCCACAGAAGACTTGTGGCAAATGGAGAAACGCACGCCTTCTGAAGGAAAATGATCTCACCACGGGACAGGGAAAGAATGTTTCTTCTGCTCTTTGGGTTACTCTGGGAATAATTCGCTCTGGCGAGCGATGAGCCAATGCGTGGATTCTTTGAGTCTGGAGAGTGCTTGAGAGAATTCACTTTAGGGTATTCCTCAAGGGTGAGGACTATCTCTGTGTTTTTGGATACACCAGGATAGGGGGTTTCTCTAACGCGAGTTATTTAAACTTTCTTCTTAAATCAAGTTAACTTAAAGTTCGGTGTGACCACCAGGAACTGGCTAAAGGATGAGCTTCTTTTAAGTCACTCTCGTTGGTTTGCCGGGCTCTTTGCTGGTCTTCGCTGTCTAGATCTCTCTAACGATTTACCTCTGACAGGCTTCTAAATTCAGTGTGACCATCAGAAACTGGCTCTGGATAAGCTTCTTTCTTTTTACTGGTAGCCGGGCCTCTGGCGTGTCTTGGTCGCCTTGATAACTAACATAATCTACCTCGTTTTTCCAAAGTTATTTGATTTTCTACTTCGCTAACTCACTGGGGATAGGGTAAGATTGGGGGGGGGGGAATGCGTGTTCACGCTGCCTCAAGTCTCCTCTTCTAACGGTTTTTCTCAGAGTGTCTTTTAGCTAGCCCTAAGGGAACTTCTGGCTTTAGGAAGACGCTCCTCTAATTTCGCATATGCAGTAGATGGAATATAAACCCTTAGGGAAAATATTGCTGTTTTAACACATGTTAGGCTCACTGGGGTCCGCCATGAGATGATTAGAATATAATCTGTTTTTATTGGGCGGCCTTTCAGGTTCTCCTCGCGTCGAGTGGAGAGAGGGTGGTGGTTAAGTGGTCGTTCTATGCCGTCTCCACTGCCAGGACTTTTTGGTTGAAGACCAGTGGCTCAATTGTGAGAGGGGAGTATCGATTCCCTTACATATATATATATATATATATATATATATATATATATATATATATATATATATATATATATATATATATATATACATATAAATATATATATATATATATATATATATATATATATATATATATATATATATATATATATATATATATACCTGATTACCCAGCAGTTTGGGAAAGATACAACAGACGCAACATGCATCTAAATACACGCCAGACTACACACTGGGTTGGCGCAGAAAAATACTCAGCAGCACTAAATTTTCCCATGCCAGCACCCATCTTAATATAAAGTAATAGCATCCTGAGTATCGCCTTTTCTTTACTCGCGCCTCATCTCTTTTACCCCCCATCTCGCATCCCCAGTCAATTGCTATAGTTACACCCCCCAAAAAACGGCGCATCACTTTCAACACTGACCTTTAACTAAAGCATTTCCATCTTAAGTTATTTTGGAAGACAACTTCCTCTTTTAGCGTTGATCTCTAAGGCTCACTACTGCAATAAATCTGCTTTTCTTTCTATTCTCTTCCATTGCATTCATTCATTTTTACTCTAAAGGACTCTAACTAACCCCTGATGAAGGCGGCAAGAGCTATTAAAAAAAATCCAATTTTTAGTAAGCTGCTCGATAACCGAATATAAGCGTGTCCAATGGATAGATTCTAGATTCTTAATATTTTCAGTCAAAGGGGTAGGCAACCTAGAGGAAGGACTATCAAGAGAATTTTCACATATTTTACTAAATAATGGAAGACAACTCCTCACCAATGTGATTAGAATTACTTTGAAGTAGTTTTTTTGTGAACTGCGGAAGGAAAACCCTTTAGTGTGTGCAAAGAATGACCGTCCTTAGGAAGACCATACTGAAAAGTAATGGAGGAGCCTAATAATAATAGGACTAATTAATTAAGGGGGTTTAGGAATGCTACTAAAATTAGAAGGGAATTAGGGTTCATAGGCCGTTGAACAGAGTAGAACATATATATCTTTATCTTTCCTTCAGTTTTATATGAGAAGTGAGCAGACCAAAGAAATAAGAAGAACACACGCCTAAAAAAAACCTTATCAGCATTTTCCTCATATTATGCTATTTGAATAGAACCTTGCTCAAAAAGTTGCAAAGAAACCCAACCTTGCAGCCGTTGCAGCTTTAACAAAACATAAATATCAAACAAACTGCTCACGATTTATACAGGCTTCGCCAAGTTCGATCCTAAACCTTAGGACGGAATAGTCGCATATTCTCACTTAGGTAAAAACATTTTGCGTTTATTTTCTAATACATTTCGGTATATTATTATTGTGGTAGTTTATATTGAAAGCTACTACTAGTCTCGGGTTAATAATTTCCTTTCCAATCTTGTCGATTTGCCTTTTCTTCATTGTTCAACCGGTAAATAAGCCTACCGAAGTTTATTAGAGACTAATATATATTAATTGCTAAAAGGGAGAGGAAAATTAATGCACCTTAGCACTTTATATAATTATACTGACCCGTTTTGATAGGACAAGTATCATCAGAATTAAAGGGCAAATTAATACATGTATTCCAGTTTTTATATTATAAAAAAGTGTGTTAACAAACTTGTGACCAGAACGTAGACATGTATAGGCCAAGAAGCCTGCTGAGGAGTTATAGGTAGAGACTAGGCAAAGAAGTGTAAGTGAGTGGCCGGAGAAAGGGAGGAGGGTTAAACTACTCGCCAGAGGTGATTAGCGGCTAGAGGCAGCTGTCTTATTTGTACCTGGTCCCGCGATTTCCTCCCCTTGCAGTTGCCAGGATTTCATGCAAGTTAGATTGTATATTTAGACTGGGTTGTTTTTCTCCAATATATATTGCTTCAAGGAGGAGTAATTGACGTCGGTTGGGAGCATTGTATAAAAAGTTTTTGTTTTTTTCCATCATTTTTCTGTTAAGGGAAGTTCCATCTATTTCTTGAATATGTTTTTTAGGTGCCCCATTGTTGAGGTTGTATAATATTCTTCTTGAGATTGTGGTTTGAGTCATTCAGATATACGAGTTAGCTAAGAGCTTATAGTCTCCAAAGGTACAGGGGTACTCATATATGAGATTGCTTCTTTGTTTGGGTGAGGAGGAAGTTTTGGTGGAATTTTCACGAAAAGAGTTGATGTCCGTTTATTTTGATGTAGATGGTTAGTGTGATCTTTATTTCGGCATTCGTGTGCTTTATTCCTCGGTTAATTATGTCCTTGATTGCAATCTCGTCTGCAGGGTGTTCTGTGTTCATAGTGTTCTTGAAAATGAGATCTATCTATTATTTTTCTTCTCCTTATTTCCGTTTTCTGGGTAGCAACGGTCCATGTGGATTCTTATAGCTGTCTCTATTTCTTTATTGGAGAATCTATTGTTAAAGAGTAGCTGTGTGCCTCTGTCAAGTTCATTGTGTGTATGTATTCTTCTGTGTAGTAAGGTGGATCAAGGCAAATTCCCGAATTGATGGCTTTAAAATGTACTTTGGTCATTATTGTTTTATTACTATTGGTAGTTAAGATGTCTAAAAAGGATAATTGGTTGTTTTGGCTTTCTACGATAGTGTATTTGGGGGTAAAACATTCTTTAAAGTCTCTTGCTAGGTCATATATTTCCTTTTATATTCGCACATTAATGTAAATGCCGTCTATGTGCCTGCAATAGATGCGGGGATTGGGTACTCTTGAGAAAACCCTTCCTTCGACCACTCCCATATGGAAGTTTGCAACGAGAACTCCCACAGCGTCTCCATCAACTTGGCGGTACATACTACCATTAGTTACATAGAAAGGTGTTTCTAAACTGTAGATTTGTAGGAGCTTTCTCATGTCCTCCATTGGTATTCAAATTGGGGGGGGCATCATTTTGGTGAAAGAGGAGTTCTAATATTAGATCTATCGTTTTAGCGATTGATACATTCGCGAACAATGATTCTACGTCCATAGGGTATATATGAAATAAACCCGACCAATGCAGACAAAAGGATCGCACATGCCATCTACTATCAAAGAAGATGGACATCAACTCTTTTCATGAAAAATAACCAAAAACCTCCTCCTCAATCCAAACAAAAAAAACCCTCTGATATATGAGTACACATGTAACTTAGAAGAGTGCGAGCTCTTATCTAAAATGTATATCGTAATAACCGAAAACACACTCTAAAGAGAAATATCAGCTCCTCTACCATGGCGAACCTAAAAAACATACACAAAAATTATATGGAACTTGCCTTAACCGAAAAATAAGGAAGAATACTATAAAATTTTAGACTATGCTCCCAACAGATTCCAATTACTCCTCCTTGAAGCAATATATATTCAAGAAAACCAACAGTGTCTAAATTATACAAGCTAACTCCTATGCAATCTTGCAAACTGCAAGAAGAGAAAATCGAGAGACTAGGTAAATGTAGAAGAGCTGCTTTTATCCGCTAATAACCTCTGGCAAGCAGCTTACCCCACTCGCCACTTACCCCACTTAGCTTTCCTCGACTTGTCTACGTTACATTGTGAGTTTGTTGCCAGGTTTTTTTATAATAAATAAACTGGAATACATGTAGTAATTTTCCACTCTATCTCTAAAGATGATATGTGTCCTTTAATAAAAGTATAATAAAAGTAATTTTCGTTCCCCATTTTGCAATTAATAAATATCATTATCTAATGAAGAGGTTTATCACGGGTTGAATAATTCAGAAAAGGTGAACATAAGCTATATTGAGAAGATTAAAAAGAAAATTATTTACACGAGACTAGCGGTCGCTTTCAATTAAACTGCCATAATTAATATATATTTTATATCTCTCATAGGATCGAGAGAATGATTAAATAAATCCAACACACCGCACGAAAGAGATAACGGAATAATTTTTCTTCAGAAATAGTTATTTCCTACTTCGACAAATTCCGCGCTAGGGTGGGATTTAAACCGTGTACACAGAGGCAACGAGCAACCGCTTTGATCTCATAGCGGTTGCTCGCTACCTCAGTGTGCACGGTTCGAATCCCACCCTAGCTCGGATTTTTTCGAAGTAGGAAATAACTATTTACGAACAAAAATTATTTCGTTTTATCTTTCTTGCAGTGTGTTGGAATTATATATATATATATATATATATATATATATATATATATATATATATATACATATGTATACAGTCTGAACACGAGAGAATAAAATGAGTCATAGTATTAGATAATAGACGGAATTTTTTTTTTAACTAAGTATGAATATTCCGTGCTAAGAGTGAGGATCTAACCTAGCAAAGCGTTTCTTAAAAGCCTGTCTATTCGTGAGTCAGTTTGTTTTCACGATGTAACCAAGTATTCTAGGGCGTTCCTTTAACTGGGATCAAAGCTGTGCAATTTGCCTCAGTGTTCTTTGTTCGGTCCCTACACCTAGAGTGGATATTTTCAAAATAGGAAAAATGTTTGTACCTAGTATGAAAAGTTTAAATGTATATGTATTTGAATAATACATGAACGTTATATATCTCACTGGCATTTTATCAATTGTTAATTAATAAGAAGAACATAATATTTAGTGCCTACGGAATATTCGGTATGAAGCTTTGCAAACTATCCTTAGTCGCATAATGGGAATAAACAGATAGCCATATTGAAATCACGCAAACAATCAGATTAATATTTTTTATAGTGTGTCTAATTTTAGGTCAATAATAATTTAATTAAATATCATGTTTAATACTAGTTTAAGAATTAATTTAGTAATACACGACGACTTATAAAAACATTTCAACAAACGCTTTCCAAATAAAACGGATTCGTTCATCAAAACTCAAAACTAACGAATCGACAACCCCTAAAGTTACAAACTAATTAACTCATTTCTTTTTTACGTATTTTTGCTTGAAAAATGTCACGATAAATGAACCCTAATCTTGTGTATAATATAACTTGAACAACACACATTATATTTATTAGATCTCTTAACATTAAAAATTATGTAGTATATTACTAATTGTATTATGAATTCCAAGAAAAAACCTCTCATTATCAAAAACACAAATTGTTCACCTTGTTAAAATTTGTCGTACTCACAATGTTTTAAGTAGTAAGAAATGGTTCTCCTAACGAACATAAAATGGCAGTACCAAGCGTAAGACTTTATCGCAAATCATTTGACATCGTTTTATGAAACATTTTGACTGTCCATAGGCATTTTGATTATAAGAAACCCCAATTTTTTATGATGCAGTTATGTTGAAGATGGCATCTGAATGTAGATATTACACCGTTTAGACTCATTTAATAACTTTGTGAACACCCTCCATAAAGTCAGACCAAAAAATGCTTCGCAACTTAACTGGGAACATGTAATTCTTTATCTTTTCTTGATATCATAATTAGAGCGCTATATTTCCTTTCAAATCTCAATAAATATTATATAAGCATTGTTTCTAATAGTGTCCAAGTTACACTTTATAAAATACTGAGCAAAAAACGTTAGAAGGAATTATTATGTATTTCAAGAAAGGATGCTTCCAAAACTAGAGAACGATAAGAATACATGTAGCCATAACAAGAAAACAATATAATCATTACTTGCACTTGAAATAAAATATAAATAAGAAATATGCATCTCTTGTTCTGAATGACGTGATCATATCTATGGTAGCAAGATTTCAACATTATGTTGCACTGTTCGTGCGAGATTTTCTTCCATTCTTCTAGTCTTTTCCAGAGTACTTTTTTCGTTTCAGAACCAAAGTCTTTTTACCGAATATCTTCTTAGGTATTCTACTGGGTTTGATTTAGGGCTATTTGCAGGACCCTTCATCCCATCATTATATTCAGCATAGCTTCCAGTAACGGCTTCACCTTATTGCTGTTTAACAGGGAACATTTTTCGGAAGGAGGGGATCAGATGCTCGTGAAGCAGATTCTTTTATATTGCAGTGATTACTTCGCCACGAGAACGGACAACCGGACAAAATCGAGCGTCTCAGAGCATGAATTACAAAATAACAATAACGCACGACATTCCAATTTAGTCATCTTTTTCGTCCATGTCAGATTTAATGGGGTTTTCATTCTCTACCTTTGAACGTATCCTCTTTCCAAATGCACAATAATTTCTTCTTAACTTTCCTTATCAGCTCTTCTATAAAAATGAAAGTTAAACACCATCAGAAACAAATGTCAAAGAATATTTTGTGTACCTTTCGTGGGAATTAAACGAGAATCTTAAAAAAATGCAGATTAGCTTATTTTGTTTTCTAGCTCGAAAAGTACTGTACTTCAAGCTAAGTGTGTGACCATTTTTTTCACTCAGACCATCAAACCATTCAACGAAGATGCAAATATACTCCTTGAAAATCCATTCTGGCTTGAACAAAACTTTAAAGTTGAGCGGATTACGGAACTATATGAGAACCAAGCCTCTTCACGGCAATGCCTAAATGAAAATCTTAAACAGGTTACATAACTTCTTAGTCACTCAGATTACGGGGGCTCTCCTATTGTTACCTCAAATACAGCCTACAAAAATGCTCGTTCCATCGCCCAAATAAACACGAGGCGTATAAGACAGCGCTCCAAATGAGTAGCAGGAATTTTCGGGTAAGACTTTTTGCGTATTTTTTTTCTTTGCAATAAAGAATGGTGCAGAGAGAAGATAGTTGCAATTGTGTGTGATCCAAAGAGGATGTTTAGAGGTGGTTGAAAGAGAACGCACACAAAGTCAAAAATGTGTTCAGTAGAAAGACAGAAATAATCTACAAGAAGAGGAGTAGAAAGGACTGAAAATATTAAATTTAATTAACCTTATATGGTAGGGTCAGATTTCTGGTGTTAAAGTATCTCAGCTTTTTTTCATAGCGCCTATATGGCAACTATTTTCAAGTATCCAAAGTATCCAAGAAAATGTTTTTACAATGGAGCGAAGTATACAGAGGTGCATGGTTTGATGTGGATAACTAAAGATTGACTGGAAGGGTTTTATAGAGACAGGATTGTGAAAGTAATAGTGACATTTATAGAAACCTGGGGGGTATACTAAGCTATTTTTAAAGAAATAAGAAAATTTAGAGAGAGAAGATGGGGTAGAGAGAAACTAAATATGGGGCTTAAAAGGAGAAGCGTGGTTGATAGGAAAATAAATTTAGAGAGAGATGCGGTGTTTAGAAATATTGTGTATTTAGAAAATAGGAGAGATTTAAAAAGAGGTTTATAAACTTAGTTAATATTTTTCAAAATTACAGCTAAATGCAAAGAAGCTATAGCTAGAGTAGACATTCTAACAACAGAAGACAAGATAACTTCGAGGCAACGTCTAAAATCTTGCATCACTATACAGTGTGCCCATCACTTATGTGCAAGTATACCTCTGCTGTTATATTATACAGAGAAACATCTAAGAAGGCTCAGAGATCTTTAACCTTACCTCTTCGCTCTAAATTAAGACCCCACACCTCTCTAAACTTACATTATTCTCTCTAAATCCACCAAGAATTAACATTTAAAACACTGTAGAAAAGAACGATAATATTTTAGAATCTACCTAACCAGCAGGAACTCATTCATCAAAGAAGAAAATTATAATATGTCAATTGAGTCATGTGGTAGATGAAATGGTGAGGCAAGGCGATTGACGTTAGAAGATAATCAGCTCCATTCACTTCGCCGGAATGAAGGGCTTAAGGAACAGAGTTGAAAGAGGTTATCTTTAAATCGAAGCGAATAAATTGGCCACTCCTTGTATTCTTCCCGCGTACAAGGAGCTTAGATTATTTAGACTACAGTTGAGAGAATCCCATAAATCATGACAGGAGAGTAATAGCGTTTCTCTCCTCTGATGTCTACTAGTTATCCATAATGAGGATATATTCTACTTCGGCTCTAGAAAACTGTGGATGCCTAAAACAAGGAATGAGGTGTTCTTATGTTCTTTTTGGCTTAATTCATATCGGATTAGCAAGGTCTTAGTTACTTTTCGAGGCTCAGATTTAATTAGCCACATTCTTGTTCTACAGATAACGCTACGTACACATCTTAAATGTGGTCTTTTCCTCATTAGCCTGTTGGATTTGTTCAAGTGTTCCTTAATTTTCGTCAAAAAGGTTATTCGGATGATTTCTACCTTAACAGGTTGTCTCCATTAGAGTTAAAATACCCGTAAAAGGTCACTTGGAAGCACGGATCTGTAGGATGCGAGCTCTCTAACATTTGTTATATCCGAGAGGAAATCAGGAGCTTCCAAGCCTGAGTGATTTAAATAAAAGATTGAGGAACATGAAGGTGAAAGCAAGATCGTACCCTTTATTACTGTGCTCACTTAGGTTTGAGTGCCCAAAGTAATCTCCTATTTCGTCAATGTACTCGTATTTAGCCAAAATTTCCTTCCCCTAACTTCGTCACATTTTATACGACTCCATTTTCTACCTAATGATTGGGTACTACAGTTGTTAAAAATTATGAAGTTTAATTCTCGGATAAAGTATTAAAAGAGTGTCAAGTTCATAAAAACAATGATAAATTAATGAACGTTAGAGAAGGATACAGAAGAACCCAAAAGCAAAAGTACTGAAACTGCCAAGATAAATTTTAAATACTTGTTTTTCAAACCACACAATAATTATACTAGCCTAAAATACATCTATACAGGTACAACTTAGAGAACATGTGACATCTCTTTAGCTGTGGTAAATTAAGGGATATTGCATATAAGCCATCCCTAACAGGGGCCTACAAAATTCTCATAGACAATGAAATTTATTAAACACTTAACATTAATGTCACAATTAAGAAATGAGAGATTCCAGAATGTTAATTCATCATCAAATGTTCAAAATACAATGGCTCACTTTTGAAATTACCATGGTATTACACATCATCTGGCATCTAGCTTTTTTTCTCTTATTTTTACCTTATTCAAAGCCTAGATTTTGACGCCTAGTAACGCCAATATATTTTCTAGCTTATATCAAAGTTATGCTTGCATAAACTCGTTTCTCATCGTAATATCTGCAAAGATGAACAAAATATCAACCGGTGCCAGAAGCACTGCCTCATATTTGTCTGGAATCCTCACACCATACCGTGCTTAGGATATTCCCATATTCTCCTTTAACGATCAGTCGTCAACTTCAAATAGTTATTTTATTGTGAGCATATTTATGAAGTACATTAATAACGGTAAACATCGTATTAAATTCATTTCGGTACGTCAAGAGGGCTCGTGAGGCCTCGCAAATTTGCTGTACTTTGACTGTAAATGTTTTACTCATCTTTCTCTTGATTAAATCTTAATTATCGTTTTCAATATTTTGGAGGTTATAACAGAGTAATGACAAAGATAAATTTACACAGAGAGTAATGAGAAGAAAGGAGACAAATAACGTTGTTTACCGTCAAACAAAAGAAAATCTCTTGCTTGCATAGTCTAGAAAAATTCAAAAGAATCAAATGTATCTTTTTCGGGAAAAAAGAGATATACATTGCAACACAACTATCGAAAACTGTCTTTGAAGGAAATAAGAGTATGCTAATATTATTCGCTCGAAATAACAATGGGAAGAATGCTGAAGACATATAAGTGAGAAAGAGTTGATAGCTGGAAGATACAGAAAAGGTGGTAACAAATATTTCAACGCTGGAAATAAAGACCCGAGAGAAATGAATGAGTTGGAAGCTGTGTTTTGGGGAGAAATTTAGGCTCTAAAATTGAAGAAGATAAGACAACGTTAAGTATTTAGTATAGTACTAGATGTACATAAAAGTCCCAAGCATAATTTTATATTTAACTTGATCAACTCTAGTTATTATAGGAGAGAGATGACCTACAGATAAATTCGTATACATCAATAAATACCTGAAAAGTACCGGCGTCCATATAAAATTTCGAATAAAACAATCAGCATATGAATGTACTCCTCGAATTAATAGCTCAATAGTTATATTGTGCTATAAATTTGAGGACTTTGTTTTTCGCCTCTTCCGGATATTGAAATTCAAGGAGGAAATCCACTGAAGAAATCCAAAGAGGAACTTCACGTAGGAAATCCAAGCAGGAGTGCCATACAATTTACTTTGGAGGCCGAGTTGAGGCATTTTACCAGGCAAAAATGGCTGAAAGATGATCTAAAACCATATATTGTAGAAAAACAAGTTGCGGTACGTAGTGCCACCGACAGGAAATGAATTTTGGTTAAAAGATGTAGAACTATTGTAGTTTTTCTTCATGGAGAAGGCGCACCTTAGACGTGAGTTCCTCTTAGATTTTCTTTTTTCTTCTATATTTAAAATTTAAATATGAGTAAAGTTCTTTGTCGGTAAACTGTTTGCTGTCGCCCGGGCACGAATAAGTATACTTTGTAATGAGGCCATGTTTTATATAGGAATTGTTATATTCAACAGCAGAAATGGTATTGTTCAGCTTCTTGAGAATTTTTTATTTCAATAAGTGGCTATTTGTTGATGAGAAAGAGATCGCAAAAAATCATTGCAATATATTGTTTATTATTTGCCCGAGGTAACTTTCATCCATACAGGTCATCTTCTGGGGCTACATTGATAAATATGAAGAAGTTAGCTATATAATTACAAAATATATGTAGACACTATGTAAGATCTCAGATGAGGAACTTAAATATATTATTTTAATATTAAAATAGAAAAGATAAATACAAGATTAAACTCATAAATTTTGAGTTTAAAATACACATATTTTGACGCAATCTATTGTAAAAAAAACTCAACAAGAAAAAACGGCCAAATTAAAACCTCTCTTTCATATATATATATATATATATATATATATATATATATATATATATATATATATATATATATATATATATATATATATATATGGAATGAGTCATACCGCAAAGAAACAAGATAAACGGAAAATTTTTTCTTGAAAAAAATGCTTTCGATAATTGTGGAAGAATCTGTGCCAGGGGTGAAGATCAAACCGAGGACACTGAGACAGAGGGCACCGCTTTGCTTTCAGTTTAGCGAGCCGTAACCATTTGGCCGAACCAAAAGCGAAACTTCGACATTCGAAGCATAACCTAAGCAAAATCTGAGAATAAATGAATAAAACAGACAAATATAGCTTATGATTAACTTGCAAGGGACATGAAAGTACGAGTAATAAGGCATAATATCGCAAACATAGATGAGTAATATAGTAAAATAAATAATATCCCCCATTTAAAATTACCAGGACATATTGGTTAAAAAAACGATGCAGTTTAAACAGAATCATTTTTTAAAAAAAGTGGCCACAATTGACTTATTGGAATAATAGGAGTAAAACCTTTGACAATTTGAAGGATAAGGTAGCAGTTTCTCTATATTTGAGAAATACAGGTCACTCCAAAGAAATGAAATTTAAATACAGAAAACTGAATGAATTTTATAGGGAAATTCAACCTAACCACCTGAGTAGTTAAATAGCCTTATCATAATATCTAAAGAGTGAGTATGCGACACTAGGCCAACCCCTTTTAATCAGACTATCTCAAAATTCTTTCATTTAAAAAATATCATGCCCTGTTTTGCCCCTTGTTTTGAGAAATAGCAGTCAATTGGGACCAATATATATATATATATATATATATATATATATATATATATATATATATATATATCTATATCTATATATATTTAAATATATATATATATATATATATATATATATATATATATATATATATATATATATATATATATTAGGGTGATGACTTTTTGACTTTTTTCTCAAAAAATATTTCCTGTAGCACGAATGAATAAACTTTTGCCTATTAATGACAGAAATGACTTTTATTCCATTGAAATATTGAAAAACGGTTACGCACAAACCATTTGGAAATGTAATATAGGCCATTTTAGCATTTTATATGTGTTAAAAATATTTATATTAAATATATAAGTCATCAAACACGCTTTTGCAATAATTTATGTACCATAGAATTATAGAGAATTTTCCAGAAAATCATCACGTCATCGCTAGGGCGATTTCTGTAGAGTTCCAGAATTTTCTTCAGCCATTTCGCGTGCGGTATATAAGCGAGATGTTTAAAGCGGGTAGTTACTAGTTCAGTTTTATTGGCGTTGATATTATTATTGCCTTATTATAATTGTTGTGTATTCTCCAGCGTTTAGTGTAAAGAGATCCTGGTATTATTTGGTAAGCTACATTTAACTCTCACACTAATTATATAATAGAATAGCATATAATATTTTAAAAGTGTCTGCCTTATCTCTTATTTTTTATAATTTTTATTTGCTTGTTTTTTAATATAATATATCAAAGCTCAATAACAATTCTTTAATTTGATACCTATTTAATATTTAGGTTTATTTTCTATTTCAGTTGCTGAGTACAAAACATGTCGATCAAAAAGAGCTTTTTTAACACGGGGAAGAAAAAGAAAACCTGGAAAAATAATTTAGTCCAGTTTCAAGCACCCTTAAGAAGAGGCAACGTGGCAGTTTATGAAGCACCCTTAAGTGAAAGGAGTCGCATGCCCCAAATAATCCACGTTGATGGACGCTTTGAATTTCTTGAATCCACCGCCAAAGAGCGGAGGGAGAGGATGGGCCTAATTGTTATGGAGCTAAAAGCCCTATGGACCAAAACATTCAACTTCCCGCATGTATTTGATCAAGTCATTTGTGCAAAATTAGAAAACCTTCTGAAAGACTCTGAGTACTGCAGAAAGAAACAAAACTTCAATTCTCTGAATGAACTGTTTGACGTGACCAGGGTGAAAGGCAACTGGTTGTGCAAAGAAGATGAGAACCTCTACAAAAAGCAAATTTTGACCAAAGGCCAGGTCGGTTATTCGACTGGTTAACCTGCTAGTGCTAAAACCATCCACCTATCCAAGCAAACGAAGGCAATGAAAGCAACTGTGTCCCCACTTTATGCCTCAGCACCACCTGATTGTGCTGAAACTAGCACGGCCTCATCCAATAACAGCCAAGAAAGTTCTTGGGAGAATAAAATTTCATCATCAACAAGCAAAAGAAGCATAACCCAACAGGCTTAGCAAGACTCCTTGCTACAAGCTCAAAGCTGTCGTCGTACAGAGCAGCAAAGGTATTTCGCCAGCTTTCAAGTGAGGGCATTGAAATCCCAACCTCATGTCAATCAGAAATCCACAAGGCTATCTAGACGAGAGCTACTCAGGTAAAGAAGCACTTGGTAAGCACGCTTTATCTGAAAACTGGAGCTTGCACTTTGAGGTCAAACACATTGAGGACTTTGAATATCAGGTCGTGGTCCTCAAGAATAAAGCGAAAGAAATAAAGGTGGCTGCGCTCAAATTGAAGGATGGGAAAGCTGTAACAATTGCAAAAGGGGTTCAAGGTGTGTTTAAGGAGTTTAATCTGTGGGGATCACTTGATATGATTGCCACTGACACAACAAGCGTAAATACTGGCTAAAAGACAGGCGTTGTTGTTCGACTGCAGCAAATATTCGAAGATAAAGGTCACCCGAAACCTAAGTTCATCAGTTACAAGCACTATGTCTTGGATCGAATTCTTCGCGTTGGGTCGACTAAATCACCGAACATAGAGTACTTCTTTGTGGAGGATTTGATGAGCAATTAGGATGAATTGAAAGCAGCCTTGAGCAATGGTAAAACTAATATTAAGGAAACAGGCGGCTGGATAGACGACATGAAGTTTCTCTATCACCTCACGCGTGTCTTCCGTCACTTCACTGAGATGAATGAGGTCCCCTTTGTAAAGTTTCAAAAGATCCCAAACATTAGCAATGCACGTTGGAACTCTCGTGCCATTCTAGCCTTTCTTGCGTTCATTCTGATGCCTGACACCCGGAGCAATCTGCGTAAAATCTGTTTATTTATTTCTTACTCATGGGCTGACCAATGGTTTAGCACCCACTTGTTCCACGCTGAAGATTTTTATGAACTATCTGCAGCTCTCAATGAATACCCAACAGGTCTCAAATGCTGGAAAAACAACTGGAAAACAGATGAATCTCCAATAAATATTGCCGGAAGCAACCAGTGCTGTTAGCGTGCGGTCAAAGTTATGCAAGACTTGCACGGGTCCTGCCGCAACAAGGACAACCTATCACTGTGATTCATCCTGTCCAATGACATTATTGTAACTAATTTACTTCCTTGTGTGTTTGATGACCCTATATAA
Source organism: Ceratothoa steindachneri (assembly GCA_963969495.1). Lineage (NCBI taxonomy): Eukaryota > Metazoa > Arthropoda > Malacostraca > Isopoda > Cymothoidae > Ceratothoa > Ceratothoa steindachneri. The sequence continues at coordinate 63,382,332 of OZ018335.1, read as the reverse complement.
TGTTATATATATGTGACTCATAAGCTTGTGTTCAATCTTGTATATGCTGCCAGTGACTTAAAAAACTGGACAAAAAAGATGAGAAATAAAATTTTAAAATCATTTTGTGCGTGAGGTTTTTTATCAAATAACTTTGAAAGTAAGATTTTATATCATCTCTAATTGAAGCTCATCCAATTATGACACATGGATATGAGGTTGTAAAAAATTCATCACTCTAATATATATAAAATATCAATTAATCATTTCCAGTGGCACCCACAGGGATGCAAAGGGTCTCAATGAACTCACGCCACCACGGTCTATCTTGAGCTAATTCGTCAAGATCTTCCCAAAAATCATCTCCTGCTTCCAACCTCATAGTCCTTATCCAAGTCTCCCTAGGCCTACTTCTACCTCTTCTATGTATCCCGAACTAAATATATATATATGTGTGTGCGTGTGTGTGTGTGTGTGGAAAGCTCACAAAGTATCGTTTGAGTAAGCAATAAATGCAACAAAGCCCACAGGAAAAATAATACGAGGATTCCAAGTACTTTCGAACCTTATTTCGAGTTCTTTATCAAGGAATAACAGAAATATTGATAATTTTAATATATATAAGGTTGATACAAGGGAAAGGGAACGCCGAAAAAAAAAACAATCAACAAAATGAATTAATAAGAAATGGAAATCTTACGAGGATCGAAGATAAATACAAAATAAGATCCTTAAATCAGGTAAATTCAAAAGGCTGGTACACACTATATACTCTTTTTTCAAAACACACGCAAAATACGGCATCCTTTCAACATTATAGACAAAGTGCCAACGCTGCATCTATCATCCATCATATATGAATTCAACTGCTCTAGATGGGATCGACACCGCGCACACTACATGCCCATATTTGCTAACATCTAGGCATCAGCAAGAGAACTGAAGCCCCATTCAATACTCCTGAATTCTCTATTATCCTATTTTATTATGAAACCAGACATCCATACCAGAAACCCATGTTAAGCAATTTTTCAATTAAAGAACCAACACCACGGAAAGCCAACTTCGAACACTTGAATCACTTTACATTACATTTACAAAGGCCACTTTAAAGAATGACACAAGCTCATTTTCACTTTTTCTTCTCCTATAAACACCTACAAACATCACATGCTAAACTATTCCCACAAGTCCCTACTAATATCATTCCAATATTTTCATGCTTATCGCCCAAAACAGGTTAATCTCAGTTTTTATTTTAAAAAAATATTTCCCCTTCTTTATTGTTAAAACCCTTGCAATTTCATAATTTGAATACTGCAATATCTGTTGCTTAATATTCTTCATATAATTTTTTTATCTCATAATTATTCTAAAAATTTCTTATTGGCATACTTTTAATGTTATATCTTTGAAAATGAGTTCCTACCAGTAAATTTTGATACCAAGGAGTTAAAAATACCATGATAAACATCCTTAATGCAGCCTTCTTATTAATCATGAAATTGCAAAGAGTGCAAAATAAAGCACTCTTAATAATACACAACGCTAGGAGAAGAGACAGGAAACGCCAACAGACATTACACGAAGACACCAAGATCAGCGCGATAAACAAAGACCTAGGTATCAGGCCCCTCAATATTTGGTTATGATTTTTTTTATCAAAGTCATTTCGAATAATTCTTTTATAATATCCAAAAAACAAAATTTTGAAGTTCAGAAATAAATAGAAGTATCGAAATTTTGTGAAATTTTTAAAACACAAAGAATTACAAATGATGAAATTCAGAATATTATTTTTATTTATCTTTTTATAACTCTAATATTTTAGCAACGTGATATTTTTAAAGGTGGAAATTTAGTTTAGAATTCTTTTTTAAAATCTTATAATTGGCGAAGTTCAGAAAATTTATAAAAGTTTAAACATAGTTTAACCATGGCTGCTTTTTTAGATTTTAAATTTGAATCTTAGTAGCGAAGCTATTGCGTGATATATATATATATATATATATATATATATATATATATATATATATATATATATATATATATATATATATAAATCAGACTAACACAAATGTTAGGGTAACTTTAAATGCTTCGAAACCAAAATAACAAAGCTGAAAGAAGAACAAATACACTAGCGAAAAGACAGCCAGAGATACCCTTTCCCCAGTGACCTAACTATCTTCTTTATACCTTATTCACAAATCTTTTACGACTAAACCCCTCTACTAAGTAACTATTTCTCTATCTATCTAATTTTTCCGCTTTATATGTCCAATGTCCAATATACCAGGGGAGCAGCTTCGGCACTCCTCCTTAGAGAAGGAGCTTGTGCTTCGCTGGCAGACTTTCGGTGTGTATCCTACGGTCTATAATGATTCTTTTTTGTCTTTTACATCTAAATTTGCTCTAATAATTTCTATGTCAAAATTTTAATAAATTTTCTCACCATTTGTAATTCTTTAAGTTTTAAAAAATTCAGAAAGATTCGATACTTATATTTATTTCTTAACTTCACCATTTTTTTTATATCATAAAGGAATTATTAGGAAAAACATTGCTAACAAATTTAAATATACCTAGATAACAACCGAACAAAAAAAAATCTTATTCAAACCTTCACAAAATCTCGTTCTTATATTATAGGGTTACCAGTCAATGGCTTCGTCACTCCCTCCTACGGAAAAAGTTTGCGCTATGCTATTAAGATTAAAATTTAAAACTAAAAAAAATCAGGCATGGTTAATTTTTTATAATTTGATCCTTCCTAAAACTACCTTGTTCCTTCTTTTATAACTTTATCCTCGTCCTTTCTCCCCTATACTTCCTTTGTATTCGCTCTTCCGTTGTGGTATACATCCTTGGCCAGATGTATAAAAAATCCCTCATTGATTTATATTTTTTCCATATTTAATCCAAATATTTAGAATCTATCATGTATTCATTAATATGTATGAGAAAAATGTGTATTTTCCTAATATTTTGAATAATCTAGTATTTTATTAAATCGTGTGTGATTAATATATTGTTAGGTTTTCTACTATCATAATTTAACAACGATCTCTTATGTTTCAACTTAAATTTATAAATATCCTGAAGGATACTCGAACTCGGGTCTCTCAATTGCCTCTATGATGCTCTAACACTATGCTACCAGGCACGATATTCCAAGCGTCATTTCCAGCATCATATAATCAAGCTCAGTATCTCTATAGAGAATGAAGATGCTTCCATGTAATTTTTTCACAATCTCAACCTCACTACAATTCAAAGGCTCACTATCCATATCACATACAAGAATAAAAATAGCAAAAGCCTTGTAATATTCGTTTACTATCTGCAGAGTTGTCGTTGCTTATATAAATGAAAATTTTATGGTAATCATCAGAGCGAAACTATTGTCATAAATAAATATTAGATTCCTATACAAGAACTTGATATTTACTGGCGAGAATAGTTTAAGTATGAAATTTACCCTCTTTATTTGTGTAAGGAGAATAGATTCACATTTTCTTGCTTAGTTAGCACAATAATCAGATTAATATTACTAATATATGAGAGAGAAATTTATTATTTGCCCTCTATTGCTCGTATGATTAAAAATAATCGATGGAGCAATGTCTCTCCTGCCGTCACGTTTATGTTCATATAAGATGGGTGTTGATTGTAGTATTTTGTAGATTTGTATGAGAATAGATACACTACGGCTTCATTAGTTTTCTATTTAGGTTTTGCCAAAGAGGAAAATTTGTGAATGGGCAGAGGGTAATTAAATGAATTAAAGCTGCGTTGGAAGAAAGTATACACTGTTTAAATTTTGAATTATGGAACAAATGGAATGCCAGGGCAATTAGTATTTTTGACCAGTCTAGGCACTTTAAGGGAGTAAAATATTGAATTCCCTTTATATAAGCCCTAATCAATAAGGTTAAAGGTATATTCGAATTACCTAAAATTGCAGCTGTTATATTTTTTCTTCTTGAGAAAAATGATCACCTCACTAAAAAAAAACCCAAAATGAATGTACAATTTATTATTGTTTGGTTTACGGTAAACAGAAAATATGGTTTGATTCATTAATAGCGCTTTTAAATATGATATCTTGAAAAGATAAAGAATTGCAATTTTCTCAGTTACTTTTGCGGAGCTTTTTGTAGTCTGAATTTATGGAGTGTGTTCACGAACATATTAAATGAGTCTTAGATGTTTTATATCCAAATTCAGATGCTATCCTCAAAATAAATGCATCATCAAATAATTGTGTTTGTTATAATAAAAAGGATTATGGACACTTAAAATGTTCCATAAAACGATTTCAAATGATATGTGATTGAGTCTTACGTTTAGTACTGCCATTATATGTTTGTTAGAAGAACCCCTTTTACTACTTAATACATTGTGAGCACGACAAAATTGAACGAAGTAAACAATTTTAGTTTTTCATAATCAGAGTTTATGAGGGGAATGTAGAATACAATCAGTAATACATCCCCGAAAAAATGTAAAAGTATATTTTTAAAAGGCTGTCTGCATCTAAGCAAACTTTGCGTGTACTTTTAATGTTAAGAGATCTCATAAATAAAATGGGTCTTGTTCAAGTCACATTATACACAGTACTAGTGTTCATTTATCGCGATCTTTTTTAAGCACAAAAGCGGGAAAAAGAAATGAGTTTATTTGTTTGTAACTTTAGATGAGGTTAGTGGTTGTTATTTTTTGAGTTTTGTTGAATGCCTCCGTTTTATTTTGGAAAGCGGTATTTGAACATTTTTTATAAGTCTACTATTACTAAGTTAATTTTTAAACTCGTTCTAAACATTATATTTTAATGACCTAAAATTTAGCACCCCATTAATAAAATTAATCTAATGGTTTGCGTGAGTTGAATATGGATATCTGTTTATTCCCATTATACGACTAAGGATGGTTTGTAAAGATTCATACTGAAACTTTTCTAGTCACTAAATATTATGTCCTTCCGAAGATGTCTATTAAGAATTAATTAAAATGCTAGTTAGTTATACAACGTGCCTGTATCAATCAGATACTAGCCTTATTTTTAAATTGTTCATACTAGGTACGAATATATTTCCTAATTACGAAAGGATCCGTGCTAAGGGTGAAGATAAACAAAGCACACTGAGTTAACGGGCACCACTTTAATCCTAGTTAAAGCAACAGTCTAGAATAGTCAGATATAGCGTAAGAACAAAAATTCTAACAAATAGATAGACTTCTAAGAAAAACTTGGCTAGGGTCGATCTTCACCCCTAGCAGCGAATATTCAATCTTAACTTAAAAGATTTTTCCGGTTATTATCTAATTCTTTGCAGTCTGACTCATTTCATTCCCCCGCGTTAGTCACGTGTTAATAATTCTCTTTTCAATCTTCTCGATTAATATTATGTTCGCCTTTTTTTAATTGTCCAACCCGTGAATAACCCTCCCAAAGTTCATAAATACTGATATTTTTTAATTACCAAAGGTGTGCAGAAAATTAATGCACCTTACCACGTTTTTTATTATACTCACGCGCTTCGATAGTAAAAGTATCATTTTTATAGTTATAAGAGAAATTAATACATGTATTTCAGTTTATATATTATTAAATGTGTTAACAAACTGACGAATGCAACGTAGACATATGGAGACGAACTAGCAGGTTGAGGAGGTACAGGTAGAGAGTTGTCGAAGAAGTGTAAGTGATTTGCCAGAGAGGGAGGGCGGAAGCTGCTTGCCAGAGGTAATTAGTGGCTAGAGGCAGCTATTCTAAATGTACCTGGTATCTCGAAGTCCTCTTCTTGCATTTGGCAGGAGTTCATCTGAGGTACAGTGTATAATTTAAACTTGGATGGTCAAAGAAGAGCAATTTGCGTCCGTTGGGAGCAAAGTCTAATATTTTGTTGTTTACTTCTATCATTTTTATCTTAAGGCATGTCCATATATTTTTGTGTATGTTTTTTAGGCGCACCATTGTTGGTTCTTTAGAGTGTGTTTTCTGGCATTCCCATATACGAGTTAGGTAAGAGCTCAGAGTCTCCTAAGTTACATGTGTACTCATATATCGGATGGGTCCTTTGTTTGAGGTGAGGAAGAGGTTTTGGGGTTATTTTTCATGAAAAGAGTTGATTCCCTCTTTTGATCGTATTTAGTTGGTTAGTGAGATCTTTTTCCCTCATTAGTAGGTTTTATTCCTCCATTATTAATGTCCTTACTCCAGCACTACCCTTAAGAAAATAATAGCCTCCATGGACGTAGAATCATTGTTCCCGGATTTACAAGTTGCCGAAACGATAGACATAATTTTAGAACAAGTCAATATCCAAAATGATCGCCCTCAGTTGGAATGCCAAGGGTGGACATGAGGAAACTCTAAAAAATCTGCCCCCTCAGAATCTCTTTTCTATGGACCTAATGGTAGTATGTACGGCCAAATTGATGGAGTCGCTATGGGAGTTTTCTTTGCAAACTTCTATATGGAGCGGTCGAAGAAAGAGTTTTCTCAAGAGTAGCGAAGTCCTGCATCTAATGAAGGTACATAGACGGCGTTTACATTAATGTAAAAACATAAGAGGAAATACCTAACCTAGAAAGACCCTTTAAATGATTTTCCTGCCTAAACTATCGAAAAAACCCACAACACCCAATTACCTTCTTTCGACATCCTCGATACCAATATTAATGAAACAATAACGACCAAAGTACATGTTAAAGCTAGCATCCAGTACTTAGCATGAATGCAGAGAGTGAATGCCTTAAATGCTACCAAACAAGCGTGATCACATTCTATATCAACTGTGCCTTCACTCATTGCACTAAAAGGAAGGATACAAACAATGAACTTGAGAGAGCCACTCAAGTACTCTGCAACAACCGGCTCTTCAATAAGAAATACAGACAACTATAGGAATCAAAATGGACCGATGGTACGAGTCAGAACCACAGAAGAACTGAAAAACAGACCGATAAAAGGATTATAGATCTCTTTTACAAAAACAATATGAGCAGACAACATCATGCAAACGAGAGAGCAATCGAAGACATTATTAACAGATAAATAAAACCCACTAATGCCGAAAGCAAGATCGCACTAACCATCTCACATCAAAATAGACGGACTCTTTTGATGAAAAATATCTCCAAACTCCTCCTCAACCCAAACAAAGGACCCATCTGATATATGAGTACACATGTACCTAGGACACTATGAGCTCTTACCTAACTCGTATATCGGAATGACCGAAACCACATTAACAAGAAGAATTCTATACCACTTAAACAATGGAGCACCTAAAAAATATAAAACTTGCCTTAAAAGTAAAATGATGGAAGAAAAACAACAAAAGTTTAGACTATGCTCCCAACAGCCGTTAATCACCTCTGGCAAGCAGCTTACATACCAAATTCTCCGGCTACTCACACTTCTTCGGCCTGTCCCTACCTGGACTTCCTCAGTCTGCTAGTTCGCTCACACGTGTATACGATCTGTTCGATACTTTGTATGTATTTTTTATAATATATAAACTGAAATATATGTATTAATTTCCATTCTAACTCTGAAGATGATACTTGTCATATCGAAACGCGTCCGTATAATAAACGAAAATGCTAAGGTGCAGTAATTTCCTTACAACTTTTTGCAATTAATAAATATCAGCCTATAATGAACTTCGCTAGACTTATTCACGGGTTGAACAATGAAGAGAAGGCGAACATAAGACAAATTGAGAAGATTGAAAAGAAAGTTATTAACACGAGACTAGCGGTTACATCTAATAAAACCTGCTATAATGAAAATATACTGCCCAAATTAATACACAAGCACACATATATATATATAAATATATATATATATATATTTATTTATATATATATATATATATATGCGGTTAAAAGGCTCTTTTTGGCAAACCAGTCTTCCTCGAAGCCGTTGGAAGGAACTCTTCTCACATACACGAAAAGGCAGCACTTAAAATAGGCGTTCTCTCAGATAGCCAAAAAACTATCTCACGATTAGCGTTTTTAAGTGTCACCCTTGCTTTTCGAAGAGAATGGAAAATTTGTTTGATTCTCCATTTTCGCCACACCTTATAAATTGAAAAAAATTATTGCAGTAACGCAATTAATTATGCGGCTAAAAGGCTATTTTTGGCAAACCAGTCTTCCTCAAAGCCTTCGGAAGGAGCTTTCTCACATACACGAAAAGGTAGCACTTTAAATAGGTGTTCTCTCAGATAGCCAAAAAACTATCTTACGATTAGCGTTTTTAAGTGTCACCCTTGCTTTTCGAAGAGAATGGAAAATTTGTTGGATTCTCCATTTTCGCCACACCTCGCCACATTTTCACCAAATCTGCATATATATATATATATATATATATATATATATATATATATATATATATATATATATATATATTCTGAACGCGAGCTAATGTAATGAGTCATACCACAAAGAATTAGATAATTAACGGTAAAATGTTTTTACCTAAGTGCGAATATTCCGTGTTAAAGGTGAGGATTGGACCTAGAGAAGCATGTCTTAAAAGCTTGTATCCTCATGACCATTTTTTTTTGTATTTATGTTTTTTTAAAGTCAACGGCAAGGGCTGCAAGGTTGGGTTTGCTTTGTAACCTTTTACCTTTTCTAGCAGAGCCCTATTCAAAAAGCATAAGGTGCGGAAAAATACTGGCAAGTGGCATTTCTTTATTATCCAAGAACCCCTTAAACACTTTCGCGGATAAACTTTGAGGCAAACACTTTTCTCTCCGTCACGTTATCGAGCATACAGTGCGCTCTTTTTTAGGCAAGTGTTCTCCTGTCTTTTTGGAATGCTCACTCCTCAGCTAAATCTGATGTTTTACACTGTTTAACGGCATATGGGACGCTAATTCCATTTTAATTTATAGTAGCAATTCTGGACTACCCTTATTAATTAGTCCTATTATTATTAGGCGCCTCAAATAATTTTCAGGATCGTGATCCTAAGGAATCTCCTTCTTTGCACACTCAAAAGAAGTTTCCTTCAGAGGGTCTCAGAAAAACTAATTTAGAGTAATTCTAAGCGCAGTAGGGAAGAGTTTTTATTGCTCCATTTTGTGAAATAAGTGAAAGAAAAGAATGAAAGTAAATGAAGAATGTATTCATAGTTGCCCCTCTAGGATGGCTACTTCAGTGACTGAAAATAGTAAAATTTTTGAATCAATCCGTTGGGCGCGCTTATATTTGGTTTTCGAGCAGCTTGCTAAAAAATGGCTCTTTTTGTCCTCTTCTTTTTTAATTTGCTCATACCTCCTTTACCAGGGGTTAGCTATATCAGAGCGTGGTGCAGATATAGCAACTAACTGAGTTCTTCAGAGTAGAAATGAATGAATGCAATGGAAGTAAATAGAAAGAAAATCAGAATGATTACAGTACTGAGCCTTAGAGATCCTCCCATAAAAGAGTATAAAAGAGTAAATTGGTTTCCAAAATAACTTAAGATGAGAAAGGTTTAGTTAAAGGACGGTGTTAGAAACCGATGCGTCGTGTTTTTTGTGTGTGTAACTACTGGTATTTGACTTTGGATGCGGGATGGCGGCTGGATATATATATATATATATATATATATATGATGAAAATTAATGCAATATCGCAAGAAAAGATGAGGGATTAAACCACATTCTCCGAAGACAATTTAATTCAGAACAGTTTCGGTGTATCTCACACCCTTTTTCAACTGACACTGGATATAAAATATAAGAAAAGTGCATGCAAACATAACACAAGGTCAGGTCGTGAAAGATCCTCTTTTTTTCCCCTTCTCTCCTACTTTGGGCTAATCGGGGGGGAGAAGGGGGGTAGGCCTAAACATATTGAAGGGCTGACATTTTACTATTTTGTTTATTTGCTTTCTTATTACAGGATTAAAAGAAAATTGACCCTCAGATAGATTTAAATTAGGAACTGACGATATCAAGCTCGATTCTACGATTCTTCTCTTAACATAGTTAGCCGATTTAAATACCATTTTACTTCCATTGAAATTGATCATATGATTCAAGTCTCTAACATGGCAAAATATTCCACTGCTTTCGCTGCCCACTCTAATATCTCTTTTGTGTTCATACAATTTCTTGTCTAGATTTCTCCCTATTTCCCCTATATAAACTTTATGGCAATCGTTGCATGGTATTGCATATACTCCTATGCTATGATGTTCTTTGGGTTACCGGGCAATCATCAATTGGTTTAAGGAATTATTATATTTAAAGGCTAGATTAATACCCGCTTTTCCAAATATGTCCTTTAAACTATTTAATTTATTATTAAATGGCAATGTTATACATTTGTTGAAGTCATTAGTGCAGGAAGGCTTATTACCATAGAATGTTTTTCTAGCTGCAAAATGGGCAGACGATATGCAAATTAAAAAAAATGGTCCTGATTATGACAATTTCTTCATCTAAATAGGAAGGATGACATATTTTGTATGCTCTAAGGAAAAGGTTAGAAATTACCTATTTTTCAACAGTATTATCGTGAAACGAAAAATAATGTATATAGGCATTCGAGTGGGTTGGTTTGCTATACACGTCAAGTTTTAATGCATGGTGATCTTTATTAATGAGGATATCTAAAAAGGGTAATCTATTATCATATTCCCATTGATATTTAAATTTGATGGAGGCATGCAAATTATTCAAATTATTAAAAAAGGTATCAAATTCATAAATATATATATATATATATAAATATATTAGGGTGGTCCCAAAATATATGCAGAGAATTGAAATTAGTTGGAAATGTTCTCAACGTGGCTAAAATTATGCTATAAGATGTTTAAAAGAACTGATGCATAATATTGACTAAATTGGTGAATATTTAGAGGTCGCTATGTGTATCCATATTTTTAAATTTAAGTCAAAATATTAGAACTTTTTAATAGTAGGCATTTATTGGATGTTACTTATATACTATCATATATTTGTAATTGATAACTCATTCCTTATGAATTACAATAATTCGATAAAAAATCAAGATATTGCATATTTTAAAAATTGGAATGACATTCACATACTCGGGGTATGATGCAATAATAATTGTTGTTTTAGCTTGTTGATTTCTGAGCCCATTTGTAAAGTGATGACGCAATAACGCCCCCTCGTTTCAAATGGTGATGCAATCGCACCATTTTCTATATAGGTCACCGAGGATTGATTAATTGTTCTTTTGTAGTTTGAAGTTTAACAGTTGGCGTAATACAAGTGAATACAAGTGCTGGTTTATGCAAGTATATATATATATAATTATTTAGGTAAGTAATATACTTTGTTTATTCAATGCGAAGATAATTTGCAGTTTTTTATCAATATTAGACTTACTTAATGAATAATATAATTATATGTTAACACACCTTATGTTCATAGTTGAATTCACAATACATATATATATATATATATATATATATATATATATATATATATATATATATATATATATATAAATACATATGTATATATATATATATGTATATATATATATATATATATATATATATATATATATATATATATATATATATATATATTTCAATTAAGCATGACTGCCGTAATTTTTTACAAACACAGAAGCCTATTTATTTATGTCAAATAAAAGCGTCTTCTTTCATGAATATTGAATATTTAGATATTTTAGAGTATAAAAAAATTCTAAGTATAACTAAATGGAGTGAAACCGTGAGCTCTCTCAGTTACAATAAATTTTTATTTCTGTTGTTTCAGATTATGGCTGGGAGTACTCGTTCAGCTGCGGCAGCCTTGCTTTTAGGACATCCTACTAGTGAGCTTTCATATGCAGGACTACCAGCATGTGGTGATGTGCTTCGTGTTGTTTAGTACCACCATCAAGTGGAGTCAATGACTTTGACACCAAGTTACAACCTCGCTTGCAAAAAAGTCATAAAAGTATGGAAAAGTTCCCGAATTCTCACACAGCAACTAGACTCTTGCGTTAGGAAACTCTCAACGTTGTATGAAGAATGACTTTCTTTAAGAATCGCAAAACCGAACTGTACTCATGTAGAATGAATGAGCGTCGTTTCGAATCTAGTCTTTCAAAACTTTTTGACTTTGCCTAAAAAAATGCTTTAAATGTGGTAAAAAATGAAGAAGACCGCCAATTTCTGTTGTTGCCGAAAGAGAACATTTTGCCCTGCAGTATTTCGTGCCGTGATTATATTACTTCAGCCAAGGAATCGCGCAAAAGATATCGACATGAGAAGGCTTTAGAATACAAAGAAAAAGTAAATACTTATAAAAATCAGCAGAGGCTGCTGCTTAGGCAGCTTTAAATTCATCATCTTCTGAAGGAGAAAGTTTAAATGCGGCAGACAAAGAGTTTTGACCACATTTTTCAACTAGAAAAAAGAATGCCTAATGAACTCCTTTAAATTCAATAAATATCTTTACAACTTCAGGTGTGGTTGTTGTTCCTGATCGTGCAAATATTACCGATAGAAAAGCAACAATGGTTGCTGGATCAATAGGACAAGCCTTGCCTCAAGATATTGCAGCTATGACACTTTCTAGAAGTTCTATACGACGTCCTAGAAAGCAAGTAAGAGAGGCAACATACAATGAAGACAAAACTTCGGTGTCTGGGATGGAAAACAACTACCTGCTCATGATCGGGCTAAGGAAACAGTAGAAAGAATTGCAATAATAGTTTCTATAAATGGAATGAGAAAACTTCTTGGTGTACCGAAAATAACACGAGCAACAGGAGAAGAACAGGCTATGGCATGCCTTTCATCAATTAATGTTTGGAAAGGAAAGTGAATTTTTTAACAACGTTATATCGTCAGATAAGAATGAAATAGGCGATTCAAACAGTGTTCAATCATTAAAATTTCTCAAATTTTGATTGGCTAAAACAAAGATTCTCATGTCGAGCTCAAATAATTTCTCCTTTTTGATCTAAACATGATTCTAACATTATAATTATGGAATTCTGATGGGTCCTAAAATATATTGCTATGCTAGATAATAATGCATATATAGAACCCCTTTTTGTAATTTTTTTCATTGTTTACCCAGAAGATGACCTTTGAAAAGGTTGAGAGGAGGCACGACTAATCAAGATCTTCCACTTGCCAGCATTTTTTCCCAGCTTTCGCTTTAAGAAATGAAAGTCTTTGAAAGGGTAAAAAAGCTGCAGCGCAAACTTAACCAAGCAGCCATTGCTGTTAAGTTTAACAAATAATATATATATATATATATATATATATATATGAAAAGGATCACAAAATGCACCTGAGGCAAATTTATTCGGATACACCTACGAAGTAGAAGTGAAAAACGATTCCAAGTGCTTTCGTCTTTATTCTTTAAGAGCTTGAAAAGGTCTTTTAAAATAAGTAGGATCCTCTGATGCGAGGAAACTCAAAGCGGATCAGCAGTTGGTACAGAAAAGAGCTGCTGTTATCGGTACAGCCTTACAGGACCTATTCCAATGGTCGCCATAACCTCTGCTGCTGTACCTGATGCCAGCTCCCTATCTATCCATCTCTCTGGATCTCACTGAGAAGTCAGATACATCTGGGCTTGTTACGACTCACCCCGCTTTCCATGTCAATCGCCATCTAGGTATTGCCTCAGTACTTCCGTGACAGGTATTTGGAGTATTTCTTTTGATCTTGCCTTCCATTCTTTGGTTGTCGTTATGGAGACCTACAATTACTTAGAAGGGACATAAGAAGGCCGTATATTCCTTTTCTGATTGTCCGGAGTAGCAGTGCTTATTTTATAACGACGCGTTGTAGTTTAGTAGTTTATTCTGTGATAGATATTTTTGACATATCTGTCCACTATATTTATTCAATACAGTTAAGGAAGCATTCTTTGTGTTATTTTACCCAGGCAGATATCTGAGTAGCCTTCTGTTGGATCTCTCTCTTTTTCGGGAACATATTTTCTCGTCTTGCTTTTACAAAAGAGTAGGCGTTTGGGAGGTATTATCTCTATAAACTATTATTAATATATCAATAATATCACTCATCCGCCAACTTAGAATGGCCAGAAATTTTGTTTTTCCTTGATTTAACTTTGATGTAACTCATGGTATCTCTGAGTGGTGCAAATTTAAATTGCTGCCATAGCATTCATAATGAAGCAAAGTAATTGAAGGGGAACATTGCTAATAGTACATATCGAAAAGTTCTAATCAGTCTAACTATAATTTTCAGTGGATATCATAGTTTCTCATAATATACGTTTTCACGAATATTATAAAGACCTCTCTGTTGAGGAATATTGTACTCTGAAGATTTCCCACTAAGTTGGTTGAGAGTAAGTAGGTGGCTAATCATTGTGAAGCCTTTTCTTTAGCCAGCTTCTTCTCTCACATGTTCTTCAACTTGTTTGATTTTCAGAAAGTTAGAAATGAGTCTTGTGAGTTTATAAGGTATATTTGCTCCCCTTTCTTTGTTTGAGAGATCAAGTAAGGTGACAAGCTAGTTTGTCCAAAGTGACATTTACAGCACCATTAAGCAAGTCTGGTTATATTCCTTGGACCTGACCTCTGTAGGTAGCTTCTCATTTGTTCTATTGCAGTTTTAATTTATCATTTCAGAACGTCAAAGACATTATTAGGTGTTGTGGTTGGTAGTGGTTCTGGATATTGTTGTTATTTGATACAACTGTTCATAGTACCCCTTTGTTTTTTTAACTATTCTTTCGTAAATCTTATGGACTTTACCCTTTCCCTCTGTAACACCAACTATTAAAGACTTTCTTCTTAGAAGTATTTTTTAGCTAGTTTATACCATTTTACTTCTTTAAGTGGTAGTATATTTTTTGTTGCCAACTTATGTTTCCTATTAATTAAATTTTTTAATTCTATTAGTTCATTTCCATATATTCATATAGAGGGTAGAATACATCCTGTAGAAGATTTAATACTGTTAAAGGGATGTGTACAGAATTTTATGTTACTTTATTTGTAATGAATTAGTTTATCAATTAATATACATAGTTCTTTTCCTGATGTTAAGCGTCATGAACAAACTTTGGTACAATGAGTAGCACCTTAGAGCGTTTAATGCTGCAGCCATTCGCACGTTAACAACAAAAGAAAGAGAGACAGAACAAACTGTGACAGGAACTAGCATTATAAAAAGAGCGTTCCGCATCCTAAGTAAGGCAGTTGTAAAGTGAGAACCAAAGTTTGAGACTCTTTTTTTTTCATATAAGAAAATCAATACAACTTATCAAACGTTGCATTTCTTAAAGTATGTTTGTATTAGAATTTTAATTAAAATATACCAAAAATTTAGAGCCCATATCCATTTTATTAATAAATGCCTTCAATTAATGCGCGACGTCAATATTTACAATGAGGTTCCTTGTTGTTTAGGATTGCTTCAATTCAATTTGGCATGATTAATACAAAATATTTTTAGTATATATTCATATATTATTCCATTTTTGTTTAATAAATACCCGCAAGCTCACACAATTAGAAGGCTTCTCTTTATCAACTTCAGTTTGATTATAGATACAAATTCTCTATTGGATTTAAATCTTGCAAATTTCCGGGTAAGGACTTAAAGTTTCGATGTTATTTTTAGCCAAATACTTTCTTATTAACTTACTTTGTGAAAAGTTGTGTCATCTGCTTGAAAAATACCGTTACCATCCCCCAATTGGTATTGTACTGTTGGAAAAAGTTGTTTATGTAATGCGTTTTGGTACGATTTTGAGTAAATGGAGGTGTTCTTTGACAAAATTAATTGTGGCCTAATTCCATAGTTGAGAAGCAGCACCAGACACTGATTGTTTCAGTATGCTTCACCGTTGGTACAACATATGAATCGTGAAAGTGCTCTTTTTCTCTCTTCCTAACGAGAGATCTTCCAGATGTTCAAAACATACGAAAAGGAACTTCATGAGAAATCTCACGTTTCCCCAGTCTTCAACAACCCATTCCTTATATTTACTATAAAATTGGTCCATATCCAAAATGGTTTTCTTGGTGATATGAGACTTCTTTACAATCAATCTCAATGGGAGACCTTTCTTGAAAAGTCTTCACTTCACTGCACTGGCCCTGGAGCGTTCACACCTGTCTCTTAAGAATCGTAAGCAAACTTGTAACTTTAGGCATCCCAATTCATATGCTGAGACTTTACCAAGAGGCAATCATGGCGTTCATTTGAAGGCCATGTGAGTCCAGAAGACATAGTTACATGAGTAAAACCAGTGTTTTAACGCCATTAATGATCCTAAATAAGGTGTTCCTTGATACCATACCATTACCAACTCTTTGCATTTTGAGCAATTGTAAAATATTCAAACATTTATTTTTAAAAATATTACGAAATACTCAGATCATAATTACCGTATTATTCATAAAATCCATATATGTCAGCATTTTTCGCTTTTAAACATATCATAAGCCTTCAGACATACATGGGTACTGGGCCAGAGCGCTATTTTGGAGACCACGAAAGAATCCTCTTTTTTTCTTGCTATTTCTGAAATACTAAATTTTAATAACATCCAATAACACAAAGATTAAGATAAATATTTTTATCACGTAAATTCTAAAAACGAAAAAAAAAATAGACATTAGTCTCATAACTTTGGCTATAAGTATAAAAAGAAGGAAATGAGAATCTTATAAGCTCTTGGGTACGGCCACTCTGAATACCTTTTACAACACAGGGGCCTAACCAAAGTCTGCTCAGTAAAAGTTGGGTGCTCTGACTTATTCTGATTTATGACCTTACGGCCTTCAAAACTTTCAATAATTCACGAATTAACCTTGGGATGACCTTCGTTCGAATCGGCCGAATAGTTGTGATTTTATTGCCAAATCATTCTTCGGTGGCTAACCTTGGGATGACTTTAGCAATTATAACATTCGGAAAAGAATGTAAAGCAACATAAGGGTTACAAATATCGTTAAAATCGGCCAAATACTTACAATGTTATTACCAAAACAAAGAAAAGCAAAACGGACCCCGAAAGACCGACTGACTGACATAGTGAGATATAGACTAGCCCGCGAATAAAAATATCACTCCTACGCTTAAAAGGAAAAACTTAATAACGCAAAGCAAGTAAGTTTAGATTATTTCAATTTTCTAGATTTCTTAGAGGTATTTTTTTAAAGATTTTGAAACTTCAAAAGGCGATAAGCACTTCTTACAATTATTAATATATAGGTATGTTGTATAAGGTGGTCGAATCCGTATAACAGCGCACAATAAATTATAGAATTAAAAAAATAGAAGAATGAGTTTTAGAAAATATATTTGAAGCCTAGAAGTCAGGGGAGAAAGATTAAACGATGAATTGGTTAAAATAAAAGAATAAAAATATGATAAATAATTTGGCAATTATGAATTTGATCCAACCATATAGGATATATAAGAAGAATTCTGTAATTGTTAATATAGAATTGCAAGAAAAGAGTATAAATATTTTTTGGATGATAAATGTTTTATTTATTATACATAAATAATTAAAAATACATGACACGTGATATATGTATAATAGATGTAAAAGGTCTTTCAATAAGGCAGGTCGATTTTTAAATATAAATAAAACAAGTTGTTTGTGATATATGTACTCAATTTATTTTAAATTTGAAATTAGATTTTATGGCCTTATGTGGGGGATATGAGGTGTTTCAAATGTCCGCCGCGGCTTAGCTTGGTAAAATGTATTAGGGAGGCCCAATTTTCAATGACTTTGTCGCAGAAATCTTGCTGAATTTGCTGGATGGTGTTTGTTATGTTGACTATGAGGACATCAACTGTTTTCGGATTATTTGCATAGACCGGCGTTTTAAGGTAGCCCCAAAGAAAGTAGTCTAATGACGTTAAATCGCATGATCTCGGTGGCCAGTTGAGGTCGCCGCCGCGTGAGATGACCCTTCCCTGAAATCGCTGGTGCAAAATGTCTATTGTAGCGTGCGCAGTGTGGCACGCAGCGACGTCCTATTGGAACCACATGTCATCAGTATCCATATCAGGCATATAATCCAGTTGATGCTACAATAATTGCTTATCATCGATCTGATAGTCTCGCCGTTGAGGGTTATATCAATCCCATCTTCGTTCTCTAAGAAATACGGAACGATGGTTCCGTTAGAAGAAAATCAGCACCAAACAGTGACTTTATTGGGATGCAATTGGTGCTTATGTATCCCATAGGGAGTTTTTTCGTCCCAAATCCGACAATTTTTCTTGTTCACAAATCTATTTATCCAAAAATGGGCCTAGTCGCTGTGGCGAGGATAGAAATCACGTAATGCGCAGAACGTTTGTCGAACAGAGCACTGATTTTGATAATAACATTTGATGATTTTCACACGCTGTTTAACGCTATAACCTTTCATCGAGACTTGCCCAGTACTACTGAACAGTTGACAGTAAGGTTGCCAGATGTCGCTTTAACAACATGGCTACTATCTTTTGACAAAGATCAAGCGTCCTTTTTGAAAGGCCTCATATTTAAAGGCCCGAAGAAATGAAAACTAGTAACACACTTACCTGGAAAATACGCCAAGGAAGATATTACGTAAGCTAATTTCAGCTTACGAGAGAAAATGGGAGATACAGAAACGGAGAAAAAGGGCAAAATATTTTAACCTTTATATGAACAGAAAACTCATAAAGTATTTGGATTTGAACCTGTGTCATCAACCGCTCATCGCTAATCTGACCACGACGGTTATCGCCAGGTCGATTCAATAAGCATTTTGAATAACGAAGTGTAGGTTTTTATCCAGTGAGAGAAAAGACAAGTGTTTTTCTTGTAGAAGGGGTCATAGGGTTTTTTGATAATAATAATGGAAAATCTCATTACACGTGATATATTATAAATGAATTTAGAGGACCAAGTAAATGACAAATGTTAACAAAACCCGGAAAAAACCCTAAGGAAAATATTACGTCAGCCAATGAATGACTAAGAAAGAAAATGGGAGATATAGGAACGGAGAAATAGTGGAAACTATTTTAACTATTATATGAAAATGAATAAAGGAGTTGGACGTGAACCTGTCATCAAGCGTTCATCGCTAATATGATCACGAGGGTCATCGCAAGAGCCACGAGCCTTACACCCAAAAAAGGTAGATTTAATAAACCTTTTGAATAACGAAGTGTACCTAGGTTTTTATCCAGTGAGACAAAGGTTTTTCTAGTAGGAGGGATCCTGGGCTTTTTTAGTTTATATTATTTGAAAATCACATAAAACGTGATATATAATAGATTTATTTAAGGGGCCAAAGAAATGAAAACTGGTAACACAACCTGGAAAAACGCTAAGGAATATATTACGTGAACGAATGAATGCTTGGAACGAAAATAGGAGATATAGAAACGTTGAAATATAAAGCATGTAAGAATGTAAAGCAACATAAGGGTTACAAATATCGTTAAAATCGGCCAAATACTTACAATGTTATTACCAAAACAAAGAAAAGCAAAACGGACCCCGAAAGACCGACTGACTGACATAGTGAGATATAGACTAGCCCGCGAATAAAAATATCACTCCTACGCTTAAAAGGAAAAACTTAATAACGCAAAGCAAGTAAGTTTAGATTATTTCAATTTTCTAGATTTCTTAGAGGTATTTTTTTAAAGATTTTGAAACTTCAAAAGGCGATAAGCACTTCTTACAATTATTAATATATAGGTATGTTGTATAAGGTGGTCGAATCCGTATAACAGCGCACAATAAATTATAGAATTAAAAAAATAGAAGAATGAGTTTTAGAAAATATATTTGAAGCCTAGAAGTCAGGGGAGAAAGATTAAACGATGAATTGGTTAAAATAAAAGAATAAAAATATGATAAATAATTTGGCAATTATGAATTTGATCCAACCATATAGGATATATAAGAAGAATTCTGTAATTGTTAATATAGAATTGCAAGAAAAGAGTATAAATATTTTTTGGATGATAAATGTTTTATTTATTATACATAAATAATTAAAAATACATGACACGTGATATATGTATAATAGATGTAAAAGGTCTTTCAATAAGGCAGGTCGATTTTTAAATATAAATAAAACAAGTTGTTTTTGATATATGTACTCAATTTATTTTAAATTTGAAATTAGATTTTATGGCCTTATGTGGGGGATATGAGGTGTTTCAAATGTCCGCCGCGGCTTAGCTTGGTAAAATGTATTAGGGAGGCCCAATTTTCAATGACTTTGTCGCAGAAATCTTGCTGAATTTGCTGGATGGTGTTTGTTATGTTGACTATGAGGACATCAACTGTTTTCGGATTATTTGCATAGACCGGCGTTTTAAGGTAGCCCCAAAGAAAGTAGTCTAATGACGTTAAATCGCATGATCTCGGTGGCCAGTTGAGGTCGCCGCCGCGTGAGATGACCCTTCCCTGAAATCGCTGGTGCAAAATGTCTATTGTAGCGTGCGCAGTGTGGCACGCAGCGACGTCCTATTGGAACCACATGTCATCAGTATCCATATCAGGCATATAATCCAGTTGATGCTACAATAATTGCTTATCATCGATCTGATAGTCTCGCCGTTGTGGGTTATATCAATCCCATCTTCGTTCTCTAAGAAATACGGAACGATGGTTCCGTTAGAAGAAAATCAGCACCAAACAGTGACTTTATTGGGATGCAATTGGTGCTTATGTATCCCATAGGGAGTTTTTTCGTCCCAAATCCGACAATTTTTCTTGTTCACAAATCTATTTATCCAAAAATGGGCCTAGTCGCTGTGGCGAGGATAGAAATCACGTAATGCGCAGAACGTTTGTCGAACGGAGCACTGATTTTGATAACAACATTTGATGATTTTCACACGCTGTTTAACGCTATAACCTTTCATCGAGACTTGCCCAGTACTACTGAACAGTTGACAGTAAGGTTGCCAGATGTCGCTTTAACAACATGGCTACTATCTTTTGACAAATATCAAGCGTCCTTTTTGAAAGGCCTCATATTTAAAGGCCCGAAGAAATGAAAACTAGTAACACACTTACCTGGAAAATACGCCAAGGAAGATATTACGTAAGCTAATTTCAGCTTACGAGAGAAAATGGGAGATACAGAAACGGAGAAAAAGGGCAAAATATTTTAACCTTTATATGAACAGAAAACTCATAAAGTATTTGGATTTGAACCTGTGTCATCAACCGCTCATCGCTAATCTGACCACGACGGTTATCGCCAGGTCGATTCAATAAGCATTTTGAATAACGAAGTGTAGGTTTTTATCCAGTGAGAGAAAAGACAAGTGTTTTTCTTGTAGAAGGGGTCATAGGGTTTTTTGATAATAATAATGGAAAATCTCATTACACGTGATATATTATAAATGAATTTAGAGGACCAAGTAAATGACAAATGTTAACAAAACCCGGAAAAAACCCTAAGGAAAATATTACGTCAGCCAATGAATGACTAAGAAAGAAAATGGGAGATATAGGAACGGAGAAATAGTGGAAACTATTTTAACTATTATATGAAAATGAATAAAGGAGTTGGACGTGAACCTGTCATCAAGCGTTCATCGCTAATATGATCACGAGGGTCATCGCAAGAGCCACGAGCCTTACACCCAAAAAAGGTAGATTTAATAAACCTTTTGAATAACGAAGTGTACCTAGGTTTTTATCCAGTGAGACAAAGGTTTTTCTAGTAGGAGGGATCATGGGCTTTTTTAGTTTATATTATTTGAAAATCACATAAAACGTGATATATAATAGATTTATTTAAGGGGCCAAAGAAATGAAAACTGGTAACACAACCTGGAAAAACGCTAAGGAATATATTACGTGAACGAATGAATGCTTAGAACGAAAATAGGAGATATAGAAACGTTGAAATATGGTAAATTATTTTAACTGTTATATGAAATAAATAAAAGGGAAGCATCCTTCTGCCAATAATATTTATTAGATTACTCCTCAGGTAAGGTTGTGCCTTTTAAACTCTCCCCACCATTTAGAGTAAAGATAAATAGAAGGGTAAATTGATCAATCAATTCCAAGTTGATGATAAACGACCCCCCCACCTGGAATCAATCATGGTGTCGGACCACCCCACTGGGATGTATTCCGCGTTAGACTAATTTGCAACATAACTCAAAATTCCTAGCTGTTGCATAGAATGCTATCAACAGCAAAATCCCTCTACTTAAACCTGCTCCCTCACGACAGATTCACTATAAACGGCAGCTCTATTATAATTTTTGCAACTTTGACGTGGCCTACAGCACAGGCTCTAAACCCACAGCTTTCTTTCTCAATCTCCCAAGAGGTCGGATGGAGCAGAGATGTTTTCTGCTTTCTAAAAGCCGCAAATAACAATACCAATAACAACATCTGTTAGATCTTCACCCTCATTTTGCACAAAACCTACCAGAGAGTGACTTTAACTTTTTGATTCTCAGGCCCATTGCAAAGCAACAACTTTACTTTCTCGATTGCAATATTTAAACAACCAAACATAATCTAGGTTAAGGTTCATGATACAGGTTACATAGTTTATACGGTAGCAAAATGGGAAGTTTTAAGTAAAAATCATAGAAAATGGGAAGTAATATGTTTAATTGTTGCCCTGGGATAAAATAATTTAAATGATCTCAGGCACTTAACTTATGAAGGGATGATGAAGTCAACAGAGATCCCGCAAGAAAAACTTGGTGAAAGCGGTAATGCACCTTCGAACACGCATGGTATCTTTAGCCTTCTCATTAGACTCTTAATTTAGATACTCGGGCATAAATTTTCGCTACCCCAAAACTCACGACTCATTTGAAAATCTTCTGTAAAATTTTATTACGTTAATTACTCCATTAATATTAGTTCTAAATTATTCAAATATGAAAATATGTTTTAACGACATTCAAGCCGTTAAGTCTTCATCTATTATCTTTTCTTGTCTCCATCCTCTTCTCCATGGTGCATTGCCACTGCTTATTGGAGGATACACGTGTCAGCTTTAGAGAAATATGAGCCACTTAGGGTGGATTGGGTTTCGCCATCAAGATAGCTGCGTCCAGAAACTTGTCTCGAAATTAAATTCCTTTATTTTTTTCCTTCCAAGGAATCGTCGTCCTAGCAAAATTTGAAGAAAACGACAATTCTCCTTGATGTTAAATAAGTACCAATGAAATTTGAAAGGAAAATGGGTGAATGTTTGGCCGGGTGTGAAGGGAGCTAGTAAAACGCAAATAATTTTATTAAAGTACATAACAGAATGAATTTTATGAGACGATTAATGAAGTATAAGAGGAAAAATGAGTCACAGTTTCTAAGGAGAGGGGTTTTTTTTAAAGTGAAAAAATTGTTATGTAATTATAAAAAAGATGTATGTTATGTCCTCAGATGAAAGAAATACTCTGACCATTTTCGCATTTCTTCAAAACAAATTAGAAACGTCGATAAGTGATTTGTACCAGGGTTCAGGTTAATGGCTCAAATTAAGAGTAAATGGCGCAAATAATACGAATAAGGGTGGGTAAATTTGTCCCAGATTGCCTAAGGAAAAAGAAACGCGATCTAGTTTAGTGTTGTTGTATTAATTTTTTTTTTTCCGCAAATATATTAGTAATGGCATATTCATAAGGGGCTTCTCAGAGCCATAGACAATTGCCGTGAGTTTTAGTAAAGGGTTGACGGAAAAGATGTGTTTTTCATACTATGTTGGTCACAAGGAGAGGGAGAGGAGCGTATTATAGTTACGAGTTCATTCCACGTCAATCGTCCGGATTATGGTGGCATAGTCACTCATTGAGCACAAGCAACAAGGTAAATGCAAACAAGGGATAGGAAGAGGATCAGTGAAAATCCTAGATAGGAAGGGAAGTGAGATTCAAAAACCTGTAATTTAGAAGCAGAACCTTAGAGAGTATACCTTAAGAGCAAAAGGTAATCCGACAAAGAAAATAACATGAATGTCAGAGATCAGAGAGAGAGAGAGAGAAAGATACGCGCCGCCTTGCCCTTCAATGGAGAGTAAGAGACAACAGACACCTGGGCAACCCTTTTTGTCTGCGCTAATAAAGGTTAAAAATTATAAGGCGCCGCGGTGAGCTGAAATGCCGCCATCCATCACAGGGATCTGCGACAAGTTTGAGAGCCCAGTATGTCCCATCTGAAGTCGGACAAAGTTTGCCTCGCCGAATAACGAACTTTACCACGCTTGAGCTAACATGCCGAAATTGTTCTCGTCTGACGAAGCGTTTGACCCTAGAACCCCTAGAACCCTCCCTTTCGGACGGAGGGGTAAAACCTCATTCGACCACGCTATAAATCCTCTCGCGCTAGAGTTGGAAGTCAGTATCCGCCACCCGCGCTGCCACTTCCGTATCCACCGTCTGCACTTCCCTGTTCGTACCCGCTATTCACGTTCCGTTGGACTCTGCACAATTCTCGTAAAACTCATGAAGCTCCCAGTATTCTTGGTAACTCACATGAGTCTACCTCGTCTCGCCTTCCCCCCGCTCCTCGAACGCAGCTCTCTCAGTCTCGATTTGTGTTATTCGAAAGCATTATTTAAGTTTCCCCCGTAATAGTCATTGTCAAGAGACTATAGTTTGAACTTTGCACCAAGACAAGGATTACTCCCTCGGAACAAACATTCTAGGTAACAACAACGCGCAACTCTCCTGTGCAAGTGCTATATCTTCCCCCCCCACACACGACAAAAGTCTAAAGCATTTATCATCGGATTAGTATACGCTCAAGATAATTCGAGCGTCCTTCGGTCAATATTGTTTGTACGGTGAAAGTCCTCACCAAATCTCCCCCCACCCCTTTTATCCACTGAGATCTGTGTACATCTAACCTGTGCATACTCGGTTGAAAACTCCTTTTTATCTTGTAAAATAATATTAATTTGCATATTAGTAAAGTTATTATTGTTACCTGTTTTTATGTTATCCCGGAACCTCCAGGATAGTCGACTGTAGCCAGCCAACATTCGGTAATTTGCGCTCTGCTTATTTTATAAATTTACCACGCACTCGTAAACGCAGAAAGGCTTAACTTGATGCTATTCTCGACATCTATATTAAACTGGTATCAGGTTTATGTTGTTAAACTTGGTCAATCAATTGATGAAATTTAATTAGTCTATTGGTTAACCTTGGTTAAAATTGTTAATTGATGGCTAATCTTGGTCCAGGTTCTGGAATTTAAGAGGTGAGAAATAACCACTGTATACCTATTTGCGAAGTGTATTTGTTCCCATTTCCATTTTTTGTGAACTGATTGTCGAGTGATCGTATTTAACTATTAATTTTTTTCCCCCCACGGAATTGAATTGTTCTCCTTCAAGGCCTCCTCTCGTGCCGTAAGTTGAAGGTATGAAAAATAGTATAATTCTTCATATTGCTCTGCTAGGATTGCTGCAACTCTCGTCTCAATACAGTAAAATCTCGACCGAAAAAGCCATCTCGCAACTGTTTACCCCTTCCTCCGTTTTTCGTATTTTTTTTTGGTTAGCAGAACCATTCCCATCTCCGTTCGTGCTTAAAGGAACCCATAATTCTGCGATATTTATTGTTGTGCATTAATATAATTCTTGTTGTTGTGCTCATCGCGTAAACTAGCAGCATGTCGCCTTTTAAAATTTTTAAGGCCCAAGATGAGTCAGTCGGACTCAGGGAAAAAGATCTAATTGCCTACATCCAGGAAGAAGAAAGAGGAGAAAGAGCCGAAAGAAGAGACAGAAGAAAAAAGGAACAAGAAGAAAAAGAAGAATTCGTTATCACTAATTGGAAATGAGCATAGCGAGGAACGAGGCGCTTTCTATAATCTCGGCGTGTCAAACTAGATACACCGCAGTCTGCAACCATAAAACTCTCCGTCTTTAAAGAAAGGGAAGACTTCGGGTCTTATCTCATCCAGTTTGAAAAGATCTTCGAGGTGAACCAGTGCCACAACTGTTATCTTAAGGAAGGAAAGAAGTCAGTACCCCCTTTTCCTATCTCCAAAACCAACAAGAACAAATTTTTTCACAGTTATTTCTACTGTTAAACTCTCAACCTTGAAACGTTAATAGCCGAGTTGATCGCCGAGTACAACATGACCCCAGATTTATATCCAGCTAACTTTAGACATTGTCGCATTCAACCAAACTAGACCTTTCGAAAGTTTGTCTACTCCCTACAGTGTCATTTTAATTTTGGACTTGACTCGTCCAAAGTGCCTCATGAATAAGAAACCCTTGTCCATTTCGTCCTCAAAAACCAATTTATTGCGTCACTTCCTTCGGAAATCAGATCTTTCGTGAAGAACCGGAGGTGCCATACCTATATGGAATAGATCGAGGAGGCATTCATTAGTGTGGCTAGCCACAACTACTATCCAAAGGAAGGGAAGAAATCAGAACCCTCCCCCATTCCTAAATTTCTTCCTAATAATGGGAATAAGTTTGTTAAGGTGACTGGGACAGCCAAATCCAAACCTCTCTTCTCGTTGGACGACCGTGATGTCAATACCTTTTTTCCTTATCCCCGTCTTTCTTAGTTCCCCAGGAGCACAACCACACCCCTCCTTCTCACCAGGTACACCAGGTCAGTGCCACTTATACGCCCATACCATCGCAAAATGAAGCCTACTCTTTTTCGAACCTCACTTAATATGGCTGGCCACCAGGTAAACTTTTTGTCAGATAAAAGCATCCGTGGGGCCATGCAGTTTGAAACTGGAGCCGTGAATGGGTTCTTGATCTCCACCCTCGTCCGTGATACAGGATGCACGTGCATTGTTGTTTCAAATGCCCCTCGTCCCCTTGTTTTCCCTGACTACGATACGTTTACCGTAGTGCATGATTACTTCGGGTGAGCTAATGTATTTCTTATTGTTCATTGCTACATTCCGTGCGCTTCGTTTAGTGGTTTGGCTGAGTTCGTATCAGTCTCTATCAAGTTTTGCTCTGTCCTAATAAGTCAGTCCCTCCGAGTTTTTTCCGCTCCCGTGGATCAACCCGTTACTACCCGTTTCTACGCGAAGAAGGAACTGAAAGCGCTTACACCACTGGAACCCCCGTTTCCTCGTAAATTTCAGAGTACGCTGACCCATGACTTTGTCAAAAGCCAGAGAGAATGTGAATTTCTACGTCCCGTGTGGTCCAAAACCCAAAACAAGACATGCGAAACCGTAAGAGGTAATAAAGTGATTTCTTTCCTCGTCAAGGACGACCTCCTTTATCGAGTGTGCACTGAGAAAAACGACATTGAGTCCGCACAATAAGTGTACCCCATTACCATGTCCCTCCAATCCTGCCAATGCCTCACGATAGCCAATTTGCTGGTCATTTTTGACACACGAAGAAGCTGAGAGGATCTTTAAATATTTTTTGTTGGCTTTGCACGAACGAGGAAATTCTGCAATACTGTCGTTCTTGCGACATTTGCCAAAAGACAGTAATAAAAGGACAAGTCATACCTGCGCCTTTGCAAAAGGTAACACTAATCTCTGAAACCTTCTTTTGCGTAGATATCGAACTAATCTGACCGATCCACCCCTGTCAAGCAAGCGAAGGCCATAGTAACGTTTTAAAGCTGGTCGACTTTGCCAATCGATTCTCCGAAGCTGTACCACTCAAGAAAGTCGATAGAATTCCCAGTGCCGGATCCCTTATTTCCATCTTTTCCTGTGCCTGCCTTCCCAATGAAATCCTTTCGGATCGTGGTCGTCAATCAGTCCTCGAATTAATAGAGTACGTTGGTAAATTATTGATGATCAAGCCCCTGTTTACCGCCCCCTTTCACCCGAGTAGGAATGGAATGTGCGAAAGGCTAATTGGAATCCTCAAGGCCATTCTCAGGAATTTGTGTGCATACATATCAGCCCACTGAATGGCACCACCTCCTTTCGGTAGCCCTCTTTGCATACGGTGAAATTCCCCATCAGACTTTGTGATTCGCCCCCTTGGAACTTTTATATGGTAGAAACGTCAGAGGCCCCCTAAGTATTCTAAAGGAACCTTATTCCAATCAGAAATTGGATCAAAATATCCAGACATCTAATTTTTTTCTACTGGATTTAGGAAAGAGGCTTGAAAAGGGCGCCGATATTGCGTCTCAGAATTCCGACGTGAATTTTACAAGTATAAGACTTGTTTCCATTGCAAGTCCAAAGAAAGAAAATTTAACCCCAGGGAAGATTTGCTTCTTCTCCCTATGGATAACAACAAAGTGTTGAGCCAGTGGAAGGGCCCCTACCCTATAATCGAGAAGCGTGGTACCATAGATTACTTCACTGATACCACCAGGGGAAGAAAGCTCTTCCATATTATTATGCACAAGCGGTACCGCCGGAACGCAGGAACAACCAGATAGTCGCAATCGGCGAAGAATCCATCATGGAATCTGGCTTGCCCCTGAACCACTTTTGCGTAATTCAAGTCACCTGCGTGGGACAAGACAAGGAATACCCGTTGCATGTCTTTCCCGACTTTAGTGATTCACTGCATGCGAAAAATAAGATATGCGACCAGTTACCATCTTTTGAAAAGAATCAACTGCAAGCGCTCTTGAGTCGTTTTGATAACCCCATCAACGAGATCCCCGGTTGTGCTACCCAATTTGAGCACAATATACAACAAACCACCCTGGAACCCATCCGTTCCAAACCTTACCCCCTGCCTATACGCCTCAGGGAAGCATTCAATAATCAAGTGGATAAATTTCTAAGGTTGCAGATCATCGAACCTTTGGAGTTGAGCTACTGTTCCCCGGTTGTCATGGTAAAGAAAGGCGATGGTTCTTATCGAATTTTCATCGATTTTAGAAAGCTAAAATCGGTTACCGTATTAGATCCCGACCCAATCCTCACAATACATCGGAACCTCCACCATTTTAAAAAGGCCAGGTTCATCTCCGAGTTGGATTCATGCAAGGCCTATTATTAGATTAACTGCTTTCCCCACTGAGAAGGGCCTTATGCACTTCCAGTGGCTAACTTTTGGTCTGGTGACAGCTTGCAGCAATTATAACCGGATGATGATGATGATTTTAGAAGGCTTACCCAACGTCACTTTCTAATTCGATCATGTTTATGTGGCCACGGAAGATTGTTATCAACGCTTGCCTACCTATAAACCCTTCTGTATCGGGAACACAATTTGACAATTGGTCCCGGTAAGTGCCACTTCGCTTTTGCTACTATCTACATGGACCTGCCGTTGCTACTAATAAAAATCAGCTGCGATCCATCATAGATTCTGCATCGTGCTATCCTCGTTACATCCTTAAATTTGCGGCTGATTCCGCTCCACTCTGCGAGCCCTTAAAAAGGAAGGCCCCCGACTGCCTAGAGAGGACGCTACTTTCAACCTACTGCTTCGCAAACTTAAGGAGAAATTGGCATCCAACCCTATCTTCCGCCTTCCTAAGCCGGACTAACTGTACGCATTCGCACCGACGCGAGTAATGATACTATAAGATGTATCCTCCGACAGGAGTGTTTCCCAACCTTTTTTGTACTTACACCACCCTTAGACACTAAATCTTTTGATATCGCCGCTTCTTCTGCCAACGGAATTTCATCGTTTGTAAGTTACAAGATATATAATTATAAATGTAAAAATTAGAAGAATGTCATTGAAAACGTACCTCAATATGTTTTAATTAGATTTTTTACTTTTATGCTTTGTGGCTAACTCTTGCACCCTAGGTTGCATCCGACTATGAATTAACCTTAAATCTCATCTTTTTGTAATTTGCAGGTGTTTTTTTTTGTTTTGTGAGAAGTTGAGTAGTTGCACTAAGCCCGCGTTCAGCTATATATTAAGTTGAGAAAGATATGAAATATAATTTAATTGCTTCCCACAGTTTGGGATAATTTTCAGTTACTTCTTTTGGTAACCAAAATACCTCGTATGATTTCTTGAATAGAAGCTTCAATTTGAAGTCAATTTTTAAACCAATTAACTCTTGTTGCATTGCAAGATTAGTTTCATTTGTATAAGTATCTACAAATGGGTTGATCAGCCGGTCAAGGATTTTCATATCTATGAGATCTTGATATCTACAATTCATATTATCGTGTAACTTTTTCAAATTTTCGCAATAATTCAAGATGTTATCTTTCAATTTGGAATTATTAGTCTCACCATATTGCAGTTCATTTCGATTTGGAAACAGAGACAAATTCTCACGACCAATATTACACTTCAAAAAGGAAAACTTGTCCAACAATGCACCAATTATAGATTTTGCTTTGATTAGAGTTAATATAAGCCTTGCAATTGCAAAACAGATTGTTGAAAATGCTGAAGATATCTGTTAAATAGGCAATGTACTTCTTGCAACCTATGAGTTTATCACTCAAATGACCACAATTATTTTCTCGGAAACATTGAATTATGTAGTTGAAAAGTGAATAAAACCGCTCTAAACAGTTTTCTTTAGATAACCACCTCACTTTGGTATGTAAAAGGAGGTGATCAAATTCTTCATCATTTTTATCACAGAGCTCTCGAAATATTCGAGAATTAAGGGGATGGCATTTTATTTTGTTTAATGATGTAATAACAACGTTAAGAGATTTATGTAGCCAATCCTGGCAACCAGAGGCTGTCGATAAATTACGCAATGTATTGCAAAAACATCGGGCACAACTTTCCTCTAAAATGCAAGAAACTCTTTATATCGTCCTGTAAAAGGTGGAATTCCGTAAGTCTCGCAAGCAATAATATTGCTCATTGGGATATCTTGTTTTTTTTTTAAATTGTTCAACTACAGTAACAATAGATTCACCTTTAGTGTTTGTTTCAGATTCCTTTGCAAAGAGCATCTTTCGCTCATTTTTTTATATTTAATAAAGCAAACAAGTAATAAAATGATTGCTTCATTGCCTGGCATTGTCGACTAATCCAATTGTAAACCAAATTGCTGAACCTTAAGAGTGTGACATAGGATTTCTATAGTCTACCGCCATTTCCTCAACTCTTCTTTGAACGGTATTATTACTAAGTGGAATCGATTCGGCGATTTTGCCTGGTGAAGGATGATGTACTTCTGAAGGCAAGACTTCCTCTATAGCTGGTAAAATCAGTTTTTCTCCAATTGTATGAGGCTTGCCAGACCTTAAAATAATTTTTGGGATATTATGTGAACAAACAAGTCCATGGACGCATTTTTAGATCGTTTTGTTATAAAGGAGCTAATCGTTTGTCTGTTGTTAAATTGGTCTCGTAAAATTTGAAAATATGACAAATTTCCTTTTTATTTATCAGGAGGAATCTTCTTTAAGCGATCAGAAAGTCAAGATGGTTTAATAACCTCGTAAGAGAGCACTTTCTAACAGAACTACTAAATCCAAACTTCAAATATTCAACACTATATTTTCTGCGCTTTCGTTTATAGGAGTTTTCAGATAAGATTATGGGTAATTAAACACAGTCACTATAATTCAAATAGATCAGTAAATGGCAAACACAAAATTTCAGCACTAATAAAGATTACAGTGAACACGCCTAACTCACAACTGAAACAATCGGGTACAGCAAACATAAAACTGGAAAAGTGGGAAAAGAGAAGGATTTTGTGTTAGCAAGGCGATGATTAAGTTTGTATATAGTTATTAAAGTTATACAAAAATCACCATTCCCATTACTTACATTTGTCATAATATGTGTAACTGTTATGATTTAGATTACGACATGAAAGCTTATGTGAACAGCATTGCAAAAAAGTACTACATAGCTAATATCACGTGGACCCAACATAGTGTGGCTGTTACGTATATGTTTTATACAAGTACAAAAGAGATAAAGTTTAAAGCAACACTAACGAGTGGCAGCTTTGTATACTTATTCTATACAAGTACAGATCGAACCTTTTCACCAACAGGTTGTTTGCATCAAGCACTCCACCGCAAACCAAATGTCGCGTGAAGAAGGAACAAAAACTAGTTTTACAATATTGTTAATACAATGCATTTATAATATTAAGCTATGCAAATAATGCAAAGAATTTGGAAGCTGTATAACACTATAAGTTATAATTGCACTTACATAATTATCGACATTTATTTTTTCATGGCTATAGAGTTAATAAATTTTCACGAATTTTGACTACGAGATTGCCAATTTGGCAACTCTCCGGTGTAACACGAACTAAGCGAGAAAACAAACACACTAACACACATCACTGGCATCCAGTATAAGTTTCTGTAGAATTCTATTTTTTGCTTTCCATAGAATTGCAGTATTTCTATAGATTTCTATAGCTCCAACAAATAGGTATGCTATAATAATTGAGTACTATTTCAACTTGATATGGTTACTATTGAATAAATGCCGAACGCCACGCCCCCAGTGTGCATTCAACGCCCCCTAAGTGAAGCAACATCTTACAGCGCATGCCTTACCCATTTCGAAAAAAATACTTCAGGTCAATCAATGGGACATTCAGGCAGATGGTTTCGCCAGATTGCTTTCCCATATCAATAACCAACTCCGATATATTTTTATTTCGCTTTCCGTCGAAGCAACAATAGATTATTCCTTCCTTAAATTGGAAGTTCTATCGGCAGTAAATATGAACCACGAATTTTATCGATCTAAATTCCGTCACGCTAGAATTCAGCCCAGATCGAAATTCCGTCAGTTTGAGTTCACCCTGTAAAGA
This sequence comes from Ceratothoa steindachneri, assembly GCA_963969495.1. Taxonomy (NCBI): domain Eukaryota; kingdom Metazoa; phylum Arthropoda; class Malacostraca; order Isopoda; family Cymothoidae; genus Ceratothoa; species Ceratothoa steindachneri. The sequence goes on along the minus strand of OZ018335.1, from coordinate 63,349,718 downwards.
AACTTTTATTTTCTTGCGATACTCCGCCCAGACTACCTGCGAATATGTGTCTATCGTCGATTTCTTCCTTAGACACCAGTTGATGGCGGCGTTGCCCAAAGAAATACGCGCATTCGTGAAAGATAGGCGATGCACTACCTTGAAAGAATGTATTGAAGAGGCCAATGTGTACGCGCCCAGTCACAAGCTTGACCCAAAGGACCCCAAAAAATCACATCTTCCATTTTCTTAAAGCAAGGCTAGTAACCCAAATTTATGAAAGGCTCCCGTTTCTCCAAACCGAAGAATATTCTCCCATCAGAGGCGAGGGATATCAAGCCCCTCATTTTAACTTCCCCTTCGTTGGCATAACCCCAAAGGCCCATCGTTTGCTTTTCATGTGGCGCGGAGGGCCACGTGAAAAAATTCAATTTCTGATCCCTTCCTAACCACCAAGTTAATCACATCAGGGCTGCTCCAACTTCCCCGTCCGCTTGTTCGGAAGCTCCCGCAAATCTCTCGACGAAAAGTCCCCCGGGAGATCTTCCTCGGTCGATTAAAATTTCAAAACGGAACCGTAAATGGATTCAGGATGTCCACCCTCGTAAGGGACACTAGTTGTAACTATATCGTGGTGTCCGAAGAATTACTTTCTCCAGTAGGCCCTGAACATAACAAATACGCTGTGGTCCACGCTTACTTGGACGAGCAAACCGTTTCCCCGTCGTCATAAGATACTAGGAATGCCATTTTTTACCCGATGGGTTGAGGTAGTTGCGACCTCGATCAAATTCTGCACCGTGTTGGTCAGCCAGTGCCCCCAAATAACCCCTTATCCAGTGGCTCAATACCGCATTACCTGGGCCCAGGCTCAGAACAAATCTGCTTCATCCGTTCCCCTAGAGGCCCCTTATGACCAGGAATTCCTAGCACTTTACAGTGAAGTATTTGCGCAAATACAAAACGGTTGCGTAACTCTCCTCCCCCTTGGTAAAAAATCGAGGGGTCACGAACAAGCCTCTGCCCGCGGACAAAAGAAAGTATTTTATCTCATTAAAGATGGCCTACTTTACCACGCCTGTTCTGATGGGGTTTATCCTCGCCACTGACTCTTTATGTATCCTCTCTAATTTACCGTCAAGTCAAAAGAAAGATTATTTAGGCCCGGCGATGAAATATTACAGTTTTTGCCCACATATATAAATAAGCACTTTAGCCAATGGAAAGGCTCCTTCTCTGATCTTAAGACTCGTGCTCCGTGTATTATCTGATTAACACCACTTCTAGAGATAAGATTTTTGACGTGAATATGCTGAAGCGGTACCAGAGCCGCATCTGTATAAATAATATAGTCGCCCTTGATGAGGAGGCAGTTATGGCAGCGTTTTACCACTACGGCTTTTTTAACGTAGTGCAAGTCCTTTGTGTTGAGTAGGAAAATGATTATTCTCTTTCCTCATTACCAGGCTGCGTAGACGATTTCGCCCCCAAACTAGAACTGCCCCTTCCCCGACTGGAACCCTCCCAAGAGATGCAATCATTACATCCGTTAACAAATTCCAAGACGTGATTTCAGAAAAACTCGGCCCTTCGACTTACTATGAGCACATAATCACGCCTGTATAAATAATATAGTTGCCTTCAATGAGGAGGCTGTGATGAAAGCGTCTTACCATTCCGACTCTCTTAACGTAGTAAAGGTCCTTTGTGTTGAGTAGAATAATGATTATTCTCTTCCCACATTACCCAGCTGCGTAATTATTACATCTGTAAACAAATTCCAAGACGTAATTTCAGAAAAACTCGGCCCTTCGACTCACTATGAGCACATAATCACGCTCACAGCGCAAGAACTCATTCGTTCTAACCCTATCACCTACAAATCCATTTACTCCAGGCTTTCAACGCCGAGGTAAAAAACCTTTTAAAATTGGGGATCATTGAACCATGAAACTCTGATGATTGTTTCCCCATCGTCATGATCCGAAAACCTGACCAATCCTTATGTATGTGCGTGGATTTTCGGAAACTTAATGCCGTGACCGTTTTCGACGCAGAACCAATACCTCTTATAGAGCAAACTTCACATCTATTCAAAGAGGCCAAATTTATTTCTGAAACAGTCCTATGTAAGGCCTATTATTAGATCCCCCTTAAGGAAAACGCCAGGAAATATACTGTATTCCCCACTAAAAAAAGAACTCATGCAGTTTCGGTGGCTCCTATTCGGACGACTTACTGCTTGCAGTAACTATAATCGAATGATGCGTCAAATAATTGATGGGTTGCATAGCGTATCCTTCTACTTTGACAACATTTACGTTGCTACCCGCACCTAGAATCAACACTTAATCTCCCTCCAATTCCTCTTAAGGAGGCTCCGTGAGCACGGACTTACTGTAGGCCCCAGTAAGTGCCATTTTCCGTACGGCACCATAAAATATTTGGGATTCTACACCGGAGAAAATCAAGTTGCGCCCCATGAAGAGAAGATAAGAGCCATCGTCAGCATGCCCCTCTCGCGTAAGAAGAAGCAGTTACGCTCCTTAATGCGATCAACGTCATTTTACCGACGGTTCGTTCCTGCTGCAGAAAAAGTCACCAGATCCCTTTGCTTGGAATTCCAAAGCTACCACCCATTTTTAACAATTAAAAGACAAGCTTGCGTCAGCCCCCATCTTGAGGTTCATAAATCCCAACAAATGTTTTGGCATTCGCTCCGACGCCAGTAACGACGGCATGGAATGCGTGCTCCTCCTATATAGAGAGGATCACGAAAGCCACCATGATGCTTACGCCAGCCAGAAGCTCCTGACGCGAGAAAAGAACTATGCGGTTATAGAGCGTGAAGCTCTCGTGATTGTTTGGAGTATTCACAAATTACTTATGTATATGATATAGAGACGGATCATCCTCCCCAATCCTACTTAAAAAACTCAAAGAGCCCAATGGGCATCTAATAAGATGGATATTACTCTTCCAAGAGTACCAACTTCGAATTCTGTATAAAAAAGGGACTGAGAATTGCATAGCCGACAGTCTTAGTAGGAGCCCCGTAGAGGATCCTCCCACTTAGAGTAAGAATTATCAGCCCTCTATTGTTCTCCCTTATAAATATATTTTGTTGTCGAGTCGGATAGTATATGTACATATTCTATATTTACCTCTCTAACGCTCATATATTTTTTTGTATGATTTAGTGCTGTGTATGTATATTATACATTTGACCTTTTTTTTAGTCCGTTCCACTAGCTTTTGTCTGTCTCTATTGTATATGTAATTTTGCGATGGTTTCTTTGTATATGTAATCGTATTTGTCTTATTTGCTTTTATGGGTCTGGTGACTTCAGGTATCAATTGTTTTATTTTCACATACTATGAGAATTAATTTTAAAATCTTTAATACATAAAATATAAGTGCTTACCTATAAGCCATTGAGATGCCTTCTAAATTATTTGGGGGATAAAGATGTCCTAGACATCCTCCTATAAAAGAAATTTTAACTCACTATATAAATTAAAGGTCCAAATAAGTCTAACTAACCTATGCAACTGTCGTACCTAAAGTACCAATTACTATATAAATGATATATCCAACAACTCCAACCAAACTCAAGTAGCTTAAGTCAAGCAAAAAAATACAAAGTCCAAATTTGAGAACAAAGATCAAGATCAAAGTTTAATGGCAAAATGTTCAACAAAAGCAAATCCAATATTTCCCAAAGAAAAGTCGATTCCAAAGGTAAACAAACCCAGCAGTCGTACCAACTCAACTAAAAAAAGGTTTAATTTAAATAAATTAAGTAATAAATTTGATTTGAATATCAACAAAGGTTCAAGGTATTTTTAATTCTTTTAATACATTAGTACCGAATGAAGAACCGACGGCCAGAATCAATATAAATATCTTAGTCATCAATTCGTTTGCCTCAGTGACGGTTTAAATTAAAATCCCTTTTTGTAGCGATTACCCAACTCGGTTCAGATGGGTAGCAGGCTAAGAATCCCACGTCCTCATTCGTTGGTACCGTTTGAGTGTCTTCCCAAGGCCTTTTTCTCGTCTTGGCCACTATGTTCCCCCGAGACTGTCATGCCATGGAGGCCTTCTAGCGAGCAGGCTGACAGAGTTTTTAATTTGAGAGATCCCGTTACTCTAGTTACAAGAAGATAAATGCAAAAAAAGTACCCTAGGAGACCTTACGGTCCATTCAAAGAGGGTACCTTTGGACTAGCAATCGAGCGGGCACATAGCTGCTCAATTGTTTTGCGTCCCTAAACGCCCACTTTTTAAGACTTTGTCTAGTCTTGACTAGAACTGGTCAACAGATTCACTGTTGACAACTTCCACGGGAAGTGCGTTCCACTTACCGCAGATAATTTAGGTGAAAATATTTCCACACAGATTGCAAATGGGACGCTTCAGTTCAAGTTTGAAGCCGTGATTGCGCGTTCTGTTCTCACTCAGTGTGAAAATATCCCGGTAGTCAACATTGTTGAACCCTCGATGTATTTTGAATACTTCGATGAGCTGACCACGCAGTCTACGGGTTTCAAGCGAGAACAGATCTAATTCCCTTAGTGTATCTTCATAACTTTTATGTAGGATAGAGGGCATCAGCTTGGTTGCCCTGGCTTGTAAGCGTTCCAATCTCGCGATGTCCATACGAAATGAAGGACTCCAAATTGTTTCGGCATACTCCAGGTGCGGTCGGACAAGTGAGTTGTACAAACACAGTACAATCTCCTTGTTCCGATATCCAAATGGGCGTTTTACATAACCTAGCATCCTTTTGGCCATTTTCACCGCCTCAATGCACTGTTTTTAGAACTTAAGGTCACTAGTGATTGTTACACCCAAGTCCTTCTCAGTGTCGGTGGATTCAATAGCAGTGCGCTTAAGGATATAGTGAGATTGGGGGTTTCTGTGGCCGATATGCATCATTTGCATTTGTTGACGTTAAAAGGCATTTGCCACGTGTCCGACCACTCCCAAGATCTTCCTGCAGGCGGGAAGTATTTCCATCCTTTGCAACGTTTATACCAAGCTTGGTATCGTCGGCAAATTTGGAAATCTTGGCAACCATGTCACCGTCCATGTCGTGACGTAGATGATGAATAGTGGTGGTCCAAAGACAGAACCTTGAGGCCCCCCGCTAGTAACGGGCACCCACTCAGAAGCCTTTCCATTAACCACCACCCGTTGCCGTCTGCCACTTAGCCAGTTCTCAATCCAGCCGGCTACTTTTCCATCTATGACCAGCGCTTGCACTTTCCGGAGAAGGCGGCGGTGTGGTACCTTATCAAAGGCTTTCTGAAAGTCTAAGTTCAACACATCCACCACCTTGTCCTGGTCGTGTTCACTGAACACGAAGTGAAAGAATTCCACAAGGTTCGTCAGGCATTCCTGTTGCATTCGGAAGCCGTGGTGGGAACTCCTCAGTAGCAGGTTTGACTCTAAATACGACGTCATTTTGTCCACCATCAAGCTTTCCATGAGTTTTCCTACTATCAAAGTCAGACTGATAGGTCGGTAGTTTGATGCTTGGCTTCAGTCTCCTTTCTTGAAGATAGGAGTCACCTCCGCTTCACCCCAGTCTCTAAGAACGCATTCGGTCCGGATTGACATGCTGAAGATTGCGCTCAGGTGTCGTCACACTTGATCGCGCACTTTTTTAAAACTTTAGGTAGAAACCTATCCAAACAAGGTGACTTATTCATCATTAGGTCACTGATCTTCTTTTTTATTTCCCTTTTGGTGAAGTTCATATCCTCCAGCTTTTCCCCCGAGTAGAAATCCATTGGCTGGGGGATGGGACCACACTCTTCAGTAAACACTAAAGAGAAGTAGTCGTTGAGGAGGTTAACATGTTCTGCATCTAAGTGATTTAATGCCCTATCCTCAATTCTCAGAGGGCCAATCGTTCGATGGATTGGTTTACGGCTGTTCACATATCCCAAAACTCCTTGGGATTCTCTTTACAGATTCTCGTTACTCAGAGTTCCTCACCTTGCTTAGTCGCCCTCATGCTGGATTTCATTCTCCTGGCTAGCCTCAGGTATTCGTCAAAGTCACCCAAGATCTTCGATTGCCGGTACACAGTTCTCTTCTTCCTAAGCAGTTGGCCAATTTCATGATTAAACCACTTTGGTTGAACAGAAGACCGAGGGGGACATTTCAGAGGGATGAAACGCGATTGAAGACTCATGAATGTGGTTTTTAAACTGTTCCACGAGCCTTCAACAATATCGCACACTTATAGCCTCGCGTCAGTCAGTCCAGCACGAAGACCTGCAAAGTCTGCTCCTTTCAAATCGAGTTTCTTCGATTTAGTATTTGCAGGCCCTGCCTTCGGGACTTTGACTACAAATCTAATTAGTCGGTGGTCACTACCACCGAGCTGTTCGCCAACAGAGAGGTCCTCAACAATGTCATCCTCATAGGTGAAAACCAAGTTGAGAATATTGTTTCCTCTCGTTGTCTCTCTCACCCATTGAGTGAGGAACTCGTTGTTTGCAAACGTTCTCGCCACAGGGTTCTCTGGTTTCCCAGTCAACTTGTGTGTTGAAATCACCCATGAAGGTACACACTCTGTCTTCGACAAGTTCTCCTAGTAGCTGTTACAGATCTCTGTCCTTTTCAACGAGTTGGGTAGGAGTTCTATAAAGCACCAGGGTCCTGTATTTGGCAGGACCTATCTCTAGGTCAACACCTAGTAGTTCATGGTCGGATACGATGTTGCAATCCGTCGAGTTGAGAGTATCCTTGACATACAACATCACACCGCCACCCTCTCTGTTTGGCCTATTTTTCAGGAAGAGCTGGTAACCGGGACTCGTGAATTGACCTTAAAAATCTCTGCTTGAGGTTTTTATCCAAAACTCCGTTATGGCCACCATCTCAGGTTCTCCTGTTGCCACAAGGCCACGGTGCTCAAGAAACTTATTCCTGATTGACCTCACATTAAACAAAAGAACTTTGAGGGAGTCCCTTAGTGTACAACTCTCTACGCTTTTCCGTTTCCCGGCTTCTCTGTTTTCGTGGTAACACCCTTTTTGACGACCTCCGAGAAGGTTGTTCCAGGAGTGACACGGGAGTGCTGGCGCACGTCCGCTTTCGCTCTGTTTCGAACGCTCCTTTGGGTGCGTTCCACGACATCTCGAATTAGGTAGGCCAGAAAGGACTTCCATTTAAAGAAGAGATGTACCCCGTCCCTTTGGTTGAGGTCGTGTCTAATGATAAAGGTACGATAGGGGTCCACGACGAAGACTCCTTCTGCCTTGCAAGGATCCGCCAACCTTCTGTTCACTGCGACGTTTTTTTCGTGAGTTGTTCGGGATGGACCTCTTCTCGGAAGCATCTTAACAACCCCACGTTTGCGGGTTTTAAGCCCTATGTCATCCACGGCTCCCATCACCGTTTGGATGGTCTTACCACTGAGGCTAACCTTACCGTCTCTGAGGTAGAGGTCGTTGCCGCTCACCATCAGAGCAACAAATCAAATCTCAGAAATCTGAGCTTTCTCTGCCTCTACTCTGATGTTGAGGTTACCCCGTCCTGACAGGTAGCTTACCTTCACGCTAGTGTGAAGGCGGGCTGCTAGCAGCGGCTGCAGATCCCGTTTTTGCGAGTCACGAATGAGGGTGACCTTCGGACACTTGGTCTCTGAAGACGGGGTCTTTCCTTGTGGAAGAGGCCTTTCCTTTTCCTCTTTACTCTCTAAATTCTTATCTTTCTTTTTCTTCTTGTTTATCTGTTTTCATCTATTTTTGGTTCTACTTTTGTTTCAACTTTATTCTTTTTCTTTTGTTTCTTCGTTTTTCCTTTCTTCTTTTACTCTCGCCTCTCGCTCGAATTTTGCAAAGAAACACACTCCTCATCTCAAGTCCAACCTCTGAGTTAGGTATCTTCGGCTAGACTAATTTCCATGAATTTTGGTCACAGTCAATAGGCAAATTTGCGAAGCGGCATTTATTCGGAGAATTGTGTGACCCACTCATCTCATTCCGTTTTCAAGTTTGCCTTCCCTCCTCGTTCGAGATTACTTATTCCCGCATCCAAGAGCATCTTGCCCCGCACTTCACCTTTCAAAAGTAATTCGCCCAGTATTCAAGATTACCTCACAGGTAGCCGAGGCAATCCAATCCCGCCGTTGAGATTATTTCGCCCGTGCCACAAGATTATCTCATCCCGTAAGAATCCGAGCTTTGTTCCCCTCCCCCTCTTTACCAAGAGTCAAGTCTACAAGGTAAAAGCATTTTTACATTTTATTATCCTCCCGAAGATTATTCCCTTTTGTCATTACTTGCATTTCTGACCGAGTCAAGCATTTATCCACTGATTTTCTCTTTAGTCATTGAATTATTATTTCCTTTGAGCCTGATATTATTCCTCAATTTATCCCTATGTGTATATTGCCAGATTTATCTTATTTTGTTGTAATTAAACCTTTATTGTGGGTTTTAATCTTTCAATAACCGTGAATGATACTTGGCATTTAAAGAACTACCCGGCCAACAATAACGCATTCGTCTAGATTTAATCGTTTTAAACCCCTCCGAACCTAGGGAAGACATAACTTCGCACTTTATTAGCTCCGCACAGCCGGTCATCTTTCGGACGCCTGCCACTAGAGTGTAAGTGCCTTCAAAACTGCTAAGGTATACACTTACGATACCACGACACATAGCATTGTCCTTGCTGAGGATAATATAGTTAGTGTCAAGGATTATCTTAGACTAAACAAATAGCAAGAGCTACAATGATTTCTATTTTTGTTAACTTGCTTAGTAGATTTATGAAAAAATGTTACCATAATTCTTATTTCTCTCACAAAAATTAATGAAAAATTCAAACAATTATTCCTATTCTTCTCGATTGCAATGTGAGAATAAGATAGAAGTAGCTTTTAACTCAATTAAATATGAGATTGCTTTGATCAAACTTTGGCTTCATCTGAGGCAAAACTAACCACTTCACCTAATCACTAACGCAACAGTGGTGTTAGCGCTGTCTCACAGAAAACTTTTGAGAGAGTGTGGGAGAAATTATTTTTCAGTAAGGACTTTAAAGATGCAATATTAAAATATTTATCATTTAAGAAAGAATTGATTTCTATAGCTCCTGCAATAGAACACCTCGGAAAAAGTTTGACTGCACTGTTTTGAATGTTATGGTCGATTGTTTGGCAATACTTGGAGCTGCCAAGTCCATTACACACTTAATGAAAGATTGCACCGTTGATCTACATATTCAATACACTAATTTAATATAGCATAGAGGCGGAGGAGATAACCCTATTGATGATTTCTTGGGGCCCTCATCCTTAATTACAACACGCAATCCATGCATCACCCTCTACAGTCACCATTATGACAACCCATTATGTCAATATTCTTAATTAACGATAGAAGATGAAGCATTAGCCCAATTTCAACTATTAGCTAAATTGCAAGCGCAATTCACCCTATAACTTGTAATTGAACAGCGCTTTTTACTCTTAAAATATAAATAATTCAGATATAATTTTTATTGCTGTAACTACATATTATAAACAATGTATTTTTATTACATACATATTTTTCTTTTTTTAGATTTCTACGGAAATAATAATCAAGGAAAGATCTTAGGAGATATTTCATCTTCAGATGAACACTCCCTTTATGGATTCAGAAAGTGATTTTAAACCATAAGATATTTCAGTTTCAGATATCAATAAGAGCAGTGATAAAGAACTCATTAATGAAGATAATGAAATAAAAGAAAATTAAGGTAAATTTATATAGTTACGACTTATTTCTAATCGAGGGAATTATTTTATTTACCCGTCGTTAAGTTCTTTCCATTTTATTGATGCTTACATGTGTATGAAGTGACTAGAATTGTATCGCGTATTCTAGGTGTGGCCTTACTAAAATTCATATAGTGGTATGATTATATCTTGGATTTGTAGTGAAAACTTTTTGCAAAAAAATCCAAGCATTCGGTTCGCCTTCTTAAAGGTTTCATCGCACCATTTGTTAAACTTAAAATCATTTGAAACCTGCACTCTTAAATCTTTTAATTAGTCTACGAAAATAAGATTTTTACCCCTTATTTCATGGGTAAAACTTGGGTTGTTTCAACCTGGGTGCAAAACACTACACTTGTCTGAATAAATTTCATATGATACGCAAGGCTTTGCTAGGGTAGTCTAGGCTATGATATGCACGCTATGCAACCCTAGGCTAAAATTTCAGAGTCTAGTCTAGGCTACGCAATACTATGATATGCTATGCTATACTAATTAGGCTAGGGTAGGTTAGGATAAGGTAGGCTATGATACTATTCTAGGGTATGCTAATCTAGGCTAGAATATGATAAATAAGCTAGGATAGGATAGGATAGAATATACTAGGCTAAGATCCAATAATCCTATCTACACTAGAGTATGGTATGGTAAGTTCTAATATTATAGGCAATCATGGGTAAGACTTGGTTATACTAAGCTAGGCTAGGCAAGATTAGGGGGCTTGAGTGGCAAAGCCATTGCCTGGTTTTATTATAAATTAGTTTTGGCGTTTAATAAACTTTTAGAAAGTTGTGACATTTTAGTCGCGGGTGACTCTACATCTCACTAACAATTCAGCCAATTCTAACGAAATTTGACACCATTATGTTGTTTTATATTCTCTTTCGGATTTTACAATTGGCAGTCCTACCATGTTAGCCTTGGAGTTATATTGTTTTGGCAATAACATCATAACTATTCTGCCGATTCTAAGGACATTTGAAACCCTTCTGCTGTTTTACATTCTCTTTTGCTAAAGTCCCGTGAGGGAATTATTTTTTATTGGCAATAACGTCATAACTATCCTGACCATTCTAACGAAATTTGAAAACCCTTATGTTGATGTACATTATATTTTGAATTATATAATTGTCAAAGTCTTTCCAAGGTTAGCCAGGTAATTATTTTGTTTTTAAGTAACATCATATCTATTCGGCCGATTCTAACAAAATTTGAACCCATTATGTTGTTTTCCATTATCTTTCCAATGGTATAATTGCTAAGGTTAGCCTGGAAATTAAATTTTGGGGGCAATAACATCATATTTATTCGGCTGATTCTAACGAACTTTAAAACCCATCTATCGTTTTACATTCCCTTTCAAATAATATAATTGCCAAAGTCATCCAAGGAGAGCGATAGAATTAGAATTTTGGCAATAAGATCACAACTATTCTCCTGACTCTAATGAAATTTGAAACCTTAAGGTGTTTGCATTCTCTTTCAAATAATAAAATTGCCAAGGTCCTCCTAATGTTACTCCAGGAATTATTGAAAGTTTTCAAAGTCGTAAGGACATAAATCAGAATAAATGAAGGCACGCGACTTTTTGGTCAGCAGACCTTGTTTGTACTTTTATGGTTAATCGATTTTTTTTATAATGCAAATTTAAGTAGGATTGTAGGAAGAACTAATAACATAATTGCTAAAATTCTGAAGAGATATCAACCTATATACAAATCTTGATCAGTAATTATTATTGATGAAAATAATGATATTAAAAGGCCAAAATTTAATTGTGCTGACTTTAATGGCTTCAACCACAACTTTAGAGAGATCAAGTGGAACCCAACGTTGGGAAGCATTATTCAGTGCTGATTCCTTTTCACTGAGCATTTGAAAAATTAGATGAGCAATTCTTTCCGCGAAAATAACAAAATAAACGACCCAAGTAAACAAAATGGTGGAATAATGATATCGAAGTCAAATTGAAGCATAGGAACTGTGCATGTAAGCCTCATAAGTGTAACTCATCGAATGAAAATAATCCAATTTACTTAGCCCGATGAAGGAAATGAAATACAAAGGGCTAAAAGAAAATATGAAACTCAATTTGGCAAAGAAAGTAAACATAACCATAAGAGGTTTTTCTATTATATATCCAATAGAAACCCGATAAAGGAAACAATAGGGCATATCAATAATGACAATAACAAATTAGTTTCAGATACAGATAAGGGAGGAAATGTATTAAATAACTTTTTTGTCGCTGAATTTATAAACGAAGACGAACATAATATACTACGAACAAACAAAATAATAAACTTTAACGAGCATAAATTCTTAACCGATGTCGAATTCTTTGAAGCAGAAATAGATTTTTATATCAGTAAGTTAAAATCCAGCAAATCTTTTGGTCCTAATTTCATCTATTCGGCGCATTTAAAAGAAATTTGAAATGTGTTAGTGGGAGAGCTAACGAATATTTTTAACAAAATTGTAAAAGGTGTCATGCCATTAGATTTTAAGCTAGCGAATATACTCCTATTTTTAAGAATGGCAAATCAGAACTTTCTAGCAAATTATTGATCCATAAGATTAAAATCAATCGTAGATAAAATAATGGAATCCGTCATTCGCGATACGGGGATCGATCATTTGGAAGCGCATATTCTCATAAATGATGGACAATACGGCTTTAGACAGAAACGTTCATGTTTAACTAATCTTTTAGAGTTTTATGATGGCATGACTAAAAGCTGTGACGAAAGTAGATGTTTAGACATAGTTTACTTAGACTTTGCTAAGGAATTCGATACCCTTCCTCATGGGTGATTACTATCTAAACCTTTTGTTGAGGGAATTATGGGAAAACTCCTAAATCTATAGAGCCCGGGCTAAGTAATCTTAAGCAGAGTAGTTTTAAACGGTAAATCTTCTGAGTGGAAGAATGCAAGTAGTGACGTGTCCCAACGGTCTATGTTGGTACTATTGTTCTTCCTTATTTATGAGAACGATATCAACCCTCGCCTACTTGGTAGGTTATCCAAATTTTCAGACGAAACGTAAACTTGGGATAAAATTTTAAATGTAAACGATAGCAAATAATTCAGCGGGATCTAGATAAAATCTTCGAATACTCCAATAAGTGGAACGTGAAATTCAATTTAAGTAAGTGTAGAGTTTTGCACGTAAGTCTAAATAACCCAAGTTTTAACAAAGAAATGGGTGGTAAAAATCCTATTTCCGTGGAAGAATAAAAAGATTTAAGGGTACGGGTTTCGAAGGATCTTAAGCTTAACAGACAGTGCGAGGAAGTGTGTAAGAAGGCAAACCGAATGCTTGGATTGATTTTGAGAAGTTCTTACTACCAACAAGAGGATATAATCATAACTTTATATAAAAGTTTAGTAACGCCAGACGTGGAATACGCGATACAATTGTAGTTAACTTATACACATGTAATCATCATTAAAATAGAAAGACTTTAACAACGTGCAACTAAATAAATTTCTCGATTAGAAATAAGTCGTATATCGAAAGCTTAAATATATTAAAACTCTCAACTCTCGAAATTAGGCAATTGCGAGGAGAGCTTATCAAAGTATTCAGAATTTTAAATAAATTTTATAACGTAAATTATGAAAATTATTTTATGTACGGCCATGTTATCACACGAAACATCGGTTTTAAACTGAAAAAACAATAGTTTCAAACGAACATGGCTAAAAAAAAAATCCTTCTTTAAAATCATTGATAAATGGAAAGCACTCCCCTCCGAGGTAGTAAGTGTGAATAGTTTAAACAAAAAATTAACAGTTATTTTACGAATAATGCTATTTTTTAAATACGAACCCCTATTCTGGATTGAATATCTGGTGAGGCAGCATCGTGGCAACAATGTCCAAAGTAGGACTACTACAAGTAGCATATTAATATAGAATGGGACTGGCATTTGAGTGGACTAAGTTGACCTTGCTGGCTTCTTGTAACTTTGTAACTATTATAAAACTATCAAAGTTTACTGCCTTTTAAGAGAACCCTTCTAGCAGTATATTCCTGAAAAAGCCATATCTACTGATGCATATTATTCAAATTATGCACTTTAGATTAATACACTCTTTATTTAAAATTTTGTTGTGGCCAGCAGCAATTTGATCAATCAGTAGGTAGAACAAATATCTTTTCTAGGATTATTGGGAAATTCTAAAGTACAAGGGCGTACTTTATCTGCTGATAATTATTATAAAACCAATATTTTTGCTGAGCATTTGTTAACTATAAAATCCTATTCGCATAGACCTGCGATTTAGGGTAGCCCCAAAGAAAGTAGTCTAATGGCGTTAAATTGCATGAGCTCGCTGGCCAGTGGACGTCGCCACCGCGAGAGATGACCTTGACCTGAAATTGCTGGTGCAAAATGTCTATCGTGTCGTGCGCAGTGTGGCACGTAGCGCCGCCCTGTTGGAACCACATGTCGTGAGTTTCTATATCAGGCATATAATCCAGTTAAGGCCACAAGAATTGCTTATCATTGATTTGTAGGCCTCGCCGTTGACGGTTATGGCAATCCTATCTTCGTTCTCCAAAAAATACGGACCAATGATTCCGTTAGACGAAAATTCGCACCAAACAGAGACTTTTGGGATGCAATTAGTGCTGATGTATCTCATGTGAAATAAAATTCAATTTCTTAAGAAAGGGTGCTTCTCGAAAGATGAAGAATCGGTCTCGATGTTACATGCTTTGAAAAATACAAAATAATCTAATGATTAGTAGGAAATATCTACAAATCGATGTGGAATTGTTAGAGAATAGAGTGGGCAAAATTACTATTCTGTAACAAAATTTCACTTGTGCCTTATCCTTGGGTTAAAAGTGTTATTTCATAATTGTTTGTTGCTCTATTAAATAAAAACCAAACTGCTTTTGTGGCTACGACATTCAATTATTAAATTAGCCGATTTATGGTAAATAATATTATTTTGATACAAAGAGTAAAAGTATATAAAAATTTTCAAAAGTTATGTCTTTTTCAGTTATGCTATAAACATGATACATTGTATCTAAAAAGTTATAGAAAGAGTAATACAGTAGTAATAGCTATTATTTCCCTTATATTTTGTTTTTTTGCGACCTGGTCAGGAATGATAGTTCTCTTAAATTCCACATAGATTCAGTGCTAATTTAGTGAAAAATAAACTAGAGCTTTCGTTTGAAAAATTTCTAGAACAGTCTGGCAACTTAGGTAACTGTATGAATACAAAGCATGTCTACTCAACAGATCAGTTTAACTCTAGCCGTCACAGCACTTACATTGTCACTCGTCATTGATAAAAGCATTCATCACACAAGGCATCAAGAGGTTGTAAGCTTCTGACAGACACATTTTTCGCTGTGTAGGGCGAATTTATTATGGCAAGAGCGAAAAGGTACTCTGCGGAGAGATGTACTAAAGTGCGCGGAGCCTACAAGGCATAATGACAGTCGGGGATCAAGACAAACCTTGATCACCTCATTTCACCTGCGAGGTTCGCAAAATAACTCTGGAAGGTAATACATGTTGTGTTTTGTTTATTTGGATACTGGATTTTTTCAAATTTCTTTAACATTTCTAATAACACAAGTGAAAAGTATTTGTATATTTATACCTATGTTTTTATTTTATTTTCATACAAGATGGTACAGATGAGAAAGAGAGCTATGAATTTTGAACTCCCACAAATTTGAAGGGAACCAACAGACCAGTCAAGCAATTGTTTCTTCTGCATAATGAACTCTTCCAAACGTCGAACAGCCAAAAATGTGCCTGTTATCATGTATCCAGATCTTCAGACATCTATTGCGCCAGCATCATACAGTTCTGAGCTCCCTGTACCCACTCCCGCCAAAGGACAACAACAGTTTTTAGGAAGGAAATACAGTGGAGAAGATGATTAAGTCATTAATCCAGATTAAAGAGATGCACCTGAGTATATATCCCATACTATCCAAACCAAAAAGATCTCAACGAACTTGTCAGAGATCTTGGTCTAACAAAGTCTAATGCAGAGCTTTTAACTTCCAGACTCAAGCTGTGGGATTTGTTAGATGACAGTGTGCAAATATCATGTCAGAGAAAGCATAATTAGTGTTTTTAAAGATTTTTTACACGTCAAGATGAGCTTGGCTTTTGTCACATAGTGACCGATCTGTTTGAGGCAATCGGAATGGACTGTAACCCCAAGGATTGGTGCCTCTTTGTTGATAGCTCATTCTGGAGCCTCAAAGCAGTATTGTTTCCTAAAAGTAACATGTATCCATCGCTTCCCTTTGCTCACTCAGTCCAGCTCAACGTGGAATACAGAAGTGTCAAGTTCTTGCAAGATGCAGCGAAATATGAATTGTACTGTTAGGAGGTTATCGGAGACTTTAAAATGGTTTTCTTCTTTATGGTGCCTGGTAGAGCAGAAACACCGTGGCAAATTACCATCAGCGGTATTGGCCACTATGGACAAGGCTTAGCGTAATAAGAAACAACATCAAATGTGAGCCTTTGTTGGAGCCTCGAAAAGCACTCTGTTTCCTCCTCTGCACTAAAAATTGGGCCTTATGATACAATTCGTCAGAGCTCTAGATAAGGAGTCGATAGCTTTTAAGTATCTCCAAGATTTTTTTAAAATGGTGGCCTTCTTTATGGGTCTTCAAGGCAGCTTTACTAAGTTTCCTTGTCATCTTTGCGGGAGAGGTGTAAGCCGGGGTCTTTGTCTGTCTAAAAATAAGGGTAATGGAGAAGCTCACTAGGCCGGAAAAAGCAGCGTAGGACAGCTTTTTCGCAGTGGTTTTTGGCTTCCTAGCTAATCACAAGCAGAAAACTATGTAGAGCTTGTTGAGAACTACTGCAAGATGAAGTGCACGATGTTCTTGAAAGGCCATATTCCTGACAGTCATCTTGATATTTTAGGGAGAACATGGGAACGTACTCCGAGTTGCACGGCGAGAGTTTTCACTAGGATCTACTCGACTTTCAATGCTGCTATCAAGGATTGTATAATGAAAATCCGATGAAAGACTATATTTAGCCGCTATTTCGGGAAAATAATTTACAGAATAAGCATAAATAATGCAAACCTACTCATTTATAATATTTTAATTGTCTCAATTATATAATTCTAGATTAAATAAATATTTTGGATCATGTCGTTTTGTTTCTACTTTATGCAAATGAAAGTTCAAATTCACCACTTCCTTCCAGAAATCTCATTATTCTGGATACAAAAGCAAAGTTTGAAATAAATAACAGTGTTTTTTCAAGTATTTTACACACAAGCAAATAGAAAATTAACAGTTGCTACCGAAAGGCAAAATCGTGTTACACAGTGATTAGTAGACAGCTAATGATCTATATTTTTTCATTTACCGCAAGAATAACTTAAATACCTATCATTATTATATTGTTTGTGTACCCTGTTACAATTCTCATTGCTTTATTCTAATATAAATGCGTTGAAAAAAAGATTAAATTGGATTTTTTGTTCTATATTGAGCCTCTTGATAACAAAGAGCGTCTATTGGTTACATTTTCGAAAGGAGACCGTCCGACTTTAGAGAGCTGGGTTCTGTTCCCTTCATTTGATGGTGATAAAATCTTTAGTTACCTATTTCACTCTATATTACTCTCTATTATGTAAACATTGAAATTAAGAAATGTTTGTGATTTTTTTTGTTTTTCCTTGGATTTACCAAGGTTCGATACCATCTAAGTACGGTCACTGAAGCATAGTGTACGAGTGAACATTACGCACTAATTATAACCTATGACTCTTAAGTTGGGCTCATTCTTCTTTAAGCGTAACCTTTTTTTTTTACTCAAGATTATTAAGAGCCCAATCGCCAGATGAGGTGCGAATTTGGCAGATAAGAGAGTGACTTATGTGCTTATTTTCTATCTATTTTTACCATTAAAGCATTTTACACGTTATTCGAAGCTCTGTGACGTTAATCAGGCTGTTTGTCTGTGAGGCCAAACGACGGAAACGACTAAAGCACAAATGTGTCATAAAACCCAGACGAAAAATTAACTTCATCATTTCGCTTTTAACGGATTTAAACGGTATCCAATTTTTTTCTTTTAATCGCAGTTTCCGTGAATTGCTCCCTTTGCTTTAAAAGCAATTTCCTTAACAATATTTATACATTTTTGGTTTTTTTATTAGAAAGGAAAAGGGTAGAACACGTCTACGTTCCTGAACATCACATACCTATCGAACGATATTCTTTCGCTTCCACACCTTGGTTTCTTTATATTATTGTTCGAATGATAAGTATAAGTAAACAATTTTCCAAGATTTATTGCTACATTGCACATATTTTTGTTTACCCGCGTATTAGTAAAAGCTGGCACGAGATCAAATCAGTAAATAGAAAAACAAGGGAGTTCAAAGGATTCTTGGTTGACAAAGGTTTCTACAGCTAACAAAGAAAAAATAATGGCTGAAGGAAATACATTATATAGGCTTTAATGAACAAACCTGCTCAAAGATCAGATACATAAATGCATAGCTTTTTACCCCATGTATGATAGTCACTATTTCGGAACATTTTATGATCTCATTAAAATAAGTTTAAAAATGTGAGCATTTTTACCACAAACATAAAGTAAAGGTGAACAAAGTGTTGATATTTAAGGAAAACAAAATGTGTTAAAGGTACATCGATGGAGTGTTGAAAAGCCTCTTCACTCTTTGCGCATAGGAAGAAATTTACAATCAGTTATTACTTAGATAGAATAGAAAGTTTTATTATTGATATGAATGCAACAATTATATTTAATAACAAATTCCAAAGAGTAGTTACCTATATAATCAGATCAGGAACTGTTTATTCCTGGAAGAATTAGAATGAAAAAAGAATAAATCACAACTTTCAAAGATAAAAGGACACTCTAAACCCTGACACACCTTACTTCCTGGGCCGAGCAACTAAATAGCCACGGTGATCCATTGTCAAGGTTAGCCTTTCAAAGTTTATGTCCACCTCAAACCTGTGCCATTACCTCTTTATTTTGTGCATATTCACACCGATTGATCCGACGTCCAATGAATATCTTGGTAGAGTCCTGCAGTAGGTCTCAAACCACTGGTCGCTATAACATACTTAATCTATATTGATTAAGCATATTCCAGATCATTTCTTGTAGAGAGTATCTTTATGGCGAGCTAGAAGCGTTTGGTAATAATGATGTAATAACATCAGCCAATGAGAGGTTTCTCTGGAATCAAGGCATTGATACTCTTGCATGTCGGATTCAGTACTAGTGTAAATGATTTCCCATTGGCAGCTTTCCTTGGTATACAAATCTCTATTAAAGAATTCCCTTAATCATGGGACTCTTTGCAAAAGTATATATGTATATCATTAAATTCTATCTGCTAAGGTAAGCTCAAATCTTCGTTGTAAGAATGAAAGCAATATCTAGTGAGGTAAAATACTGGACTGAAACTCTCATACAATTAACTAAAATAACTGTTCGATCTCTACCTCTGATCTATTTTTCCTGCCCTGAATTCCATGCACCTATTATTTCCCTTCAATCTCTTCGGTTTGCCCTATGGTTTTCGAATGCTATTCGCATACATAGATAGGCATCTGAAGCGAGCCTGCGAGAGGCACCTAAGGACAAACCATGATCTGGGTCTGATAATTTTGCCTTGCATATTCGTAAAATTTTATTGAAAGTAATGAAGCAGAATCTAAAAGAGGGAACATGGGAGTGAGTGAAATTGTATGAAAGTTTCATATTACTAGCATTGCAATAAATGACGGGGCTGATGACACTAATATCTTCTTCTAAGCAAGATTTGGTGGAAAGAACTTGTTGTAGATTTTTCTCCATTTTTTTAGTTGTGGATCCATCTTTTATAACGATTCTTTTTTCGTTTCCTTATTCAGTTGAGCATCAAGGAAATTAGTGAAATAGTTATTAATGTTAAATTCTAAGTCATTATGTTTAGTTTATGATCTCCTTTCTACCATTATTCATATTTTTTTTCCAAATTTACCTCTTTTTTTGTGTCATATATATATATATATATATATATATATATATATATATATATATATTAACCTCTCTTTGATGTTGAGTGTTGATTTCTAATTTAATAATGAAGCCAATCACACATAGAGCTATTTTTCATTAACTGCCTATATTCACTATTTTGTATTATCAGATTAAAAACTTTATTTACTGTTCCGTTTTGATACTTATCGTGTTCTGCAATAATAAGGGAAATTTAGAGTAGACAAGAAAAGCAGAAGCAGTAGCAAGTAGAATGGAATCCTCGTAGCTTAAGAGGAATGGAGAAGAAAGTACATATAATCGTTAGGGTCATATCTACAACAGAGTTGAAGTAGATACAAAAGTAAAAATTTATATTCAATAACTAAATGAAGAATACATTTATTTTGTTTATTACTAGCATTTTATATGGATAGTGGTACATGTTTATTTACAAGCGAATGTTGTTAGTGAGGATGAGGAAAATCATTGATTGTTGACATCATTTTATCCATTTTGTTTTCTGTGCAGTGTATCATTTGTATATGATAAAGTAAAGTTGTAATTTTGACGTCTATGCAGTGGATATATATACATACGTAAATACGAAAGAGAAATTGCTGGCAACATTATTACTAGTTGCTCCAATCATTTCTCTTTGGTCTTATGTGATTTAATGCGGTTCTCCTTTGTAATATTTGAAAGAAATATTCAACCAATCAACATTGTTCTCATTAAATACTATTAAATTGAAGGAATACTCTTCTAAGGTATCATTCTTCGAATAAATATTTATAATGTACCATATATGGTGTGCAGAGTGGTCTTATTGATTTTTCTAGGTTAATAAAGTGATATTCTTGATTGAAATCAACTTGTTGAAGTTTGTATATGTTTGATCTTGTTGTTTCATTTTTCAGCACGCTTGTAGAGTAAATATTAATTTAGTTTGCCTAAACCTTTGATACCTTTAGAAACTTCTAAAACCGAATAGGAAGTTTGCGAAGCATATAAAGTTCTGTTGCTGATGAGAATTCTATATAGTATACGTTTAATTTATCGTTTAGGAAACAGTTTTGTTACGTGACTATTATTTATTTTTAATTAGTTTCATCTCTTTAAAGCATGGTGACCAAAAGTGAATAGGTCCTCCAAATCTGGTTCGACATATTACGAGGAAATTTATTCAGGAGAGGTCACAATTTCTAGTTCTTTGTCTTGAGATCGACCCGCATTTGTATTTAAACAAATATATAATATAGTGTGTAAATCGTTAGTTATTTTCCAATCTATTTCAATTTACGCATGTGTCTTATTCTTATACCACCTTCAAACTGCGCAAACTTACATGATAAACAATCATTAAGTTGTATTAAATACAGAGTTAGGAATAACATAAATACCTGATGAAAGAGGCACCAGGAATATCATAAAACTCATAAAGGCACTACCATGATATAATTGTAGAAATTGGATTGTGTTATCAGCTGCCATCCCTTAAGATCGTTAAATTTATTTTTTAGAGAACTCCAAATTATGCGAGTAAAAATAAAAAAAATTTTAAATACATATAAACTAGCAAAACCAGTTTGTTATATATGCTTTTCGCCCATATACTTGTCTAGCTTTTCCTTGAATGATATTACACTAGAGAAATTTACATCCCATGGCAATGCATTTCAAGAATCCACGACTCTATTAATAAGAAAAATATTTTCTCCAATCTCACATGGATCGAGATTTTTTATTTTTTTAAACAGTGACGTCTTGTCCTATCATACGTCTTCAGCTCAAAATCTTACCTATTTCAACTTAATGAATCTCCATAAACATTTTGAAAAGCATAATCTTTTCACTCCTTAAGCAAATCCTTTAAATGAAAACCTGTAAGCACTGTCAACTATCTATATAACTAAGGTGCCAAATGGAAGGTATCATTTTCAACCAAAAAGGTGATATCCTGTCTGATGTGGGGACCATGGCTAAATATAGTTTTCTAGGTGTGGCCTAACATACATATATAATGCTTAAGAATAACTTTTCTAATTTTCTAACTAGCATTTCTATTGATTAGGCAGGAAACTTTATTGAATTTATTTCTGTCGTTTAAACTATGCACCAATCTTCATCTGGGAAGATGTAGGTTGATGCAGGTTGCTGGTTTAAACTTAACCCCAAGACATTGCCATCTCTCACAGTTTATTTAAATACGGGGTCATTAAAAATTGAGTGATAGACTTCTGGGTCACCGGGAACCTCGTAACCTGGGGAAGGCAGG
Source organism: Ceratothoa steindachneri (assembly GCA_963969495.1). Lineage (NCBI taxonomy): Eukaryota > Metazoa > Arthropoda > Malacostraca > Isopoda > Cymothoidae > Ceratothoa > Ceratothoa steindachneri. The sequence continues at coordinate 63,327,658 of OZ018335.1, read as the reverse complement.
ATTTCCTCGGCTAAGTCAGTTCCTGATATCTTCAAGGTCACGGGTGGTAAGAGAGAAAACGATCCTCGTTTTAATGACTTTATTATAAAAATAACCTATTTGCTGCAACGATTGATGATAGTCCACTTCTTCTATTGGTTGTGTACTTGTTGGTATTAAATGATAATATCCAAGTAAATTAAGTTTTCTAACAAACGCGAGTGACAAGGTTTGGTGGTTAAATTGAAGAAAACTTGATTTCAGATCAGATGGAAATTTGTCCATGCACAATTTAAAGCGAAGTGACACGATTGACAAGAACATTATAATGTACTGCAATAAGAAGTGATTTGATCACTAATCGATTAATTCTGAGGTCTGAAGATCTAAGGATTAAAGTGCAACTTTACATCCAGTGCAATAAATTGCCATAAAATGGAATTTTTCGTTACTATACTTTACAATTCCACTAAATGTGCTTAGAGATACACTACTATGACAAATTTGGGTCATTAACATGACGATGAAGTAGGTCTCCGCTGTTTGAGTGATCTCAATGGTGAAATGACAAGATCTACGTAAAATTGGAGTGTTTTAGGAAAAATAATAAACTAGTATACACGTAACAGGACTATGTGTGTAAGTGTGCCGATGGTTTAAAGTGAGTGAGAGAAAAACTCTTATTTGATCTGATACCCGGGACATGAGATAATGCAAATACCCGCAAACAGGGAGGGGCAAAAGAAGTAGTGAAGAAGAAATGGTTTAGTAAAATAGTGTATTTGAGTATACAATTGTTGTCAAGATTTTTGTTTTTAGGTAATTTAAAGTTAACTTTGAATTGTAGCGGTAATATATATATATATATATATATATATATATATATATATATATATATATATATATATATATATATATATATATATATATATATATACGTTGCACAGAGTAATAATGTCACCGTTGGCAATTATGTATTCATGCATGGGTGTTGTCTCTTGTTCTGATAATAGTCGACTCAGTTCAGCAATGTTTGTGAAGAAAGCAATACCTTGGCTGAATTCAATCCTTTAAATATTTGAAAAAACCATCCGGTGCTGCTAAAGCACCAGATCTAATGTGAAGATCTCAGAATGTTTAAGTGTCAATCGTAGGATAGTGCATAGGATCAGGATAGAGTTGGATGAGTTGCAAGAGTATGGCGGCTCGGAACCTAACTCTAAGTGTTCTGATACCAAAAGAACGCCCGAATATGTCACTGAGATCCAGGCTACCCGTAAAGCAAGTTGGTGAGGCTTATGGCCATGGACTAAGGAGTGTCTGAGCCTCTCATGAGCTAGTTAGTGAATAAGAACTTTCACTGCAACTTATGCAAAATGAGAAAGAAGTAGGACAAAAAAGAACCAGACTGATGCGAAACGAAGAAACTGAGGCATACTCTTACTTATGGCATGCCTATAGTTCTTCTTAGTGCAGGAAATTTTCTGTAAGGACCAGGGTCTAAACTTGCAAGAACAACCGCTATTTCCCGATTTTCCCCAAATACGCACTCTCATAAAGACCATGTTTCCGGTCAAAGCATGGTATTTGGTGTGGCCGTATGTGTTGCAGCAGAGCTTAAGACTCAGGCTCGGTGTCAGAGAATTTCTTTGAGAACATCACTCCGAACATTTGTTTCCCCAACTCCCCAGACTGCAAAAACTTCGACTATTATGTATAGCGTTTAGCAGAGAGAGAGAGAGAGAGAGAGAGAGAGAGAGAGAGAGAGAGAGAGAGAGAGAGAGAGAGAGAGAGAGAGAGAGAGAGAGAGGAGAGAGAGAGAGAGAGAGAGAGAGAGAGAGAGAGAGAGAGAGAGAGAGAGAGAGAGAGAGAGAGAGAGAGAGAGAGAGAGAGAGAGAGAGAGAGAGAGAGAGAGAGAGAGAGAGATTAACATATATTGCTGCAAAACCAAGGTTGACCCTAAGTCTGGGATCAAAGAAATTTTACCGATTTAAACCACGGAACCAAAGTAAAGGCACCGAACAGGTTCCGACAAGCCCTCAATGGCTTGGTTGAGGCCGACGCCGATTTCATTAAAGAAATTTATTAGTACTATGCTTTTAGTCTGTAACATGTAAATTTGATGTATATATCTGTAGATGTAGTTTCTGTGTCATTTATTTTAGGAAATTAGGCGACCATTTTAACATGGCATGCTGTATATGCATGCATTCTAGAGATCTTCAATAATAATTTTTTTAAAGCAAAGCATCTAGTATATTATAAAGTGTGTTAATTGTCAAAAACTCTTGTCCAGCATTTTAATGCAATTTTCCCTGGAGATCAGACAGCTGGTCAAATATTTATTTGTCTAAGATTGTAATGAAGTACTAAAGTGGTACTGTACTATCTTATAACAGGTTATGTAACAAGGAGTAAGAAGGAAAGGAAGTACCCTAGGAGACTTTATGGTCCATTCAAAGAGAGTACCTTTAGACTAGCAATCGAGCAGGCACATGGCTGCACAATTGTTTTGCGTCCCTAAACGCCCACTTTTCAAGACTTTGTCTAGTCTTGACTTGAACTGGTCAACAGATTTACTGTTGATAACTTCCACTGGAAGTGCGTTTCACATACCGCAGATACTATAAGTGAAAAAATTTCCACACAGATTGCGGTTGTAACGCTTCATTCCAAGTTTGAAGCCGTGATTGCGCGTTCTGTTCTCACTCAGTGTGAAAATATCCCGGTAGTCAACATTATTGAGCCCTCGAAGTATTTTGAAAACTTCGATGAGCTGACCACGCAGGCTACGGGCTTCCAGCGAAAACAGATTTAATTCCCTTAGTCTATCCTCATAACTTTTATGTCGGATAGAGGGAATCAGCTTGGTTGCCCTTACTTGTATGCGTTCCAACCTTGCGATATCCTTTCGAAACGAAGGACTTCAAAATTGTACGGCATACTCCAGGTGTGGCCGAACGAGGCAGTTGTACAGACAAAGTACTATCTCCTTGTTACGGTATCCAAACTGGCGAATTATGTAGCCAAACATCCTTTGGGCTTTCTTCTATGCCTCGATGCACAGTTTAGAGAACTTAAGGGCACTAGTGATAGTTACACCCAAATCCTTCTCAGTGTCACTCGATTCAAGAGCAGTGCCCTTAAGGATATAATGGAATTGGGCGTTTTTGTGGCCGATATGCATCATTTGCATTTTTTAAAGTTGAAAGGCATTTGCTAGGTGTCCGACCACTCCCTAATCTTCCCAAGATCTTCCTGTAGGCGGCCAGTGTTTTCATCCTTTGCAACATTCATACCAAGCTTGGTATCGTCGGCAAATTTGGGAATCTTGGCAACCATGTCACCGTCCATGTCGTGACGTAGATGATGAATAGTGGTGGTCCCAAGACAGAACCTTGAGGCACCCCGCTAGTAACGGGCACCTACTCAGAAGCCTGTCCTTTTACCACGACCCGTTGCCATCTGCCACTTAGCCAGTTCTCGATCCAGCCGGCTACTTTTCCGTCTATGCCAAGCGCTCGCACTTTCCGGAGAAGGCGGCGGTGTGGTACCTTATTAAAGGCTTTCTAAAAGTCTAGGTACACCACATCCACCGCCTTGTCTCGATCGTGTACACTCAAAACGAAGTGGAAGAATTCCACAAGGTTCGTAAGGCATGAGCTTTGCCTTCGAAAGCCGTGCTGGGAACTCCTCAGTAGCAGGTTTGACTCTAAATACGACGTCATTTTGTCCAACATCATGCTTTCCATGAGTTAACCGACTATCGAAGTCCGACTGATAGGTCGGTAGGTTGACGGTTAGCTACGGTCTCCTTTCTTGAAGATAGGAGTCACCTCCATTGGCACCAGTCTCTAAGAACGCATTCGGTCCAAATTGACATGTTAAAGATTGCGCTCAGGTGTCGTGATACTTGGTCGCGCACGACTTTTAACACTTTAGGTAGAAACCAATCCGGGCCAGGTGACTTATTTGTCATTAGGCTACTGATCTTCTTTTTTATTTCCCCTACGGTGAAGTCTATATCCTCCAGCTTTTCCCCCGAGTAGGAATCCATTGGCTGGGGGATGGGACCACACTCTTCAGTAAACACTGAAGAGAAATAGTCGTTAAGGAGTTGAACATTTTCGCATCTAAGTGAGTTAATGCCCCCTCCTCATTTCTCAAAGGGCCAATCGTTCGACGAATTGGTTTACGGCTGTTCACATGTCCAAAAATCTCCTTGAGATTATCTTTACAGTGTCTCGCCACTCGGAGTTTCTCAGACCGCTTAACCGCCCTCATGCTGGACTTTACTCTCCTGGCTAGCCTTCGGTATTTGTCAGAGTCACCCGAGATCTTCGATTGCCGGTACACAGTTCTCTTTTTTCTAAGTAGTTGGCTGATTTTTCGATTAAACCACTTTTGTTGAACAGAATACCGACGAAGGCATTTCACAAGGATGAAACACGATGGAAGACTCATGAATGTGGTTTTTAAACTGTTCCACGAGTCTTTAACAACATCGCACACTTCTAGCCTTGCGTCAGTCAGTCCAGCACGAAAACCTGCAAAGTCTGCTCTTTTCAAATCGAGTTTTCTCGATTTACTAGTTGCAGGCCCTGCCCTTGGGACTTTGACTACAAATCTAATTAGTCAATGGTTACTGCCAACAAGCTTTTCGCCAACAGAGAGGTCCTCAACGATGTTATCCTCAGAGGTGAAAACCAAGTCGAGGATACTGTCATCTCTCGTTTACTCTTTCACCCATTGAGTCAGGAACTCGTTGTTCGTAAACTCCAATAGTAGTGCGTTCTCACCACAGGGTTCTCTGGTTTCCCAGTCAACTTGTGTGTTGAAATCACCCATGACGATAAACACTCTGTCTTCCACAAGTTCTCCTAGTAGCTGGTACAGATCTCTGTCCTTTTCAATGAGTTGGGTAGGAGGTCTATAAAACACTAGGGTCCTGTATTTGGCAGCACCTATCTCTAGGTCAACACCTAGTAGTTCATGGTCGGATACGATGTTGCAATCCGTCGAGTTGAGAGTATCCTTGACATACAACATCACACAGCCACTCTCTCTGTCTGGCCTATCTTTCAGGAAGAGCTGGTAACCGGGAATTGTGAATTCATCTTCAAAATATTGGCTTGAAGTTTTTATTCACTACTTCGTTATTGCCACCATCTCAGGTTCTTCTGTTGCCACGAGGCCACGGAGACCAAGAAACTTATTCCTGATTGACCTCGCATTGAATAGAAGAACTTTGAGGGAATCCCCCAAGTGTAGGACTCCCTACGCTCTTCCGTTTCCCGGCTTCTTTTGTGTGGCAGTACCCATCTTTGCCACATCTAAGCACGTCGTTCCAGGAGTAACACATTCATACTGTCTTATTTTCGCCTTTACTCTGGGTCGGACGCTCCTCTGCGTCCGCTGTACAACATTCTGGATTAAGTTACAGAGATCAGCCTTTCCCTTGAATAAAAGGTGCACTCCGTCCCTTTGGTAAAGGTCGTTTCGAATGTAAAAAGTGCGGTAAGGATCCAGAAAGAAAACCCCCTCTGCCGTACGAAGGTCGAAGAGCCGCTGGTTCAAGGTCACGTTCTTTGAGTGAGCTGTGCGGTTAGGACCTCTTCTTGCGAGCATTCCTACAACGACCCGTTTGCGAGTTCTCAATCCGCTGTTGTCCACAGCTCTTATGACCGTGCTGAGAATTTTCTCGCGGGGGCCTACTTTGCCTCCTAGGAAGTAGAGGCATTTCCACTCACTATCAGGGCAACGACTGAATTCTCGGAGATCTGAGATTTCTCAACCTCTACCCTGATGTGGTGGTTCCCCCGTCCTGGCTCGCAGCATACCTTCACACTTGTGCGAAGGCGGGCCGCTAGCATGAACTGCAAACCTTGTGCTTGGGAATCGCCCACAAGGGTAACCCTCGGGCATTTCCGTGCAGAGGTTTGAGGTTTTCTTTCCAGAAGCGAACTCTCAGGTCCCTCTTTTTTCTCCATCTTATTTTTCTTGTCCTTCTTTTTCTTCTTTTTCCTTTTCTTATTCATCTTCCCCCCTACCTTCCTTTGTTATATACTCTCCTGTTTTTATCTTTTCTTCTTCTGCTTCAACTTTCTATTCTTCAGCTTCTACTATATCTTCTGTTTCAACCTTCTCTTCTTCCTGCTTCTTTCCCTTCTTTTTCTTTTTCTTTGAGGATTTATCCGTAGCATGCTGACCTAGCTCTGGGGGTAAAACTGCAGATGCAGTGTTTACTACAATGCTTGACGTTAGCTCTGTTATTCTAACCTCTAGCCTGCAAATCAGTCCGGCGTGTTCCACTTTAAGGTGGTTTATTTTCTCCTCCAACTTCCTAGACCTTTCCTCATAAGCCCTGCATGTTTATTTTAGCTCCTTGATTTGGCCGTTCAGAATAAAATCGGTGCAGAATCTGGCCGGGTGGCATTTGGAATAACACCCCTTTGGAAAGTCTACGCACCACTTATCTATGTGGCATATTGCGCACGTGTATTTTAGACCTACTGGTCCTTTGTTGCCGGTCTTTTTGAACACTTTCTCTCTCAATACTTTGCGACTAATCAATGATAAAAAGGGGGGTTGGTGAGTTCTCCCCGCGTGAGTCGCTGCCGCCTATCCATCGGAGAGGTCTCGGATATTTCAGAAGGCACGCTCCATGTGCTGCTGTTCATCCGACCGAGTCGTCAAACCTCGGCGTGCCGTGGCTCTCAACCAAGCAGCACTGACGGTCCCCGAAGGGGCCATCGATTTCTCACCAGGTGAACAACGGAGCACACCCTGTACTAAACTCCTACTAGTTCCCTTCACGACGGCCAAGATCTCGGAGCAGCGTTTAATGGATTTCCAGCCATACCAAGAGACTCGACCCAAGGCTTTTTATTGGCTCGGCAACCAACCTGGGAACAAAGGGCCGTCACCTTGGACCGATGCTACCAGAGGCACCCGTTAACGGTCACTGGTAATGGTCAATAATTACGCGCCAGGGAAGGGGATAACGGGGCATTATCCTCATCCCATTCACCTCTAGTCCTAGTCTCTTGCAACCAGTAAGCGTCGATTGGCGTTGTTTATAGAGGTTCCAAAGCCTCTCTTCTGACACGTGAGGTAGCTGCCAGGTACTTATATGTAAATAGATGGAAAAAGGGTGAGAGTGACATGATAGGAATAGGGATTGTTTTTTTGTTGCTATTTTTCCATAAGTAGAAGAAATAGGATTAATGTAAGAAAAGGGGAAGGATAGAGTAGGATAAAGAAAGACGCACTTAGTCTGGAACCTAATTTCCGCTTAAATCGACAAGGTAATCCCTGCCAGGGGACCAGAAGATAGGTACCCCCGCCGACATAGCTCAAAAAGTCGAGGGTACGAACAAGCTCTCTTCCCCTGACAAGGGGGCGTCACCTTTCTCCCTCTATACTAAATGTTTAAAAATTACATAAAATCACATATAAATCAGTATCATTATATATAGAATTGAATTATCTTCTCCACATTATCAAAAAAAGCCTATATAATGCCATAGCAACTTTCTACTACCCCTCATAAGAAATCCTGAAAACAATACGAATTGTGCGGCCATTCCGTTTCCTCCTTTAATTGAAGGCTTTAACAGTGACTTTCTAAACCACCCTTCCACTCTCCGAAATTAAAATACCCCTTAATTATTAGAAAGTATTTTCTTTCTACTTAACCACAAATGAAATCCAATGAAGCTCGTGTGTACTTAGTCCTATTAAGTGCTATTAAATCCCCTTGTTTTACATACCTAGGAGAGGAGGAAAAATAAGTAGATTTTTTTTCACTGTCCATCTGGTGCCTGCCGACTAAAGCATAAGTTGGCGTAATTATTTTGTCGCCAAACGATCTTCCTAATTAATACAAACGGATTTTGTAAAGATAAGGTACCTCAAGGTTTTCCCGACCCTAATATTACCTAACCTATCCTAACTTAACCAACCTAATCTAGAATTGGCTGGGTGAAAGACAATAAAAGACAAACAAACTTAATTCCAAAGGAGAAAAATACAAGTAATTAAAGGGAAACCAAGAAGTAGAAGAAAGACGGATCCTGTGTCGCGAAAACCATGACACCAACACGGAACAACACCGAAGAGAGTAAAATCGAATGGAGAGGCAAACTTCCTCCACAAAGACAAATATTCCACGAATATGTGGTGACGAACTCTCACGAGTACATGTGACAATTGGTAGCGATCACTGTCATCGTATGACCGGGTAGACGCCATAATACACACACAGCCTACTGGCTGACCAAAATTAAGGCTATTCTGGGGAATAGCTTTAAAAGTGCTTTAAATACACAGTTGCTAGGCCAAGGAATATTCAAACACGGCTACAAAAATATACTCTAATAGGACTAAAGATTACATATACATATAGAGCAAGTTAAATGACAATGCAATTAAATATTGACAGGTCACTGCTAAGATGATTGACACTATCAATTAAGTTTGAACAGAGGGATAATTAATTAAGTAATGATTTTACAATTATGCAAGTTCTAAAGCAAAGGTCATCCTTGAGGTTCGATGCGGTAAAAGTTGGAGGATCGTGACAAAAAGGGGGTTAAATCCCTTTTACCTTGATGTGCGGCGAGTAGGACCAAGTAGGTAAGTTCGACCTTGAACTTGTGGGCGTCTCACGGGTCCCCAATCCAACTTCGGGAGACTGAATTGGGGAGGGGGTCTTATTATCCTTAATAGGGAAACGGAGGGTGCTTCGGAGATAGCTTTTCCGATCCTTAAATTCGAGAGTCGTGGTGAGAAGGGTTGAAGCTCGCTTAACTATCTCCATGAACAACACTGAATGACGACTAGCTTTTCCTTGGCTTCTCAACAATCAATCAATTCTTCTCTGGACGAGAATGTAGTCGATTCCCTCTCGACTACGAAGATGATACGGCTAACGTACTGTACACCTTCTTCAGACACAATCCGCCTTTGAATTCTAAACTGACGAATATATACCCCGAAATTATCTAGACGGGGAGATAGATTCATTGCCACAGAATTCCTTACTTGCCTTGGATCGTGATAAGGTTCTATAGCGCGAAGTCGCGATGCCCACTTAAGGGTCTTTCCTTGTTCTAATTTTCTCAGTAGATAGGGAACATGAATTCACAGCGTTCAACGGCGAACTAGGGAAGTCAGAGGGGGAGGGATTCCTTCTCAGTCTCATTCTTCCACAATCACGATCTTTCAAGGACAAAGACAGGTAACGTGCGTGAAGATGATCTACACATGAACATTAACCAATAATGTGCCAAACAGTCTAGTGGACGTCGCGAAAAATATCTAGAAAAGAGTATATAAGAGCACAAATGTGATATCAGGCGAGCCAGTGTTACTTCGCGTATTTCATTGCTGTCTGATAATTTTAAACATGCAATAGATTTCTCCAGGCCGAAGTAATTTACCCATGTAGTGATTTTCATAAAATAAAAAGGTTTGAATTCACATTAATTAGAGAAGCTCCCGATATCATCCTTTCGGATGGCCATTTATAATGCAGCCTCCTTAACGGAAATTTAATGTTAAAAGACATGCTAAATGATCTTAAATTCACATATCCTTATTAAGAATATTGAGTTGCTTTCTAAAACTTTTATGGTTAGGACTATGTATGTCTCTTCTCAGTATATGACTGAAGATGGTAAAAATAAGAAAAATTCCATACCGAAAATTGTTTCGCGGTTTTATTAGTATATATATATTACTGGAAAATTTATTAGGGATTTTTGTTAAAACTATTGTCGTAGAATTAGACAGTTATCGCCTATTTCTAGATTTCTTCGTTTGTTCGGGGAAGGACCACGAGAGCCTAAAATAATAATTGGAATTGAATTTAGTTGAGTGCGCCGGGATTTTTTTATTCGAATAAGCAAGCAATTAAGACTGCCTCACTGCTTCGGCGTTTATAGCTAGGCTGCGGGGTTTTGATAGTCTAACTGAACCGAAGAATTTCTCGTCTAATCTCACCGAAAGTTTGCCGACGGCATAAGGCATTGCTCTTTCCGATAACTCTCATTTCACAAAGACACCATCAAATAAATTCTTACTCAATCTCTCTTTCTTTGAAAACTATTTATTAATAACTCATTAATCAGCTTTTTAAATGGAATATTAAAAGTCAGTTATACAAAGGGAATAATTAAATGTCGGAAAGCGGGTCGATTATCGTGAAATTAAAGCAAATGGTCGTTTTACCTTTAATGGGGTCAGCTCGAGGAAGGGAGAAGGCCAGCGGACGCGGCCCTTGAGTGAATATCCTTCAGCGGTTCGACGCGAGGAATGGAAAAGACCAATGAAGGGGGCTCCAGATCGAATATCGTGATGGTGACGAGGATGAAAGGGGGGATTGGGCTGAAAGACGAGTTCCCAATCCTTCTTGAAGACGGACGATGGCTCCTCTGCTCCAGAAAAGTACAACCGCCAAATCGAGACTCTGAGCCGGCTTGGCCCGAAGTCTCACACTAGAAACTGGAGATCCTTTCGGGAGGGGGCAGATGAGACAAAAGAATTTCCGGACAATTCTTCAAGGACGAATCGATTCGAGTCTTAGTCTGAACAAAGTAAGGCTTCACAAAATAGATGGGTTTGGCTGGTGAGATCCGATCTCGAAGTATTACCGAATACCTGAGAACTTGAGGAAACAGACACAACGATCTGAACCGAAGTTGAATGGTTCTCATTATAACCAAAGACTCAAAAACCAAGGGTATTCATATGACCGCCATTTTTTATGCTCAATCGCTGTGCGGCACAGACGTCTAGCATAAGACTTTTGGCGCCTATAGGGATTAGCGTTTGTCGCCTGACCCAGGTCTTAGTTGCCTCCAATGATGTGGGCGGGAGACTCGAAAAGCAGCCTCAAAAATACAGAGATTAGCGTTTCCACGGTAAGCGCAAAGCTTTTAGCGCGCTCAACGTGAATAAATGCACAGGGCAAGCAGCTGGCGGATATTCCTACTTCTTTCTTTAATTCCCCGCTTCTTAGCACTCTCACGTTACTGTACAACTGTACTTGGAGTTAGATTTTTAGAACGGAGTGAGGGAATAAAGTTAAGGGGCAAATTAAGGGCATATTCGTCTTTGACTTCTATTTCCTTAAAAGGTCTGATACAGGTTTGTACTCTTATAAGTTGCAGCCACATTTCGTCCATTTGTAATCCAGTCGTGCTCTGTGTGTAATGTTTGTTTGTATTTTAATGACTTTTTCAGTCATATTGTGGTATAATGGTTACAAATTCAGATATTATATTCACTTTAAAGTGCAAATAACGAAATATTTTCATTCTAGGATCAGTTGTAGTGATCTTAGGCTCCCCAAAATTGAAAAAATAGAAGTATATTTGAGTTAAACCACATTTAAAAACAAAAATATCAAGGAAACTAGATGTTTTAATTCAAAAGATTAGGGTAATTATTTAAGAAAAACCAAGTATGTCTAATAAACAATGTTGTTAAATATTGCTGGAAACGAATAACAACGCCTAGGCTTGTTTGACAAATATCACTCGATTATAATAGAATATATTGTAGTAACCCTTCAGGTCAAGTAAAAGGAGAAAAAATCACTGTGTATCAAAGAACAGTTAACTACACACATTTGGCAATTAGACTACACTCATAACCTCCAAAGAAACAAACTAAGGTTGCTACAACGATAATGACTTCACCCACTTCCTATGCCAAAATTCACATTGGGTAGATTTCTAAGAAATTGTATCAGTTAAGATTTTCCAAAAAGGTGGATTAAGGTATTTATATAATTTTGGATTGATAAAATATATTAAATAATATTTTCGAGGTATAGCCGATATATATCTATCTATGGAGGACGATTAGATTAGGCGATGAGGTAAGCTAATGAGGGGGAATAAATGAAGGATATTGTTCTCTGAGTATGCAGGCAAATAAAAAAAGCCAGTGAAGATTGGGCGTTAATTACTAGCTATGGCTGAATGCTGTTATTTAAAAGAGAAGTAGAAAAATAATATTTAATAACACAACACAATCAAAAAATATTTACACAAATAAAAGGAATTGGGATTATATTGAGGGATAATATGGTGGCTCCATAGGCGGGCAAAAGGAACAAGCTAATGAGCTTAAGGCAGGAAATGACCAAACACGGATAAGTCTTTAGAAGGTTAGGAATTTGTGATAATATGTGACTTCCCTCAATCCCGCATGCTTCCAAATGGTAGGCGGAGGCAAGAATGATTGAGGCTTGGGGGGAAACCTCCATAAGTAAATACAGCCTCGTTCAGAATCATCTTCGCGTGGCTTTCAGGCCCGTACTCTTGTCCTTTGACCTCGTGTATGATAGCCACGTGGGTATTTAAGGTACAAGTGGGGCTTCCTTGACTCAATTCTTTCACAAATATAAAATAAAAATGATAAAAATTAAAGATCTTACATTCACTCTTAACTTCAGATTATAATATTATATTTTATATTGTTCTAAATATTGTTTTCTGACGAATTGATAATTATTGTACCTGATGATCACGTGCAAAGTGTGACAAAGAGAGTTGGTGAAAAATATAAACCTAAATGTCTCCCAAAGACGGTGAAATTTATGCAAAGGTTATGGTTGACCAGCACAATCTACACAGGGTACACATCGCTTGTACATTGTAGGGGGAATATTGAATGAGCAAAAGTACATACAGGTAGTATAAAACCATCTTTACCTAAAATAAGGGAGGCGTATGGCGACAGGTGATGGATTTTCCAATAGGATTCGGCCCCATATGACATTGCAAATTCTGTATAGGATATGCTGTCTTATTGCCACCATGGTCAAGAAATTCACTATATATGAACCTTATTGGGAGTTATGGTGGAAGTTGAAGGAACAGGTACACCAAATGCTAAATACAAACAAAAAACTTATTTGCCGCCCTATTGTAGGTAAGTTCCATTCAGAGAAAATCAATGCATTATGCAAGACACTAGTTAGTTGTTTGCCTTGACCTGTTCAAGGCTTTTATCTACCTAGGGAGATCAGACGATTTATTCGAAAAATAGTTCTGCACTAATAGTACCAAATATATAATCTGTCACTATGTAAATTTTGTTGATTTTATATTTATATTTAAAATTACAACAAATTTAATAAAATCCGAAATGTCTATATACGCTATATAGACATGGATGAAAGTTTTGAGACTAATATATGTTTTTATTTCTTTCATTCTTTCTCATATTTACGTGATAGGAATAACTATTCTAAGATTTTAATTATTTCAGGTTTATTAAAAAGTCAGCAATTAAAAAATAATAAGAAAAAATGCATTCCATCGCTGAATTCGAAATCGCGCTCTGGTCCTGTTCGATCAAAAGGGTAAATGATGACAAATATTTATTAAGTGAATGATGTGTAATTCTTATCTCAATATATGGTAATATTTTTTTGCAAAAAGAAATGTGTGAAACTTTATAATTCCAAAATGGTTCTTTCCAAAGAAAGGTGTAGAACAATTGATGTTTTGCAAAAGAGTAGCCTGAAATGCATGGAGATATTTGCTAATATTATTTTATCGAGGGCCACCATCTGTAATCTGTAAGATAATTAATGACTTTATAAACAGTGGTTATTCTGCTGTAAATAGGACTCATGGGCACCAAATAGCTTCAAATGAACCCAAAGATCGCTTACTAGTAAGGTCCTAGCTCAAGGCTAGGGTTGATTCCAATGCCAAGCTGTCTTATGATTGGAAAGAATCATGTGTGAGAGCTTTACTCATTACAAAAATGCGGAGACATTTTCATAATTTCACAAACCGAGAAAGGCTGCAAAGTATCCTTATCTCATAAGAAGAACCATACGAATAGCCTCCACTTTTTTAAGAATTACAAGTAACGGATGGTTGAAAACTGGGCAAAGTAATATTCTCTGATGAAGCTCTTTACTTCTTGTTTAGAAAGTTTGGAAGAAGTCTCGGTAAGAGCAGATGATGGGAGCACTTTCACGTGTCTTCTGCCGTGACTACAAAGTTTTTACTTAGAAATTACATCGAACCAGATTTTAACCTAATAAAGAGGTTAGGGGGCGATGATCAAAGTGGCGGTTAATAAACAGAAGCCAGCCAATCTGAGCAGCCATGGGAGATAATTGAACAGAAATGAAGCGATATCAGTCAAGAAATACCAAACCTGGTCTCTGCCAAGCAAAGACGAATTGAATCAGTCCCGAAGAATAAGAGAAATCATTCCAAATGTTGACTGCGCGCATCATTGACTTTATTTATCAATAAAATGGGTTTGTGCTCTAAAATTTATATATTTTACCTTCAAATTATGATAGAAACATACTAAAACAAAAGGCAACGTTTGATTAGTTCTATTAAATTTTAGGAAAAATATAGTACTTTCAATATGTCGAGGAATAGGTCACCTCCCTAGACAATACGTCTATATATATATACATATACATATCTATTGGTTGGAAAGAAAGAGATAAAAACCACGAAAATATGTATATATACAGTTATATACACATATATCCTCTAATGTACGTACGTGTCCTTCGCTACGTACAAGTAGGTTCACTTCGCAAAAGTAATGCGTTGATTACGAGGTATAAGAGTGTGATTTTAATACAGGGGCTGATAGCGTTTAATGAGTTTACCAAGTTGCAGTTCAAGGATATATTTAAAGAGTGAAAACCAAAAATATAATTTTAATAAGTCACTAGTTAACATATATATACATACGGGAAGTATAGAAAATGTAAATAAGAATAATATTGGCAGACTATAAAAAATTGGCAATCGGTTACGTTAATTACTTGTTAATTAGCTTCTAAATGGGATACTATAAATTAATTATACAAAAGGAATATTTAAAAGTCGGAAAGTGGGTCGATTAACGGGAGGAAAGGAGACTGAAAATTGTCGTTATTCTTTGACAAATATCCTGAGGGTGACGAGGATGAAGGGGGAAGGGGCGGACCAGAAGACGAGTTCACGATCGTCCTTTAAGACGGATGATGGCAACTCTGCTCCAAAGAAGTGCAACCTCCAAAAATCGAGACTCTGACGCGGCTTGGTGTGAAATCTCACATGGTCAACTGGAGATCATTGAAACGGAGGTTCCAGATGAGACGATAGGAATCTCAGCCAGTCCTTCGGGAAGGAAGCGATGATTTGAGACTGGCTCTGAACAGAGTAAGCCTTCACAAAAGAGATATATCTGCCTAGTGATCTCCAACCTAGATGGCAAACACGAATACCAGGGACTTAGTGAAACAGACTCACGATCTGAACCGAGGGCGATGCGATCTCAAACTCAATCTCCTGATCTTTGAAAAACCTAGGGTATTTATATGAAGGCCATTTTTATGCTGCTCGATTGCTGGAAGGCACAGACGTCTGTGAGAAAGCTTCCGACGCCGAGAAGGATTAGCTTTTGTCGCCCGACACCGATCTTAATCGTCTCCAATGATGTGGGTGGAAACTTTCGGCTATCTATTTCCTGACTACGGAGATCAGCATTTTATCGGTGAGGTAAAAGCTTTTACCGCCCAGCTTAAGTACACATTCTTTCTTCTTTTATTTTTCTCCTTGGATACAGAGCTTTCTCCATGTGGGGCTATACCTAGTAGGCATAGGGATGAAATCAATTCAAGAGACAAATTAAGGGAGTATTCTTCTTGGCGTCTCTTTCCCTTACACAATACATTTGGCCATGACCCTATGTGGTTTTGAGTGAGTTTAAGAGTAGAGTTAAAGGGGGCGATATGGAATGGAAGGATGTTTGAGAGTTAGTCTAAGGGAATATTCTTTCCAGCGAGGTGCAGGCTAGAGTCGAAGGGTGGCTGGTTGGTTGCTTTATGTTTGATCTGAGTTGTTTATTGTAATGGTGTTGTTGAGTGAAGTGTGCAATTCTTTTTTATGCCGGTTATGCTTCAAGCCATGAAAACTAACTGATGTACAATGAAATCGGTGCAGATGGAAAGCTTATGTATTTGTGAATTAAGATATAAGCTTGGTGTGTAGGCTAGTATTATTTTTATGGATTCAAAAGTGGATGGGTTTAAATGTTTCTTAGGTTGTAATCAGGATTTCTGAGTTTGTGGCTAGTAAAATGCGCTTTGATGTTTCATCGTTGTTTGGACGTGTTTTGATTTTGATGTAGTGAGATATAAGTGTATTGAATTGCGAACTATTCTACTCAGACCATTTGCTCTGGATATGCTACATAAACTTTCTGTAGTGTATTGGTAGAAAGGGGGAATTTTTTTTTAGGAAGGCGACCTATTCTGGTCTTTCCTTATAATATAAACTCCAATAAAGGCCTACCTTGCCTAGTCAGTTTAATTTACAAAGGCCGACTATGGCCGATAACATTACATATATTTAAAAATGCTATTATAAAACATATTCTAAAATTTAATATTGTATAAAAAAAACTTCTAAGCATAACATTAGGCAACCTTACAAAATGTATATTTCATAAAGTATTCATAAAGTCAGCCACGGGATTTTCAAATGCTAGTATCAATGTGTGGAAATGTCGGCGCCAATATTTGAGTGTAATTGAGTGCCTGTCATGTTTACTGTAAGTTGAATAAATAGTCATAATCTGTTCCCATGGTACATTGATTGAGGGAGTGGTTTATGCACAGCCGGTGATTGTTGCAAAAGGATATATTTTGTTTTGCTTATCTTTGATTCAGCAATGGGAAGGCAAAAGACAGGTAATGATTAATTAAATTAGGTTGGGATAATTTGTTTATATATAGTTAATAGTGTTTATTTTTGTTGTCAAATAGTAATAATTATTCGAGTACTTAGATATTTTTGACGAAGTATGAGAAGAACTGTTGTGTATCATATATGACGCTTCATATACTAGGTTATTTATATAGTGCAATGCGATGTTTATAGTGTGACGTTAGAAAAGTGCTTTGATTCGTCTCTCTGTGTGATAAATAATATTACTCTGGAACTTTTTTTAGAGGAGGATATTCTGTGGTTTTGATGCAAGTTCTTCAATTTTGTAGGAGATATGTCATTGTTATTGTCATTGGATGTTATTTGAGGTGAGAATGAATATGTTCTAATGTTACGAGAAGCGTTTTATTCAAGTGGCACAACTGGCGTCCGTCATCAAGGTCATAGCTACCCAGACAATAAATAATCTCATTTTTATGATACATTCAAAACAGACAGCAAAAAAAAAAACAAAATACAACAACAAAATAACAATCCAAAGGCGAAAAAAAGAAAATAGACAGTGACGGAAAATGCTGATTCCAGCAGGCTCGAAGGAAATAGCGCCTTACTCAAGCCCCCAAACATGCAAATTTTTACCGAAATAACTAAATAATTTTGAGGAATTACACCCACTCCAAAATTTCAAATAGCTGGTAGTGGCGAGAGCATGAAACTGTCAAGAGTATAAGGGCCTGATAAGTCCATACATCCTAGGAGCGAGACACGTAGGTGCGCAGATATCCCCCGAGAATGGGACATTAATTAAGAATGTGCCGGATTGTCTGTGTGATCAAGCAGGCGTCACAATGAATTCAAGCATCTGGCGTCTGTGACTGTTCCGAGAGAGATAGAAAACGACTTCAATCAGTTGAGCATTAAAGACTAGGTCCAAAGCAATAGTCGCGGCATAATGGCCGTCTATCACCTGAGTGTTGCAATGGAGTCAGATCTGGAGATAGGAAAATGCTTTCCAGTCACTAATCCGTGCAGGCTGTTTAGTTCCATCATGAAGTTACTCATTACCCTTAACTTCTAAATGTCCAGGACCCCATCCTCCGACATCATTACCAACTTCATTTCTACATTAATTCAGTCGTAGCTTAACGGATACTGCAAAGATGAGAAAGTGTATCATTACAATGGCTTTAGCCAGCATTGCACATTGTAAGTCAATTTAGTCAAAGTTTGTTCTCCAATACTGGACTCAGAGCGTAATCTTCCATACTGTGGAGTGTATTGCAACCAGGTCGGTCGTGAAGAAACACAGCGTCCGGAAAAAAGCACTGCTCAAACAGTGGAGATCAGGCATAAAAGACGACCTCCTCTTAAGATATGGAGCAATCCGTGTACACTCGCACAGTTACATTATGACACAATATGTGCTCCAAATATAGAACACATTACTCAAACGCTGTAGTATCATTTGGAGAAGACGCGTTGGCACAAGTGTTCAAAGGTAGCCCTCTCTATGGTGGCTTCCAAGGGTAGAACCATTGGTGACACCATCTCGTATCTGCCTGACCGTAATCAAATGGCGTCGGGTTTAATTGGCATATTACGGTGGCAAGGATACCTTTGAGATCGATGTAGGTTGAAATGACAGCTGGTAGATCACGCGACATGTGCATTATGCACTGTCTACACCGGAAAATGAGCGGCATCTCCCTGGAAACGACAAAGTCTCTCTTGGTTTTTGGGGGATAGTAATAAAGAATCATTGTGCATCGAATAAGAGCCCCTACATAACTTGACCATAACAAAATATAAATCTTTTCTGAAATTCGACATATCAACTAAAAGGTGTTTTTGATAGTTTTGTGACATTGCAACTAACTGGCTTTTTTTTTGGCAAACCCCAAAATGGGAAGAAAACAGAGGAAAGTTAGTGCAAAGTGTCGAGTTTTTCATGACACATGGACAGGAAAGTTCTTTTTATTCACCGCTTCGGTAATATGTACTATTTTCCTAATTTGCCATGGCATTGTTGCCGTAAATAAAGTGTTCAACATCAAGTGGAACTATAAAACTAAACACCCAAAGTTAAGTCAATTATTGGACAACAAAGGAGGACGAGTTTCTTCAACTTAAAGTTCAGTTTAGAAAAACAAAATTCGATATTCCAAAAATGAAACATGGAATCAAATAAAAGTACACGCGGAAGCTACGAAGCAGAAAACATGAAACCTTTTACTAAGTAGGAATTCATGAAAACATGATTGCTTACTGAAGTAGAAATTTTATTTTCCGAGAGCAAAACTTTATTTTCGAATGGCTATCACTCTGAAAGAACAGTTACACGACGAATAGAGGAAATGTCAGTGGATCTGAATATTAATTTTAAAAAATCGTTGCAACAATTTAAAGTTATCAATAACGCTTGATGATAGTACCTGATTCTACCGACACGGCCCCTATAAAAGGCACTATTACAGGAGTAGACACCTTGAAGCACTACTCCAGTGTACTACAAACATGAATCTGGACATATTAAAGCTAGTATGCGTAACTACAGCTCGAGCTCCCGCTATGGTTTGACAAAGTAAAGGTGCCGTGGGTCTGCTTCAGAAAAACGTGGAAGATCTCGGAAGTAAACAAAATGCCATCATAGAGCACTGCATAATCCACTAAGAAGCAATGTGTGCTAAGATATAAAATTTGAAGGAAGCGATGGACGTAGGGGTGAGAGAGGTAAACGCGATTTTCTCAGGGGATTAAACCACCGTCAGTTTCAAAAATTTTTGCGGAAGCAGAGAATCAACATAAGGATTTGGGTTAATTATGCGACCTTCGCTGCCTCAGTCAAGGTGCTATGCTTGAAGGAGTATATGCACTGCAGGAAAATATAGCTGGATTCCTTGAGAGCAGAAAAATAATGTCACAGAATTTCGCGATTTCAAATGGCTTTTAAGACTAGCATTTCTAGTAGTTTAACACCCTATTTAAACTGTTTGAATTCCAGCTTCAGGAAAAATCAATTAATACATGACATGTGGGTACACAAACTAATTTGAAACAAAACTACGATTGTGGGAATGTCAGCTGGAGAAATCAAATTATGCATATTTCCCTACACTCCAAGAGACGAAACCGAAAAGTGGCAACACATTTGTGACTGTGATACTCGTACGTGATTAAACAATGGAATTTTCCTTTCGGTTCACTGTCATCCAATTTTAAACTGTTCGCATATCTCTATTGGACTTTTATAAGAAATATCTTTTCGAACCCAGGCTATATATCAACTTGACTGGTCATGCGATAAAAATTGCATCAGTGTTCGGTAGGACATATGTGTGTGAGCAATTATTTTCCAAAGTAAAATACACCAAAGTTAAGTTAAAGACACGAATTACAGATGAAAATTGAAAAAGGTACTTCTTCTAGCTTCAACCTAGTTATCAAGCATCATACAAATTGTGTCCCTTATAAATATCAATAGTTCAATGCAAAATTTTTAATGTATACGAACTAAAATATACTGAATCTATTATAATTTATATTTTCATGGTATACTATTATTACCTTCCTTAATTTATTATTAGGTACCGAATTAAGCATTTAAAATTATAATAGTTAAATTTTATAATGTAAATTAGGAATGTGGTCCTTCATCAATTCATAGACTTTGCTTCTGTCCCGTTAGAAGAAAATTGGTGCCGACTCCTGCATTAAACCATGCTATTTTTCCCTAAAGGGTTTAACGCGCAATTTCACCAGTAGTCGGGTCCAACTAGGCGTGTGATGAATGAAGAAAAAACAGAAGAAGAATAGATAAAAAGTATAGAGATATTTGAATATAGAATAAATTTAGGCTTCCCCAAATGAAAAATAGAAATATAATATTACTGATAGTATTATCACCAACTTCTTTCATTTACTTATGGTGGGAGCTCATCAACCCCATTTTGCGTTTCGCGACCACAAGAACAAAAGTTTTGGCGCACAAATCCCTAAGTCATGTTCCTCTAACCGGGTTTAGTTGCCTTTAACGACACTCCCTAAAACACAGTATAGGTTTTTTTTACCTTACATACAAGTATATAATATTTATTATTATTATTTAAAACTAAGAACGGACCTGCGATCATTAATTGCACAGACTCCATCAGTAAATTTGACGCCTCCTCCCGAGAAAGAAGGAATTAAAGGCTTCTAACTTCAGAAGTGTTAAGAAAGGTGCTTTGACTTTAGGAGTGTTAAGGAATCCCCACCCCCGCCCCCTTTACCTTTTTATGAGGCATAAACGAGTGAAAAGGTCTCAATGGCAAAACCAAAAAGAGTTCCGCCATTTTCCTATCAGTGTCTATTTCTCTCCCCATTAAGTCTTTTTATTATCCTCCAAAGGGTAATTTTGCTCCCCGAGAATTTCTGCAATTTTCAATCTGCCTCGGAGCACCTAAATAACGGCATCCTTTGCTCAGTTCTCCAATTACCTGCGCTACGGAGTATTGTGTCTTGGGAGATAATGGAATAAATAGTGAATGGGGTCATTCTAAGGTATAATTCGTCGGCTCTAGTAAAAATGGGTGTTTTTGGCACCTGCACATGGGTCTAATTCCTAATTCTTTGTTAGTTTTAAGGTATTCCGATGAAGATGAATTATGTAGCCAAATTAGGGTTTTTATATTTAGTTTATGGTTTGATATTTTTAAATTACTAATCTTGACTTATTAGTTTTTTCTATACTTATGTAGTTTATTTGCCTTTTTATACAATTTTAAGTTAATTTTATTATTTATACAGGTCAAGATTTGTTTTCAAATATTGACATTTTTTGGAAGTTTCAAAGACAAACGTTTTTAACTTTTAAAATGATGCTCACCGATGTCATTCCAAACGTACTGAACTTAGTAATAACGTAGTAGGTTACTTTTGAAAGTATATTGTTATTTTGCAAAATTTTAAACTCATTGCGTCATTTCTCTTTATTTTACTCATGTTTTGGCCTTATATCGGGCTGACTATTCAACCAATACTAATTTGTTTTAGTTCTGCAGGTGATCTGCAGAACTAATTGCTTCTTTTTATTAGTTTATATGGTTTAATAGCGTCCGGTGGTTGTGGTAATTCGAGATTAAAGGAAAGGGCGAAAAATCCAGGACAATCTTCCGTTAGTGTGTTTAAGGTCACGTTTCTTTCTAATGCCCGCATTCGACCAAGTGGTAGCTGTCGTAGGTCAAGTCAGATCGACTGATCTCCGTTTGCTTTCCGTGTCTCGGACGGCTTGCAGATAGCACGCATGGCAACTCTGTAGTTTAGCATTGACTCCAATAATGCAATTGAACTTTGAGTTTCATTAAATCTCTGACATCGACTATTTATACTTGCCAGAATTAATTCAACTATCTAGAAGGTTCTGTATATCAGGCTGGGCGAAACAATATAAAATTTACGATTGCATAAACATAAATAAAATACTGGATATGAAAGATAAATTAAAAATAAAATAATGGACAACAAAGACAAATCAACAATAAGATAATGGACATGAAAGGTAAATCAGAAGTATACACACTCGGCCACGCACGACCAACAAAAGGGGATTCCAATTTCAGGTGGATCTGGCACCCAAAGATTCGGCTGCTAGAGATGAGCACGAGAGGTAGGAGCACTGAGCTCGAGTACTTTCCAACAGCACGGATTAGTACATGGCCTGTTGGAAGTTATGACGAAAAATACAGCCTTTATTCTAGTAACCACAGTCAGCCTCGAAAGCAGGGATCAAGAGAGTATTTGCCGGGGATCAAGCTGCGCTCGAGAGATCTTTCTCGTTTGTTTCTTTTTTTGTTGTCTTCCTACTCTTGGGGTTTGGGGAGGCCGAGAGAAAGAAACTCTAAGGAGAGACAAATAGACACTTGTAAGGATAATGCAAGCGATCATGGCACTGGGTCGTATTGCAATAATTATGGCCGGGTCTTATTTAAGTACGGAATTACTCAGAGGGCGATAAATGTTTTAGTTAATATTTACCAATTATCACAACTTAATTCCCGCCTACACTCGGCCAGTAATCAGAGCCTACAGGCCTTACCTTATCCGACGTCACCTCTTAGCCGAATACAAATTTACCTAGGCCAATGGTTTACTATTTATAAAGAGATGCCGGAAGTGTATTTTACTTTTCTATATAGAGGCGCCGGGAGTGAATTTAGACCTTCAAACCATCTCGCGGAACCTCTCCTTGTTACAATTAGGCTCTCTTTATTGCGTGTTATCAAAGAGAAGTTACCTTAGAAAGAAGCCGATTAGGGGTTATTTCAGTTTTACCCATATCTCTTTCTCTCTCTCTCTCTTTCTCTCTCTCTGACATCTCCCCGCCCCCCTCAAGATGAAACTTCCCTGTAGGAGTGATAACCAATACTAACTCAATGCACCTTGAATTTGACGTTGTAAGAATTTTTTTCGTGTCCAACTAATTATCCCTAGATTTGGTTAACAGACTCATAGGCAAAATATTAAATGACTCTTCCCATCCAAAGGTTGAAAAGATAGATGTTCCTAAGGACTTGCGATATTTTCTCCTGCCTGAACTCGGTCCTCTAAATCAAGAGACTTCAAGACGATACCGAAAAGTTCTTTAGAGTTTTTTTCCGCAAATACATTTCCGAATAACCTTCATTAACAATATAAAAATAGGTAATTTCTCTCGTATCAAGGATTTAACCACGGCTGAGTTGCGCAATAGTATTGTATACAGATTTTCTTGACCTGGATGTTTCCAGGGAACATATATTGGTAGTACAAATCGCTCGTTACATTCGAGGGTTTGCGCACACCTCGGCATTAGTTGCCGAACAGGACATTGACTCGCTAGTAAGGAAGTCTCGCCAATTAGAGCTCACATTATAAAGTGTAACGTTGATGCAAACATCAATAATTCTAACATCAGCCAGCTCAAAATTATGGAATCTCTCTTTATAAAAACACATTCGCCTACGTTAAATTCAGACTTAACCTGCCACCCATTATCGGTAATAGCCCAAACCAACCAGCTTCAGACCTGTTGATATTCTACCGACAACAAACTACCCATAGTCGTGTCCGAATTTGGTAAATTCCATAGTCATTCCCCTCACTCGCTGACAGTAGGTAAGAATTTGTTCCTCTCCTTTGCTTTGAGCTTGTCTGTATATGTACTTTTAATTATTAATACTTTACAATTTTAGAGGTTTACTATCTTATTATTTGCTTTTGATTTGTATTTAGCCTTAAGTTAAAGTTTGTTTGCCTTACAAATTGTGTTTATCCCTTTAGTCTGATGATGGATTGGGTAATCCGAAACGTGGCTTGGAATAAATAAGAATGTTACTGATGGTCGTATCCTTTCTACTGCAATTATATATATATATATATATATATATATATATATATATATATATATAAATATAAATATATATATATAAATATATATATATATATGTATATATATATATATATATATATATATATATATTATGTCGTTGGTTAGGTTAGATCTTCTGACCTCCGTTTGCTTTCCGTCTTTGGAAACGGTTGGCGGATAGCACGAAAGGCAACTTTGCAGTTGAGCCTTGCCTTGAATAATTTAATTGAACTTTTCATTGCAATAAATCTCAAAGAGTGACAAATAAAACTTGGCAGAATTAATTCAACTATCTAGACGGTTCTTTATATCAAACTTGGTGAAACAAATTAAACTTTATTACTGTACAAACCTAAATAAAATACTGGACATGAAGATAAATCAAAAATAAAATAATGGACATGAAAGATAAATCAAAGTATACACACCCGTCCGCGTACGACCAGCAAAAGCGGATTCGAATTCCAGTGGATCTGCCACTCAAAGTTTCGGCTGCTCAAGAGGAGCAGGGGAGGTAGGACCACTCAGCTCGAGTACTTTCCAACAGCATGGGTTGGGTTGGCACTTAAGGCCGATTAGCACTCTGCCTGTTTGAAGATATGACGGAAAATGCGACCTGTATTCCAGTAACTACAGTTAGCTTCGAAAGTAGGAATCAATGGAGTATTCGCCGATAAGGAAGCTGGGCTCGATAGGTATTTCTCGTTTGTTTCTTTTTTTTCTTGTCTTTTGGCTCTTAGAGTATGGGTGGCCGAGAGAAAGAAGCTATAAGGAGAGACAAAATAGACACTCGTAAAGATAATGCAAGCGATCAGGTTACTGGGTCGTATTACAATAATTATGGCCGGTCTTCTTTAAGTATACACCTTTTCATAGGGCACTGAATGTTTTAGTTAATATTTACCAATTATCAAAACTTAATTTCAACCTACACTTGGCCCAGCAATCAGAGCTTACAGGCCTTACCTTATGCGACGTCTCCTCTTAGCACAATATTAATTTACCCAGACCAATGCTCTACTATTTATATCGAGCCACCCCAAGATTTTACTTTATCTCTATAGAAGCGCCGGGAGTGAATTTAGACATTCACACCATCTCGTGAAAACTCTTGTTGTTACAATTAGGCTCGCTCTAGGGCGTGTTATGAAACAGTAGTTATTGCACATCAAAATGAAGCCGATCGCATGTTCTTTCCTTCCTACTCATTTCTCTCTCTCTCTCTGACTTTAGCCTTTAATTATACTGTTTTCTGCGCAAAAACTTAATTCAATCTAGAGGCCTAACGACATTTAGTAATCGCCGTGTGCATTCAAACTTATAGTAGGCTTTTGATTTCGGAAAATTACGAGTTTTTTAAAAGTTGAGGGGTGTGGGGGCTATGGGGGCAAAGCCCCTTATTTTGAAAGTACCTAATAATATGTTGTTTTGGCAGAAATAGCTTAAAGTAGGCGGAGCTATCGTTGTCTTAATCAGTTTTATGTGTAGTTTCCAAATCTAAAACTCAATTTCGTTGGAAACGCATACTTTTCTCAGTATGGACTTCGATCGATTATGGAAAAAGTATGTATTTGCGTAAAAACCAGTGTCAGATCTACAAAGTAGACCTGAAACTGCATAAGAAAACCCATTTATAAATTTATTTGCAAAAATCTGATAAAACGAATCATTGCCCTTTTACATTTTTAATTTTTTTATTATATCAATGAAAAATATGGTTTTGTAAATGCTCTTCCCTTCAAAAGTGTATTGGTTCAATCTTTCATATTATCAGTTCACTAATGCAATTCAAAGAAACAGATTAGCTCAGGGTAGAAGCATTTTGGAAGGATCAATGATCCCTAAATGTCTACGTACCCCAAAGAAGGTAATCACGATATCTCCTTGTCTCGCGGTGACCTTGGTATCACGGATAACCAAACCAGGAAGTGTTGATCTTCCATTGACCCGATTGTTTTCAGGCCCCTTTCTTAATCACTATAGATCACAATCTGCTCTCCCTACCGGGCTCAACTCGTTATCTTTCGTCGTGAACAGTGTATTGGTACCAGCTCGTGGTTTTGGGGCAGTTGGATTGCCTGTACCTACTTTTTGGAAGATGGTGAGGGGAATGCAGTTACTATCAATTGAGAATGTTACCGAGACATGATATCCACTTAGTTATGGTCAAACTTGAAAGATAATGATATTGATAACATCTGGATTCAGCATGATGGAGTGATCTGCCACACTTCAAGCCAAACGCTTCATTATCCACGAAAATTTTATGGGTGTTTGTTAAGTCACAGAGAGGTATAGGCAAACAAACCACGCATAATTCCAGGACTCTATGTTGAAATCAGGCGTGTGATTAGAGGCATCAAGTCACACATCTGTAAGAGAGGTATCGAAAATTATGAGGAGGGCATAAAAGTATACAGACTCAGTGCAGGTGGACATATCGCCGATATTGTGTGGACATATCGCCGATATTGTGTTTTATCCCTAAACGGAATCCAGAATATAAGCATATTTAAAAAAAATTCGTTATTACTATTCACCTTCCAAATTCACCACCCTCAATAAAACACTATATGTTACCTACTTAACTAGGAAAACCAAAATCTGTGCTATTCAGCATAGCGAGATATGTGGGCCAACAACAGTTGGAGACGGTCCTGCAAAATTTGCATCTGAAGTGCAACAAAAGAGATAGAAAGTTTATCTACGTAGAGCAGAGCAAGAAAATTTGTGGCAGCACCGAGGTGTTACCGTTGGTACTTTGGCAAAGAGTGCGACACTAAGATAGTAATTTGGGATTTATCCCCTCACTGATTGTGTGGAGTGTCTCCATGATACTGTAAATCAATGCGGTTTAAAGGCTCTCTTCAGATCGAAAGACCGTGGCGTAATGCTGTCTATGACAAAATGACTTCCTGATAGCATTTTATTATCGCAGGAGAGGATCAGAGATGAAATGAGAAGTACTCAAAGGCCTTATCAGCCGAATTAAACTTCTTGACTTGGATTGTGGAATCAGTCATGTCCTGAAATTAAGACGCCTTCGCCTACTCCAAGAAGCAGTGAGACAGATTCTCAAGACAAAGAGAGCTAGAAAATGATAGCAGGATGGAAAATTGCTCAATTCCAAGAAAGAAATGGACCAGCTATCACCCCAAATCAGCATGTGCAACCGGATCGCCAAGGGACAGACCGAGTCGTTAGAATTAAAGCTGTTCTCAAGAAGTGATGCATATATTCATCTTCATTTAGATTCTCTATTTCTAGTTCCTCGATCAGTTTAGCAAGACTGTGAGCCTTATAATTGATCGTGTCGTCTCCCCAAAACGGATACTTACACTTAAAATTTTCAGCAGGAGAAAGGGCCTCTAGAAAACCTTGCGACTACGCGTCCAATATCCACCGGCGCAGAGTCAACTGACGGTTGAATGTACGCAAAAATAAGGGTATTCCGTGTATTCAGATGTAGTTGAGCTGCCATTGCCTATGTGAGGTATATATAGCGAGTAGAAGAACTAATACATTATGACGGGAATAAATTGTGCATCCTCCTGCTCCCCCATCTTGTCGTAATGGGATTGGAAAACCATTAAAATGACATTGAAAGCGAGTTCGCGTTTTTGGACGGTCCCGCGTCTCCGAGTAGACCGATCCAGCCTTGGGTGCGTGCGTTAGAGCCGTGCACAAATCTGTATGCATAAATTGAATATAAGATAAGGACCGCCTAAGAATTGAATTTTATGATGCAGCCACTAAATAAAAGGGAAAGAAAGCAAAGTAAAAGAAAATAATAAACTTTTCTCGCGTACACACACCCCAAAAAAATTATTTGCATTAAAGAGCTGCAACTCCCACCTCTGAACGCTCCAATGACCCCTCATTTTTGTATTTCTAAAAGGCCGAGGTCAAGAAATCACGCTTCTACAAGTATAATTTCAGTCTGGTGCCAGAATCAGAATTTATATTTGGCTAGGAGCAGTTGTGTGAGGGACATACACGATTCAATCCATCACTCAAATTCAATAAAACCTAACTCTAAATAATAACTTAGATTAAAAGTGAAAGTTTCTCTCTCACTCCTGAAATATGCTATGTATTGTAAGACTCCTAAAGTCAAAGGACCCTAAATTTAATGTAAAAATATACATTTTTTAGAAGTATCTCTTAGCTTGTCTCTAAATTGTAACACTCAGTGTCACGGAGGGGAGCTGTTCTGTAGTGCCACAATACAATGTGAATGAGGATTGACAATCTACCCTCACAGATGAGGGTCATTAAATAAATATAAGATTTTGTCATATAAATAGTAACAGATAACATATTTTGTTAATAATAATATAATGTCATGTAAATAATAACGTAAAACATTGGATAATGTAAGTAAAAATATATACACATTTTGTCAGATAAATAATAATATACAACTCATACCTCTTAAAACCTGGACTGAGCTCAGAATATTGGCCAATTGCATACTGGTCTCAGGACCATTTTCATCATTATTTGATGTTACTCGAAAACCAGGGGTAATAATTTTTTTTCTCTAAGTTTGCCAGTTTTCATATATATACATTAAGTCATGACAATGTATAGACGAAATATAATGGTGGAATAAGAAAAGGTTAACTGTATCTAATTTATCAATCTCTGCTACATTGCTGCTGAATGAAAAAAAACCCCATATATTATTATGATTTAACTTCTCATTGGTTTCCATAGATTCTCAGATCATAATGGAACACTAAACATCAGTACAATAAACAATACAAATCATTCTGACTTCCAACACTAACGCTTAAGATGCAAGGACACCAGCCTCAGCTGCTCAGCTACAAACAGGCAGAGGAGAAAAGTTTCCTCGTCAAAACAGTCCTTGCTGACCCTGTCCAAATACTCTGCAGCTGTTGCCATCTGGTGGCTGGCGTCGATGGTAAGCGTCTTCAAACGGGCCAAGACATTAAGAACCTCACTTGTGGTACTGAAGGTGCCTGACTTGGCCGTGAGATCAAGAAACTACTAAGTACATACGTATATAAAAATATTACTGACAATCTAATAGCTTCAAAAGTTTCCCTCTGAATGCAAGTTTCAAGCATTATTAAAATAAACACGTGACACATTTTTTTTTATTTCAGAAAACCCGCAAATGTCACTGTGTGCGCTACCTTACGAACTGACACTTTAGTGCCTGACACATGCATTCGATATTAGATACTCGGGATGATAGTATGATTTCTTTTAATGACAGTTTGTCCTGTAACTTCATCCAGTTCCTTCATCCTGATGGTAATGGCGTGTGTCCGCATTCAGGAAGCAACACGTTTGTCATTACATATCCAGTTGGTACTCTCTCCTGAAAATTATTGCCCAGGGTCTGTAGATACTGACACATTGAAACTAAAATTAAATTTTATTTGAATGCTAAAAACAGTAAAGAAGTTCCTTGGACAACGTATTTCATATGTAATCGATGGAGTCCACCTTTTCGGCGATGAACAGGGACACTCTGTTCCTGGATTAGCAGGTTTGCAGCTTGACGTCCGGCTGATCAGAGTACCATTTATGTAGGTCGCCTCACTGTTTGCTTAGGCTTGGCTGAGCTGAAAAGACAATATTGGTTAAGAACTTTACTTCCATTATTGACAAACTAGTCACATTTTTCACATGTTATTTTTATATATTTACTTTCCTCTCCTATAACTGTTTACTCCAGTTCTTCTGTCTCGGCTACTGAGGTAGGCAAGGAAGGGAGACAGAGAGTATAAATTGATTTTTAAGAATTTGATATCTACATCAGATTTTCCTTCAAATCTTTTGTAATAGACATGTTAACTAGTTGTAGTCAATGGGGAAAAAGTCAGCCATACATATTGCCAACATATTTAAAATTTGAATTAATTACGAAACAAAAAAAAAGAAATACTACTGATAAAACTTGTATGTATATGGGAATACTAAGAAAGAGTACATTGATATACATAATATGGATACACCAAAGGGATGTTCACCGTAAGTCTAAGATATTATAAATTTACGCACTCTGGATAGGAGGTGAAGCTTGAAGGAACAGCATTAAGTTTGAGATATTTCCGCTGGCGTTCTGACTTCCGGAATGTTTCGTGGTGAAAGTTATCTGCCAGCATGGTCTGGATTCCAACCAGTATCATTGCGTTTTAGCGCAGAGTTTCACTTCTTATATATCTCTTGCCTGTCAGACTTGGGGAAGGCAAACAATGAGTGCTTACAGGGTTCTTGGCCACCCGCTGCAATATACTCCTTTTCTGCTTTCCTGTGTCTGTACCAAAATCGGCAAATGATGACAGCACACTTAAACATGCTGAGTTCACCATATTTGAGTGAACATAAGGGTAATAATATAAAAAATTATGTATCATAATTATTATCATAAGCCATAGCAACAATAATGATAATAATACTGAAAATAATAATTATAATAATAATAACAATAATAATAATAAAAATTATTATTAATAATATTATTATTGTTGAAGAGTGGTAAAATATATAAAATGTTCTACTAATTATCAATTTTCACTACATAATGTAAAATGCTGATTCATCCGATATTAATACTACTATCACTATGTACTAGCTACTACTACTACTAATTGCAACAAGATTAGTTCACTAAACCCACACACACACACACATTGTTGTGGTGGGGAGTCAAAAACCAAAGTATCGTCCTTAAAACTTTCCAAACAATTTTGGCAGAAAAACACAAGGAACAATACACAGACTTCTTCAAACTTGTTTAACATTAGAGCAAAAAGGATGCAGTTTTGGGTACAAATATACAAAAATAATGTAAACTTACCATAGCTTACGGAGACAGGTGCACGTTACTTGTGGCTGAACTCACTGATGAACTCAAGCTGGAGTTCCCTGCGGCCGGCAGCATGTTTGAATTCAGTGGGATCATTATGCCCAGGCGACATTCATAACATAGCACAGTGGCCTGTCCTGTGTTAAAGAGGTGTATGTATACAATAATGATCACGTACACAATAATATATACTGTTGTTGTAAAAGGCGTTAGGCAAAACGAATTTTTCACATGCATTTGCGCTCACACAAATTAATACCCGCACGCATATACACTTACACGGCTCTTGTGATATCTGCTGAGGTCTTTTTGACCAAGGTTCTGGGAAACGCCAAGGTGTACCAACAAACGTCAAAACAGGTTCAGTCATTGACATCGAGCTGAAGACAGGAAAGAGCTGCTAAACACAAAATCTAATTCTAGAAATTTGAGATAAAGATTTTCTCTATCCATTATATACATCTCTGAGTAGAGCCTAGAGAACTCAGTAGTAATCAAATTCTTTGTGACTAAGCCTACCGAGTCCTCCGCATAATAAGGTGTTATTGAATCCACCTTCCGAGAGAGATCCTTTTCCTGCAAGTAATCCAACTGCTCTTTCCCAGTCTACTTCACTAAAATCAAGCGAGCGGATAATCTCCCCCAAATTGGAGTCAGCCCAATGTCAGGCCCGTTAACCAAATACCCCAATGGCGCTTAGTAGAATTTAAGCAACATTGGGAAAGGTTATTACTTGGATGGGAAATGTGAAACCACGGAGTCGACCTCAACCGGTAAGCTGATAACTGATAACTCATATACCTACAACCACCCCAATAACCGATCACCATGGACTTGCCCTAAACTAATCGACACGGGTAATCAATCAATCAACTTCCCAAACTGTAGCGACGATAGACCCGGGTAATAAAAAACTCCCATGATCTAAGCTTTAGATGCGAAACCGTGCTTCAACTTAGCGGAATTTCACAGGATCCATGTTCTTACCAAATGCACTCATTTAGAACCGTAAGAGTTTAATTTTTTCAACTTTTAAGATGAAATAAAAAGAGATGTTTAATTTAAAAAACACATGTAATTATTTATATTTCGTAGATAGAGTTTATGACGTAGAGGAAATAAGGGTCATATAAATCTACTGTTTACTACAAGTAGAACTTAAACTTAAATATAGTAAAACATAGATAACTACTACTTAGATTTAGATACGAGTATATTTAATATTTGAAAACAATTTTTCCCTTACGAAATTATACTAATATCTCCCTTTCTACGTTTGAACTTGACTCTAGAAGACTCATTGAGCACATCTAAAAGAGTAACTGCTCCCAAATATTGATTATACTCATTTATGACAAAGGTTTTATCGATTTTAATCATTTGGTTTAACTTTCCATCCAATCGAATGCATTTATCAAATGGTTCTTTTTCAGCGTACTGGAGGTTAAATATACTTCTTTGTTACCATAGCACTTGTTATCATTTGTTTGTCTACTACATTAGTCTTGAGTTTCACGCTCTGCCCTTTTCAGTCCTCTTTCTTATTAGAGGATATTTCATTGTATTCTCGAAGTCAAAAATCTGTGGTAGCACAAAATATCCTCATATGTTAGATTTCTAAACAAAAGCAGTGCAAAACTACGGTCATAAAAAAAACTTTATATAATTATTTTTTTTCTTTCTTTCCATTGGCCAATTAATTTTTGTTTTTCTCAAAACTATATCTTGATAAGGGAAACTTGAGGAGCTGATAAAATTCTATAATCTCATAATATATATAATGTTTATATATATGCCTTGACTGATATTATTTCTATGAACACCAGAAAATTGTAATACAAGGAAAAGAAATATTTTCTAGTTAGAAGGCAAAATATGGAATTAATGATATAAACGAAGAAATTTTCTGTTCTAAGCTTATCGGGTCTAAGCTTAGAAGGAGTAGTCACCCATTTTATGCTTAGATTAGCGTTCTAAGTTATTCTGATAACCTAACCGTTGTATCGGATTTTGGGTGGGATTCTATTGTTGATATTTTCCTAAGCTTATTTTTAGTGTATGTAATGTGAGTAAATTTAAACTAAACATGAATATTGTGTTAAGAACTTATTGTCAGCCTATGGTAGGTGTAATAACCGAGTATCATAAAATCCTGTTACACGGCCTTTGAAAATTATCATACGGGATGAAGACGTTCATTTGTAAAATTCCCCAAACAATGATTAACTGCAGATTCTAGCCCTACCTACACTTATATGTATAATCCAAATAAATTAACTAATAATAAAAATGAAAAAATTTATTCCAGAAGAAATTCGCTCGAAATCAGTGTATGCACGAGAAAAAATAATTATTAAGGATATTGCAAAGCATTGTGTTGACACAAATTTTTCATTCTGCAGCCACGCATTTTCTTAATTTGAGTGTTCTGCTTATTATACATAATAAGATTCCATATATTTCTCATCAATTATATTTTTAAATTCTATTATTTCAATTTTATGTGTTCATACTTTTAAAGGGATGTGTACAGGATTTTATGTTAATTTATTTTTAATGGACTCGTTTCTCAAGTAATTATAGATAGTTCTTTTCCTGATGTTCAGCGTCATCAACAAACTTCGGTACACTGAGTAGCGCCTCTGAGCGTTCAAAGCTGCAGCCATTCGCACCTTAACAACAAAAGAAAGAGAGACAAAACAAACTGTGACAGGAACTAGCATTATGAAAAGAGCGTTCAGCAGCCTAAGTAAAGCAATTGTGAAGTGAGGGCAAAAGTTTTGAGACTTTTTTTTCATATAAGAAAATCAATACAACTCATCAAAGTATGTTTATATTAGAACTTTAATTGAAATATACCAAAAATTAGAGCCCATATAAATTAATGCGCGGCGTCAATATTTACAATGAGGTTCTTTGTTGTTTAGGATTGCTTCAATTCAATTTGGTATGATTAAAACCAATTTTTTTTATTATATATTGATAAATTATTCTATTTTTGTTTAATGAATACCCGAAATTTCAGACAATTAGAAGGCTTCTATTTATTAACTTTCAGTTTGATTATAAATCCAAATTCTCTATTGGATTAAAATTATGCAAATTCCAGGGGCAAGGATTCAAGCTCCGATGTTATTTTTAGCCAAATACTTTATTATTACTTACTTTGTGAAAAGTTGTGCCATCTACCTGAAAAATACGGTACCATCCCTAAATTGACATTGTACAGTTGGAAAAACTTTTTCTGTAGTACGTCTTGGTACCATTTTGAGACAAAATGGAGGTGTTCTTTGACAAATGTATTTGAGCGCTAGTTCCATAGTTGAGAGGCAGCACCAGACACTAATTGTTTCAATATGCTTCACCGTTGATACAGCACAGGAATCGTGAAAGCGCTCTTCTTCTCTCTTCCTAAAGAAAGAGCTTCCTGATGTTCCAAACAAACGGAAAGGAATTTCATTAGAAAATATCCTGTTGCCCCTGTCTTCAACAACCCATTCCTTATATTTCCTATAAAATTAGCCCATATCCTAATTTTTTCTTGGTGAAATGAGGCTTCTTCATAATTAATCTCGATGGGAGACATTTCTTGAAAAGGCTTTGCTTCACTGCGCTGGCCTTGGAGCGTTCACACCTGCCTCATAAGAATCGTAAGCAATCTTTTAACTTCAGGCATCCCAATTCATATGCTAAGACCTTAGCATGAGGCAAACTTGGCGTTCATTTGAAGGCCATGGGCGTCCAGAAAACATGTTCACAAGAATGAAACGAGTGTTTTTAACACCATTAATGATCATACAGAAGGTGTTCCTTGATACAATACCCTTACCAACTATCTCTTTGCATTTTGTGATTTATGGCCTTACGACCTTGGAAACTTTCAATAATTCAGAGATTAACCTTGGGATCACCTTGGCAATTATATCATTCGAAAGAAAATGATAAGGCTTACAAATATCGTTCGAATCAGTTGAATAGTTTGGAGGTAATTGCCAAATCATTCCCCGGCGGTTAACGTTGGGAGAACTTTAGCAATTATAACATTCAAAAGAGTATGTAAAACAATATAAGGGTAACAAATTTCGTTAGAATCGGTTGAATACTTACAATGTTATTACCAATAAAAAAAGCAAAACGGGGACTCATCGACCGACTGACAGACATAGTGAGATATAGACTCGCCCGCGAATAAAAATATCACACCTACGCTTAAAAGGAGCAAACTTAATAACGCAAAGCGATTAACTTTAGTTTATTTCGATTTTCTAGATTTCATAGAGGTATTTTTTTAAAGATTTTGAAAGCGCAAAAGATGATAAGCACTTCGTACAATTATTAATATATAGGCATGTTGTATAAGGTTGTCGATTCAGTATGACAGTGCACAATAAATTATATTTAAAAAATAAAAGAATGAGTTTTAAAAGATATATTTTAAGCCTAGAAGGCAGGGGAATAAGATTTAACAATAAATTTGTTAAAAGTAAAGGAATAAAAATATAATAAAAAAATTTGCCAATTATGAATTTAAACTAACCAACTACGAGATATAAGAGGAATTCTGTAATTGTTAATATGAATTGAATCCATGAATCCATTTATGTATATATTATACATAAATAATTGAAAATCACATAGCACGTAATATATAATAGATATATTTAAAGGCACGAAGAAATGAAAACAAGCAACACACCCACCTGGAAAGTACGCCAAGGAAGATATTACGTTAACTAATTTCAGCTTACACGAGAAAATGGGAGATATAGATACGGAAAAATAAGGCAAACTATTTTAACCTTTATATTAACAGAAAATGTATAAAGGAGTTGTATTTGAAGCTGTGTCCTCAAGCGCTCATCGCTAATATGACCACGACGGTTATCGCCAGGTCGATTCAAGAAGAATTTTGAATAACGAAGTGTAGGTGTTTATCAAGTGATAGAAAAGACAAGTGTTTTTCTAGTAGGTAGGGTCGCGGGCTTTTTTGATAATAATAATTGAAAATCACATTACACATGATATATCATAAATGGATTTAAAGGCTCAAGAAAGAAAATGAAAACTGTTAACACAACTCGGAAATGGGAGATATAGAAGCGGAAAAAAAGGGGAAACTATTTTAACCGTGATATGAAAATGAATAAAGGGGTTGGATTTAAACCTCACTTATCAAGCACTTATCGCTAATATGATCACGAATCTAATCGCTAGACTTACCAGCCTTACACCCCCAAAAAGTTCATTTAATAAACCTTTTGAATAACAAGGTGTATTTAGGTTTTTATTCAGTGAGACACAAAGGTTTTTCTAGTATGAGGGATCATGGGCTTTTTTGGTTTATAATAATTGAAAATCACATAAGACGTGATATATAATAGATGTATTTAAAAGTCCAAAGAACTGAAAACTGGTAACACAATCTTTAAAAAACGCTAAGGAATATATTACGCGAATGAATAAAAGTTTAGAAGGAAAATAGGAGATATAAAAACGTTGAAATATGGCAAACTATTTTAACCGTTATATGAATTGAATAAAAGTGTTGGATTTGAAACTGTTTCATCAAGTGCTCATCACCATAGCTACCTGCCTCAACCCCCTAAAAGGTTCATTCCAGAAACTTTTTAAATAAGCAATTGATGGTTTTTATCAAGTGAGACACAAGATAAGTGCTTTTCTAGTAGGTGGGATGATTGTTTTTTTTTATATTATAATTGAATATCACATTGTGGGGAAATCGATATTGCACACTAAAAACAGAGACCCTGTTCGGTTACCGCAGCGCCCCGACGCTAGGCGTTGTAACCCGGTTCTTTAACTCCCCCCTCTCTCTCCTCTCTGACCCGCTGGCCACCAGACCTAACATTAAACCCCGTGAAGTACGAATCAATTTGATTTCTATCTCAGCGTACATAAACAATGCCAAGGGGAGGAGAGCAGGTGCAATGCAATGTTTAAACAGTCACTATTTCCTCTAAGATTTAGGATCGAGTTTTGCGTAATAAAAGAAATTATAAGAGCTGAGACCAAAGACAGAAGATACCTTAAGGCTAAGTGAAGACGCTCGGAAAAGTGTCGATATAGGAGAGAGGCTTAATACATAAGCCCTCATCCCCCCCTCCATCAAGCAACCACAGTGGGTCGGTGAAGTATATATGTGGATAACTGGAGAAGAACCAAGAGATCGAGTTAGATATCGACACTACAAAGTCCGGCGACAGGGCCCGGCACTATAACGCAACAGAACAGAGAAGAAGTTCATTCTGAGTCAGTTTCTGGTGGTAACACCGAAAATTACCCTCTTGTATCGAGAATCACTCTCATACAACTCTCGTCTGAGAACCCCTATCTTAATTTTTAACAAAAACAAAAGAAATTCCTCGCCATTGAGGAATACCCAAAGTGAACTCCCTCAATCCCCCCTCCATCCGTCAAATAATTCACTTTTTGATCATCGCTTGTCAGTACAAAGCTTCTCAAGATTAACCTGAAGATTGGAAAAAGCCGACCTTCACGATCCCTTTGCTTAAATCATCTAACTAAGACAACGTGGCTAGCACCATCCGCCTCGATCACCGAAATCACATGTTGCTCCAACTCAGTCTTCCTGCCGGACAAACGGCTGGGCGTTTGCGACCACACCAATGCGTGGAACCGTAAACCACTTCCCCGTCCTCATAAGATCCAAAGGCAAGGTCATCCCGCAGCGGATTCACGTGTGTTTTTTTTTAAAGGTAAGGAAATCATATATATTTCTTTATCAATTAACACTCATTATTAAAGTGAACTTGGTGTCATCCATTACTTAATATTGATTTTTAAAGTAGTAATTTTCAAGTAGACTCTTTAGGTTATAGAGGTAAAGTTTGTATTTAGGATTTAATTTTTTTAAGTTGCAATTAAAGATATATTTTTGGTTAGAAGTGTTTAACTCAATCCTCGAAACGTTGAACATGGCAAGAGAAATCCTCCCTGATTAAAGAAGTAAAGCAAAAGATTAAATAAAGTAAAGAAACATAGCACTTTTGGTGAAAATGAAATCACAGAGTTATTGAAGTACGTAACAGAACTACGTACAACTAGGCCCTCATACCAGGACACACATGAGACGTTAAAAATGTACCTTATGATTTCTGTAGTGTTTCTTAATAAAATTGACCTTCTACATCCGAATCTAGAATGCGTTTTTCTCTATCAAGTCCAGTTTTTGCGAGACACGGGATGATAATCATTTTTTAGTTTATACATGTCCTATATTACATAAAAATTTCAATAGTTTTTGCACTACTGTAATCGCAGAAGATTTTGTGTACATTTTAAGTAGTTAATTTAATAAGTTTAAATTTTTTCAGGTTAGAAATTTCTTAGCATTATAATAATAATAGGTTGAGGAATAAGTTCTTGCGGTTTTTTTAATGTTGTGTTAATTTAATTTTTGTTGATGTGATTTGTGCACATATTAAGAAACAATAATAAATAATGAGAGCAAAATTTGCAAAGGTTAGGCTACGTCTCTTAACAGCGTAGAGTATTAGGCTTTTGCTTAGGCTACGTCTTGAAGTAAAGGAATAAGTCATTGCGGTTTATTTAAAAGTTGTGTTAATTTAATTTTTGTTTTGTACCCTCAAAATGAAATTTCAAGTTGAAAAAAAGGGGAATTTTCGACACTTGTTGTTATTCATTTTTAATCGAGACGGAAACAATGCAACGGCAGCCAAAGCTCGTAGCGATATTTGTGCTGTGTACAGAGAAAATGCCTTATCAGAAAGAAAAGCTCAATGATGGTTTTCACGTTTCAAATACGCTCATTTTAATCTTAATGACGAAGAATGTTCTGGTCGCTCCATTAAGTTGGATGAAGATCGATTGAACCGCCTTCTTCATGAATATCCTCATCAATCGACTAAAGAATTGGCTGTACAATTGGCATGTGATCAGAAAACTGTAGTGAATCTCCTTCATTTGATTAGGTAATTTCAAAAACTCGGTGCATGTGTTCCGCACGCTTTGAGCGAAAGCAACAAACTTCAACGCTCCACTATTGCCGCAGGTTTGCTTGCTCGTCACAAAGATACTCGTGGATATAAGGACATATTTCTTCACCGCATCATCACTGGCGACGAAAGTGGTGTGTTTATGTCAACATGGAGCATCGAAAACAATGGCTTAGCCCCAATAAAAAAGCACTTCCACGATTAAAGCAAAGACTTCATCTACGAAAACGATGGTGTGTGTGTGGTGGGATTGTGAAAGCATCATTCTTTATGAGCTTTTTGCGAACAACGAGATTGTCAATGCAAAACTCAACGTTCAACAAATGTATCGACTCGCCGAAGCTACTCGTGAAAAGCGACCTCATCGACATTATGGAATCCTTCTGCAACACGACAATGCTCGTTCTCACATTGCAATATGAAAAAAGACGCCATACAATCCCTTAATTTGGAAAACCTGCCACATCCTTTATATTCGCCCGTCTTGGCTCCATCTGATTTCCATCTGTTCTGATCGCTCTCCAACAATTTGCATGGCGTTTGGTTCAATACTGATGTAGAATTAAGAACTTGGTTAGACGAATTCTTCAAGTCAAAATCCAGAGTTTTTTATTGCAGAAGCTTCGAAAAACTAGTTGAACGTTGGGAAGAAATCGTAAATATCAACGGAGAATACATTATTTATTAAATTTCATATTGTTATCAATTAAAAATAAGGTTTTTCTAAAATTGTTATTGGTAATGAATAAATTTGATAAAACCGCAATAACTTATTCCTCAACCTAATAATAATACGGTTGAGTTAAAAATGAACAGAAAATGTTAGAGTAGCTACGACAGATTTTGATATGTTTGCAGCAAGGTGACTTTTTCCGAGCAGCAATGTACAATCTCTCCTGTAATTAAGTCTTCGTATCATGTATTTATTGGAGTAAGGTTGGAGATCAAGATAAAATTTTTGCACCACATATCTGCTGCAAGGGAGGCTACATAAGTTTAAGACGCTGAAGTTAGGGGGAACAGATGTCTCTCTCTTATGGTGTTCCTATGGTGTAGATAGAGGACAAGGACCATACTACAGACTGCTATTTTTGCATGAAAAATCTTAAAGGTAGCATTGTATCAAGTATTTAAGCTTTGTTTATTATACTGGCTCCTTTTGAATCTCATTTTTATGCATAGCCTTAAAATAAAATTAAAAACTATCATAGTTTAGTACCGCATGAACATATCTTTTACTAAATATTTATGTACTATTGCAACTCCAAATCAATTATTTTATGTAATATGTAATCATATTTTCCACAGATATAAATAAGAAGAATAAACATAGTATGGCATATCCAGATGTGGCATATTCTTCCTCTGAACATATAAAGGTCCATGAAGAAATTAATATGGAAGTTGATCTAGATTATGACTGTAGGGGAATTCCACGTGGAATTTTTTTTTCCAGCACGGAAGTTACGTCAATGAGCTGAAGAAGGTTCTAGAAATTGGTTAGGCTTAAATTGCTAAGCCTGCCCCCCCTCCCCCCGATCCACCAGCGGTAGCCTTGAACTGCGTCTACCTTGGATCCCCTTCGGATATATAGGGCTCGTATTCCTGGTTGGAGACACAGAGTTAAGGAGTCCCGCCAGGACCAAGAAGCATTCCCTTAGTTCCAAGTCAGGTGCTAACAACAAAGCAAAGTGACGGCTGAACTTTTCGTGTGTTGGAATTAACCCAGACAGTGAGGTAATTCCATTTGACGATCGCCACCGAGCGATTTTTCCAAATCCACTCATCAACTCCTGTCTAAGCCCTCCTCGTTCCCTCCTCTTTTTCGGTTGGCAAAAATACTCCTCCCTGGACCGGACGTTACCGCTCCCCCTTTGGAGAACCGTCATCACATCAACTTCCCACCTAAAAGCTCCGAACGCCCTCGCTCTCACGTTTTTGCCTGAAGAAGACATCCGTAAAAGCTTACCCTAACGTCTCTCCCGGAATCCTCCGTAAGCCAACCCCTCATCCCCTTCAGCAACCCATTTGAGTTAATCCTCCCCCTTTGAATCGCCTCCTTCTGTAACGCATTCATTTCGAACTTCAGATTCTGATGCATAACTCTGCAATTTCCCCCTCATTTACCGAGGCAATTTTGCCCATTAATTCTCTTATTTTATGTAAAGAAAAATTTTATTTTTGTTGATGCCTCTTTAAATGACCTTGAGCTCTGCCATTGCCCAAAGTTTACCTGACCTCGTTGCACTCTTTTCTCGCTGTTCCGCGCGTTGAAACTCGTGGCGTTCCTTCCCTTGTCGCTTCGCTTTGAAGTTATTGGTCCCTCCCCCATAGATATAATATGGTATTGATATAATGTAATGTCATACCACGACAATGACACATCTGAGTCTTATCAGGTTTCCACACATGATATGGTTTCAAGACCATTCACTCAAATTCAGTTAAATGACCCGACCAGGGATCTGGCTCTTTCAAAGGAGAATGCACAACTTCTTGGCTCTCGACTTAGTAAAAGTAATCTTCTCTCTAAAAAAACAACATATTTTTGGTACAGAAATAGAGAACAAGAGTTTCCAAGCTATTTTTTACAGAATTATTCCAGCTCTTTAGTATACTGCGCCAATATTAAAGGACTTTTTGAGATTCCTCCAGTAAAAGTTAAAAAGCTGTCTTACTGAATAAAGGTTACATGCTAGCTTGTGTTCCTATAGGCCATTTAATCCAACTTACTGAAGGTTATGAAAATATGAAAAAATTGCTTGATGCAATAAATTACTCTACCCACAATTGGAGCATATGTGGTGACATAGAGGTAAGATCATTTGACACTTGCATTTCTAAGCTCTTTGATATTGATATTTTAATTTTTATTGCTTCCTTTTGGGTTAATGGGGAACTTAACCTAATTGAAAAGGTTACAACATAACTCAATAAACTCCAAACAAGATGTTAATATATCCAATTAGTTTCAATACAATGATTTAATGCATTGGCATGCAGGATTTTTTAGTACATATCCATATTCTTATCGTTTTAAGAAATATTACTTTGAATTTGTTTTTAGAAATATTACACTTTGAATTAACATAGCCTGCTAAATTATTTCTTCGGGTACTGTCTCTTATACTTGGAATGCAAACAATCTACACGAACTTCCTTGTTTCCTATGTTTATGGGACAGTCGTGCACATACTATGCACTATGAGAAGAAGGATTAGCCTTCCCGAGAAGCATTTAGAATTAGATTAAACAATGTGATATCTGAACCTCTAGTGCCTCTTCACAAAATATTGCTTCCTCCTCTGCATATAAAGCTTAGCATTATGAAAAATTGTCTGTACTCTTAATAAAGAAGGCCAAGTTTTTTAATTTCTTTTTCAAAAATTTCCATTAATCAGTGATGATAACCTCCATGCGGGATTTTTTGATGGACCTCAGAATCGGATCTTGATGAGATATTAGCAGTTTGAGGCATCCCTGACAGACATAGAAAAAGATGCCTAGAAAGCATTCAAAGCTCTAGTTAACAATTTTCTAGGCAATAACAGAAGCACAGAATATAAAATTAAATAGAGGAGTTAGATTTAGCTAAATTGGTATATGATACTTTGGACAGGCCGGATGTTCTCAACCGATTAACGAACTTAGTTTATATATGACAAACTAACTATATGGTAGGAAAGTTTATTGAATAAACATTCTGCACCCATTTAAAAAATTTAGGCACTCAGATGAAAGTGTTAATGTCTAAAGTGTTTTGGTAACGATAATAACGAATGATAGGAATTAAAAAAAAAACAAATTACTTCTCTTCATTTAGCGCGTAATTTTGGGCACAAATATAGATAAGATCCTATTATTATATAAATCACACTTAGTCTCTCATCTTTGATAGGCAATCCATCTTTTGAGCGTCTCGACGAAGGAAGATATAGAAGGGGTTGGGGCACGGGAACAAGAAGCTAAATTAATACATTCCGCATGGTAGAAGAGTTAGGTAGATTGACTCAAACTTTATGATTATCGAACATAATTAACTTTCATCGAACTTTAACTGCTTGTTACCTTTGGACGAGAAGACGGGATAAGAAATAGATTGGTGCATGAGATATCTCAGCCAAAAATGGTTTCAAATTTATACACCTAACGTGTTTTTTTCCTACTATATTATTTTTGTCTGACTACCCATTTTTAATGTTTCTTTAATCTTATGTCTTCAAAGTGCATCTCGAGCTGTTGGCCACCGGTTTAGGACATTGTTTTTAAATCGTTAGTAGACGGCTTCACTGAGGTATATGGTTCCCTAGACCTGTAGTCGGCTAATGAGGCGTCCTCATAACCTTGTGTCGGGGGTCTTGGTATGAGATGGTATCTTTCTCACACCCGTCTCCGTTCAGGCCTCCTGCTATTTGTGGAGGATGGAGCTTCTGGTGTCACAATCCAGGGATTCAAAGGTATTTGTGTGTGTGCAGGTGGGGGGTATAGAGCAGCGGAAAGAATGAGCACGTACACATTTTAAGAAAGAAGTCCAGAGACCTTCACGGATGGCAGGAGACAAGACGACGACGGAGAACCTCGCACTTCTTAAATATTCATTTCCATTCTAAAACCTCCCTCTTTGCACTTTTCAACTTTGAATCTTCAACATATTAAGTACTTTTACTTTGTTGCGTGTTTTAACGCTTGGTCAATTAAACTCTTATCAACCTGGAAAGTAAATGTTTACATTTATTTTTCTTTGAGGTATTTCCATTATCGCTAATCATATTATTATATGATCGAATTTTCAAATCGATCACACTCTATTCAGATTACCATTGTGAATTCTTTATTCAAACTCAAATGTCATTATCAGACTTCAAATTATACTCAGAGGGCAAACGTTCAGATTTATTTTAATTATCATCTCAACCTTTAACTATATCCTTATTTTAAATTGATTTCCATTAACGCGGGAATCTGTCAACTTGCTGCGTTTTCGGGTTCCTCACGAAAAAGCTACAATCTCTTTCAAACAGAAATTAATTCATTTCCAATAGTTTATTCTTGTTCCAGTTTCCACTTTCAAACATCAAATATTTTACTAGTAGGGAATGTTAACACGTACATATTTTGTTAGTAGGCCACTCGAATGATTTGCCATAGGATGTTGTTTCCTCTCCTTTCCTACATATATTCGATTTGTGGCTGTACACTGGTTACGAGCGCGCACACATACACACACATGCTAGCAAGTATCTTTCTTAGTAATGATCGACAGACAATGCCGATAAAATTTATATATTCAAAAAAATATATTATATAAATTGGATTAAAAGTTTCATTAATGAGTAAACCAGTTGTGGTTTGAATGCTTTACTTCCGTAATCAGAGTAAATAAATGAGCAATAGAATAAACATGGCTTGGATTGAGCAAGGGAGCCTTAAAAATGTTTGCAATTTCGTTTTATTATTTTTTATTAGTGAAACCCCATTGGATTGAAAATGTTTGGCCTTGAGGTATATTTGAAAAGCACTGTGTATTGAACCGGTGAACTCCAAGCCAATTATTCTGATGTTTGTTGTCAGAAGATAATGGAATCGTGTGTATCTAACAAAATAGTTACCTACTTTTGCATAACTTTGTAAATAATCGTTAACGTACGTATATAATAAATAGGTTTTAATTAAAGTACTTGTTGGGGTTTTTTAATATTAATATATAAAATAACGAAGTTAACAAAGCTGTAGACATAATTTAGCTCGATTTTAGTAAAACACTAGCATAAGTAGGAATATAATCAATTAAATGAAAGACACAAATAATGCTTTTAAAGGGTAAACAAACTGAGTGGCTATTATAAATACTCGTAGTTCCGTGCTTAGGCATTTCTTGCCTAGGAAATATGACATAATTAAATGTTTATTATGGAATATTTTAACGATTTACACATTACATATTCTAATGTTTGAATCACATTTATCGGATGCCGTTGGGCAAGACTAAGTTCATGAAGTTTTGATCTTAGCTGACTTTAAACTTTTATTGCATTGTATCGAATGACTTAGAAGCCAATAGATTGCG
Source organism: Ceratothoa steindachneri (assembly GCA_963969495.1). Taxonomy (NCBI): domain Eukaryota; kingdom Metazoa; phylum Arthropoda; class Malacostraca; order Isopoda; family Cymothoidae; genus Ceratothoa; species Ceratothoa steindachneri. The sequence goes on along the minus strand of OZ018335.1, from coordinate 63,282,672 downwards.
TCCGCTTCCTTTTATTTTATTTTTTCTTTACTGAAAACTTCGAATGCAGTGTTTGATTGACCCACACTAGAAGAGCCCCGTTGATCTCTTTTTCATCCATCCTACAGAGGGATATAATTACTTTAGAAAGAAAATCATAGTCACATAACTTAGAAAGCGTAAAACGAAAGAATTAAATAAAAGTATTTTATTTGATTAAAAATTGGCTTTTATATTTGTTGAGAGAACTTTTTAAAGTTATCGAATGCTTTGATAATTCAAATTTGGATTTGCTTTTCGAGCGTGATAAGAAAGGATAAAAAATCAAAGATTTATTAATTGAAACACAGGGCTCTAAATCATGAAGTGCGTAATCTTATCCTACGAAAAACAGCTTATCCTTTTGTTCTACAACCAATTAAGAGCTAATTCCATTCTGTGACCCACTCATTTACGAGATAACTACTTAGTAAATCCAAACCTGGCTGTTTCTTTTTGTACGTGTACTCTGCTAATTCAGTAAGTCTCAAACCTCCAAACGCGAACCAAATCTCGGCTTTTGCTTTCAGCACTCACGCTCTTGGGCCTACCGTTGCAACCTCTTTTTTGGTAGAGGGAGTACAGGTTTCATTTTCCAGTTTGCAGTTTCGCACACGTCAATAATGTTTAGCAGAATTACCTCTCTTCACCATCCTACAGCTAATCTCGAGCGAATCTTTGTGTTCTTGCTACTCCTTTTCTTAAAATTCTCTCCTGCAATTTTTTTCCATGACAGCTATTAAAAATAATTAGCGAAAGCGACAATAATTCGTGTCTAAACAGAAAGATATGAAGTCAGATTAATTGCTTTCAGTTATTAACTAAAATGGGATAATTTGATTAGATCTAATTTAAATAAAAATTAACATTGACCATCAAGGTCATGATCAGAGATGAATAGAAGAGTGAGTAAATAGGAAAAAGAGGAACAATGGCAGATAAGTGACTGCGAAAAAAATGGCTTAAATAATGAATATTTATTCTTTAATTAAATATTCCCACAAATTTTAATAATATCCTTCTAATTTTAATAAAAAATACAAAAATATAGGCATATTACAAGATATGCGACATCAAACTAGAAACAAATATAAAATGGAGAAAAAAAATAAACGATGCATTATTCCACTAAAACGTGCTGAGAGAATCGTAGTATCAAATATCCATTAGTAGACATCCAGCAACAATCCATTGCCTTCCTTGCAAAATATGAAACTATAGCACCTATTCGCATATTTCAGTCTTGTTATTTACATGTACAAACTTCTTCAAAACCTTTGAGAGGACATGTCCCCGATTCCACAATCGATAAGAACTCTAGAAACACACATATATATATATATATATATATATATATATATATATATATATATATATATATATATATATATATATATATATATATATATATATTTCTGCGAGTGGAAAACTACTGAAAAGTAATTTCCATCAGCGATACGTACGCTCAGATCACCTATACCGTTCTCTCTGATTTGTATTCCAGCATTTAATTGTTAATTTTTAGATAACAGAAACCAATAGTCCAGTTTTTCATTATTGAAATTGTTGATTGTTTTGGCATTTTTGTCAAATTATTAGTAAGATTAAAGAAAAGCAATACTGTAGATTTGATTTGATCTTGCTCAAAGATAAAGCCCTTATTATGAAGAAACCCTTTATGATTTCAAATGACAAATGAGCTCATACCCTCGTTGGAAATCTTGGAGAACAATATATAGAAAGGATGAAAGGATGTGCACTCAATTCAAGATAGTGATCACTATAGAGCGCTTTTTAGTCAATTGAGATTATCATTTGTGAGTTGATCGCTTGTGGCTGCTTCCCGAACTCTTATAAAGTCTAATGCTTGGGTTTTATATTATTCGGCAAGACTTCTCAATAGAAGTTGGGCTAGTAAACCTTCTTGGCGAGTGGATCGATGCGCTTATATGTGGCTCTTTCTACGGTTTAAGTTATCTTAAGTGCTGTGTTTTAATTTTGTTTTTTGCAGTGTTATTGTCTGTGCTTTCACCATTTGCTGTGTTGCTTTTTTGTGCTTTTTTCAAGCCAGCTCATTGTTACCTCCGCTCTGTCTTCCCGCACCAACGTGTTTTTTTTGCAAGCTGCCTCGTTGTTACATCCGCTCTGTCTTCCCGCCCATGCCCCCCCCTCCTCTCACCGACCGCTAATTCTGATTCGTTACTATTTTTTTCCCCTCATTTCTTGTTTCTATCGTAATTTTATTCGTTCACACTATTCGATTACTCTTTATTTTGTCTCGATTTTTGTTTCTCTCGTTATTGTGTCGCTTAAGCCACTCTACTTATATAGTTAATTTGATTTTCTCCCATTATTGTGTCGCTTAGCCACTATGATTGATAGTTTAACGATTCTTGCCCTCAATGGAACTGCTACCAGTGTTTCTCAAAAGACCATTACTCACATTAATGCATTGGGAATTTCTCGTTCCCGCCGCCCCACTAAACGTGGTTTCCGATTAGCTTCTGCTCTTAGAAAACTTTTTTACTTGAATCACCCCCCCCTTAACCCTGATTCTTCTTCACCTGCCCCTTCACCCGTTCTCTCAGTGTGTTCTCTCAATGTCAGAAGCCTCTCGAAGAAGGCTGACTACATTCATGAGCTGCTCGTTAACACTCGAGTCACTCTCCTTGGACTCACGGAAACTTGGCTTGCCCCTTCTACTTGCTGTTTAAATCTCGCTACCCCTGATGGTTACGACCAGTCCCATAAATCCCAAAACTTTCGCGATGGTGGAGTTGCTCTCATTCACAGTGTCTCCTTCCCTCTGAATAATCTGCCCTCTCCTCCTCTTCTTTCTTTTGAGGCGCACATAAATGTCTCTGATTCTACCCCCTCCCTAACTATATTAGTCCTCTACCGCCCCCCTAGCTCCTCCCTCGAGCTTTTTCTTGATGAATTTAGTAACCTCCTCACTGGCCTCTCCCCCACTGGTTCTCTGCTAATCCTCGGTGATTTCAACCTTCCTGGTTACAATCCTAATTCCCAAGCCTTTTCTGAAATCGTTTATCTCTTCTCCCTCACCCAACACGTTTCTTTTCCTACCCACTCTCACGGTAACATTTTAGACCTTGTAATATCTGACTGTCTTATTTCCAACCTGATGACTACAAATTAGTCCAATGCTATATCTGATCACTTTCTTATCAACTTCAACTTCTCTATCCCATTCCATACACGTTCTTAGCTGTCTCATAATCCTAAGCCTTTCCGTCGACTTTCCTCCATTGATATTCCCTGCCTATCTAATGACGTGGCCTCCAAACTTCCTCCCATTGATGCTTTTGCCTCCCCTGACCAGATTTTCTCTTCTTTGGGGCAACCCCTTCTCACTTGTCTTGATGCCCACTCTTCCCTTGTCACCCCTTCGAACTCCCGTTGTCTCCGTGCCACTTGGTACTCTATGGAACTCCTCCGTGCTTGGGAGTTCATGCGTGCCCATGAAAGAGTCCTTAGAAAGGCTCGCACCCGTGGGAAAGACACGACCCCTCTCTCACTGGCGTTCCGACTTGCAACAGCTTCCTACGTGGCAACATTGAAATCTGCTCGTGAAGCCTACTCAGGTAATCTGATTACTGATAATAGGAATGATCCCCGTACCGCCTTCCGCCTGCTCTCCCATCTTACCTTCCAGTCCAAGTCTCCCCACCCATTAGCCCTGCTACTTTCTCGATTTTCTTCGCAGATAAGGTCACTAACCTCCTTGCCTCCCTTCCTCAGCCTTTTGTCCCGGCTCCTACCATTCTTTCTGACTACCCCTCTCAACCACTTATTGTTTTCCACGCTGTGACCGCGTTGGAGATTACAGCCATGCTTTCGCGTTCTAAGAAATCTGGCTCCTCAAAGGACATTTTTCCGCCTAAACTGTTATGTAAAACTCTGCCTGCTATCCTCCCAACGCTTCTCCACCTGTTCAACACTTCACTTGAAACTGGTTTGTTCCCTCTTCCTTCAAACGTGCCCACATCCGTCCGATTCTTAAAAAGCCTCAACTAAACCCCACTGACCCTTCCAATTATCGCTCGATTTCACAACTTACTTTCTTCTCTAACGTTCTGAAGAGAATGGTTGCTTCACGCATCAACAGTCACATGGTGGCCTGTAACATTGATGAAACCTATCAATCTGGTTTCAAGTCAGGTAACCCCACAGAAACCGCCCTTCTCAATGTGTCCGATTGCTTACGAAGAGCCGCGGACAGGGGTTGTGCCTCCATCCTCATTCTACTCGCCCTCTCCTCTGCATTCGATAGTATTGACCATACCGTCCTACTTGATCGTCTCTACTCTTTCCTCAGCATATCAGGCACTGTGTTTGACTGGTTCTGCTCTTACCTCTCGTCTCGTAGCCAATCCGTTGTGATTGACGAGGTTTCATCCGACTCTACCCCTAATTCGCTTTGGAGTGCCACAAGGCTCTGTCCTTGGTCCTCTACTATTTCGTATCTACCTTCTCCCTCTTAGTTCCCTTCTCCGTAATCTCAGTCTATCCTTCCACCTATATGTTGTTGAAACTCAAACTTTCGTTTCCTCATCACCCACATCTCTTGCCTACTCTATCACTGACCTCCTGGCTGCCTACTCCTCTATTTCTGACTGGCTCTCTACCAACTTCCTCAGGCTTAATCAGTTTAAAACTGAGGTCCTCCGCGTCGGAACCCCTGCTTTTGTCAAAAAATCTAAATCTCTCTTTCCCTCGCTTACTCTGGGCGGTAATGCTATCATTTTCTCTGACTGCGTTAGGAATCTGGGTGTTGTTTTTGATGAGCATCTCTCCTTTAAGCCTCATATCCGCAATGCCAGCAAATCCTCTCTATGTTTCCTTGGTAACTTCTCTCGCATTCGCTCTCACTTTGATTGCCAAAGTCTTGAGACTGCTGTTCATACCTTCATCACCTCAAGCCCCTGACTATTGTAACTCTCTGCTTGTGAATCTGCCATCCTCCTCTCTCCGCCCCCTTCAACTTGTACAGAACTATGCCGCCCGGCTTCTCCTCCATCGCCCTCTCTTCTCTCCCTCGAAACCCTTGCGGCATGAACTGCAATGACTCCCTGTCAGATCCCGTACTCACTTCAAGATACTTCTCTTCACATTTGAGGCCCTAAACCACAAGACCTCGTCTTACCTTTCTTCTGCTCTCTCGCCACGCCATGTCCCTCGGGCCCTTTGGTCAACACATGCACCTCTTTTGAATATTCCTTGTTCATCGCTCTGTTCAATGGGGGACTGCTCCTCCTCAATCTGTGCCCCTAAGTTGTGGAATGCTCTTCCTGCTGAAGTCAGGTCTTCTCCCTCTCTTACCACATTTAAGCGTCTCCTGAAAACGCATCTTTTCAGTATTGCCTTTTCCACCCTCTTGAATTTCCATTCAATTTCCATTGTCATCTCAGCACAACGTGCTTTTGGGAAGGTCTCAGGCCTTGAAGAGCGCATTAAAAAAGACTAATTATCATTATTGAAACGCAGGTTGGATTATAAGTAAATTTGAAAACTATTTCATTATAAAAATAATTTTCGACTTTGGCATTTAATAAAACGAGATCATGAATGAAAAAGGAGTCATCTCTATCAACCCTGGAGTTAATATTTCTGCCATTTTACACTGAGGTACCCTTGATAAAGGAAATTACTGTATTTAAGTGAATTAATGTCATTCCATGGTGACTGGAGAGTAATGAAGTTATCGGGGTCAGGATGGTAGGAGAAGAATGAGGGCACGGTTCATGACTGTGACTGACTGAATATGTGCCTATTTAACGAGGAATACTTGATGAATTTCCTAATCTGTGGGCATAAAATTGTGTCGACTGTAGTGTCTCAAATATATTGTACTTTAACTGTACTGAGTATCAACTTTGGGTAACAGAGAGATTTCGTATTTATATATTTGTAAGGAAAGTGGCATAGCTTAACGTTTTTATCATTCGGCTGGGCCTAAGCAATATTTATATCTGCGTGCCTTGAATAAAGCAATTTATGTATGTCTTTATGATTGTGGTGTTTTAAGCAAAAAAAGAGGGAAATGGGAAGATAACCCCCACTTCTACAATTTGATCATTCTATTTATTAAAGAAACATGTTTGCTTTGCCAAGGTCTTAAAAGTGGATAGTAAATAGAAAGAGACTTTATTTTTCTCGGCTCGGCGTGAATTAGACGGAGACGTATTGTAGAAGCCTAAAAGCTTGACAAGCAAACTATCCCTCAAAGGGGAGCCAAAATTTCTGCGAGATTTTGATTCGAAGAATTTGGAAATGGATGACTTTCCCCAATCGGAACGCGGACTATATTTATGTGTGGAACATATTACTCCTATTAAACAAGGCGAATATTGAGAAAGACACTAAACGGCTGAAAACAAGGGCAAAGACATTGCCCCAGTGTATGATTTAAACAAATGTAACCTAGCAATTTTTGAAGAGCGAAAGTAATTACATAGGTAATACCTTGAATATCATAGGATAAATACATACATGTAAAATGCATGACATGAAACTAAATAATGATAACAGATCATAAATTGACACAATAAAATTGAAGCAAAATAATTGAAGAATAATTGGATGAAGATAATCTAAAATTGGGTACAATGTAAATAATAAAAATTAAATATTCACAAGACAAAACGAGATAAGTAGAGAGACAGCAAAATGAGATTAAAATAATTATAAAGTAAATGAAAACAACATGGTATCATGAATCGACTTTAGAGTGCCTACCTTTTGTGATAATTTTCAACAACACAAATCAAATAATAATCAACTCATTTCATCCAAGATATGTGAAATCTCGCCTCAAACAACTCAAACTATTCTATCTGAGTAATCGGATCATGAGGAATAAAACAGTAAACGGGATTGAATGAAACATGATCAGGCATATTCAATTGATATAGTTAAAAGCATAAAATATCGCGAAACATGAGTTCAAAGCAGGTATTTACAGGATTTTAATTTGAGAGATTTTCACTCACACTCAGTTTAAATGGACAATCACTACATTTTGAAAAACACTATTGTATACTTTGAAAAATGAGTTACCGAACAAATCGCTGCGTTAAAGGGTCATTTTTCGTTGAAATATGCGTCACTCAACGCTTGTCTTGTTTAATTATCTAATGTGGAAAAAAATGATGATTGGTTGAATGCGAATTTTGAATTAATGAATGAGTTAACCTAAATGTGTTTCTAAAGAGAATGGGGAAAACTTACAGAAAATTAGATTCATTGTTTCACTTTTAGGTCAATTTATGGGCGTTTAAATAGCACGTGTCCTCGCGAATTGTAAGCGCTAGAGCGTCTAGCCGTTTCATTTGCAGTAAATTTAGAATCACTTTAGAGTAGTTTCTGATGTGATGAAAAATTGACCAACAAAAATGGTAGAGTAATATCTAAGCCTTGAGCGATGAGTTGAAAAACAAGACGCATTGTCCTGCTCTGCTTCGAAGTTAGTTCTCTTAGTATATTCATTAGAAGAGTTAGTTGTGTGCGTTAATAGCAAACGTAAAATTGCATAGCTGAAGAGTGGCATTTGTGAGCCGACGAATAGGACATGATTGAACGCATTCGTGTTGTGCCATGGGAGAGTGCTGATGAGTTGTTTTTTCCAGAAATTTCTGATATGCTTCCGGACAAGTATAAGCTACCTTATGTAGTGTACAATACTGCCTAGTTGTTTAGTGATTCTCTTATTGAGTGATTTAAGGAGGTTTCTAAGGTACTGGTGCCTTTGGTGCTGATCGAGTTATTGGACACGATGTTATTTTACTGTGTGATCGGTAGTGCATAATTTGAGAATGATTTTTGCCATGGAATCGTTCAGACACTTTAGGGATCTAGCTAGCTGGGTAAAAAGAAGATTTATATCAATATAAACAAGCTATAAGTTAAAAATGCATGAGGTCGCGTCGCGTCAATTACAAAAGCCTGATATCATGAAAAGTGGTGTATCCTGGACTTTGAGAAGCTCTTAGTTTAGTTTTTTTACGGTGACAGGACTGTAAGCTCCTCTTTAATTAGTCTACTCTTTTCTGCGTTTTATTAAGAATTAGAGGTAAAGTTGCAACAAAATTATATTATAAAACTAATATTCAACTTTAAGATGTAATGCAGTTAATTGTGAATGAGAACCGATTGATATATGTACGAGGGGCAGGCAATAAATTTTCCGAATCGGTAGGGCAAAACAGAGGAAGGGGGATGGCTGTTTGTGAGGGTGTTAGACAAGTTATGACAAGTCAGGACCTGCAGCCGCACGCTCCTGCCTCGTGTATTTAAGAAGGAGTAGGTGATCGCAGATCGTCAGTCACAAAATTTTCAACAATGGACAAGGTTGAGTACCGCGCAGTGATCAAATTTTTGACCACGGAAGGCAAGAATGCAAAAGAGATCCATGAACGCATGGTTGCAGTCTACATCGACAACGCCCCTTCCTATGCAACCATTACTCACTGGAATAGGAAGTTCCACCATGGTCTTGAATCCCTTGAAGATGACCCCCGTCCAGAACGCTCATCAGATGTGACCAACGAGGACAATGTGGACCGTGTGGAGAGAAGGATTCTCGAAAATCGACGGGTGAAGGTCAAAGAAATCGAGCGAGAACTTGGAATATCACACGGAAGTGTTATCAACATCGTCCAAGACAATGTGGCCATGGCCAAGGTCTCTGCCCGTCGGATCCCTGGAAACCTCACGCCCCATGATCGACATCAACGTCGTCAAAGTCCACAAGGCCTAGAGTTGCACAAGCTGCCCTGCGCGAGTGCGGATTCGAGGAGCTCAACCATCCCGCCTAAACTCCAGATCTAGCCCCTAGCGACTACCTTTTATTTAGCCAGCTCGAGGCTGCACTGCGTGGATGACGGTTTGTGGGCGATGTAGATGTCCAGTCTGCCATCCAGGAGTGGAATGAACAGCAGTCGGGAGATTTCTAGTTGTTGGGAATTCGAAGCCTCAGGGACAAGTGGCGCAAGTGCATTGAAGTTGAGGTTTGTTATATTGAAAAATAATAAAACACTATTCCTTATATCTCGGTTCCTTATATCCAAATTGCAAAACTTATTGACCACCTCTCGTATATATACGGCTTACTCGGTAGTTAATATTTCTGAGTGTGTACACCAGGAATTATTCATGAAGTGTAAGATTGGACTTAAGTGTATTAAAGTCCTTCGTAGATGAATGGAGCCTAATGACGTTATTGAGGTTAGAGTTGACAAAAGAGGACTTATGTCGCGGATCGAGACTTTGAATGCCTGATTGTGTGCACATTCACAAATAAATGCTTGGTGAAGTGAACTGAGTGGACATAAATGAATTAAAGTCCTTCATCGGTAGATGGAGCTTATGGAACTGGAAAGGGAAGAGACTTTTCCTCTCAGCTGTAATGTGGTACTGTGTCGATTTGGTCTGGAATGTACTGAGTGTACCAGAACCTTCATTGTCCTGGTCTCCAATGAGTCTTTTCTACCATTAAAAATTTTATGGTGGCACTTTCCCTTTATTTAAAAGTAAAACTATGGACTTTAATATCTTACTAAACTCAATATCTCCCATAAACTACTATAACATTAAACTTTTAAGCATTTAATTTTCGTTCCATCCTTCCCCGTACCATTTCAGCGAATGTGAGGACCTTATCTAAACCTCTCACTGGAAACCTTTAATATTGGGTCATCGTCATATAAGAACAGTCAGAACTCATTCTTCAATAGCAGGTGCCTTTTAATCTCAACCTAAAGCCCTAAATAACTATATATATATATATATATATATATATATATATATATATATATATATGAAAGCTCAGTAAAGATGCGCTCCTTATCCATCCACACCTTTCCATGAAGTTTTCCCTTTCGACTACTCTAGTCCTCTAATTCATACAAATTTACTCTTCCCCTAATATTACCATTTTCTATAGAAACCTATTTCAAAATCTTTAGTGTTTTGCTCTCTAGCATTTTTTCTAATAAATTATTTTGCAAACATTAGATTTCTATATCCTAATTCTTTTTTTATTAAATATAGATGCTAGAAATGAGATTAAATATGCTTTCTGCATCAAATCGAGCATACTTTTAGGAAATAGAGGCTTATGTTTTTACGCTATGAAGGATCTTGTCCAATTTTGAAGAACATGAATCTGTCGCTGACAGTTTTGAATTGCTCTTAGGCCAAAGAATGATCTTGCATTCTTTTTTGGAGTTGAAGGCATTGCCCCCTGTATTAACGTGAAATTACTATTTAATTAAATTTTCTGTCAAAAAGCAAAGAGTAAATGAAGATTAAGCATAAATATTTGCGGAAGAGGTTCTTAAAGAAAGTGAATTAAGGGAATTAAAGTGACTTTTACTTTGAATTTTCCATGGTTTGAGAATATCTCATTAGGGTAGATAGAGCAAAGTCTAGTAGAGAATGTAGAAATCTAAATACCGCGTACATAAATGTCGGTAGAAATACTCTGACTCAAGCTACGTGTCTTGCCCGTAATTTCAAATCACCAGCCTCGAATTGTATATCGTATCTTTTCATGCCATCGTAAACTGCGATGTGGCTCGAAGGTGTGAAAGACTTATACTGTCTGCCCACAGATGAAAAGGGTCTTTCGCGCGGCAAAACGGATTTTATGAGAATTCGGTGCTCTCTCTCGATTTCTGCTCGTGAGGGAAATAAAAGGAAAACTTCTCCTTGGAGTCAGGCAGAAGACCTTTGACCTATGTTGTGAGGTGAAGCTCGATCTACATAAGAAACAGTTCGCATTAGGCTACTTAAAGACCGAGAATCGCCTTTTTCTTTCCTTTTTTACTAATTCCAGTTGAATTTGCAACATACAATCATGAAGATCTCATTATTTTAGGCGTAACTGGTATTGATTTTAGATTATTTAGCTTACAATCCTCAGATGCAGTGCAAATAGGGCTTGATACGGAAGCGATTTATGTGACTAATTTCTTAACAATCTCTGCCATTAAATTAAATTAAACTTTGTGCAAAGCTTCGCGAGGTGAAACAGGACGTCTGATTTAGACGCCAATGTGAAATGGAATAGATCAAAGCACAAATCTTGGTCATAAACGCAGGATGAAAATTTAACATCATCATTTCGATTTTATGGGATTTAAGCAGTGTTCAATTCGCTTCAGTTAATCGCAGTTTCCATGAATTACTCCTTCTACTTTAAGAGAAATTACTTTCAGAAATGTTTTGACTTTTAGCTTCATATTGGAAAATATGTTACTAGACATTTTTTTTCCTGCAAATAATTACACCCATACATCGAAATTCGTTCGCTTCCCATCCCTGGTCGTATTAGAATATTGTTTAGGTGATGTATATAATTATACTATTTTGCAATGGTTTGACATCTTTCATAACACTGAAAATTCAGCACAACTCAGTCTCCCATTCTTTGAAAAGCATTTCTAATGTGATTTAAAAGAGATTGTAACGTAAAATTTTTTTTTTTCGGCTAGCTTGTGCCGATTGCAAATTCTTTATGTCAATGGCATAATATATGTATCTATGTATATAAGCAACGGTTTAGGAGTTGAAGAAGAATCATGGACAGCAAAGAATAAAAACTATAGATAGATATATATTTGGAGGGATAGCTTCATCAACTAAAGCTCTCAGCTCCACCCACGAAAGAGTAGAGAGTAAGGGACTCCAGAAAGCAAAGTGAAATGAGAAATAAGGAACAGATAATATTATGATCCAGTTTGATCTTTTTTCCAAGTAAGGGGGGGTATAGAAGAATAGAGTGGAGGAGTTTTATTATTTTGACTTATTGATTAACGTGTAATCCGATCCTTAAAAGCTTGTCTATTCATTTTTACTTTTAAGTCATGCATTCCTCTTTTGCCACTAATCGGCGGTAAGCTGCAAGAAGAGCTTTGCTATTTTTTCCTGTGCTCTGAATAACTTTAGAGCAAGTGAAAATGTTCATGAGCAACACATGTAAAGATCCATTAATCACCAGTACACATGTCGAAAAATAAATATGCACCTAAAATCTTACATCAAATAATAGGAAAAGGGGGGAATTGCGCGAAAGTTCGTAGAAAATGTATATACACGTTTATGTGTTCCAGAAATGCAGTAAATGATATAAATTTCACTGATATATCAAGATAATTGTGACCACTGGCTCTAGAAAGAGCAGTATTATCCGCAATTTCCTGAGATTAGGTCTCATAAATGGTTGGGAACTAATTTGATAAGCTTTTGACAGTCACTTATGTTCTAACCGTCCATCTATTCTGGACGTTCTCAAGGTAATCCAAGGGTTTAGCCAAGCTTCATTCTATATTTTTGTAATTTTTAGTCTCATCATTTTTATTCTCACTTATTTATATATTTTTATATACATATATTCATTGGTTTTCTTTCCTTTTTTCTATTTATTCTCTTTAGTTTCTTACCTCCTTCTGGTAGTATTAATAATAGTATTTAGCCTCAGTTATAACCCATTAAGTTTTGTTAAATTAAGAGATTTAAGCTTAAGAATGTATCCTACTTAAATGTCAAATATAAATTAATGTTTAAGTTAGGTATAAGAATGGAGTAAAAAGGGGTAGGGATTAAGCAACGCTAGTGGCTAATTGGAATAATTAAAAACTACTACGTTTATGAAGGTAATGCATATTTTTCTCCCGCAGCACTTTTTTCATTCCAAAACTTGCTATTTATATACATATGTTAGTCTCCTTTAAATTTATTCTATTTTCAGTTTTTATTGATCAAAATTAAACGTTTTAGAAGTTTTTTTAAAGAAAAAACTAAACACTGAAAGATATATATATATATATATATATATATATATATATATATATATATATATATATATATATATATATATATAGTCATATTCATATGAGTTGCTGCTGACTAGTCTAATCTTCAATTTCACGGTGAATGTTAGGACATATAGGAGACTGAGGTACATGTGATTTATTTATGGAACAACGTTTCGGGCGTATCACCCATCTTCAGGTTCTAAAACATAAATTATACTTATACAGTTAAAGAATATTAAAAATTCTAAAAATAGTTAGATTAAGACTATGTAGGTAAATCAAAAATTAGAAAATAACTCAAGAATTTAAAAGTCAAGAGAATCAAATTATCAATCTAATATAACACTATTGAAACGAAAAAAAACAAAAAACAAAAGTAAATAATTACAATATAATATTGCTTACTGATGACTCAGGAATTTAAAAGGCAAGAAAATCAAATTATTAATCTAATGTAATCACTATTGTCACGAAAAAAAGAAGAACAAAAACACAAAAGTAAAATATTATAGTACAATATTGCTTACCGATGAAGTCCAGGAAAAATCACAAAGTGAATTAATTATAAAGCACGTGGCTTCAAGAAGGATAGGAATTTGATTGGTTGGTTGTTAAATGAGAGAAGGTTAGTTGGTTGTTGAATGAGGTAATTAAAATTAAGAAATAAGAAGGGAAACAGCGGTATTATCTATGTTGAGTGTAAGAGATTTTGTACGTATTAGTAGGGATTCCAAAATTCTTAGACTATATTTATTGTTATTATGACCAATTATTTTGAAGTTATCTATGGAACATTCTATTTTGCATTGTATACTATGATTTCTAATCACAGAAGCTTCCTTCTTAGACAATATTTTTCCAGTGCGATTGCTTATTCCCATGTGAGAACAAAACCTCTCTTTCAATGAGCGAACCGTACTACCAATATAGGTTCCTTGCAAACAACAAGGACAAGTAAAAAGCATAAACAACACGGCTGCTCATTTCTAGAGGAAGTTTGTCTTTTGACGAGAAGAAACTTCCTATGGAAAGTGGGTTAACAAAGGTGATTTTGAAGTTGGTATGAATTAAATATTTTTGGAGTAATTTGTTGCATTTTCTAGTGAATAATTTATTGTAAGGTCCTATTTCAGGGACAACGAAAATTTTTTCATTTTCGGGAACATTATATGAGAGAAAGGATGGAGAGTAAATTTTGGTAAGAAAATTATTGATCAGTTTGTCAACCAAAGGTGGGGGGTAACAATTATTTTTAAAATAAGACTTTAGATTCTGGAATTCATTGTGCATTAGGGAATAATTGGAGTGTAGATGGTAACATCTATATATTAAAGATTTAATTGTACTGAGTTTGTGTGACAAGTCACAATGACTGAAAAAATTGATTCCTAGGCCACTAGAGGTAGGCTTTCTGTATATTGAGGTAGTTAGTTTGTCAGTTTCTTCTATAATGACGTCTAGAAAAGGAAGTTGATAGTTACTCTCTAATTCAATGGTATATTTAATGTTGTGATGATAAGAGTTTATAAAATTTAAAAAATGGTGGGCATGTTCTATATTATCAAAAATAGCAAAGGAGTCGTCCACATACCTACGATAAAATATGGGTTTGACATCTGAAGGGCAATGTTTCATAAATTTATTTTCAAGATGAATCATGAAAATATTAGCTTCTATTGGAGCATTTGGTGAGCCCATTCCTACTCCATCTATCTGTTGGTTAACCTTGTTATTAAATAAAAAATAATTCTAATTAAAAATCATTTCTAAAATAGTCTTGAAATTTTTACGAGAGAAATTGTGAAAGGTGCCTGTTTTGTTAAAAATTAGATTTAAAATAATATCACTTGTTTCATTAACAGGAACATTTGTAAATAGTGAGGATACATCGTAACTGACTAGGACTTTTGAGGGTGCAAAATTGTGTGACAATAATTCCTTACCAAAAGAATAGCTTTTTTTTTATGGTGTATTAACCTATGGCTAACCCAGAGAGCAATTTAGAAACATATTTAGAAAATAAAAGTTGCAAAAGAATAGGAAGCGAGAATTGGTCGGAGAGGAACACCAACTTTGTGTAGCTTAGGGAGGCCGTTTAATAAGCCTAACCCAGAACCACTAGGATCTAGAGCATCATAAGTTTGATGGTCTATAACTTTAGGGGATTTTAGATTTAATAGAACTCTGTTAAATTTATCTTCTAGTTTTAGAGATATTTTTGTAGGTGTTTCTGAAAGCAGTTTAAATTTTGTAGTGTCTGCAAGTATGGATTCCATTTTGTGTACATGGTCAGTTCGATTTAATAGAACAACTCCATTTCCTTTATCAGGTTTGGTAATGACAATATCTGGATTTTGAGATAGGGAACTTGGCGTTTTAATATCACTGTTTCTGAACATGAGAGAAAATCTTTTCAATTTCTTCAGTTTGTGATAAAATTCGTGTGCCACTTCTGAGAGGTCAGATTTGAATCTACTGAAGTCATAGTGTATGTGTAATTTGCAAATGTCATGTAGGAAATTTTCAAAGTATAAATAGTAGGGTTTCTAATTTAAATTGCCTAACTTAAAAATCAAATATCCTTCCTACTATTTATACTTTGAAAATTTCCTGATTTCGACCGACGCCTCACCTGGGGTGCCTCTATACGAAACCTTCAGGTCTCGTCTACCCATGTCATGAACATTCGTCGTTCCGTGACGTATAACAACTTGGATGCTAATAGGACTACTACCTTTCTTATCTATCGATCCTTCGTTCGCAGAAGCTTTAATACGGATGCAGGGTTTATGCATCCGCAGCCGAGCTAGTATTGCGGACGGTGGACTCGTTCCCTCACACCGGTCTCCCCTGGGCAAACAGTGTCTTCCTCACGTCCCCCATTGAGAACCTACTTT
Organism: Ceratothoa steindachneri; assembly: GCA_963969495.1. Taxonomy (NCBI): domain Eukaryota; kingdom Metazoa; phylum Arthropoda; class Malacostraca; order Isopoda; family Cymothoidae; genus Ceratothoa; species Ceratothoa steindachneri. The sequence continues at coordinate 63,266,921 of OZ018335.1, read as the reverse complement.
TCGATGCTGAGGGGAGACCACGTGCTCTGCACCGTCATGCACGCGCGAGCCCGGCGCTTTCGTCAGTCGCCCACGGCTCTCACTCCTTCCGTAGCCGATTTCGAAAAGGCCACTGCGTCCGAGAGACGCTAAAGGATATGATATCGCCGTGTCAACTTTGTTTGAAAACAGCAGGGTTCTACCAAGGCGTCCCTCCTTTTCACGGCCGAACTGGTTGCATTCGTTTCCGGTTCATAGCCTAGATTGTAATATTTAGCCAGTCGCAGAGGCCCCTGGTTCTCAGTATCCGTGACGCTACAGATCCCGCGAACAAGGCGTGTGTCGAAATCATCTTCTGTTGTGCTACTGGATATGTGAGAATTGCGGGAGATGAATACCTGACAGAAATATTTTTACAAAATTTGCAATTACAAACGTTTAAGCACGCTTAAGAAACCCAATTAGAGCTTATGGGTATGGTAAATTCAGCAACGCTTTAAAAATGATATAGGGTCCATTAAAGTTCCAAACACTCCCATAATTTAAGCTTTCTATTCTGCAAATCAAATTTTACAGCCTACATAATAAGCAAAGTGTAAAGATATATTGAGTGTAACTTTATTTACACCATTATTTTAAATTTCCATTTTTTTATGTTTCCGAAAATTTGAGTCAGCCCTAATATTGACTTTTAATTGTTGCATAAAATGTTGTTCGTCCGTAATGACTAACGAGCCTATTATACGTAAATTATATATCATAAAACCCAGTCCTTAATTGACCTACTAAAACCACTTTAGCACTTCATAGAATATTTTAAACTGTCCCTCTAAAATTAAAGTTTGATCCTATCAAAGAAAGCGAATATGGACTGGCATTCTCAAAGTTTTAAGTACAGAAATTTAAAATTATGTTTAGATAGAATGGCGTAATTGGTTTTTAAGGAAGAAGGGTAATTGATTTTCCATAAGAGGACTATAAAATGTAGTTCTTGATAATGTAATTAGATTTTTATGACAAAAGAGGGTTAAGTGAAAATGTATGTTATTTTTTTTAAGACATTTTGTTTCAGACGGCGATTGTGTAGAAATTAACTTAGCATTCCATTTATTGTTGGTAAATGTTGAAATGCTGCTACAAAATGGAAATTCAACATAATTTGGTTGTTTTTAAAAATTGAATATCAATTTAGATACGGATGGTAATTATGCAAGTGGGCCTATATTTAATTCAACGGGCCTAGGGAAGTATTTATATATAAGTATGTATGAATGTAGATATATATCTCTTTCTCTATTTTTTTTTCTCTCTCTCTCTTTCTCTCTCTCACTCTCTCTCTCTCTCTCTCTCTCTCTCTCTCTCTCTCTCTCTCTCTCTCTCTATATATATATATATATATATATATATATATATATAATATCCTGGGCAGCAGAAAAGGAATGCATTTACATTCTTCATTTATTAAAAACAAAGGTTCGAGGACCAGCTTTATATTGAAATTATAGATAATATAAATACATTAGTAATGGCAAACAAAGTAATTTTTATTAACATAGAAGTATGATGCGATTAAATGTATATAGTCTATATACACCATCGTAAGAGGAAAGAAGCTGTTGGAAAATGTCATTCCGTTATACAGTTACTGGAAAATTAGGCAATTTTACACATGAACCCTTCCAATGTTTAAAAAATTACTTCCCTCTATTCAATTGACTAGTCTGAATAAGCTGGTCCTATTTATTGGGCGCGCAAAATAATATGTTCAGAGTTATTAGCAATTGAATATAGTATTTGCCACTGCTATGATCTCATAAGACTCCTAGATCATAGACATTTATTAGACAGTTTCAAGAAATACATATTACCAACGATGATGTTGATTTAAATATGACATAGAAGATTATAGGTAGTAAGTTATTGAAACAAGTTTAAATTTAAATTTTAATAAATTGGTTCTGTCCAGTTAAATTAATATATTTTATCTTAGATTCTTCAAATTTCTCAGGCATCTCCATATGCTTTCAGTCAAATCAAATATTGTCTTACTCGCAACGTTCACAAACATCTTTTCGAATTATGCTGGAAACGAGCAAAATATTCACCTAAGAGTGTAAGTGCAATTCTTTCACATACATCACAAAGAACACTCATCTGGAACTAAACGGAATGCCACAGCGTGTTACATAAATAGGTTTTTTGTTATTCCTTACTGGCAGAAAAACAGCACACGAATACTAACAAATTACTAAAAACAATTTAAACCAAACCTCCAAAATTTATCTTACCTGAAAAAAAGAATAACTTACCTGAAACCTTACCTAACCCCAAAATTGATTAGGTGGTACAAAACAAGCTATCAATGACAAGATGACTGTCAAGCTATTTTCTGCTCTATGTCATAATTAGAAATTTCTGCACCTTAAATATTGAAAGTTATATAAATTATTTATCTTCAATATACTCTAGATATATGGAACTTGCGTATTCCTGGCCATAACGTTGTATATATATCAATATAATTTCTCAGAAACAGAGGTTCGAAGGACCGACGCAAAGGCGCCATCAACTTCCGCCAAGTAGCAGATTCAGCATTCCCCCCTTATAATCCATGAAAGCTATGACTTTTTCTCACGGGCGGCTTCACCACCAGATTCTCAAGATTTATTTAGTTCCGCCGGAAATCATGTAATATCGGGTATAAAAGACAAGCCCAACCAAAGGAGGGCAGGTAGCTGTGCAGGAATCTCTCCACTGGCCACAGGTTAACTTGAAATCCTTAAGATAAATTCCTGATTGAATCCCAGTCAGATTTTAGTCGAGTAACACTCTGATTTTAGTGTGAGTTACCCTATGTTTAGATGGTGACTAAGACTACCTGCTTAGAAGACCCCGTCTTCTCACAACTCACCTTTCCCGCGTTCATACTATCAAAACTTTGTTCCTCGTAACATTTAACCTCCCCAGCTTGTGCCAGTATTATAAGATTGAATCTCAGTTAAGCAAGTAAATTCAAGTAGCAGCCTTCCTCTCTATATCCTCCCTCAAGCATCACCACAGCACCTACCGTAACGTGCGTCGCAGGAAAGGTAACATCAATTAGGTGACAGTGAAAGAAGCTATAATCAGGTACGTCCTACACAGGCAGGACAAAGGTGTCCTAATCAACGAGTTACGAGTCTGCAGCTGACCAAACCCAGGTTCTTAGTAACCTATTGACGCAACTACGAGAAGTTGCGCCGTAATAAATAGTAACATAGTGACAAAACTATGACGAGGGTAGTGTGCCCTAACAACTATGGCGACCCTGACAGGACTTGTAATCGAAACAACTGCCTGAAGGAAAACTGAAGAAACAACAAGTGCTGAAAATATCTACAGATCGAATAAGCCCGAAAAAGACATCATTTCATAGTACGCCGGTTTGGACCCATGTTTTAGCTTTCAGAGTAGGATTGTATTGTAGACATCGGTTTCAAGCGTTGGCCTCTGAATTTAAATAGGTAATTGGTGCCGTCCATAGGTAACGCGGTATGATACTGCTAAATTGCATTAATCCCGTGAAAAATATATCGATTTATGATATTTTATTAGTAAAGTATTGTGAAATCTATCAGTTGGTCATCCCAGATATCTCAGTATGTCCCCTTGCCCTTCTACATCTGAAAAATGAAAGCGAAATTAAGTAAACAATTAAATTTTGAGTAAAATTCTGGGCTCTGATTAACTTTTAAGATATTCTTGAGTAACTCTGAGTATACTTGGGAATTTGAGTCAAGTTTGAGTACTTCGATTGATCCTGAGTGGATTTTGACGTAAATTCTGAGTTACCCTTGTACATCTAACTATGGCAGGTGACGAAAATCAAACCCTATCCCCCGCGTCTGCCAATACTAGCAAAAACCGATAGAGCCGTTGGAAACACGTAAGGATATAGAGAAACGCACAATAATTCCCAAAATACACAAAATTTAAACATTAACCACAGCAATACTCCGAATATTATAATAAACCAGAATTAATTAAATTAGTTTGACCCTCTAAAATTGGTTAATTTCTCTACACACAGCAATATATAAGATTTAGGCTTACGGACTCTACTAGAGTTTAAATACTTCAGGAATGTTATTGTCTCACGACGCGTGCCTACTGGCCAGATGTAGGTGGGCAGGATCACGATGTCCTTTTGGCGAGGGTACCAGCTGGGGGGTCCACACGGTATTCCAGGGGAGGGGTTCTTCAAGGACGTAAACAATTACGGTGCTTTATGCGGCACCAAGGTAGTCGTGGTCTCTCTGTTGAGAGCGAGTCAAACTTGGTTCTTAAACTAAGTTATCTTGGAGTGCGGTGTGACCACCGAGTAACGAGCTCGAGGGGGAGCTTTTCTCCTTCGTTACTTAATTCCTCATGGGCGAGGACTGAACTCGGGGAGGGTCTTCTTCAAGGGCGAGGATCGATTAGACGGGGTTTCTCTGACGAGAATAAGTTACTTAAAGTTCAATTGGGAACCAGGAACTAGCTCGAGGATGAGCTTCTTCTTAGTTCCAGTCTTCCTCAAGGGCAAGTATACCGGAGGGGGATTTTTCTGACGAAAACAAGTTGAACTTGGTTCCTCAACCAAGTTAACTTATGAGTTCGGTGTGGCCACTGAGTAAAGGGCTCGAGGGGGAGCCTTTTCCTTCTTCTTTTCTTAATTCCTCAAAGACGAGGAATATCCTTGGTGTTTAGGATGCACCAGGATATGAGGAGTCTCTCTGACAAGAGTAAGTTGAACTTAACAAAGTTTACTTATTGTTTGGTTTGATAACCAGGGACTAGCTCGAGCATGAGCTGCTTCTTAGCCTATTAAGGTAGGTAGCCCTTCCTCTCTTGCAGGGTACCTCTTGGTCTGGCGAGCCAAGGAATCTACCTGTCCAGTCTCGGTAGCCCGATCTTAATTCGGGGACTTCGTCACCTGGAGACTGACGTATACTACCTTGATTTTCCTCAGTGGTCGTTATTTATAAGTTGTCACCCTATAGGGAAGTGCTAAGAGAAGGGAAGGCTTGATGGTGGGCCGAAGAGGGTTCTTATGCTCAACGGTTTTTCACACCAAGTTTTACATCAGCTCCTCGTTAGCCTTCGAGCTTGGGAGAAACACGTCTCCAATTTCTTATTTTACGTGAAATTTAATCTCACTCTCCTGGGGGAGATCTTGCATTTTAACCTTTAGGTCTTTCATAGCGCCGAGTGGTGTGGCGCTGAGGTTACGCGCTTGAACCGACGATGCCTGGGGCAGGATGTCTTTGCCCCATATATTGCATTGAATGCAAGGAAAAAGGTCATAGTTTAGGAAACGGTCCCTGTTGCAGGAAAGTCCGCCATAGTATCCTTTCCCAGCGACCTCCGTGGTAAAATGGATCCTCTAGACAGAATCACCCAGGTAATGCCCCTCCCAGTCTATATCAAATCCCAACTGGAATTACGGACCCTCAAAACCCACAGGTAGAGGTAATATGCCTCAACAACCCACTCAACGCTCCGCCTTGGATAATGCCCATTTTAGGCTAGACCCCAAGTTCAAAGCCCCAGGAAATCCCCCGATGCCTAGGAACTTCCCGAAAAATAAAGTAATACACCACTATAAAAAAACAAACAAGGAAAGTTAATGAAATTAGTTGAAATTGAACCTAATGAATCTGATGAACCTGTCGAGCATGTCCCCTTAATGACTGAAAGCTCTTCTACCCTAGAAAAAGAGTCTAAACTCAAAAATTATTTTTTAGGCTAAGGTCCTGGGAATTGGGCGAAAACTTAGAGAACTTATTACCAGTCAAAATTATAGGGGATGTGTTGAATGATTTTATAGTAAATGTTCAAATTGATGGAGTCCCCTTCACTGCAACTATTGATACGGGTTTAGTCACCACTCTGTTTCAGCAGAGTGGCCGGGAAAAACTTTTGGATCGATCGACTAAAACTTACAGTTTGAATGAATACACTTATAACCTATGTGGTGTGACAGGAACTTTTTGGGGGCCTATTAGGGGAAATTCAGTTGTATATCGAAATGGATGGAGTAATTTATCCAGCACTAAGTAGGGTTACCACGAGATACCTAAATTGCCCCACGGATTTCCTATTGGGTATGGAATTGTAACGGAGAATAGATGGATTATGGACGCTTAGGTAGAGAAGGTTAGAAGTAAACATAGGATAAACCCTTTGTATGATTCTCTCCACGCAGCGAACCACCCTCAAACTTCCCTAGCCGCAAGATAACCCCAACCATTCCGAGTTCCCCAAATTCGGTTTGGAAGCTCTTTCCCTAAGAGCTCCCGGAGCCAACTTAGTTTAGGAAAATGTGTAAACATAGTTAATGGTAATACAGTGAGGTTGCTAGCCTCTGGTCTTTCGGTTGGGCCAGTGTCCCAAGCCATCGGTCAGGATGTTCTGAAATATGAACTTGAAATTAGGCAGGTCGTCCCGGAAGGGAGTCCTGCAACAGGAGTAGCTCTGAAACATGAGCATCAAGAAACAGGATTAGCTCTGAAACATGAGCATCATGCCACATGATTAGCTCCGAAAGATGAGCATTAGGCAATGGGATTACCTCTGAAACATGAGCATCAAGCCATAAGATTAGCTCTGAAAGATAATTCTAAGGCTAAGAAAGGACCGCTAGTCCTTGAACAGGAAACAGTCTATGCAGTATATCCCGCAGAGCATTTAACGATTAGGCCGCATGAAAGGGTAGTTCTCAAAGTTATAGTCTAGACCCTGGACGATAAAAGGGTAGACAATAATGTTGATTTTTGGTAGAGAAGAATGTAGTAGACGATTACGAATTGATAGAGCAAAGTCTTATTACTTCTAAGGAATCAAAAATATTGTTGAATTGTATGAATGTAGGTGATACCGCGTGGATGCTGTTCGCCAAAAAAAACAGTCAAGAAGTAGCTGTTGAAACTAAGACGATTAAAACTGTTGGTTCATGGTTTGGTAAAACCACCCAGATAAATTTAAAAGACCTTGAGGGAACAGTATAAAGAGTACATTGCAAAAACCGCAGATAAAGATTCACAGTTGGGTGACTGCACTCTTCTCAATCGAACCGAAAATCTTTGAGTAACAAACCATGACGTAATTGCTCTCAAAGGAGATCTCCTTGGCAGGTCTAATTTAGTCCCCTTCCACATTAACGTTCCCCCTCAAACCAAACGTATTCATATCCCTTCCTATTGGATTACCCACTCTTAAGTAGTTGTTGTTAATAAGCACATTCAGGATATGCTAGAACGCGATGTAATTCAATCTCCATTAGTCCCTGGTCGGCACCTTTAATTTTAGTTTCTAAGAAGGATGGAAGCAGTCGACCATGTGTCAATTACCGTAGGCTTAACTCTGTAAACACTCCTGATAGGTTCCCCATCCCGCACCTTCAGGAAACAATACTGAACGTGGGAAAAGCAAAATCCATTTCCTCGCTGGACCTTGCCAGTGGTAATAGCAAATGTAAGTGGAACCCTACTCCCGCAAAATCACGGCCTTCTCCACAATTCAAGGACACTAGGAATTTAAAGTGATTCCGTTTGGGGCCCAGAATGGGTACGCAAACTTTAGCCGGCTCATGACTATCGTCCTCTGGGATCTCCTAAGAGTTAAGGTCCTACTCTATTTCGACGATATAGTAGTCTATAGTGATGGTGTTGAAGAACATTTAAAGAGACTAAATAAGGTATTCGCCAGGCCTAGGGAAGCAAACCTGATGACAAAATTAGAAACGTGCCAGCTCCTGCAAAACGCGTTTATCTACTTAGGTTTCCTACTAACGTCTGATAGCATTAAAGCTGATCCCTCCAAAACTTCTGGTATTCAGAGATACCTTCTCCCTAAAAACCATTGATGATATTAGAGCTTAAAATGGGTTTGTAGGATTCTACCGCCAATTAATTCCGAATTTTTCGAATATTGCTAACATCTTAACAAAATTGTTCAAAGCCAAAGCCGAGTTCACGTGGGAAACCGAACAAGAGAGACCCTGACAGATTCTCATCGGGTAACTATGCGAAGAGCCCATAGAAAACCATTCATTGTAGCGACAGATGCATCAGCCTGCGTGATCGGAGTCGTTTTTTCTTCCCCAGCTTAGGTCTGCCCACCCATTAGCCCTGCTACTCTCTTGAATTTCTTTGCATATAAGGTCACTAACCTCCGTGCTTCCCGCCTCAGCCGCTTATTGTTTTCCCCACTGTGACCGCGTTGGAGCTTACAGCCCTGCTCTCGCGTTCTAAGAAATTGGGCTCCCCAAAGCACATTTTTCCGCCTAAACTGTTATGTAAAATTCTGCCTGCTATCCTCCCAATGCTTCTTCACCTGTTCAACACTTCACTTGAAACTGGTCTTGTTCCCTCTTCGTTTAAACGTGCCCACATCCGTCCGATTCTTAAAAAGCCTCAACTGAACCCCACTGACCCGTCGAATTATCGCCCGATTTCGCAACTTCCTTTCCTCTCTAAGGTGGTTTACGCTTCACGCATCAACAGTCACATCGTGGCCTGTAACATTGATGAAACCTATCAATCTTGTTTCAAGTCAGGTCACTCCACAAAAATCACCCTTCTCAATGTGTCCGATTGCTTACGAAGAGCCGCCGACAGTGGTTGTGTCTTCATCCTCGTTCTACTCGACCTCTCCTCTGCCTTCGATACTATTGACCATACCGTCCTACTTGATCGTCTCCACTCTTTCCTCGGCATATCAGGCACCGTGTTTTACTGGTTCCGCTCTTACCACTCGTCTCGTAGCCAATCCGTTGTGATTGACAACGTTTTATCCGACTCTACCTCCATTCGCTTTAGGGGAGCACAAGGCTCTGTCCTTGGTCCTCTACTATTTCGTATCTACCTTTTCCCTCTTAGTTCCTTTCTACGTAATCTCGGTCTATCCTTCCACCTATATGTTGATGAGACTCAAATTTTCGTTTCCTCATCCCCCACGTCTCTTGCCTACCCTATCACTGACCTCCTGGCTGCCTACTCCTCCAGTTCTGAATGGCTTTCTACCAAATTCCTCAGGCTTAATCACTCTAAAACTGAGGTCCTCCTCGTTGGAACCCCTGCTCTTGTCAAAAAATCTAAATCTCTTTTTGCCTCGCTTACTCAGGGCGGTAATGCTATCATTTTTTCTGACTGCGTTAGGAATCTGGGTGTTGTTTTTGATGAGCATCTCTCCTTTAAGCCTCATATCCGCAATGACAGCAAATCCTCTTTTATGTTTCCTTTGTAACTTCTCTCGCATTCGCTCTCACTTTAATCGCCAAAGTCTTGAGACTGCTGTTCATGCCTTCATCACCTCACGCCTTGACTACTGTAACTCACTGCTTGTGAATCTGCCATCCTCCTCTCTCCACCTTCTTCAACTTGTACAGAACTATGCCTCCTAGCTTCTCCTCCGTCGCCCTCGCTTCTCTTCCTAGAAACCATAGCTGCATGAACTGCACTGGCTACCTGTCAGATCCCGTGCTCACTTTGAGATACTTCTCTTCACATTTGAGGCCCTAAACAACAAGGCGCCGTCTTACCTCTCTTCTGGTCTCTCGCTACGCATGTCCCTCGTGCCCTTAGGTCATCACATGCACCTCTTTTGAATATTTTTCGTTCATCTCTCTGCTCAATGGGGGACTGCTCCTTCTCAATCTGCGCATCTAAGTTGTGGAATGCTCTATCTGCTGAAATCAGGTCTTCTCCATCTCTTACCACATTTAAGTGTCTCCTGAAAACGCACCCTTTTTGTATTGCCTTCTTCCCCTCTTGAATTTCCATTGAATTTACATTCTCATCTCAGCACAACGTGCGCTCTGGGAAGGCCTCAGGCCTTGAAGAGCGCATTACAAAAGACTTTTTATTTATTATTATTTTGTTAACAATGTCAAATTTCTAAGACAAATGGTGTTGGATACTATACGCCTCTCCCGAAAGCACATCGACCCCTCTGACTTTCTTGACAAAACCCCTTTAGGAAATTTAATCATTAAGTCTGAAGCCCGTCTAATACTCATCCTTATCTTTCCCCTGAATTCTTCTAACCTACCCCAATTCCTACATCTAACCTGGACACTTCCCGGCTGCAAGCAATAGGCTATTCGATAAATAATCCCGTTTTTCGACAAATTATCTTACGACCTATACCTATTTAACCAGTTCCCGACTCATTATGGTAATAATAGTCACAGTGGCGGAATAGTCTACATTACCTCACGCCCATATTTCTTCATGATCTAAAAACCCAATTCTCCTCAACCCCATCTGAAATCCGGCACTGCAAAACCTTAGGTCCTCTCAACTTAACCATAGTCTGCCCACCAAGTCAACCCCTCATCACAGCGCATGCGTCGTCGTGGCAATGAGACCTTTTATTATCAAAATTCCAACTAAATTGTTCCTTTAATCAGTTTCATTCTTACCAGTCCATTCTGACCAGCCTAGCCTAGGAAGGCTAGGCTACCGTGAACTTTCAAGAGAAGCGTAGGGAGCCTAGGTGGCCTAAATCACTGTGCGCTTCTTTAAGCAAAGCCTAAGCCATTTGACAGTGGTTTTTCAGCTACGCTGTGGTATGTCTCATCATTATTGCTTACTAATCAAATCAAGGCGTATCTGTGTAAAAGTTTACTTCCATAGAACCTTATTAATCATGCAGTTAACAAAAGATCAACGCGCATTTGTAGTCACAAACTTTATTAAGACTAGCAGTATTGAACAAGTACAAGATTCATTTTAACAAACTTTTTCAGGTAGGCACCCACCAAGCAAGCCCAGAATTTTGAAAAATGTTCGCAAATATCAACATAAAGGAATATGCTTAAATCTAAATAAAGGTTGTTCGGGTCGTATGAGAACCATAAGAACAAAAGAAAATATCGAAAATGTTCAGATGTCACTTTTTCAAAATCCACATGTATCAGTCAGAAAGAATGGGTTACAATTATCAAAGTCATCAATTAAACGCCTTATTAAACATGAATTAAAATGGCATCCCTATAAGATGCAGGTAAGACACTAGCTTCTTGAAACTGATTTTCCTCGTCGTAGACAATTTGTCGAATGGCTTCTCCATAAACCTGCTCGTTTCTTGAAAAACATTTTGATTGGTAACGAGGCAGCCTTTTTCATAAATGGAAAGGTAAGTAGCCATAACATTCGCCAATATGCCCTGCTTCCCCCCCCCCTCAGCATTCTACTTTAACACACGTATTTGTTAGCAGAAAGTGTCTCTGTGGATGGAATATGCGGGAATGGCCATCTTGTCGGCCAATTGTTTTACGAGAATAACTTTAATAGTGCTGCCTACCTGAGAATGATCAAAAAAAGGATCTTTCCGGAACTCCACCAGATTTACGGCAATCAATTCAATTGACTTTGGTGGATTCAGGACGGCGCACCTGCTCATAGACAGCTTGCTGTAAGAACAAAACTAAGAGAAACGTTTGACAACCCAATGCAATTACATGGCCCCCAAGATCCCCTGACTCAACACGTGCGATTATTTCTTATGGGAATATCTAAAGAATTAAGTGTATTCTACTCCACCACAAAGCATCAACACGTTAAGGGAGAGTGTCACACGTGAAGTCAATAGACTTAAGGAAAATCACAAGTTAATCAAAAGAGTTGTTCAATTAATGCGATCAAAGGCGCAACTGTGCTTGGAAATAAATGCAGGACATGTGGAACGAAACGGTGCTTATAAAATTAAAAAATGAATTTTATTACCCATATGAAGAGGTGATTTTGTTAAAAATGGATTTAAATATATTTGTTGATTTTAAACTTCGAAGTTTCATTACTTTACTTCCTTGCGCAAACATAATTTTGATAGCCTCCACTAAACCCATTAGTGTATCAATATCGTAGAAAGGAATTTAATGAAAATTCTAGAATCGAAAGTAAGATAGTTGTTAAATTTGATTTCTTTTTCTGAACTCAAAAATCTCTAATATGTTTTGAGTTATACTAATTCAAATTACGGTTAACTTTTTTCTGGGAAACCTAGTATATATATATATATATATATATTTATATATATATATATATATATATATATATATATATATATATATATATATATATATTTATATATATATATAGATAGATAGATAGATATAGATATATAAACAGATAAATAGAAGCTTATTAATAAATTCCCTGCTTCATTCAAATTTAATTTGATTTAATTTCTTTTCGAATGCGATGACCCCAAGATTCGTGAAACTTATAAGTCTGATGTGGTCATTTAAAATATAGACTTTCTAACATAATACAAAATTTTATACCTATTATTTTTAATTATATATCTATTTATCTTATTGCCCACTAAATTAAAATTACTAAATATTTTCCAGACCTTACTATCTGCTCTTCCAATTTTACTAAGGTATGTTTCGATCATAAATGATGAAAATAAGTAAAATGTCGTCATAATTTTATGGACTCTTTTACGTATAGAATATGTACCAAACACAATCCCTTGTTCTCTTATAAAATCTATATTTTTTATTTTTATTTCTTTAATCACTATCCCGCAACTTTTAGTTATCCTGCCAAACTAATATAATTGACTGGGTAAGTTTAAAAGCACTTATAATACAAACCTTCTGAGACATTATTAAACAAAACTTCTTAGTAGCTCAGATAGTTGTGTTTGACATTTTTCATAGATTATATTAAATTATTGGAGCGCTAATTTGTATAACTCAAATCAAGGTGTAAATTGTGTAGTGTAATTGTATGAGAAACGATGCTGAACTGTTACCTCTGATATAGTCAGGCTTAAATAATGTTTGATGTTGCGTGATTGTGTATAAAGATAGCATTTTAATGGAAATCTAACCTTTTTTTCTGTAGAGCTATTATTACGGAATAGGTGTTATGAATCAAAACCATTTCACGTACCCTGAATTCAATCAAATTAGACAAACGAATTTTAAGTAGTTTAGAAGAGGAATTAAAAAATTTAGGACTTGATAAATATATGACTTATTTCAAATGCACATGTTATTTACTTAATTATAAATGGATTTGTTGCAAGGTTCTAATCCTCACACTATCATTTTTCCAGCAAATGGACTGGGCTTCATTTCGTAAAAGTAAAGGATAAGAAAAGTTTCACACCTTTTCGGTTACAAAACCACATAGAGGTTTTCTTTCTCCTAATTTGGCCCTGAGTGTTATGCGGCGCTTCGCCTTGAAATGAGCAGCCTCTCAAAGAGGCCTTTATAGAATCGCTCTAATAGAGATTCTCTTGAGTATTTAGTTATTTATAAATATAATTTAGAACCAAAATAAAGAAAATCCTCATCTGACTTCCACACCATGATGTACACCTTTCCAATCTACTTGCTGACCAGACTAAGCTGCCATTTGAAATCGTCCCTAGTATATCTTTTTCTCAAACATATAAGCCAAAATATGTTTTATCATGTTATAATTAGTTAGTTATTAAGAAAAAGACGCCAATCTACATACTAATGGTCTCCTAATAATTAGTGCCAGGTGATTCCCATTACTTAATATATAAAATGTTTTCTAAGTGATTTAAAGAGTCGATAAATCACTTTAGTTTTAAAAATTGACTAATAACGTGCACTGTTGATTCTGGATAAAAATTTTACCGAAACTTTCTTTTAGTCCCCGTATTCATATATAGATTCTCTCTTTTAATCTAAATTTAGATCTCACTAATTTAATTTGCCCTCAATATATTGATCTTGTGAGTGTTGTCCATCTTTATTTCTCTCTGCTCTTTTTCTTTTCACTTTAAGCTATTTCTTCTCAAATATCTAGATAGCCTTGTTTGCGCTGATTTTTATTTAATCATTCATGTCTCTTTTGCTCAGCCTCTCGAGTTCATTCTATAGTTCTTACACCCTATTTTAGATTATCGAGCATTATCATTGTATTTTTCTAACAGATTTTAGATTCTTTGCAATTTGTTTCGAGCAAAGTTCATAATAAGAGGCCTTTCTATGCCGTAAATGAGGTTTATATTTTTTTATTTCATATTGTTCCTTCTCCTTTTATAAATATGGAGTTCATTTCACTCATTTGGAATAAAATTTTGTCTCTTTTTCACACAAAAACAAAAGCATGCTTCCTCATAATAAGAGAACATGGGCTTGATTCTTTCACGACTCAATGAATATGCAGAAATTTTGAATTCCAATGAATTTCTGATTTTTCTGGTACAGAATGATGTGGGAATTTCTGCTTTTCAACAGATTTCCTTATGTGTATATCTATATCCTTACTTTGGTATCTAAATACCGATGTTGCCTGACAGTTGATAGAAGAAAGGATTTGACGGTAGATCTAACTTACTGCTTGCTTCTTTAATGCTCCTATTTTGCGAAAGTTTTCAAAGATCCTAAAGCTATACATGGCAATGGAATGCTATACTGAGAGACATTTCCGATTCATTATTTCTCTTTATGTAGTTGCTACCATCTTAAATATTATCATATGTACCTTAAAATTTTGAAACGTTGTTCATTCTGTTTTCTGATTGCAATTGATCATGTGCGCTCCGTAGTTTAATTCTAGCTTATGCAATTATTTTGTATATTACTGATAGGAAACAAAGTGCTGCCGAGTTCACCTATCATTCTTTATCTCTCTCATTCAAAATGAGCACCAACCAGTCCTTTAGTTATATCAGTAGTATTTTTCTTACTTTTAATGATTTTTATGACAAAATTTTAATTAATTCTGTATGCTATATATCTTTAATTTTTCTAAGCGTTTTTATATCATCACCATCATCGGTCCCTTTTACGATTTTCGGCTATTTTTGGATAGGGGTTGTATTATATAGTTCATATATGGGAGGCCTCTATGTCATTTCGAGTCTTGAAGTCACCAGTTTAAAAGAATGGGGTGAGTGCGTGATATAGTCTGGCTGAGGGTGGCATGGCAGGTATCGAGGGCTTGTAGGTAGTAGGCTTACTTTTCTCGTCCAATTAAATTTCTTCTGATTCCCAAAGTTTCTCACAGTGAATGCGCATTTAGTCTGGGTTCCGGAAGGTTAACGGCGATAAGTAAGTTTTATTCTTAGCTTGAGCATACCAAAATGAGACCAAGCGGAAAAATTCGACTTCTACGAGGCTATGTATATGTTTATCGTTAATGTTAGATAGCTGAGTCTAAGGAGGCAGGATTCAAGGAGAAAGGAACGGATTTCTGACGCTAATAATAGGAATAAGGTGCTGACAGACGACTTAACTGATTCTCTCTCTCTAACTTAGGCTCTTTTCCCTTGTGTGTGTTTAATATATATATATATATATATATATATATATATATATATATATATATATATATGCCTTTCGTTTCCAAGGGGCGTGACTTTTTTCAGCTGGCTTGAGCGCATGGCGAAGCTAAAGATCAGAAATATGTTCGTCAGTTTCTTCGTTGGCGGAGTTAAAGGAGTTATATGCATCTAATGAATTTACATTAGAATCCTTGTTTCACCCTATCCTGTATCAGAGAGACCGTTTGATTTATACAGATCCTTAAAAAATTTAACCTGTCAAGGCACACATTACCCTGTATTTCTTTAGCTTGACCCTGTTATATATCACTGAGTTCGTTTCCGTAATGAAGCTGTTTCCTAGAGTGTGTATGTTTGTGTGTGGCTGTTTGAGAACTCTCTCTATCCGCTTTGCTCGTTTCATACTTTGTCAATAAATATAAATTTGTGCTATAGTATTTATATCTATTTTACATTGTTCACTATCTATTACATGGCATATTATTTCACTAATTCATGCGCGTACTTATTTTTAGAATTTCATAGATCAACTGGGTGCCAATATGTGGAGGTTCCTCTCTGGGTCTACCTATCCTGCAATTTGAATGCCACTGGCCTTCTTTCCGTGCAATTCGGGTGATATCTAGACACCCCCTGTAGTTATGCATTAACATCTACAAAGACCTAATATGCATCGACCTGCGCCAAATTGGCTAGTTAATTATAAATAAGGAAGATCATGTTAAAAAAAATCATACTACAATAGGTACAACTTTAAATTTACTTTCGAATTTTCTTATTCCTAAAAAATTAAAAGTTGTTTAAAAATTATCTCAATATAAACTATTATGCGATGGCATATAAAATTCCAAATTTCGAACATATTGTGGAGGAAACATATATGGACAATTGAAAATCTATTTTTAACAACCAATGAATATTGTACTTATCTCTAGTTAAATATTTGTGGTTAAATGCTTTTGTTTTCATTTTCACTCCCTGATTTATTAGTATCAATACCTGTAAAGATTTAGCTGCCAAAACTTTCCTTATAGAAATTAATTACTTCCATTTGCTTTATTTACTACCAAATGTCTTAATTTCTAGTGAAAAATCTACTGTTTTAAGAGCTAATGATTATCTAGAAATTATTTAAATTCTTGTGAAACAATATCTATCTGATTCCTTACATTCGATGTAAATTTAAGTTCCTACGGGTGGAATCACCGAATAATGTATATCTGGATTCCAATTTTGTAACATCTACCAAGAACAGTATAATAAAATTTGAATACCAAATTCAATCAGGCAAATAAGCTCAAGATTCCAAAAATCGAATTAGAATTTGAGAAAACGAATACGGTCTGTTAAACGACCTATTACGAAAGTTTCTAAAATTGGCGATATATCATTGAAATGGAAATTTACAAAACCTAAATTTCCTGTTGGAGACGCTTGTCATTTAAATTTTATATTAGAGAGAAGCGTTATGTTAAAGGCTATATTATTTAGAAATTACTAGTTCTCGATCGTGGGTAACAACAAGCAAAATGACTAAAAATCTCTTACCAACATTGTAGGACATTCCAGCGCAAAAATACCTCACATTTCGCACCAGGTTGCTCTGAAGTTTCGAGAAAAGCTTTAAAAGAAAATATCAATTAGAGCGGTTTGAAATACAAAAGTTTTGTTTTAGGGGTATATAGAAACATTCTTGTAATGAAAACTTTTTATCTTTTTTCTCATTGAAAGAAAATTTACTAACCGAATATCTATTTCTTCTTTCATTTGCATGCATTTGCAGCGGAAATTTGTTGGATTTTAGAAAAATATTAAGGTGTTTTGGTGTAGTAATTAAAAAATATATAATAATTATATATTTATTCGATACTCAGTTAGATAAAATCATTTTGGATTGGTTTTGTGGACAGAATGCGGACCAGAATCACTTTGAAAATGTTTGTGAAACAGTTCAATAACTTTCAAAAATTTTCAAGATATGTAAATGAAGCAACACTACTAAACAAGAATGTCAACATTCGTTTGGTACACTCCCACGCAGGAGGTAGTAGCAGTGGGTGAGCCTGGTGGGTGTGTTCAAGCATCCGTCGCCAGTTCTTCTTATTACAGGCTTGAGCCACGACTCTTTCTTTCTCCCACTTCATCCTTCGACCGCGGTTATGGCAATGGCTCACGACCAGCGATAGGCAAACTCTACATATTTTGGAGAGCTCTGCAATACTTTTAACCAGCATCCGGAGCATTTATTAAGTTTGAACAGCATTTTCGGCTGCGAACCTAGCACAATGAGCTCTACTATTCACTGTATCAAGAAGATCTTTTCAGACTTCCTCTATGTATTCCTTCCAAAAACTTCTCTCGGTGACTATTCCTTGTTTGTCATGCTATTTGAAAATTTAGTACATTGTTTTTGTCATTGTTATTTATTACTATTCTTATATAATAATCACTCGTTAAACATTGCTGGTGAGTAGAAAGCTTTAGCCCATTTAAATATTTGGTGTATTAAAATTCCATTAAACTAGCAATACTACAACAAAGATGAGAAAAAGAAGACGGAGAAGGACAGTCATCAACAAGTAGATGGAAAGTATGTTAATCAATAATGATTATGCAAAATTCATCAAATGTAAAGGATTTTTTACCAAATGTGTAACAGCACACAATTCAAAAGCAGTACTAATTCACTACCCAAGATCTCTCGTTGTTTCATGTATGTGTATGGTTAAGTGAACCTTTAAATTGTGATGGGGTTAAAGATTTAATAATAAACATTTAAATTGTGCCTGATAGATCATTGGTAGAGCAAGCAACTGGCATTTGGGAGAGCCGGGTTCGAATTCCAGCCAGGATATTTTAATATTTTTCTTCAATCTTGCGAATTGCCTTTATAGCGCTGTCTTTTGCTCTTTTTGCTTTATAGAGTCATCCTCTGTCCCATTTCCTTGGTTGCAAGCTACATTTGACTGTCTGATGCGGTCATTTAAGTCTAAATTTCTCTTATTTTTCATCATATTTGTATATAGTCTGTGACTAGAGGATTTCTGCATTTTCTCTCTATTCTCTATATTCAAAGGGGATTTGAGGGACAGAGATAAAACAAAAGCTAAGGCCATGTGGTTTTCATTCACTGCCACCGATATGTAGTTGCTTTTTAATAACCGTATCTACTCATACTCTAGTTTAGGGGTTGTCAACCTTTTCCAGCTTAAGGGCCAGAAGAAAATTCTATGAAGTGATGGAGAGCCATATTCATAATTTACATTAGAAAATTAAAAGCTTATAATTATAGACGTTATATTCATTACGTAATAATAAATAAATGAAGGAAATAATAATAAAAAATAAAATTACAAATTATTTAAGTTCGTATAGATTATAAATTTTAAACTTAAAAATTATAATTGGAGAAAGGATTATTGTGATGATTGATATTGTTTTTGACTCGAAAGTTTTTCTACATTAGTTGATAAGGAGGTTAAAGCAAGAATCAGTATGTTTTCTAAATAGTCATCCGCTTACCTTTGGTGTATTTAACTTTGGAAAATAATTGCTTACTCTAAAACGTGCTCCCGAACACCGAAGCCATTTTCATCGCATGACCAGTTAAGTTGGTATACAGCCGGGTTTAAAAAGTTATTTCTTATAAAAATCCAAGAGAGATACATCATTTGCGTAAAATTTTATTTTAATATTTCATTGAATTTCATGCCAATGTGTTTCATTTAAAATTCTTCTGGTATTTGTACATTTGCACATCAAACGGAGTAGCGAACAGTTTGAAATCGACAGCGTGTGATAGCATGACAGAGTACTGAAAGGAAAATTCGGTGCTAAATCATGAATCAGATTCACAAATATGTTGTCGTAGGTTTTGTCTCCTGAAGTGTAGGGAAATGAGCCTAATTTGATCTGTCTAACCGACATTCCCAAAATCATAGTTTGATTCCAAATGCGGTTATGTATCTAAACATGTTTGTACTCTATTGAATGATTTTTTCTCTGAAGCTGCCCAACAAAGCAGTTTAAATGAGATGTTAAATCTACTAGAAATGTCAGTCTTAAAGGCCATTCGGGATTGCAAAATTCTGTAGCATGCATGTTTATGCTCTCAAGAAATCCAGCTATATCTTCCCAAAGTGAATATACTCTTTCCAGCATAGTGTCTCGACTGAGCCAGCAAGCACCCTAGTAGTAAACTAAATCATTACGTATATTGATTTACTGCTTCAGTTAAAATTTGTCGAAACTGACGTTATTTAACTCCTTTGACAAATCAACTTTACGGCTCTCACCACGACTTCCAATACCTCCTGCAAATTTGATATCTTAGGGCAGAATTATTCTTAGTGGATTGTACAGTGCACTTTCATAGCACTCTGTTTACTTCCGGGACCTTCCAGGTGTTTCTGAAGCAGAGACACGGCAACTTTATTTTGTCCAACCAGCGCTTCAAGAATGTCTGCTGCTCAAGTAGTGCCTTTTATAAGTACCAGATGAACAAATTCTTTGAAAAATGTCCAAGGTTTGACTTAATAAACGTACAAACACTGCTGGTTGTGCCGTGTCGGTAGAATCGGTGCTATTAAAAAGAACTTTAAATTGTTGTAATTATTTTTTCATAGCGAGAGACGGATATTCGAAAATATAATTTTTGCCTCGGGACTAAATGTTTACTATAGCAGAGAAGTAATTTTCACGAATTCCCATTCGCTGAAAGGTTTGTTTTTTTCTGCCACTTCCTAGATTGAACGTGTAGTTTTTTCTGATTAAATGTTTCGTTTTTGGAATGTTGAATTTTGTTTTTCTAAACTCCATTTAAGTTTATGAAATTCCTCCTTCCTCGTTTAGCCAATAAATTCACTGAACTTGGAGTGTTTATTCTCATAGTGCCTCTTGATGATGCAATTATATACGGCAACACTTTTATGGAAAATAAGGCAAATGGGATTACCGAAGGGTTAAATAAAAAGGTACTTTACTGTCCATGTGTCTTGAAAAACGCGACACTCCGCCTAAAATTTCTGCGTTTTGTTGCCATTAGGGGGCTTCCTAAGAAATAAATTGCCAGTTAATTCCAATGTCACAAAACTAACAGAAATAGTCATTAACACTTTATTAGTTGATATGGCAAAGCTCCCCCCAAAAATGGATTTATTTTTTGTAAAGGGGGCTTAGAAATTTTACCATTTCTTAACATAACGTTTGAGACTTATATTTGTTTAAGTCACTTTAAAGTTAATTATGTAGTTTCATAGAATATAATATTTCACTTTTTATCTGACGACACATATAGCATAAATTATTTTCTAAATTTAACTAGCTTAATCTTAACGCTCCTAGCAGTATTTATTCACAGACATAACTATTCTTTAATATTCCAGAATGCACAATTGTAAATTCTTGAAAACTGATTGTTCTTGAATATCCGAGAATACCTCTCAACATTATACGAGTCTACAAATTAGTTGTAGAATCAAAAAGTCTAGAAATAAAAATCTAAACTTTAGATTTTAATTTCTAGACAAGACGCCCCAGTAGATACTATATTTCGTTTGAGGACTGCGGTCCAAACAATTTTAGCTGACTGGCCGTAACCGTTATGCACCTTTCACTTAATATTTGGTTCATTATTTCCATATTATTTATTCAATTTTACATTTTGTCTTTTAATTTTTATTTAGTATTTTTTACTTTTACTAAATGGTTAACAAATTTGGAGGTTGTACGAGTATAAGTAACTTCTGGCTGACTCTATCGGTTGTCTTGATTGGAAGATTTGTTGGTTTTTTTCTGGGAGGGGGGGTAGTTAGTTAATTAGATTTTATGTTCATGTATATCGGGTTTGGTTCTGAGTTGTAAATTGCGACGTTTGTAGCTGACGTGTTTGAGCTGTTTTATTGTTATTAACTTCAATTTGAATGAACAACGGTTCATTCTTAACTCTTAGCTGGTCTCTATTGCTAAAGATTTCGATGTTTTAAGAGTTTTCTGCTCTGATGTTAGTATGATATGTAAGAACTGGAGAAAATAAGTTTATTTCCCCCCATATTTTCTCCTTCTTTCCTTGATGTTGATTTTGAACGGTTCATGCCAGCTTATTGGTGTGAACTTCTTTGGATTTATTGCTCTCTTTTATTTGTGTGTGTAATGATATAGATTACCTGATTTTCTACCCTTACAGCTCCAAATTTGGGGGCTCTTCGTCTCGTTGTTTATTGGGATGGGTGGGTATACTGATACCACGCTTGCTATTGCTATGAAAATTTTCCTGTTATTTTTCATGCTTAAGACCGTTAGATAATATAATACATTTGGCATCCCTTGTTCTTTGAGTTTATGACTATCGTGAATATTCTTCTCATGTTTCTCATTTTGCACTCCCATTTGTAGTAGTTTGTGTTATAAATTTCTATTGCTGTCATCCTAGACTAAAAGTGCTCGTTTCTCTATCCACTGGCGGTGATCTGATTTATGTAATTCATGAATTGTTTTTAAGCATTCAGGCATTAGGGCTGTTAGGATATCCGCTGGATAGATCGGATACAGCGTGGGGCTGAGCTAGATTTCTTGTATGAGTCCAGCCTCCAGTATAAATTTGGCTCCTTTAAAGTCTTGAAAATTACGATGCTGTATGGCATGCCCTTTGCCATAACTTTGGCAAAAATTTTATCTAGATCTCATAGGACAAAGTCAAAGTATTTCTTTGTGTTTTTCTGAGCTATTTTCTCCGTTATTACGATATTTTTCCTTTTGGTGTCTATTCCTTTTCTTAAATCTAAAATGGTTTTAAGTATAAAAGTTATTTTATTCGAAGTATTATTTAAGTTTACGGTTGAAAGATTTCGTAGAATTTAGCTATAAAATTATAGCGATATAGGCCTATAATCGAAGGGTGTGTGTGATAGAACGGGTTGAGGCCGCTTAATATCAACCACTATCACATGTTATTTAAAAACACGATGCTACCTACGTGCATCTTCGCTTTAAAGTCGGGCGCCTTATCGCAGCCACCTGAGTCAATGTTTAAACAGAGAGGTTTATCTTCCCCCGTCGCCCCATGCGCCGCCCTCACCAGATTGAGTTAGGCTTATGGGCAGATAAGATATTGTTCTCAGGCTCGGCTTTGCATTCCCTCGAAGCCCCCACCTCATTGTCCCCCACGCCAAGATGATGTCCCGACTATTTATATGGAAACTTTACCACTAAGGTCAGATTAGAGATCCAAATTTTCTTCGCGAGACATCACTACGGTCCAGTCTCACTTTGTGCACCAAAGGGCCCTCGAACTCGAGATCCACCATCACTTGTCCAGAAAAAGGACAATATCCGTTGAGTGCCAAGGTTCCAGCCTTCGTGACGCCAAGTCCACTATGCTTCCCCTGTTGTTCAGAAAGAGAACAACGTTAGAACAGCCATTGTTCTTTTGAGCCCGTTGACAAGAAACGGTTCTCACCCCACCTGTTGTTCAGAAGAGAACAACGTAGAACAACCATTGTTCTTCCAGCCCGTTTGCCAAGAAACGGTTCTCACCCTACCCCCTTGTTGTTCAGAAGAGAACAACATTAGAACAGCCATTGTTCTCAAGCCCGTAGACAAGGGATGGTTATCCCCCTTCCCCTGTTGTTCAGAAGAGAACAACGTAGAACAGCCATTGTTCTTCAAGTTCGTTCGTCAAGAAACGGTTCTTATTCCCAAGACGGCACATCAGGATCATTTAATTTCCGCTCCTTCGGCTAGGACTCGCCAGCGGACCAAAAATTCCTTCACGTCGCCTTCCTCTGCACAACAAGTGTATTTACGTAAGATGAACGTTCCCTTTCAGTATTTAACCCTTTTGCCAACCCTATCCTGTGCTTTAAATAATTTAGCAAACCATCCCATCCCTTTAACTTTATATTTGTTTCACCTTTTTAAATCTATCTTAATCCTCGGATTAGCTAGATTCCCCACGACCCCTTTCCATTCTCTGTTTATGTTAATATTTTCGGTTTTGTGTGTTATTGATAGTTTTAATTAATAAAACTCTATTTTATTAATAATAGCCAAATTATTATCCTTGAGCTCAGTTCCACTTCTTAAGCATATCGAAGATACATGATATCGGTCAACCCAGACATCCACGCACTCTAAAGATAATTAAATAAGTTCCCTCAACGAATAGTTATATATGGTATATCGTCGAGTGTCCATTCTACGACATGTATATATATATATATATACTATTTAAATTTGGTATCAAGTGTGTAAGGTTTAACGCTATATCTTTGCAAACACTGGTCTCAGTTGAGTAAAGCATAGGTTCATTCGTTATAATAATAGAGTATAATAGTTCCCTTTTGTTTTAATGATTGCTATCCCTTTTTTTTTAAAACTTAAGAAGCTGGAGTAGCTCAAGGAACTGTTATTATAATTTGTTTGTGTTTTTTTTGTGTAATTTTAATCAGTGGTTATTTAAATCGAGAAAACAAGTACGAATAGGTCAGTGCCTATATTTAAGTAGGATAATTCTCTAGAAGGCATAATTCTTGTTGCAAGGAATTTTAGATGATTGACTATTGCGCCCCCAAGTGAAAAGATGACTCAGTTCGAATTATTTAAAGCGCAAGGAGAGTCCTTGGGACTGTCCGGAAAAGAATTAATTGAGTACGTTCAAGAGGAGCAAAGAACGGAAAGAGAAATCCAACGAGAAAAAAGAGAGAAACAGAAAAGACAAGCTGAGCTTCACCATCAGATTGAAAAAGCTCGTGTTGAAGCAGAGATACAGTCAGCCAGTTCCTGTTCAGAAGCCCCCCCCCTAATCTCCCACAAAACCTCACCAATTTCAAGGACGGAGAGGATTTCGGAGCATTTTTAGCCCACTTCGAAAAGATCCTCGAAATCAATAACATGGATCTGGAGGCTAGTGGTGTAGTCGGATTACTTCCCTTGTTAAATTGTAAATTGCGCGAAATTTTTATATCTTTACCATCTGAATGTTTAATTAACTACAGCACCTTAAATGCTGAGTTATTGGCCGCTCATAATATGACTCGCGATTTCTACCACCAAGAATTTCGAGGAGGTCGTATTAAACCCGGACAGACGTTCCGTCAATTCGGATACATTCTTCAGAGGAATTTTAAATTTTGGTTAGAATCCTCAAAGGTTGATCCTAACTACGAGTCCTTAACCGACTTCGTGTCGCGGGATCAACTTTTAGGGTCTCTCCCGACGGAGATCCGCGCGTTCGTCAAGGATCGTCGGTGCCAAACCTTTAAAGAATGTACCGAAGAAGCGGATGTCTATGCCGCAAGCCATAATTTATACCCCAGGGAAAATCGAACTTCTCACCAATCCTCTACAAGGAAGGGAGGAAGGATTCGCGCTCCTTCCCAGGGACGTCGACGAAGTTTTCGAGACCTGTAAAACCCTAAAACTTCTTCCCCAAAAACCAACAACGGGACACCAAACCCCCCGTCAAAAAAAAAACCCCATCACTCTTCCCGATGCGACCAATCATATGCTTCAGCTGTGGTGTAGAAAACCACATGAGCTGGAATTGCCCCGAAAATTCTAGGCCTAAAAGCGGACCAGCCCCCCAAGTTTACCAGATTAAGGCCACCCCGGCTTCCCCAGTGGTGCAGACCCAAGCAGCAACTTCTCTGCCTCCTTCAGGCCACCAGGTAAATTTTATTTTTGATAAAAGTTCATCGGGAACGTGGAAATTTTAGGAGGGCAATGTGAACGGCTGCTGAGTATCGACTCTCGTCAGGGAAACAGGATGTACGTGTTTCATCTTGTCTGACGAGCTCCTCCCCTCAGTGGACTCTAACCACGGAAAATTTGCGGTGGTACATGACTACCTTGGGCGGGCGAATCAATTTCCCGTCGTTAGATGTTACCTGCAGTGTCAATATTATGATGGCTGGGCTGAAGCAATTTCAGCACCCATACAATTCTGTTCCGTGCTTATAGGACAGAGCCCCCAAGTAAGTTCCGACCCTGTGTCTCAGGCCGCCCTTCCTCGAGGCTGAGCTCAGAAACAAGCCCTGGAGCCCGTCCCCATCAGAACCCCAATACCGTCTGATTTCTCTGAGACCCTTAACCAGAACTTTAGGTCGGTTACAAAAGGAGTGTGAATCACTAACACCCTTAGGTGATAAGGCCCAAGACAAGGACATGGAGACTGTCCGTCGACCCAAAGAAAAAAGTACCCCCAACGCGCCCATGGAGATACGTTCGTAGCACTGGATGAAACATCGGCGCTTGAAGAAGATTACCCCACGGAGTCCCTTAATGTAATACAAAGAGTGTGCATCCAACCCGATGCCGATTACCCTCCTCCTCCCCTACCAGACGAGTCTTTTGAACCCTCTGACCTGGATATTGACGCACAGCTGACACCACATCAAAAGAGTCAGCTACAAGAACTATTTGAATGGAGTCACCATTTAACCACCCTATTAGCTCTCTTCGAGCGACTGCGCGAAAATGGCTTAACCATTGGCCCCAGCAAAGGCCATTTTGCCCACGAAACCATAAAATACTTGGGTTTCAAAATAGGGCAAACCAGTTAGGTCCCCAAGTGGACAAGATTTAGGCAATCGCCGACACGCCTCCTTCCGATTACAAAGACGCAATTAAGATCGTTCCTAGGATCAGCTTCTTACTATCGGCGATTTGTTCCGAATTTCGCTGCAATTTCGGAGCTCTTCAGCTCCCTTCTAAAAAAGAATTCCCCCAATCGTCTACGTTGGAATGATCTCGCTGTTTCCCATTTAAATCAGCTCAAGAGTAAGCTTATTTCTGCCCCCATTTTAAAGTTGCCCAACCCGGAAAAATCCTTTGGGATTAAGACCGACGCGAGCAACGAGGACATTGTAGGTTTACTCCTTCAATACGAGGATGATGGAACGAGTCATCCAGTTGCATATGCTAGTCGCTAATTATAACAACGCGAAAAGAGATATGACACTATAGACAAGGAAGCTCTATCAATTATCTGGTTTATAGAAAAATTCAAAATGTACTTGATAGGAAAAGAATTTCAGATAGGAACCGACCACCGTCCGTTAGCATATATTCAGAATGTACGACACTCCAACGGCCGAATTATGCGCTGGAGATTACTCTTGCAAGAGTATCAATTTAAAATAAATTATATAAAAGGTTCCGATAACCAGGTGGCTGACGCAGTCAGTAGGAATGCTATACCGAATAGCGTAGAGTAATTGTATTCGTAGGATTAGGATCTTCATGTATGTACTTTTTCCCGCTTTGTACGACTTAAATTAGATTCTCTTGTAATATAATTAATTAATGTATATGTCTGAATTTTGTAACGCTCAATGTCTATTTTTTTTGTATGTATATATATTTGTATCCATTAAATTACGTAAAAATTATTTTGTCCCATATGTACTAATTTTATATCATTTCATTTTTCCATGCCCCCTTTTTTTATTAAGTTTGTATTATAGGTTATTTCCCCTGTAATCAAAAGATCAAAATAATCATATGTATGTATTGAG
This sequence comes from Ceratothoa steindachneri, assembly GCA_963969495.1. Taxonomy (NCBI): domain Eukaryota; kingdom Metazoa; phylum Arthropoda; class Malacostraca; order Isopoda; family Cymothoidae; genus Ceratothoa; species Ceratothoa steindachneri. Next base: position 63,240,126 of record OZ018335.1, on the reverse strand, counting down.
GTAATACTAGTTAGGTGCGTGAAGTTACGGTTGGTACAAGAAAACGATGTCCCCACAACGGAGCTCTATCGTTGTCCCTTCTCTCTTTTTTTTCGAATTGACAACTTCCCCCGGAATGGAGGGGTGTGATAGAACGGGTTGAGGCCGCTTAATTTTAACCACTATCACATGTTATTTAAAAACACGATGCATCTTCGCTTTGAAGTCGGGCGCCTTATCGCAGCCACCTGAGTCAATATTTAAACAAGGAGGTTTATCTTCCCCCGTCGCCCCATGCACCGACCTCGCCAGATTGAGTTAGGCTTATGGGCAGATAAGGTATTGTTCTCAGGCTCGGCTTTGCATTCCCTCGAAGCCCCCCACTCCATTGTTCCCCACGCCAAGGGGAAGTCCCGACTATTTATATCAAAACTTTAACACTAAAATCAGATTAGAGATCCAGATTTTCTTTGCGAGACATCACTACGGTCCAGTGTCACCTTGTGCACCATAGGGCCCTCGACCTCGAGATCCACCATCACTTGTCCAGAAGAGAGACAATATCCCTTGAGTGCCAAGGTTCGAGCCTTCGTTACACCAAGTCCACTAGGCTTTTCCTGTTGTTTAGAAAGAGAACAACGTTAGAACAGCCATTGTTCTTTTGAGCCCGTTGACAAGAAACGGTTCTCAACCCCCTGTTGTTCAGAAGAGAACAACGTAGAACAACCATTGTTCTTCAAGCCCGATCGCCAAGAAACGGTTCTCAACCTTCCCCCTTGTTGTTCAGAAGAGAACAACATTAGGACAGCCATTGTTCTCGAGACCGTAGACAAGGGATGGTTATCCCTCCCCCCCTGTTGTTCAGAAGAGAACAACGTAGAACAGCCATTGTTCTTCAAGTTCGTTCGTCAAGTAACGGTTCTCATTTCCAAGACACCACGTCAGGATCATTTAATTTCCCCCCCTTTGGCTGGAACTCGCCAGCACACCGAAAATTCCTTCAGGTCGCCTTCCTCTGCACAACAAGTGTATTTACGTAAGCTGAACGTTACCTTTGAGTATTTAACCCTTTTGTCAACCCTATCCTGTGCTTTAAATGGTTTAGCGAACCCTCCCATCCCTTTAACTTTATATTTTTTTTACATTTTTAAATCTATCTTAATCCTCGGATTAGCTAGATTTCCCACGACCCCTTTCCATTCTCTGTTTATGTCAATATTTTCCGTTTTGTGTGTTATTGATAGTTTTAATTAATAAAACTCTATTTTATTAATGATAACCATATTATGATCCTTAAGCTCAGTTCCACTTGTTAAGCATATCGAAGATACATAATATTTGTCAACCCAGACATCCACGCACTCTCAAGATAATTAAATAATTTCCCTCAACGAATAGTTATATATGGTATATCGTCGAGAGTCCATTCTACGACATATATATTTATATACTATTTAAATTTGGTATCAAGTGTGTAAGGTTTAACGCTATATCTTTGCAAACACTGATCTCAGTTGAGTAAAGCATAGGTTCATTCGTTATAATAATAGAGTAGAGTAGTTCCCTTTTGTTTTAACGATTGCTATCCCTTTTTTTTAAACTTAAGAAGCTGGAGTAGCTCAAGGAACTGTTATTATAATTTGTTTGTGTTTTTTTTGTGTGATTTTAATCAGTGGTTATTTAGATCGAGAAAACAAGTACGAATAGGTCAGTGCCCATATTTAAGTAGGATAATTCTCTAGAAAGCATAATTCTTGTTGCAAGGAATTTTAGTTGGTTGACTATTGCGCCCCCAAGTGCAAAGATGACTCAGTTCGAATTATTTAAAGCGCAAGGAGAGTCCTTGGGACTGTCCGGAAAAGAATTAATTGAGTACGTTCAAGAGGAGCAAAGAACGGAAAGAGAAATCCAACGAGAAAAAAGAGAGAAACGGAAAAGACAAGCTGAGCTTCACCATCAGATTGAAAAAGCTCGTGTTGAAGCAGAGATACAGTCAGCCAGTTCCTGTTCAGAAGCCCCCCCCCCTAATCTCCCACAAAACCTCACCAATTTCAAGGACGGAGAGGATTTCGGAGCATTTTTAGCCCACTTTGAAAAGATCCTCGAAATCAATAACATGGATCTGGATGCTAGTGGTGTAGTCGGATTACTTCCCTTGTTAAATTGTAAATTGCGCGAAATTTTTATATCTTTACCATCTGAATGTACAATTAACTACAGCACCTTAAATGCTGAGTTATTGGCCGCTCATAATATGACTCGCGATTTCTACCACCAAGAATTTCGAGGAGGTCGTATTAAACCCGGACAGACGTTCCGTCAATTCGGATACATTCTTCAGAGGAATTTTAAATTTTGGTTAGAATCCTCAAAGGTTGATCCTAACTACGAGTCCTTAACCGACTTCGTGTCGCGGGATCAACTTTTAGGGTCTCTCCCGACGGAGATCCGCGCGTTCGTCAAGGATCGTCGGTGCCAAACCTTTAAAGAATGTACCGAAGAAGCGGATGTCTATGCCGCAAGCCATAATTTATACCCCAGGGAAAATCGAACTTCTCACCAATCCTCTACAAGGAAGGGAGGAAGGATTCGCGCTCCTTCCCAGGGACGTCGACGAAGTTTTCGAGACCCGTAAAACCCTAAAACTTCTTCCCCAAAAACCAACAACGGGACACCAAACCCCCCGTTAAAATTTCTCCCCCATCACTCTTCCCGACGCGACCAATCATATGTTTCAGCTGTGGTGTAGAAAACCACATGAGCTGGAATTGCCTCGAAAATTATAGTCTTAAAAGCGGACCAGCCCCCCAAGTTTACCAGATTAAGGCCACCCCGGCTTCTCCAGTGGTGCAGAACCAAGCAGCAACTTCTCTGCCTCCTTCAGGCCACCAGGTAGATTTTATTTTTGATAAAAGTTCATCGGGAACGTGGAAATTTTAGGAGGGCAATGTGAACGGCTGCTGAGTATCGACTCTCGTCAGGGAAACAGGATGTACGTGTTTCATCTTGTCTGACGAGCTCCTTCCCCCAGTGGACTCTAACCACGGAAAATTTGCGGTGGTACATGACTACCTTGGGCGGGCGAATCAATTTCCCGTCGTTAGATGTTACCTGCAGTGTCAATATTATGATGGCTGGGCTGAAGCAATTTCAGCACCCATACAATTCTGTTCCGTGCTTATAGGACAGAGCCCCCAAGTAAGTTCCGACCCTGTGTCTCAGGCCGCCCTTCCTCGAGGCTAAGCTCAGAAACAAGCCCTGGAGCCCGTCCCCATCAGAACCCCGATACCGTCTGATTTCTCGGAGACCCTTAACCAGAACTTTAGGTCGGTTACAAAAGGAGTGTGAATCACTAACACCCTTAGGTGATAAGGCCCAAGACAAGGACATGGAGACTGTCCGTCGACCCAAAGAAAAAAGTACCCCCAACGCGCCCATGGAGATACGTTCGTAGCACTGGATGAAACATCGGCGCTTGAAGAAGATTACCCCACGGAGTCCCTTAATGTAATACAAAGAGTGTGTATCCAACCCGATGCCGATTACCCTCCTCCTCCCCTACCAGACGAGTCTTTTGAACCCTCTGACCTAGATATTGACGCACAGCTGACACCACATCAAAAGAGTCAGCTACAAGAACTATTTGAATGAAGTAACCATTTAACCACCCTATTAGCTCTCTTCGAGCGACTGCGCGAAAATGGCTTAACCATTGGCCCCAGCAAAGGCCATTTTGCCCACGAAACCATAAAATACTTGGGTTTCAAAATAGGGCAAACCAGTTAGGTCCCCATGTGGACATGATTTAGGCAATCGCCGACACGCCTCCTTCCGATTACAAAGACGCAATTAAGATCGTTCCTAGGATCAACTTCTTACTATCGGCGATTTTTTCCGAATTTCGCTGCAATTTCGGCGCTCTTCAGCTCCCTTCTAAAAAAGAATTCCCCCAATCGTCTACGTTGGAATGATCTCGCTGTTTCCCATTTAAATCAGCTCAAGAGTAAGCTCATTTCTGCCCCCATTTTAAAGTTGCCCAACCCGGAAAAATCCTTTGGGATTAAGACCGACGCGAGCAACGAGGACATTGTAGGTGTACTCCTTCAATACGAGGATGATGGAACGAGTCATCCAGTTGCATATCCTAGTCGCTAATTATAACAACGCGAAAAGAGATATGACACTATAGACAAGGAAGCTCTATCAATTATCTGGTTTATAGAAAAATTCAAAATGTACTTGATAGGAAAAGAATTTCAGATAGGAACCGACCACCGTCCGTTAGCATATATTCAGAATGTACGACACTCCAACGGCCGAATTATGCGCTGGAGATTACTCTTGCAAGAGTATCAATTTAAAATAAATTATATAAAAGGTTCCGATAACCAGGTGGCTGACGCAGTCAGTAGGAATGCTTTACCGAATAGCGTAGAGTAATTGTATTCGTAGGATTAGGATCTTCATGTATGTATTTTTTCCCGCTTTGTACGACTTAAATTAGATTCTCTTGTAATATAATTAATTAATGTATATGTCTGAATTTTGTAACGCTCAATGTATATTTTTTTTGTATGTATATATATTTGTATCCATTAAATTACGTAAAAATTATTTTGTCCCATATGTACTAATTTTATATCATTTCATTTTTCCATGCTCCCTTTTTTTATTAAGTTTGTATTATAGGTTATTTCCCCTGTAATCAAAAGATCAAAATAATCATATGTATTGAGGTAATACTAGTTTGGTGCGTGAAGTCACGGTTGGTACAAGAAAACGATGTCCCCACAACGGAGCTCTATCGTTGTCCCTTCTCTCTTTTTTTTCGAATTGACAACTTCCCCCGGAATGGAGGGGTGTGATAGAACAGGTTGAGGCCGCTTAATTTTAACCACTATCACATGTTATTTAAAAACACGATGCATCTTCGCTTTGAAGTCGGGCGCCTTATCGCAGCCACCTGAGTCAATATTTAAACAAGGAGGTTTATCTTCCCCCGTCGCCCCATGCACCGACCTCGCCAGATTGAGTAAGGCTTATGGGCAGACAAGGTATTGTTCTCAGGCTCGGCTTTGCATTCCCTCGAAGCCCCCCACTCCATTGTTCCCCACGCCAAGGGGAAGTCCCGACTATTTATATCAAAACTTTAACACTAAAATCAGATTAGAGATCCAGATTTTCTTTGCGAGACATCACTACGGTCCAGTGTCACCTTGTGCACCATAGGGCCCTCGACCTCGAGATCCACCATCACTTGTCCAGAAGAGAGACAATATCCCTTGAGTGCCAAGGTTCGAGCCTTCGTGACACCAAGTCCACTAGGCTTCCCCTGTTGTTTAGAAAGAGAACAACGTTAGAACAGCCATTGTTCTTTTGAGCCCGTTGACAAGAAACGGTTCTCACCCCCCTGTTGTTCAGAAGAGAACAACGTAGAACAACCATTGTTCTTCAAGCCCGATCGCCAAGAAACGGTTCTCAACCTTCCCCCTTGTTGTTCAGAAGAGAACAACATTAGGACAGCCATTGTTCTCGAGACCGTAGACAAGGGATGGTTATCCCTCCCCCCCTGTTGTTCAGAAGAGAACAACGTAGAACAGCCATTGTTCTTCAAGTTCGTTCGTCAAGTAACGGTTCTCATTTCCAAGACACCACGTCAGGATCATTTAATTTCCCCCCCTTTGGCTGGAACTCGCCAGCACACCGAAAATTCCTTCAGGTCGCCTTCCTCTGCACAACAAGTGTATTTACGTAAGCTGAACGTTACCTTTGAGTATTTAAACCTTTTGTCAACCCTATCCTGTGCTTTAAATGGTTTAGCGAACCCTCCCATCCCTTTAACTTTATATTTTTTTTACATTTTTAAATCTATCTTAATCCTCGGATTAGCTAGATTTCCCACGACCCCTTTCCATTCTCTGTTTATGTCAATATTTTCCGTTTTGTGTGTTATTGATAGTTTTAATTAATAAAACTCTATTTTATTAATGATAACCATATTATGATCCTTAAGCTCAGTTCCACTTGTTAAGCATATCGAAGATACATAATATTTGTCAACCCAGACATCCACGCACTCTCAAGATAATTAAATAATTTCCCTCAACGAATAGTTATATATGGTATATCGTCGAGAGTCCATTCTACGACATATATATTTATATACTATTTAAATTTGGTATCAAGTGTGTAAGGTTAAACGCTATATCTTTGCAAACACTGATCTCAGTTGAGTAAAGCATAGGTTCATTCGTTATAATAATAGAGTAGAGTAGTTCCCTTTTGTTTTAACGATTGCTATCCCTTTTTTTTAAACTTAAGAAGCTGGAGTAGCTCAAGGAACTGTTATTATAATTTGTTTGTGTTTTTTTTGTGTGATTTTAATCAGTGGTTATTTAGATCGAGAAAACAAGTACGAATAGGTCAGTGCCCATATTTAAGTAGGATAATTCTCTAGAAAGCATAATTCTTGTTGCAAGGAATTTTAGTTGGTTGACTATTGCGCCCCCAAGTGAAAAGATGACTCAGTTCGAATTATTTAAAGCGCAAGGAGAGTCCTTGGGACTGTCCGGAAATGAATTAATTAAGAACGTTCAAGAGGAGCAAAGAACGGAAAGAAAAATCCAACGAGAAAAAAGAGAGAAACGGAAAAGACAAGCTGAGCTTCACCATCAGATTGAAAAAGCTCGTGTTGAAGCAGAGATACAGTCAGCCAGTTCTTGTTCAGAAGCCCCCCCCTAATCTCTACAAAACCTCACCAATTTCAAGGACGGAGAGGATTTCGGAGCATTTTTAGCCCACTTCGAAAAGATCCTTGAAATCAATAACATGGAGCTGGAGGCTAGTGGTGTAGTCGGATTACTTCCCTTGTTAAATTGTAAATTGCGCGAAATATTTATATTTTTACCATCTGAATGTACAATTAACTACAGCACCTTAAATGCTGAGTTATTGGCTGCTCATAATATGACTCGCGATTTCTACCGCCAAGAATTTCGAGTAGGTCGTATTAAACCCAGGCAGACGTTCCGTCTATTCGGATACATTCTTCAGAGGAATTTTAAATTTTGGTTAGAATCCTCAAAGGTTGATCCTAACTACGAGTCTTTAACCGAATTCGTGTTGCGGAATCAATTTTTTGCGTCTATCCCGGCGGAAATCCGCGCGTTCGTCAAGGATCGTCGGTGCCAAACCTTTGAAGAATGTACCGAAGAAGCGGATGTTTATGCCGCAAGCCATAATTTATACCCCAGGAAGAATCGAACTTCTCACCTATCCCCCTACAAGGAAAGAAGGAAAGATTCGCGCCCCTTCCCAGGGACGTCGACGAAGTTTTCGAGCCCCGTGAAACCCCAAAACACCTTCCCCCAAAACCAACAACGGGACTCCAAACCTCCCGTTAAGATTTCTCCTCCATCTCTCTTCCCGAAGCGACCAATCATATGCTTCAGCTGTGGTGTAGAAAACCACATGAGCTGGAATTGCCCCGAAAATTCGAAGCTTAAAAGCGGACCAGCCCCCCAAGTTCACCAGATTAAGGCCACTCTGGCTCTCCTAGTGGTGCAGACCCAAGCAGCAACTTCTCCTCCTCCTTCAGGCCACCAGGTAAATTATATTCTTTCGATAAAAGTTCATCGGGAACTTGGAAATTTGAGGAGGGCAGCATGAACGGCTGCCGAGTATCGACTTTCGTTTGGGACACAGGATGTACGTGTTTCATCGTGTCTGACGAGCTTCTCCCACTAGTGGACACTAACCACGGAAAATTTGCGGTGGTACATGACTAACTTGGGCGGGTGAACCAATTCCCCGTCTTTAGATGTTACCTGCAGTGTCACTATTATGATGGCCGGGCTGAAATCATTTCAGCACCCATATAATTCTGTTCTGTGCTTATAGGACAGAGCTTCTAAGTAAGTTCCGACCCTGTGTCTCAGGCCGCCCTTCCTCGAGGCTGAGCTCAGAAACAAGCCCAGGAGGCCGTCCCCATCAGAACCCCGATACCGTCTGATTTCTCGGAGACCCTTAACCAGAACTTTAGGTCGGTTACAAAAGGAGTGTGAATCAATAACACCCTTAGGTGATAAGGCCCAAGACAAGGACACGGAGACTGTCCGTGGACCCAAAGAGAAAATTGTTCCCCCAACGCGCCCATGGAGATACGTTCGTGGCACTGGACGAAACATCATCGCTTGAAGAAGATTACCCCGCGGAGTTCCTAAATGTAATACAGAGAGTGTGCATTCAATCTGATGCCGATTACCCTCCTCCTTCCCTACCAGGCGAGTCTTTTGAACCCTCTGACCTGGATATTGACGCGCAGCTGACACCACATCAAAAGAGTCAGCTACAAGAACTATTTGAATGGAGTTACCATTTAACCACCCTATTAGCGCTCTTCGAGCGACTTCGCTAAAATGGCCTAACCATTGGCCCAGGCAAATGCCATTTTGCCTGACGAAACCATAAAATACTTGGGTTTCGAAATAGGGCAAACCAGTTAGGTCCCCAAGTGGACAAGATTTAGGCAATCGCTGACACGCCTCCTTCCGATTGCAAAGACGCAATTAAGATCGTTCCTAGGATCAGCTTCTTACTATCAGCGATTTGTTCCGAATTTCGCTGCAATTTCGGCGCTCTTCAGCTCCCTTCTAAAAAAGAATTCCCCCGCTCGTCTACGTTGGAATGATGTCGCTGTTTCCCAATTAAATCAGCTCAACAGTAAGCTCATTTCTGCCCCCATTTTAAAGTTGCCTAACCCGGAAAAATCCTTTGGGATTAAGACCGACGCGAGCAACGAGGGCATTGTAGGTGTATCTCTTCAATACGAGGATCACTGAACCACTCATATAGTTGCATATGCTAGTCGCCAATTATTACAACTCGAAATGAGATATGCCACTATAGAGAAGGAAGCTCTATTAATTATCTGGTTTATAGACAAATTCAAAATGTACTTGATAGGAAATGAATTTCAGATAGAAACCAACCACCGTCCGTTAGCATATATTCGGAATGTACGACACTCCAACGGCCGAATTATGCGCTGGAGATTACTCTTGCAAGAGTATCAATTTAAAATAAATTATATAAAAGGTTCCGATAACCAGGTGGCTGACGCAATCAGTAGGAATGCGTTACCGAATAGCGTAGAGTAATTGTATTTGTAGGATTAGGATCTCCATGTATGTATTTTTTCCCGCTTTGTACGACTTCAATTAGATTCTCTTGTAATATAATTAGTTAATGTATATGTCTGAATTTTGTAACGCTCAATGTCTATTTTTTTTGTATGTATATATATTTGTATCCATTAAATTAAGTAAAAATTATTTTGTCCCATATGTACTAATTTTATATCATTTCATTGTTCCATGCCCCTTTTTTTATTAAGTTTGTATTATAGGTTATTTCACCCTGTAATCAAAAGAATTAAATAATCATATCTATTGAGGTAATACTAGTTAGGTGCATGAAGTAACGATTGGTACAAGAAAACGAGTTCCCTACAACGGAGCTCTATCGTTGCCCCTTTTCTCTTTTTTTTTCGAAGTGACAACCTCCCCCGGAATGGAGGGGTGTGATAGAACGGGTTGAGGCCGCTCAATTTCAACCACTATCACATGTTATTTAAAAACACGATGCTACCCACGTGCATCTTCGCTTTGAAGTCGGTCGCCCTATCGCAGCCACCTGAGTCAATGTTTAAACAAGGAGGTTTATCTTCCCCCGTCGCCCCATGCACCGACCTCGCCAGATTGAGTTAGGCTTATGGGCAGATGAGGTATTGTTCTTAGGCTCGGCTTTGCATTCCTTCGAAGCCCCCCACTCCATTGTTCCCCACGCCAAGGGGAAGTCCCGACTATTTATATGGAAACTTCACCACTAAAATCAGATTAGAGATCCAGATTTTCTTCGCGACACATCACTACGGTCCAGTGTCACCTTGTGCACCATAGGGCCCTCGACCTCGAGATCCACCATCACTTGTCCAGAAGAGAGACAATATCCCTTGAGTGCCAAGGTTCGAGCCTTCGTGACACTGAGTCACCTAGGCTTCCCCTGTTTTTTAGAAAGAGAACAATGTTAGAACAGCCATTGTTCTTTTGAGCCCGTTGACAAGAAACGGTTCTGTCCCCCCCCTGTTGTTCAGAAGAGAACAACGTAGAACAACCATTGTTCTTCCAGCCCGTTTGCCAAGAAACGGTTCTCACCCTTCCCCCTTGTTGTTCAGAAGAGAACAACATTAGGACAGCCATTGTTCTCGAACCCGTAGACAAGAGACGGTTCTCAGCCTCCTGTTGTTTTGAAGACAACAACGTAGAACAGCCATTGTTCTTCAAGTTCGTTCGTCAAGAAACGGTTCTCATTCCCAAGACGCCACGTCAGGATCATTTTATTTACCCCAGCGGACCGAAAATTCCTTCACGTCGCCTTCCTCTGCACAACAAGTGTATTTACGTAAGCTGAACGTTACCTTTGAGTATTTAAACCTTTTGTCAACCCTATCCTGTGCTTTAAATGGTTTAGCGAACCATCCCATCCCTTTAACTTTATATTTTTCTTAGATTTTTAAATCTATCTTAATCCTCGGATTAGCTAGATTCCCCACGACCCCTTTCCATTCTCTGTTTATGTCAATATTTTCCGTTTTGTGTGTTATTGATAGTTTTAATTAATAAAACTCTATTTTATTAATGATAGCCATATTATTATCCTTGAGCTCAGTTCCACTTCTTAAGCATATCAAAGATACATAATATTGGTCAACCCAGACATGCACGCACTCTAAAGATAATTAAATAAGTTCCCTCAACGAATTGTTATATATGGTATATCGTCGAGAGTCCATTCTATGACAGTGTGTATCTAAGCCCTCCCTCCTTTAAAATAGGGAGCATCCTGAACTGTTCAAAGAAACATATGAAACAAATTATCAAAAGAAGAATAAAGCCTGATCCTCTAAACTTCCCGTACATATTTCCTACTTTTTTCCAAGGTAACTGCTAGAGTTCATTTTTTAGCGATAGGATAATAAAGCACCTAAAGATTAATAAGTGAATCAATAATTTGCCCGAAATAATAACAACGTTTGGTCACGATAAAGCTAAATATCTTACCTATCTCGACTTCTAGAAGGGCATTTGAATTTTGACAGATATTATACATTTGATAACGCTCAAGGCGCACAGAAATGGGAACTAAGTATTAAACGATACCAAGATCGTTTTTCAATAGAGAAAATTCCCTAAACAATGTACTGTAGCCACGCAATGGAAATATAGGGTTCTATGATAGACATTAAGAAATTTTAAAATAATTAATTACGCTCATATGAGTAGATTGAAATATTGGAGGGCACCTATGGGCAAGCGACAAAATTAATTCAAGAACATAGAAATACCATTAAAAGAGACTGAAGAATCTCAATTTGTTTTCCTTAGAAGAGAAGAACCTACGTGGCCAACTTATTAAGGAATTTGCAATATTAAACGGGTTACTTTTCTTATATAATAACAGAAACAGTCAACATGTGTAAGAATAAAATTGATATATATTACTGCGATTATAGATTATAGAAACAAGAGTTGTTCACTGTTATTTTTGTATCTTCTATACTTGGGGGTGACTTTCTATCACTTGTAACCTCAGCTTCACTTTTCTTTTGTACTATCGTCATGTGAGTCTATGGAACTTTGCTGGTTCGTAATTTTGTAATCCCAAATTATTTTAGTCTATTTCTCTTTCACGAAATATTATTTGCTATCTACACTTAACCATGAAGCCTAGTCTAGAAACTCTTTAGGGCATGACAGCTCTTTGGATTTCAGTAGACGCCACACATATAGTCACAGTTTAGCGAATTCAATTTCTCGGCTCCTGCCCATAAAATATTAATTGGCTCCAAATTTAATATATGCACTTCTGAAATTTAAGGGGACTATAGTGGGAATTCAACCAACTAATAGGTATATACACCTGTGAAATTTACTTCAGTCAGATTTCGATAGACAATTGAGAAACGTTTAACTGTATTTTTATCCATAATCCTCATCGATGCAGTAACATTCTCTCTCACTCTCTCTGCCTGAACTCAAAGATATAGGCGCGAAGTTAATTAGGGCAAACTGTAACGATTAAGAATTCTTGCGTGGAGAGCCGCTGCAATGTAAAGCTCCTGTCTCTCACCGTTACCAGGAACAGTTGGCCTTATAGTGGTAAACCCAAAACTTTAACCATTTAGCTTAACCAGAATGTCTGATACTAAGAGCAGTGTTCTACACTGAGGAGACCAAGATTTACTTTCATCAGTGTCGACCCCTCCTGTCTTCTTTTCCAAGTTTATGCAGCTTTTTCATAGAGGAATTACAACTGGTAATGATGAAGAGAGAAAAGCATTGCTTCATATGTGATAGAGCCTATTCAGTTTCCTCTATTTGCAGATCATATGTTAGTAAGCCAGCAAATGGTCAGCAAATACTATTAAAACTAATTGTGTATCAGTATGTGAAGGAGTGGAACGTAACTGTTAATAAAGGAAAATATAAAGTAATGATATCTGGATAAGGTATATCTGATGGAAGGTTCTTCGCTAAAACCATCCTAGATATAGTAATGAGATAGTAGGAGAGATATAAATGACAGATTGTAACCGAAAAGATATACATATTAGAAAAGGGTAAGAGGCCAAACAAGGTGAATATGGTAAAAAGGTTACTCATCCAAAGAAACATGCCAATTAAACAGGCAAACAAATTTAGGATAACGGGAGAGCTGAGCAAAGCAGTAAGTCTCTTATAAAGATTATGCGGTAATGATGTTTGTGTGGCAAAGGAAGCAGTTAGGGTAAAATGTTTAAGGTTTGAATGAAAGAGTTATAACGATAAAAGATAGAGATAAGCTCAGATTTCAGGAGATGGGAGTGGTGACCTCGGTAAACTATGTGTAGGCAACCCCCAGTATATCCAGTTAGCATAATGAAATGATGCCAAGAGAAGAGGTTGAAAAAAATGGGATTCATATTTCGCATTAATGCCGAGCGTGGCATTTATAGGCTTTTTGACAGCGGGAATTTGGTTTTAGGAAGTAATGTAAGATATGTTTATGATTAATTATTTGCATATATATATATATATATATATATATATATATATATATATATATATATATATATATATATATATATATTATATATGTCAAAGAATTAGGTAATAGTTGGAATTGAAATTCGTTGAGTGCACGGTATTTTGTTATTCGAATAATTTAAATAGGGTTGGCCGTGATTGGTCTTATTTAATTAGGCTTTGGTGGTTGGAGGACATAAACAAGAATTAAAAAAATAATCTTTAATTACACAACAAAACATATAATACAAATAAGTACACTCTATAGTTATTAATTAATTCAGCAAGGGGAAAATTATCAGTAATTACTCATGCTGCAAGGGTTCAATACTCCGAGTACTAACCCGATAGGGCTTAGGAAGAAACTACGAATGGAATCCTAGTCTTGAGGCACAATAGTTCACTCTAGTTATCAGAGATTACTCAGGAGGATACTACTTTACGAGCCTTAGTCGGAAGGCGTCGCACTGCCTCGACGAGAAAAGGAAAGGTGTAAATATCTTACTATTATTTGGGGGTTACCAGAAGTGGACGCTCGGAAGATTCTCCAAGTAGACGCTCAAAAGGGGAAGATTCTCCGGTAGAAGCTCAAAAGGAAAAAACTCCTGTCGGGCTCAGACTGTGCGCTTCTTTTGAACGGGTCCTTCGATCGTGACGCTGTCGTTCCAAATAAGCTCCTAGCTGCGAGCCGTTATTACACCTTGTTTTATTGCTCGAGGATATGCGCCGTCAATGGATGATTCCACAGACCTCTTAAAAGAGGCTGCCGAATACCTTCTATATTTTCAGGAATGGCTCACTCAAGAGAAACGTAGAGACAACTCACCACCACGCCCTGGGTCTTCTTCAATGATGGGGGTGGGGGTGTGTACGTCTTCGGGAATCTTCCATGGGCGGATTCTGACGGAATACTTCCATGATTAATTTTGTGATGGGGAATATATAGGCGTTCGCCATAACTCCTATATTTGCTAACGGAAGCAATTAATTCCTGCCTGACCGCCTCGGCTCTTATAGTTCGGTGGTGGGGTTTTTCATGGTCAAACTGAACCGAAGAAATTCTCGGCTAATATCGCCAGAAACTTGCCGGCGGGCGTAGAGCATTACTCTACCCGATAGCTCTCGTTTCACATGACTCCTTTAAACAAAATCTTACTTAATCTCTCTTTCACCGACAATGATATAAATAGCTATGATTGTAAAATTAGTGGCGAATTTGATCTGGAATGTAGTGGTAGTTGTGTTGTAAGTATTTTAAAATGGCATATGGCCTGAGGTCTGAGAGCAGGTTTAAATAGCACTATTTTATTTGAGAATTAGGAGTAAGGTGTATGCAAGTACTAGAGGGAAACAAGTTTTACGAGTGTTAAGGCATAGGTTTATGACAAAATTCTGATTGACCGTATAAATAATATATCTACTAGAATGATAGGGTATTACCATAGTAGATTTTACAGCGTAAATGAGGTGTGGTATATCATTTTTCACTAGCAAACCAGGCTTAGATAACAGAGTTTGCAGAATTTAATGAGCAGGAGTTTTAATGGATCTAAAGATAGCGATATATTTAACTGTGTTAATATTGAAGATATTTGGATGGTTCTAAGAGCGTTTAATTATATAGAAGGCTAACCTTTTGGTGGTATGAAGGTTTTTATGATGGAAATAAGGCATGCATTTGTATGAAAGATTGTCTCGTTGACTGGTTTGATCTAACTGTGTGTATGAAATAAATGTGTATGAATTTACCTTGGTTGTTTAAGACATTTATATATGTCTGAAAGAAATACAAATGTGATTGAGAGTAAGTGGAGCTAGTTTCTTTATGAATGGCAGGTAGTCGGTATTATAATTTGGGCTGATGACATTGTTTTTATGTCTCAGAGTAGCGTGCTTAGGTCTTTTGAATCTTTTTGCCGAGTAGGTATGAGAGAGACAGCTAAAATAAAATGCAGGAAATGGTTGAGGAATAGGAGTTTGGGGTGAAAATGGAAGGGGATTGAGTTAGATTCTGATGTATGGCGTTTGAGCAAGTGCGATCTTTTAATTATCTAGGGCGACGAGTAAATATAAGTAATATCGATGAGGTTGAAGGCATCTACAAGGATTTGAATACTATGTACATAAAAGGAACACAGGACAAATTAGGGTGTTCTATTAATTCTATGTTGTGCGCATGTGGAACCTTCATAATAATATGGTTGCAGTGACACTTTGATATAAAAGAAAAATAGGAGATGCAAATGACCAATTTGAGACGACTGAAGTGTGTGAGAAAGGATGTTAAAATTTGAAAGAGGTATGGGGTATATAAGAGGCGACGAATGGGCATAAGCTTGTAATTGAGAATGTTCTGAGGTGGTTTGATATATGAAACCAATCTATCGCTTTTTCACAGAATCTACCACTGTAATGGTTGGTTTGTGCTTATGGTTTAAATATCACTTAAGAGATCGGAGAATTATGCAAATGTGTGTTTAAGAAAAAATAGCTTACTTAAGCTATAATTAGATGAGATCATGTATGGTAAGTGTGCAAAGAAATCTTTTTCTGAGGGTTGATGTTTGGATCCATCTGCCAATGATTAAAAACTGAATAAACGAAGGGAAGATACAACTCGGAATGGCCAAAAGATTTGAGTGGCCATGGTTTTCAGGGGGCAGGCGTTAATCTCCTTGACTCACACCTACCTCACTTTGATGGGAAAGATAGCGATATACTCGTATTATTGGCGAGAAAGCAAAGGTGTTTCTTCAAAATTGTCTACCGCACTTTGTTGTTTCACTATATTTTCTCAATAAAGTTTTCTCACAAATTGATATTTTCGTTGGATCAATCCTTAGATGAAATATATAAATCTTATTCTCGATGTTCTTTGCCTGTCCTTTGAATAATTCAGCTTCTAGTCCAAATGTAACTAGAAATGTCCCATCTCTACCTCATCTGCAACTAGATTTGGGTCCAGGCAATCGCTGACAGTTTTTCTATAAAAAAGTTAACATCCATCTAATTTTTAAAATTCTTTTCCTACACACAAAAAAAGACTTTGCAGGGAAAGAAATGAGTAATTTTCTACCAATTTTCTGCCCTAATGGGATCAGTCATACCCCTTTTCACTTCTTTCTTCTCGATTCAGCAAAATATTTAGTTATTTTAAAAAATTAAAAAGTATCAAATATAATTTTGATAAGAGATAACTTTACTCAAAGTTGCCGCTCTCATCTCTCACCAGGGCCTAAAGACTGCTCCTGGTCCTGGAGCATGTGTTCCTCACTATATACCCTTTACGATATATGAACACCTTCATTTTCACCACAAATTCTGTCTTGGTGCTGCAAGCAGAGCGAGTGTTGTCCTTCCTAACCTCGCCCAACACATACTAATCCATTGTATTATAATCGGGTGATCTAGGAGGCCCAAAATTGGGGTTATTGAAATGGGATAAATTCTCCAACAACCACCTCTCACTCTTTCCGGCGGAATGGCCTTCCAGAAGCCGTCCTCTTGAGCCAAAGTTTGAGAACAATCTTCAGTAGCTCCACATAGCCGTCTATATTGAGCCTAGAATAAGGCTTTAACATGTTTGGGGGCATGACGTCATTTTCACGAGAAAAACACTCACAGTCCTTCAAATTTGTAGCTACTTGCTCTTGGAACGTCCCCTTTTGTTCTGGTTGTTGAACAACTGGTCCTGGCTTTTCTTTTCATCTGAGAAGGACAAAATCGTCTGGTGCTCAACGGGATACTTCAGCTTGTTCCAGAACATATTTTCTTTCCTCGTGGTTTACCCTGCAGTTTACGGTCAGAATTTGTCCCTTGTGCCTCTTGTACGAGCAGTAAAGAAAGTTTTCATTGAGGGCCAGTTTCATGGTGGTGAATCCAACAATAATCTCTCTTGCCGGATTCCCTTTCTGGGGTCTTCTATCTCCAGGTCCTCTAGTTGTGGTTCTAATTTGATGCTCACCAAGTGTCGTTACGGTCAAGTTAAGCCATTTTAATGTTCCCTTTTGTAACAACAGAATAATTAGTCTCATTCTCAGTTTATCTTTCCACCACGTCTTTGTTTTTTTCGGGATTTCATAATGGGAATGGTTCTAAAATATCCTTTTACATGTTACAATATTTCATTTCAGTTTCGTTTTGTTTCGTTTAATACACATAAATTTATTTACTACCATATGGGTTTGTGTGTTCATATATTGTGTGCACCACATCAATTTCCCATGAGAGAGATACTTAGTATCTTTAATATAGAATATATACATATCATATACTAATGAAAATAGTTACACATATTGCAAGCATATTTGGTGGTTCGCGCTACATTGACAAAGTTAATATAGTTGTACAAACGCATGTGCGCTTTCTATTTGTGTGCGTTAACAAACCATATTCTATATTCTTATTTATATATTTTCATCTTGAAAACATGAGGAAATACAGAATGAAATGCATTTGTTTATTAGCTCACAATGAGTCTATCGGGACACAACATGCTTTAAAAATAATGATAACTCGGATTTCTTGCAAACTTTATTTGCCTACCAGAACGCGAACACATATTTGTAGTATTATCATTATTCGTGTGATTTTTCCCATTAGATTCGCTATTCTCTATTGAAATATCTTCATTAACTTCACTCTCACTTATACTTTGAGAATATTTACAGATTTATGGTCATTGCCGGAATAGTTATACTTATTAACAGTATTATGATTTATTTGTGGCGTTCTAACTTGTTTTAGTCTGTCTATTGACACAGTTTCAGCACGTCCATGAGGGAGTTCTATTTCAAACACTTTGTCGTTTTTGAGCGATAACATTGAATGGACCAGCATATGGCGCTTCTAACGGCTTTCTTATATGGTCGATATGTACCCAACCATACGTAGCGTTGCACACTTCGTTAGGAACGAACACCTTTGTTTTCACATCTAAATGTCCTTGAGATATTTGAGCGAAAGATATCTGTGTCATTGTTGTCGCTAATTCAGTCACAAATTTTCAATTAGTTAAGATGATAAGGAAGTGAGAAGTGGTCTAGGATTAAGAAAAGTGGTACCTGTGACAGCGGTAAATAAAGAAAAAACCGGATTCGTTGAGCCATGATCTCATTCCCAATAGAACAATTGGAAGGGCCATTATCCAGCCTTGTTGACGTGTCATAATGGAAGTCTTCAAAGTATGATGCTCCCTTTCTACTAATCCGTTCGTCGACGATCTATAGGCCGTTATTGTCATGGGATGAAAAGCAAAAATGGTGGAGAGTTCCTTAAAAAGTTCGAAAACAAACTGCGTTTCTCGATCAGTAATCAAGTATAGTAAAGTTCCAAGCGGGAAATCCAGCCGTCTAAGAAGGACATTGCTTCTATATATCTAGTCGGTCTTTCTTCTATCCATCTAGTTGGTCTGTCAATGCATGAGAGCATATATAGATTATTAGAAGGGTAAGATTGGCTATGAGGTGTACACTGAGGAAGGTGTCCAATGATATCTACTGGTAACATTGATAGAGAAAACTGGTGATTTCGTGTTTCGATTTATTTTTTCAGATTAACATGACATCCATCTTCGCTTCCATAAACGTATATCCCCGTCCATATTTTTGCCAGAAATATTTAGTTCTGATTAATTTAAGGGGCCCTTTGATGCCGGGATGTGATATATTCAGCAATGGGCTAAAAATGGTATTTCTGCAAACCGAAGGAACGAACGGTCGGGGATATTAAGATGAAACATCACACCAGCGGGTAATATTCTCGGGAAATGGAAATGGCATAAGTCTACATTGGAATTTCTCTACCTTGCCATCTTTCGCTTGTTCTGCTGCCAATGTTTGAAGGTCAAGGGGGTGTACCAGGACTGCGTTGACGTTTCTAGACAGACAGTCATCAACTAAGTTATGTTCTCCTTAGATGTAGGCTATGTCTTTGATGTACTCCAATATCACTGTGTAATTCGTTGCTTGTCTCTCAGTTTTTGCACGTAATGATGATAAAAAAGCGGCAATATTGGTTTATAATCCGTGCACAGAGTTACTTGTTGACCTTCGATCAAGTTTCGGAAGTGTATGACTGCTAAGTATGATGCCAAAAGTTTGCGATTATATGTTGAATAAACTTACACTGTCTTGCTCAATTTGCTCGAATAAAAGGCTATAGGTTCATGAAATCCATTCACCATTTGATGAAGAGCAGCACACACCGCATGTTGGGAAATATCATTCACCAATTGATGGTACAACGGATGCACTTCTTACGATCTCTCCAAAGATCCAGTTAGCAATGGCCCAGGATCACAAGGCCCGCATAGTTTAACTGGATGTCACAGCCACCTTAGATAGAGTAAATCATAATGTATTGCTAAAGAAGCTAAGAGATATGGGCGTTGGTGGTCGGATTTTATCTATTTTAGAGCAGTTCCTGGTCGATTCGCACCCACCGGATTTTTGTTGATGCCAACTTTAGTGACTGGCATCCTGTCCACTAGGACGTTCCGCAGGGCAGTGTTCTCGGCCTTCTGCTCTTCCATATTTACACTGCTAAGCTATTTAGCATCACAATAAAAATAGTATGTATGGTTATGCAGACGATAGAACTCTGCTCGTGACTATTGACTCCCCTCACTCTCGCAGCATTGCATCTAATTCCTTCAATGAAGATCTTCGATGCATTTCTATATGGTGCCATACATGGAACATGAAGCTTAACATCGCTAAATCTAAATGTATGTGTATCTCACGATTTCGTAGCCCTTTTTCTCAAAATGAACCTCCCTATGTTAATGGTTTAGCATTGAACGATGTGGACGAACTGAACATTTTAGGCGTTAAATTCGATTCCAAATTACCTTTTGAGTGTCACATCAGATCTCTTGTGACTACTGCTTCGCAGAAATTTGGAATCATGAGAAAGTCCTATGCCACCTTCAATGATGCTTTCGTGTTCGCCACTTGCTTGCGTTGCTTTATTCTACCAGCTTTGGAATATTGTTCACCTGTCTGGTCGTCTACTGCTACCTAACACTTGCATCTTATTGACAGAGTCTCTTATACTGCCAACTTTCTTTGTGACGGTAATGTCCAATGGAACCTTGCACATCGCCGGAAGATCAGCAATGTGTGCATGCTCTATAAAATACAATCCAATCCGCATCTCCGTTGTATATTTAGTTGCCGAATTGCTTTGTAGCAAGGATAAAACTGGCCAGGCTTTTGCCCGGCATCCTCTTTATTTTCAATCTATCAGATGCCGTACTAGCCAGTTTCAGCGTTGCTTTCTGCCAAGTGTTGTCCATCTTTGGAATTCCTTAGACGAAGAGACTTTTGCATCGAATAGTGTAGATGCCCTAAAAAAGAAAGCTAATAAGATTTTGAGTTCATCATGAGCCATTATCCTGTTATTTTGTTAATTATTGTGTTTTTTCTTGTTTGAATATTCTATATGCAGTATATCTTGTTTTGTTTGAATGCTGCTATATACTCTTATTTTAAAGTTTTATTTAATTTTATTACTCAATTTAATTTACCTGAATCCATAGATGACTGGAAGCCTTGAGGTTTTTCTTAACCTATCTTTTCCCAGTTTGTTCTTCTATTCCACTTCCTTTTCTTTTTACCATCTTCGACGTTGCAGGTGCGCGGTGATTGCTAATTGCACTCTATAGTGCTTGCACTCTTCCCGTTTTACCTGTCTAATCTTATGTAATAATAAAAATAAATCATTCGGGAGGGGATGTTTTAGCGTGATTGATTCTATCAGGGCTGCCTTCATATTTTGGAATGCTTCGCGTGCGGTATCATTCCATGTGAGTTCTTGAGCTTTTGGTTGTACGCATACCAATTTCGTAAGCGGAGCGGTAATTGCAGCAAAATTAGGCATATTTCTTCGATAGTAACCTGACATGCCTATGTAACGGCGTAATTCTTTGTATTCCGTAGGTAACGTCATATTAGAGATTTCTGAATTTTTTGGTGATGGTTTAATTCCCGAGTATGAGATATGATGTCCTAAGAATTCACTCTCCCTTTTCAGGAACTCGCATTTTTCTAATGAAACACAAAGTCCGTTTTTGGCTAAAATTTTAAGTACCTTTTCTAAATCCTCGAAGTGTTTTTCGTCGTTTTCGGAAAATATAAGAATGTCGTCGATATAGACAAACACACATTACAAATCACGGAATATACTGTCCATATGGAGTTGAAAAGTGCAACTGGCATTCTTTAAGCCAAATGGGAATCTTAAAAATATCCGAAGTCTAAATGTAGTTATCAAAACGGTTTTTCTACATATATCTCCTTTATTCATTGGGATTTGATGGTACGTTCAAATTAGGTCGAGATGGGAAAAAATGGTTTTGCCGTTAAGATGATTAGCCATAGATTGAATTCTAAGGAGAATATAACGATTGAGCTTGGTGATCGCGTTAAGCAAGCGAAAA
This sequence comes from Ceratothoa steindachneri, assembly GCA_963969495.1. Taxonomy (NCBI): domain Eukaryota; kingdom Metazoa; phylum Arthropoda; class Malacostraca; order Isopoda; family Cymothoidae; genus Ceratothoa; species Ceratothoa steindachneri. Next base: position 63,218,583 of record OZ018335.1, on the reverse strand, counting down.
TCCCCCACCACTCTGTATTCTTTTGACTTTTTCTTTTGCACCATGTGAATCGGTGATGCTCATGGTGATCTTGAGTTCTTTACTAATCCTTCTTTCACTGATATGAAACACAAAATTTGGTGGAGGATTACGACGTCTACTTGTTTCAGGTTGCATATTGAGTTGTATTTCTGAACTACTGTCTCGCATTTTTTGGGGATATGGGAAACGTCATTGTTAATTATAGAGACTAACAGGGCTTCAGATTGTTTAATTTTAGAAGATGACGTGGTGCATTTGTTTACTAGAATACCTTGACCACAATCTATCAAAAGATTGTAATGAGAGAGAAAATCTGCTCCTAGAATGGTTGATGTTTTGTCCGCGACTACGAACATCCAAATGAAGGTACGGCGTAAACTGGGTATGACTATGTCTAGCATGACTTCACTGTGTACTTTTATCTTACCACCCTTGGCTGTAGCAATAATTATACTCCACTTTCTCACTGGCAATACTGTACGAGGTCAATGGGAATAATCGAGACGCCTGCGCCAGTATATATAAATAATTCGCCTTTCTTTCTATTTAATTTAGTTGTGACAGTGATTAACATTGGCCCCTTGGGTGGTCGCCTTAATTTCAGTACGCTTTAATAGTTTCCGAGGGAATATGAGATGAGGGTCTAGATGATGGTAGGATTTTAGGATATTCTCACTGTTTGGGCCAGTTGCACCATGGCCTACAATGTTTTGCCTCTGGAACAAAATATAAATGGCCTCGATATACTAAAGGTTTTTGATCGCTACGAAACGGTTTAAGTCCTTAGGATATGCTATGATTACGCTTATTTGTAAATTTATTCGTGCCAGTGTACGCGCCACTAGGCAACGACCGCGCATCTTTCGCGTATTTCACATTACGATTCGAATTATCGCACTGCCTATTGTAAGCACTAGAACTGTCTTCGCGAATAGAAGAAATGTTAATGTTACTTACATGACCATATTGAGGTTCAGAAAAGGATATTAGTTTGTCCGCCAATTTTCCTATCTGCGTGAGTGATAATTCCTTCTGCGTCGCGATGATCGTTTGATGCTCGGAGGTAGAGATTGAATGAATTTATGTCTCACCAGATCTTTACCAACGCCGACTTGGAAGGCCGTCTTCCTTAAATCATCAAGTTTCACCGATGGGCATCCGTGAAGTGGAGATCAAGCTATCAATTTCTCAAATAATTCGGGTTTAGTCCTTTCAAATAGGTTGATAACCCCAGTCCTCTCTTGTGTAGATTTGTGCGATAAAAGAACTGCGTGAGGGAGACGATCAACTGTTTCCGCTGGTAGCTCTGAAAGAATATGAAAGAATTTGGTGTTTTCTCTGGTTATCTTTGCAATGTAGAATTGTGCTTCCACGGTTTGAAGCAACCGGCTATTGATGTGTCGTTGAAAATAGGAGGCTTGACTACGATGGAGTTAACGGCTTCTTTGTTCGGTTGTTCTTGAATTCATCTTATATTATTTTTTCTTACTTGCTCTTTGATTAATAATAAAGGGTCATCAATTTATGGGGGGGAGGGATGATTCAAAATGAAAGTATCTCTTCGTTGGTCACCAGATATATTTATATTCAACTTCGTTTTAAGATTCAAGCAAAACGTAGATCGTTAAACCGGATTTGGATGATACTCGTACAATAACGTTCCAAGAAATTATTATCTGACTCCAAAAGGTAATGATGAATATTTTTGGCTGGGTGATGAGCAGAAATTCTGATATGATTTTGCCTTCGATCAAAATTGTTATGAAAACGAGAAGAATAAGGTTCTATTTATTTAGTGGCTTTAGGGAGAAAATTGAGGAGGAGTTCGAATTAGATTGATTATCGATTTCACGAGCTTATCTTTGTTGATGCTTAAATACAACTCTCTTAATGTTTGTGTTTTGGTACGATGAATAAAAAGGCTCGTCTTGATGTACGTTCAGTTGCGTAATTGCTATCTCCTAATGCGAAGTAAATCACTTGATTGGTATGACCCACGAGGGATATGTGAAACTGCTCCTCAAAATAAATCCTTTGGAATGATTTCTTTCCTCCTCGATTTGCTCGTTTTTTTACTTGGCCACATTTACAAACATACATATATATTTATATATATATATATATATATATATATATATATATATATATATATATATATATATATATATAAATACAATAATTTTCCTAACCTTTTCTCTCGTAAAAAAATATACTGAAGCGGTAAAATTTGGTCAAACGCTTTCTTCGACTTCCTTAACAAAAATAAAAATATAATATTGAGGTTGCAATTTGATGCTCACCGATTGTCGTTACGATCGAGCTAACCCATTTTAGGATTCCCATTTGTAACCACAATATAATTAGTCTCATTCACAGTATACATCTTTACCGCGCCTTTGGTCTTTTCGGGAAATCATAATGATAATGATTCTAAATTATCCTGTTACATGTTACAATGTTTCCTTTGAGTTTCTTTTTGTTTCGTTTCACATAAATTTATTTACATTAGCTGAGTGTACGCATTACTAATTTATGGGTTTGGGTTTGCACATATTGTATGCACCACATTTGTATATGATTACAAATGAACAAATAAAACAATCGGACTGGCTTTGTGAAGAGCGGCTGCATCTTCCATGTTCCAGATATCATCCGAATCCCGTTGGCGTTGGAAGACGAATTCAAAATGTCTAACGGCAGCCGACTCGGAGGCGATCGACGACGATGGTCAAAATATGGTTTGTGACAGGCCGGAATGAGGGCCTCGTCGCTCCATCAAGTCCCAGTTGGGATTCAGACGTCTCCCTTCGATCCTGTGGGTGGAAGATGCCATATTTTCCTCGTTGATCAGGGAAATCCTCCCATCCTCAATGGACGATAGTCGTTTATCCTCGACAAATTTCCACTACAAGTTACCAGGTTCAATCTAAGAAAATGCGGAGACGAATGTTTCAGCGTATGTAGTGTACTAGACGAACATTAGCGGTCGCATTTAGTCTAAAGGCGTAGGCGTGGACACACTTGAGCACCAAACCGAGAAACACAACAAGAATCTCTTTCCCGCAGCACTCTTAAAAACATACCTTCGTTGGTTTACACATTGTGAAGCATTGCAAATTTAAAGTAAAACGGTTGAACTATATTTTACTTTGTTCCTGGGGTTAATTTGCATGCTTATTCTCGCGATTTTTTTTAGTGTATCTATATTATGCCCCAACGAGCTCCGACACACAAATTTAGCAGCATCATGAGCTTGACTCCCATTGGCTGGATACGTAGATACTCAAGTTCTACAAGATAAAAAGCTCTACAAGAATCATCCGACCAGTCCAAACGCCGCTATCACTTCCCTTCCCATCTTCACGGAGCAACATATCCAGTCCCTTATCTGTTCTGTAACCGTGCCCATGGAGTAGTAGCGTCCCCTATGGAGGTCGTCATACACACATACCTATGACGAGCAACTAGAAATGGTTCTATGGTAGCTGGTGGGTGTCAAACCATGATACTAACCGCCCCCTCCCCCCTCAATGACGATTGGCCGCTGCCTCCTTCGAAGCCTCCAACGACTGTCATTCAGGTCTTTATGTACATTTCATTATCCATTCGAGGGCTATTCACGACGCAGGGGGCGGGAGACGCAATTTACTGCTACTACCTTTTGGAGGAGGGGACTTGTTATTCTCGATCCGTCACTAGTCTTCAGGCAGCTCGGATTAAGGGGAGATAATCACTTGTAAGAAATCAAATCATATTAATCATCTTTGTTCACTAGGAAATTGTGCGTCTTAACTAGCGATGGTGTTGAGGTCATTTGTGAACTCGGTTTAGTTCAGGTTAAATAAATAAAATAAGCTAAACACTCTCCCTGACCTCATTATCCCCCAAAATTTATAATAATTACTAACAAAGATAAATAAACAAAATTAAAATACATAACTAACCGAGTTTTCCAAAAACGATAACATTCTTTGAGTCTTGATCTTTACTAGACCGCTCCCTCTCTCTCTCCCAACTTATGATCTTTCCTATATCCGCTCTTTTTGTCCAAATCCTGATCTTTACTAGATCAGCTCGTTATCTCATAATTCTTGATCTTTACTAAATCCACTCTTTCTTCCCCAACTATGATCTTTTATAGATCCGCTCTTAATCTCCGAGGTGATTTCGTTGTAGTTTTGTAACGAACAATTAATTTTCAATAGGAACCATCAAAATTTCGTTTATTGCCAAGAGTGATGAAATATTGAACGAAATTTTCCAATTCGTTGCTAAAAACAAGATTCTATTTGCCTTCTTTTATTGAATTTGCTTTCTGCATAGACTTTTCTGAACATTTGTACAAATTGGCAGTCCAGGTCAATTTTCCAGTCCACTTAGCACCCTACCGCCGGTTCGTTATTGAACCATCTCGCCTCTTTCACATTCTTTCGGTCACTTTATTATTATTTCGCGCGAGTTTTTTTCATTCGACGCCTTAATTTTGACTAAATTTCATTGCAACTGGGAGAACACGTTATGTGTTTGTTAAATAAATGTCTGAATTTCTGATACTAAATTATTGCGTTAAATCAGTTAGTGTTTAGTTTGCTTCTTTAGTGTTGCCATGTAATTAAACGGTCTCAAAAGTAACTCAATACGACAAGGGTTACCCCGCTTTTAATTTTTATTTTGCCGCACGGAGAGCAAAGAGCGCCTTGGCTTGCGTGATATTCGTCGAGCAATTTATTTTATAGGGAAATTTCTGCGGCTGAAACAGGGGATTGAGGGCCTTACTTAAAGGGGGGGGGGGTTAATGAGATGACAGAGAAAGAGAGAAGGGAGATAATACATAGGTTTAAAAAAGAGGATATTGTCTATCCGTTTGTCTTTATTATCTTTAAATTGCTCAAAGTAAAGAGCCTGTCTTTGGTTATGGAGCATAGGCAGGTTTATAAGTACTGAACTTGCTGCAGGTTCCAAGCGACCTACGTAGTCTCCCCTTTGAATAACTTGTGCTATGTATTTTGCATGAACTACCTTTTTCTATTTTTCAATTTATATTTCTGGTAAAAATTTTAGTAGTGTGCAAAAGGGAAATAGTGGTTACGAGTAAACATTCGGTCTTCAAAGGAAAAAGAATAGGGGAAAAAGAGAAAGAAGGCAAAAAAAGAATTACATCTCTCTTAAATTTTTGTTTGCTTGAACGAAGAACTGCAGAATAATAGAATAAGATGCTCTTATAAGCAAGCACATCGCTGGAAATAAATCTATCTACGCGTTTTTATTAAATACTTATAAATGGCCCATTCTTGTATTATTCGGGAAGGGGGAGTTTATTTTAATTACAGTGATACACACATTTCTAAATAACTACAGACTGATGCAGCAATATAATTTAATACGAGATCAAGTAATCTTGTAAACACTTATGATGTATGTAGCAGAGAATCAGACATTATTTTAATCTTAGCAAGGTGCAACCCGAACTGCATGATCAGCAAAAGAAAGGTTTGGAAAGACTTACCTAAAGGTTTAATAATGTCAGTGATGAACAGTAATGTACTGAGAGAAAAGCGCTAAAGCAAAATAAGGCACGTTGTCAGAGATTAGAGAGAAAAAAGAGAGGGGAGAGAGAGAGAGATAAAGATGCGCGTGGACGCGCCTTTCAAGGAGAGAGAGAAAAGACACCTGGTTGACCCTTTTTTGTCTGCGCTAATGAAGGCGTGAAATCACGAGAGGCCGTGGTGTGATTAAACCTTATCATCGCGGAAAACTGTGAGAAGGTTGTAAGTCGCATTGGGAGTTAGACAAAGTTTAGCCTCACCGGATTAGAAACTTACCGGTGATCGTGCAAATAGGGCAAGTCTACCCTTGCCTGGCGATTCCTCAGAACTAGGAGCGCTCCACTTCGGGAGGAGGGGGGAAAACTCCATTCGACCCCACTATAAATCTCGCCGGCACCAGAGTTGAAAGGAAGTATCCGCCGCCTTGCCGCCCCGTCAGTATCCGCCGCCTGTCCTCCCCGTCAGTATCCGCCGCCTGCCCGCCCCGGCAGTATCCACCGCCTACCCACCCCGTAAATATCCGCCGCTTGCCCACCCCGTTAAAATACGCTGCCTGCACTCCGCCGTTCGTACCCGCTATTCGCGACTCGTTGGACTCTGCAGAATTTCTCATAGAACCTTTCAAGCTCCAAATATTCTCTTCCAATTCACGTGAGTCTACCCCGTACTCGTTGTTACCCGCTCCTCGAACAAAACGCGCCTAGTCTCGATTCGGTGTTCTAAACTTAAGGGCAAGATCTAAGTTTATCTCTTTAGTAGTCATTATCAAGAGACTATTATTTGAATTTTGCGGCAAGGCAAGGATTACTCCCTCGGACCAAATCTTCGAGGTAACAGAAACGCGAAACTCTCCTGTGAACCTCCTCTGTCTAGCTTCTCACCACTCTTTCAGTATAAGCCTCCATCGTCGGCTTCGTGTACGCTTAAGGTTATTAGAGCGACACATCGGTCAGTATTGTTCGTTCTTTATTACGGTGACCGTCCCTGCCAAGTCCCGACCCACCTGTAAGATGCTGAGACTCGTGTACGTCTATTGTTTTATATAGCTTGCGTTAAACCTCCTTTTAAACCTTTGTAAAAAGAATATTAATTTAAATATTAGTAAAGGTACTTTTGACCCGTTTTTCTATTGTCCCAGAACATTCCAAGATAGCTGACTATTTGGTCAAACTAAAATTTGGTTAATTTGAACTCTGTCTGTATTATAAATCTCCCATGCAAACAGCCATCATCTCTCTTGGATGAGAAATGCAGGAAAGTTTGAACTCGACCTTATTCTAGGACACACATTAACATACATAGTTTACGGACATTTTTTTATTCCCTGCCTTATTTAACATGTGTCCTTTCTTTCATTTTTTACTTTAAATTAATAAATTTTGCAGGCTAAATCTGAACGTATAAGTACTATTTTCTATCCTAAAATCCTTGGAATTTATTGCAATATGTCATATCCATTTTCCCTTTCTATACGATGGCTACAACAAAACTCGTTTATTATGCCCGTGGGACATTTGAACAGAAAGCAGCTCTGTAAAAACGCGACAGCCCAGCAAGAACTAAACTGTAGCCAGGTGAATAAAATGCTCTACATATCCAATCATCTTTACAAGCCAGAGAAGATCTTACTTACACGACTTGATAGAAAACATGTTCTAGTAAAGAACTTTTACATCGTCACAACAAAGAAAGACAAGTTTTTACTTTTCTGAAACCGAAATTCACGCTCCATAGTAATGCCAAACCAAAAACAGGTATTTTGGATGGTCCTCAAATCTGGCAGCTCAAGAAAGACTTTCAGTTCTTTTTACTTGTGAAGAAAGTGATGGTAGATTGAAAAGAAAGTCAAATCATTTTTAACTACAAAAAATACAAAACTTCAGCAAATCATCCTTCAGTATTCCTCTCTCACCATTTAACTCGCAAGTGGATTCCTTTCTTTTAACAATTTCTTCTGCTTTTCTGAAACAGAACCTTTGATATTCTTTTCCATCTCCTTTATTTAAGCGTAAAGGTTGCTATTTAGGTGTTGTTTTAGTGAAATACGTAAATAATTAAATGATAAACAGAGGATGAACTTCCTAACCTAATGCATTATTTCTTTATTGACTCAGACATGTCTCGTGTGGCCGGAAATTGTCAGGAAGGAAAAGAACACACTTTGGCTTGACCAATGAAGATGATTTTGACCAAGAGTTTCACTTAATCGGTCTAATTGTTGTACATATAAGTTTGCAGTAAGCGTTTGGTTATTATTGAGCAGATCATATAGAACAAGTATCATATTCCGCAAAATATAAAGCATAATCTTCTCCTGGTAAAGAGCAGATCCAGGATTAGGGAGGATTTTAGTTTGCTGTCAAGTCATTGTTTTTTCACTTTATATTGCAGTAAAGAACTCACTTTTCTTTTCTGATAATAATTTCGAATTATTAAAATGAAACTATTTTTTTCACGTTGTAAACGTTTTCCTTCAGACAGTTCATGATGCACCGAAACACAATTTTTGTACCCTAGAAAGAACAAATAATAACTAGCTTAAAAAGTGACTACTTTTTAAAACAACTATTTTTAAACGGCTTGAAGTAAATTTGGAAAAAAATATCAATTCTAAGAATAATATTTGTCCTGGAATTAAAGATGAATTTCTTACCAATTTGATACAGGTGCATATGTGAAGATGAGAAATTCTGGCCAAGCGCCAAGTCCATATAATAGCGTTGTTATAGAAGAGTTTAAGCACAACTTTCAGTCTATTGTCTACATGCATGTCTCTAAAGATTCATATTATCATCCTGTTTTAGCATAACTTCTAGTCATTTGGTTGCACTCATATCTATAAAAATGCATTTTCTAGGCATGTTTCAGCACATCTTCCAGCCTATTATATGTTAAAGCACAATTTTATGTCTCATAGTGGTACGCATAGTATGTAGCTGCATTTTGTAAGCCTGGTTTAGTGCAATTCCTGTGCTTTGTTTCACGCATGTCTGTAGAGATAAATCTTCTTAGCCAGTTTGAGCACGGTTTTCTGTATCGCTTGCATGCATGGCTGTATAAATGCATTCTTCCAGTCTTTGTAAGCACAACTTCCATTCGCTTGGTTGCATGGGTCTGTAAAGATTAATTTTCTCACCCTGTTTCCGCAAAACTTCTAGTTTCTTGGTTGTATGTATATCTATAAACATGCATTTAATTATTTTGTTTCATTACAAAATTCAGCCTCTTGGTTACTCTCATGTTTGTAAAGATGCATTTCCAGTTTGTCTCAGCAAAACCCTCAGTCACTTGGCTGCTCGCATGTCTCTGAGGATGTATTTTCTAAGCTTGTTTCAGCACATTTTTTATTCTCTCGTTTACATGCATATCGGTAAAGATGACTTTACTACACATGTATCAGCACAATGGACAGTCACTTGATTGCACTCATGTCTGTATAAATGCATTTTCATAACCTGCTTCAGCAAAACTTATATTCTTTAGGCTGCAGTCATGTCTGAAAAAATGTATTATCTCAGCCTGGTTTAGCCACTACTTCCTGTCCCTAGTTTACACGCATAACTGTAAAGATAAATTTTCTCAGCCTGTTTCAGAACAATTTCTAGTCTCTTGTTTGCACGCATATCTGTATAACTGAATTTTCTAAGTCTCTTTTAGCAAAACTTTCCGTAACTTGGTTTCACGCATGTCTCTTAAAATGCATTTTCTCAGTCGCTTAGAAAAAAACTTTTGTCTTTCCGTTGCATGCACCTCTGTAAAGATGAATTTGCTCAGCCTGTTTTAGGACATTTTTCAGTCTCTTAGTTTTATGCATGTTTTTAATGAAATATTTTGTTAGTGTTTCAGCACAACTTCCATTCTCTTGGTTGCATGCATGTCTGTAAAGATGCATTTTCTCAGCCTATTTCAGCACGAGAGAATTCTAGGCAGCACTTCTTTTATAAGTAAAGAAATTTAACAATATATTAGACTGGTAACTATGAGTAAAAGTCTAGATTTTGTTTCCTGAAACCATTATTACTATTTGATCCCTTAAATGCGCAACAAAATTTTTTTTAATAAACTAAAAGCGAGCTTCAATATTAATTTGTTTCAAGTTTCTTAATATAGGGACTAGCTTTCAGTCACATGATCTAAACTCGTTATAAATTTATTTTATTTTTTTAAAGAAGTCAACGGTTTTTTAGAAGAAAAGGTTGCAAACGAGTAGTGAATTTGCTTACCTAATTCGAGGACAACATTTGGAAATTGTGAGTTGGAAAGAACCGCTTTAAAAAATCACACCAAAAATAGAAAAAAATGCTACTTGTAAGTTCTTTATTCTATTTACCAGGAGTGTATTCAGGAATCAGGCTTTGGTAGATGAGGAAGCAAAAGATTAGATGCCCATTTTTTTTTTTTTTTTAAATATTTTCAAATGAATGATTTTTGAGGGTTCATTGACAGCAATATTGCATTCATGGATGCTAAAATTGCAATAGTGTTGCAGCTGGTCATAATAAGAAAGCGGAATAAGTAAAAAATCATTGAAGCAAAAGGGACAGCAAAAATAGAGTAAATGTGTGAATGATTAAGTACACTATGTTTCTATAGGGTCAATATACTCGTACGTTAATATGCTGGCCTTTGTTAAACTTTTGTTAATCGTATACGAGAGTTTATCATCTTTGCTAAAAATTTGCTTTGAAACTTTGGAAGCATTTATATGAATATTAGGAATTTTCTGGTTTCAAATGACGAGATTGCTTTTAGCCACGGCTACTAGCACCTTATCTACTACTCGTTTGGGTATACTTGTTATCTTTGCCTTTAAGCGAAAATATAATATAAAAGATTAAAGCAATAGTAGGTGAGACGAAATTAAAAGCTCAGCAAGCAACATTGGTGACGCTTGGTAATATTTGATATTTATTTCTAAAGAATCACTCACCCCAGATAACAATAAGGTTGGGCTTATCAGTAACCAACCATCTTCAGAAATATCTCGAGTAAATATTAACAACTTGTCCATTAGCTTTATCCCCAATCTTCTATCTCTTAAAAAAGAAAAGACTAGTTAATATAATACCCCTCTCATATTTTCTGCAAAGAAAATTAATAAGCTGAACACTAAAACAAACCTTTTCTTTAAGGTTTGCCTGAGAAAAAATCTTCAGCAAAGGAAATAAGTGCATTAATATTTTTCTCCATCATTCCTTGTACAAAGACCCCTTGGCTTACAAGTAGACATTTGACCCACCTTGACCAATTCCATAAAGGTTAAGGGTGGTCACGTTAGTTGAAACGAGAGAAACGGGAGAGTCATTAAAAGAAAACCTATTACGTATCCCAACACTTAAAAGGTAGAAAGACAACATATTACGTACCCCAACACTCAAAAGGTAGAAAGAAAACATATTACGTATCCCAACACTCAAAAGGTAGAAAGACAACCTATTACGTATTCCAACGCAAAATGGTAGAAAAAAAAACCTTTTAAGCATTCCAACGCTCATTAGGTGGCAAGAAAACCTAATACGTATTCCAACTCTCAAAGGTGAGATAAAAATTATCATCGCTCTGTGTTTTCCACTGATAGATTCAAACATCTGCTTTGTATACAAATCCTTGAACGATAATATTTTGTCATCTCAATTGCTCTAATGCACTTTCTTAACAAAGCTTATGACACTACCTTTATAGTGTATTTCTTTGAAAAACTTAAGATAATTCCTCGAAAGTAGAAATGCATCCAAATAACTATATGCATACAATTTTCTGCCCCAAACAGTCGGTTTCACCCTTTCGTAGAATGGACTCCCGACGATATACCATATATCACTATTCGTTGAGGGAACTTCTTTAATTATCATCAGAGTGCGTTAATGTCTGGCGGGCCGATATTATGTATTTTCGATATGCTTAAGAAGTGGAACTGAGCTCAAGGATAATAATATTGCTATCATTAATAAAATAGAGTTTTATTAATAATAACTATCAACAAACACAAGACGGAAAATATTGGCATAAACAGAGAATGGAAAGGGTCGTGAGGGCTCGAGCTAATCCAAGGATTAAAGGATCAAAAAAGGTAAAACAAATATAGAGTTAAAAAGATGGGATGGTTCTCTAAACCATTTAAAGCACAGGATAGAATTGACAAAAGGGTTCAATACTCAAAGGTAACGTTTGGCTTACGTAACTTTATACGAGGGGTGCAGTGGAAGGCGACGTAAGGGAATTTTCGGTCCACTGGCGAGTTCCAGCCGAAGGGAGGGAATAAGATGATGCTGACGTGGCGTCTAGGGAATGAGAACCATTCTTCGACGAACGGCTTGAAGAACAATGGCTGTTCTACGTTGTTCTCTTCTGAACAATAGGGGGGGGTGAAAACCGTCTCTTGTCTACGGGCTCAAGAACAATGGCTGTTCTAATGTTGTTCTCCTCTGAACAACAAGGAAGAAGGGTGAGAACCCTTTCTTGGCGAAGGGCTCAAAAAGAACAATGGCTGTTCTACGTTGTTCTCTTCCTGAACAACGAGGGGGAAGCCTTAAGGACTTGGCGTCACGAAAGGCTCGAATCTTTGGCACTCAAGGGATATTGTCCTCCTTCTGGACAAGTGATGGTGAATCTCGAGGTCGAGGTCCCTTGGCGCACAAAGTGAGAGAGGGTCGTGGTGATGTTTCGCGACTAAAACTGGATCTCCAATCTGATCTTAGTGGTAAAGTTTCCATCTAAATAGTCGAGACACTCCCTTGGCGTGGGGGACAATGGAGTGGGAACTTCGAGGGAATGCACAGCCGAGGCTGGGAACAATGCCTTATCTGCCCATAAGCCTAACTCAGTCTGGCGAGGTCGGCGTATGGGGGCAAACGGGGGGACGATAACCTCCTTGTTTAAACATTGACATCCGGTGGCTGTGATAAGGCGCCAAGCTTCGACGCGAAGATGCACGTGGGGGCATCGTGGTTTTAAATAATATGTGATAGGAGTTGAAATTAACGCAGCTTCAACCCATTCTATCACACACCCACTTACCGTATGTAGGCATACTGGTTCGATTTCCATCTACTTGAAAGGATTTCAGGTATATTTTAACAGTAACTTGTCAAAATACAAAGTAAATTCAGGTCTTTTACTCAAAGGAATTCATATTAAAGTAGATAGCAGAAGCGTCTAAGAACACCTACATTTCTGAATTTTGAGGCTCCGTTTGTATAATTTCGAATAACGCGATGCAATTCTTATTTTGTTTATTTCCACAACTACTAGAACCCCATTCCAGTAATAATATTGAAATTATTTATTGAAATTATTTAAGTTTTCAATTGCTAAAATTGGTGAAATATAAGTGTAGGAGTAGTGAATTGACTGAAGTAGATGAAGTGTAATAAGTCAATGAACAAGGTGTGCCGCCCAAAAGTCGCGTGCCCTCACTTATTCTGATTTATGGCCTTACCACTTTCAAAACTTACGACTTCCATAAGCTTGGGAGGACCTTGACAATTTTATCATTTGAAATAAAATGTAAAACAACATAAGGGTTTCAATTTCGTTAGAATCGACCTAATAGTTATGATGGTATTGCTAAATAATTCGACGGCTAACTTTAGGAGGACTTTGGCAATTATATCGATCGAATGAATATATAAACAATATAAGGATTTCAAAATTCGTTAGAATCGGCCAAAGAGTTATAAAGTTATTGCCAAAACAATATAATTACAGGGCTAAACTTTGGGAGGACCTTGACAATTATAACGTTCAAAATAAAATGTAAAACAACATAAGGGTATCAAATTTCGTTCGAATCGGTCGAATAATTACAATGATATTACCAAAACAATAAAAATCAAGACTGACCGATTGACAGAGTGAGATATATAGTAGCCTTCTAATAATCTCGCAGGTGACTAAAAATTCTTTCGTTTCTTTTATGCTATTAAAACCAATATTAGGATTCATGCGCGTAACACAGTAATCATTCACTTAATTCAGTATGACTCTACCCTCAGTGTCTAAAATCAGAACGATTAATTCTTTTGAAAACAACAACTAAGAGTCTCGAAAATAACCAGCCATACATCGTAGATTTTTATAACTTTTATTTTATTGTATATCACGAGACATTATCTTTTCTATCTACTCTTTCTTATTTCCCTGCTCTCAAATTCCACCGGGTACCAAAAGCAGATAATAGATATTTGCCAAATATATACCTGTAATAGACGAATTTCTTTTTTAGCGTGTTTTGGAATTTGGGGAAAACCTGTTTTTGACGTTTAGAATGCAATTTTATTTCTTTCCTGAGTTTATCTTTTCATTTTTCCCAGCAAATTTTACTAGAATAAAATAAAAGAGCTAAAGGCGTATTCAAATGTGTCCCTTTAATATCTTGTTTATTAAGAAATGAAACTTTAAGACGTACCATTTTGTATTACTTCAAGGCAAATGAGAGACCAAATTGAGCATTAAAAGCTGTTCAAGTCGCTGGTGCATTCAATAGCATTCGTAAGCTAATTTGGCAAGCTGCGTATTGATATGTTTAACCTTCTGCATCGTTGCCTCAATGCTGCGTGCTTAGATAACCATTTTAAAATGAACTTTCCAAGTTTTTACAATTAGTGTTTATTATTTATTATCCTTTTTCAACTTTTCATCACAGTTCATTCTTTTGTCGGTCATATTTCTCTATTTATTAAGTAGACCAACATAACTATGTCTGGAAGGAAATTAGTGGTTTCTTTCTCCATCCTGTACTCTATACATTAGTTTATTTTATACATATTCTATTTTACTTTTTCTTTCCCACTCCTGGAAAATGACTGGACCTTGAAAATCTTACTCTATTTCAATTTTAGCTTTTCTTACTATTACTTATTCGCTTCAAGCAACGACTAAGATACTGAAAAGAAAGGGATGAAAGTGAGAGAGATTAAGATGGAAATCAGACGACGAGGATGATAAATGAGAAGTAAGCCATGAAAATAGATCAAAGTGGATAAAGGCGCTTTTAGCAAAGCGATCCTGGTAGGGCGAATTTTAGGACTCATTTAGAAGCATTCATTTAAGTAATTTCTGGGATAACTTTAGGAAGACCTTGGCGATTATATCATTCGAAAGAGAATGTAAAACAACATAAGGGTTTCAAATTTCATTTGAATGAGCCGAAGAGTTGCAATGTTATTACCCTAAAATAAAAGCAAAACGGAAATAAACCGACCGACCGACATAGTGAGATATATAGTTGCCCGTAACGAAAATGTGTACTTGTAATGTCTGATTGTTTTAAAGTGATTTTCATTATATCCCGGATTACGCAAAGTTTATCCTTAAGAAGTAAGTATGATTGTGCGCAGATGATTTAAAGCGAAAGTGCTTAGAATCGTAGGTTTTATTTTTCTATAGGTAAAGTATATCCTTCAAATCAGCAAAATTGGCTATCTTCTTGCTATGAGTATATATGTGTATGTGGGAGGTTTATCCCGCTCTGGGACAGGTGCAAGTTGGGAAGAGTTTCGCACTCTCGACACCTGGCGACCTCAATAGTATCTCTAATTTGGTGGCTGGTATATGTATCTTCACCAAATTTTAATTTGCCCTAACTGCAGCAATTTTTTAATAATAAGTATTGAAACATTTTCTTGGCAAAAATTACCCTTTAGTTTTGGTTTTCTATTAAGTTGAGGAATAATTTCTTGGGTTTTTTAATGTTGTGTTGATTTACGTTTTGTTGATGTGATGCTTTTGCTTAGGCTACGTCAAGAAGTTGAGTAATAAGTCATTGCGGTTTATTTAAAAGTTGTGTTAATTTAATTTTTGTTCTGTACCCTCAAAATGGAATGTGAAGTTGAAAGAAAGGCGTATTTTCGAAACTTGTTGTTATTCATTTACAATCGAGACGGGAACAATGCAAACGGAGCCAAAGCTCGTCGCGATAGTTGTGCTGTGTACGGAGAAATTGTTTTTTTGGAAAGGACAGCTCAATGATGGTTTTCACGTTTCAAAAACGCTTATTTCAATCTTAATGACGAAAAACGTTCTGAGCACTCCATTAAGTTAGATGAAGATCGATTGAACCACCTTCATGAAAATACTTGTCAATCGACAAGAGAATATGCTGTACAATTGGCGTGTGAGAAAAAAACTGTAGTGAATCAACTTCATTCGATAAGAAAAGTTAAAAAAACTCAGTGCAAGGGTTCCGCACGCTTTGAGCGAAAGCAACAAACTTCAAAGCTCCCCGAGTGCCGCAGGTTTGCTTGCTCGTCACAAGGCTACTAGTGGATATGAGGAAAGATTTCTTCACCGCATCGTCACTGGCGACGAAATGTGGTGTGTTTATGATAACATGAAGCATCGAAAACAATAGCTTAGCCCCAATAAAAAAAAGCACTTCCATGATTAAAGCAAGGACTTCATCCACGAAAGATGATGCTGTGTTTATTGTGGGATTGTGAAGGCATCATTCTTTATGAGCTCCTTGCAAACAACGAGATTGTCAATGCAGAAGTCTACGTTCAACAAATGTATCGACTCGCCGAAGCTATTCGTGAAAAGCGACCTCATCGACGTTACGGAGTCCTTCTGCAACACGACATTGCTCTTCCTCACATTACCAATATGACAAAAGACTTCATCCAAACGCTTAATTGGAAAATCTTGCCGCATCCTCCATATCCGCCAGAGTCGGCTCCATCGGATTTCCATCTGTTCAGATCGCTCTCCAACAACTTGCGCGGCGTTTGGTTCAATGCTGATATGGAATTAAGAACCTAGTTACACGAATTCTTCGAGTCAAAATTCCAGAGATTTTTATTGTAGAGGCATCGAAAAACTAGTTGAACGTTGTGAAGAAGTCGTAATTAACAACGGAGAATACATTATTGAATAAATTGTATATTTTTATCAATTAGAAATGAAGTTTTTCTTAAATTGTTAATGGTAATCAATAAATTAGATAAAACTGCAAGAACTTTTACCTCAACCCAATATATAAAGAACCCTAAAGAATTAGGGCGCTGCATGTAACTCTTTCCTCTATACTCCCTCTTATATATTTCCATCACAGGAAATATACCGAAATTATCTTAGCCAGTGGCTGTAAGTAGGGGCTCACAGTGATAACATCCCGAATAAAGAAGTCTTTTTTTAGTTTTTTGTAACCTTTATTATGATGGGGACCTCTTGGAGAATCTTGTCACTACGATGGTCTACCACATAATCTTCCGCACCCAGCTCCCTTTTTGTGAAATACTCGCAAATTCGATCCATCTTTCACGTGCTTTTCCCATCACTCGCACTTTATCACGCTCATACTTCCTCCTCACAACTCTACTCACATGTACGTTTTCATATCTTCAAATTCTAAATATTCTCGATAATTTGGATGGGAAAATAGGAAATCAAAAATAAGATAGATGCGCGAATTCCAACCTATAAAAATATAGAATTGGAGTGAGAAAAGGAGAAGGAGAGAGTAGTGGATTGAAAATTTACTTCGAAGAGTCAATTTGTGTAAGTAAATTTCATTTCATGGCACGAAATATGAAAATCCAAGATTTAGTTTGTGCCAAGAAAAGGAGGCCGCCATATTCTCCTTGCTGTAATTGAAGCTAACGTCAATTGACTTGTATTTGGGGATTTCACGATTCAGCACTTTTAAGATTTTATGTTCTTTTTAATAATAATTTATTTGGAAATGTGGCACTTATCTGTATCATTTTGATCAGTTTCTCTAACACACATACACTCTACCTTCTCTTTCTGTCTCTCTTATTTCTTTCATTCTCTCGCTGTTACAGACCTAACCACCATGATTTAAATGCTTGTTAGTGTAGATGACTGCAGAGGTTATTACTTTTCTCAAAATTATTCAGCAAACCAAAATATGCGCAATACATAAGCCGTAGATTCTCTTACAGACGAAGGTGGCTGTAAGAGAATGCAGCTCAGGGGGTTTTGAGCGAATGGGCAGGTAATTTTGTTGATGACAGCTAGAGCATTCTTTTCCTACTACCCATGAAACCAATTTGATGTGCATAGTAATAGAAAAGAAAGATGAGTGCAGTCGAAAGAAAATTGGGTGGGGAAAAAGGAGATATTTTAAATACTACACATTCTTCCCTCACTTGATTCAAGATGGATGGGGTGAGTGAAACTACTTTTTCAAAAGCAGTGAGGAGTGGAGGGCGTCTCCCGCAAAATTAGAAAATATGTGGGTTGAGAAATGGATGGCAAAGAAGGTAAGGACACATGAATAAAATGGAGGTGTATGGAAGGGAAAAGTCCCAGGGAATTTCAAACTACAGTGGGATCTGACCTGAAGTCAGGAGAATGTGCCCCTTCTCCAGGTATAACAGTTTCCATTTGCCACCCGCCTGCGAGGGATTAGAGAGGTAGCCTCTAGAAACGTTAAAATGGGCTGCTCTAGGAGGTCATTGTCTTGTTTAGTAATTTCCAGAGTACCTTCACAGATCTTGGTATCATACTCGAGACCAACCGGCCCCTACCTGCTTTAGGGAAGGCTAATAGCATGTATGTACCATATTTGCGCGAAATAAGTGGCTTGTGTTTACCACCAGCATATGTGTGTGCAAGAGAGGTTTAATGGCGTATTGGTGGAATGGTATATACTTTTCAATTTTAGAGGTGTTTTGATCAGCTGATAAATCTTCAACAGAAGTTTAAAAAGTGGATAAAAGGAGACAAATGGGAATCAGACAATGGTCAAATTGGTACTGAAAACCAGAATATCTGAATTCTGCATAAGAAATTCCACAAAATAATCCCCAAAGATTACCCCCCCCCCAATTCTCAAAATATACAATTGTGCGACTTTATGATCCTTTGTCTTACGTGATATTGCACTCTGCACTTACAAAAAGTAGGCCAGTGAAAGAAGTTCACAAAAGAAAGGTGACCTAATTAATTAATTAACGCATGTTTCTGCTCCTCTATATAAACTAAGACTGGACTGTAAGCCGAAATAGGCAAATATATAAAAAATAAAAGAAAGATAGAAAAGGATTAGGCATGACTAGCACTCAACACCAATAGTTTATCTGGAATAAAGATTATAAATAATTTACAGCAACAAGGTCATACAAAAGAGAAAACCCCTCAGAACGCTAAGAGATGCAAATAGATAATAAGATGAATTTAATCATGCCCCTCTAATTATAGTTTTCTGAAAACATTTTGAATACCTTTCAAACACCAAATAGAACTATAACCCTGAGAGAGTTTGAGAGTCAAACACTACTGTTTAAAGCCTCTCTGAAGACTGAAGAGAGACAAATTAAATAATGCAGGAAGCCCTTAAGAAGAGCAGATGTACCATCATATTTTAATGCAGCTGAGCCAAAGATGACTAAAGCCTACCATTAGCGACCAAAGAGAAACTCCTTTTCTAAGCTCAAAGTACCCATGGGAACTAATTTATCCAGCAAATTATGTAGAAATACTTCCTTTAAATCAAATCAGCCTCGAGCGTAAGAGCAAAAAGATGTATCCCAAACTTTCAACCTTATATCCTCAAATATCGTAATGATTTCTTCTATTCCGAGGTAAAATATGTATGCGGTTATATTATTCAAATTAATATATCAGTTATGCAAAAACATTTGAAACTCCTATCTAATTGATTTTTTTTAATTAATAGACCTAATATTATATAGAACTTTTGCGAATTGAATTATTCTTAAGTATTTTGGACAGGGTATGATCATTTGGTTATAATAATTTTCTAAATGGAAAGAAGGAATTTTTAAAGTTAATTTTGCTGAAATAGAATAAATTGGGAATTTCAATTTCTATTACTCAAGCGAAAAACAGGACAGTAATAATATTAAACAATCAATCGACCATATTTTTCATAAAACAGGGAAAGCAATTGGAACAGGGCTCTCCAAAATGGTCATGCAAGAGTACTAAATCTTTTAGATACTAAGTCGCTAAGTATCTATATGTTCTGAATTATATTGATATAAAATGAAATTGAAAACCATTTAAAATTCAAAAAATTTAAGGATGGCAAAATATAGTTAAAACAGTAATAAATGTTTTGTTTGTTAATAAGGAGTAAACTTGTGAAATAAGAAGTTAAACTTTAGTCTATTTAGACATAATAAGTAAACAAATAACAGAAAAGGTAAATGAATAAAGATACCAGAATCAGTAAGTAATAAAAGTCTCAAAAAATAGCAAGTATCCCAAGCCTAAATGCTAGGATAAACCACTGAAAAGGTAAATGAATAAAGATACCAGAATCAGTAAGTAATAAAAGTCTCAAAAAATAGCAAGTATCCCAAGCCTAAATGCTAGGATAAACCACTGATCAGTGCATGGAAGAGAGCATTCTAAATGAGTAAAAATTTTAGAGAGCACAATAATTAAACAGAGCTAAAACACTCAAAAGAACAGAAAATGCTAGAATACAAACACCGAAAAAATCCCCAAATAATTATAATGAGCAATGATCACTTAGGAACACATTGTGCTTAAGCCGGAACGTTATCAGGCACGCGTGGTGATGCCCCTGTCCTTTGGCCCAATCAGACAGAGGCGAGTGGGGTTAGAAACTTCTATTCTGATGCTAGATATCGTGTCTCTATTTAAACTCAAAATGAATGCGGGGACCAATCGAAACTAGGTTTCAACATAGTGCAATTATACTCATTTTGTTATATTCGGCAATGATTTAAAAGACGAGAAGAGAGATGTAACCAGGTTATAGTATTATTTTTGCATAATTAAGTTCCCTAAGTGTACTTTACTTTAGTGAAATCCCACCTATTTATAAAAAAAAGAATATTTTGGTAATCCAATGAGGAAGTGTACATTTAGATAAATAATATATTAAAACAAAATAATGAATACAAATAATCCGAGCAGAGGAAAATGAGATTTAAGAAAAAATAAAGACGTCGTCTTCCCTGCATTCTGAGGTCGAGATGGTGTATCCGAGGACCTTATGGAATGGATACGAACAAATGAATTTAAGAGTACGAAAAACCCATTAAGTGCTCTTATGTGGGACACTCATTGTTGTTCAGTTACTTTTGAGTACTTGAACCTAATTAAAAAACATGGTCTTGTTTTTTTTAATGGGTTCCTCATCACCACATGCCTTTCATCATGGCTCCGTAAAGGAACCATACTGTGCCCCATTCATGACACCATCATAATTCCTTATGCTCCTTTATAGACCCTTCATGACTCCTTCCATAATCTCTTGTGGCCCTCCAAGAGGACGCAAAAATTACTCCATGGATTTTAGCTCATAGGCCATTCATCGCATTTAGTGGCCCATTCCTGCCCCTCTTGGCCCGCTCTCGCACCCATTTCTTAAACTTTGAGGGAGAAGGTAAGGATCCCCTTTGTCCATCAGTGTTCTCATAAATTTCTTTCTTCATTCTTCTACTCTTACAAACACCTCCTTCGTTCTTCCATCTATTCGCAGTTTTAAGCACCTCGTTTTCTGATGCGAACTTTTTACTATAGTTATATGAAACGACATGCCCAGCATTTGTGGCTGACAATGGTACTTACTATAACTGTTTTTATTAATATTAAACCTCGCCATTATAAGGATCTTGAAATACAAGTGCTAAACTTCAAGAATCTAACAACAAAAATAAAAAGAAAGGCAATTATTGATCTTTACAATTCTTATAACTGCAATCTAATATTTGGCATTCATTATTTAGCTTGGAACGCATGCTACGCAGGATGTTAATATTCCTGAGCAATCAAGGCTTCTCTTAAACAAGAATTTTTTGTTAATAATGTATAATGAAATTCCTTTGAATATTTTTAAACACGAAATCCTCATTTACATAATATATCTTCTTTTAATTAATAGGATGCATGCTGTTGCTACCGTTTGCTAAGAAGTTATCAGCAACTTTAGAAAGATTGAAATCTTCATCCGGTTTGTACTTTTTATATTGGTTTAAAAGATATATGGAATCATAATTCATTATCAGTATTTCCATAATCATATTAATACTTTGATATAAATAGAGGTAATAGAAACCATAAGTTAATAAAATTTTCATTTGAATTAAGCCTGGCAACTAAAAGAGCTATACAACGCTTTCATGGGTATCTGTCAAACCATTGTTTTGCTGGGTGAATTTTCCTCACTTTTAGGATATAAATAAAAATTCCTTGCACTCAATTTTTATTTAATTTGACAATACCGTAATGAAAGATTAGGCTATTAGTTCCTTGTAATAGGAAAAAATTTAAAAAATGTAAAAGAAGTAAATCTATGAATTTGAAAACAAAACGACAATCTTTTAAACACATTAACCTTAAAATCTATGTGCTCCATGGATACTGGGCTGGGTTGCCACCTCCTTTGGTATCTGGAATCGCAAGCTAGGTGGGTAGCTTGCCTTACACATCACCTCTGCCTTAATCGAGAGCAACGAAAGAAAGGTAAGTTTTTTGGTAAGCTTTATATAAGGTAAGCAACAAAAAAAAGGTAAGTGGTTTTGTGTGTATCTGAGTGTGTGTTTTACTTTACAATATTTTTTCTTATTATCTTTGCGTTGTGCAGAGGCAGAGCAGATTAGATACTAGTGTTGAAGGCAGATAGCTCTGTGACAACCATACCATCTGTATCGTGTCCTCTTGTCTACTCGTCCTTCGCAGAATTGGGAACTTCTTAGTACTCTGGTGGTTTCCGCAGCAACTGAACATCCAGGACCAGCATGAGAAGCAGCAAAATATGTTGCAAGGTTGAACCTAATTGAGAAAAGCAGCTTTACCACGAGAAAAATTTGGCGTATTCATTCTGCTGACTGCCCAAGGCCTGATCACCTCCACAGATAGTGCGTGCATGAAATTCCTGCTAACCTGAGCTTTTTTTTTCAGTATTGTCATGTTCTCAGTGTAGATGGTGAACGAGCTCAGTGTTGCTGCGTTGGACATGCCATAAAATAGGTAGAGCAGCCACTTTTTAGTTTTGCGGGATGTTGAGTATATGACACACATTTGATCAAATGTGTCGACTCGACTTTTGGTTCAGTTGTAGAACTGAATTATCTTCGGTTTGCCTGACTCTTCCACAATTTTCTCCTGGTTTCACATTGTAGAGAGTAGGAAAACCACCTTATTTGAAGTCTTCTTGTTGGGCATATAGGAAACAAGTATCTGTTTCTTCGTGTACAGGAATTCCGAATTCCCTGGTTTCCTGGTTTCTTTCTGTCTCATACATTTTGGTAGTTACTTTTTGATGGCCCTGATTGTGACAACAATTGTCATACCACATATTTTAAGGAGGTCTAGTGATAAAGAGACCTACGTGAACCAAGTGTTTGTTGTGATGTTACAATTAGTGTGGTGAAATGGCCTGGTCAGTTTTTTTTGTATATTGATGGCCGAAGCCTAACTCTTTCTTTTGGTTTGGCTCTTCCTTCTCAAGGTACGGGATAGTACCAACCATGTAATTGTTATTGTTGCCATGAGAAAGAATTAGCTTCCATTCATACTTTGCTGGATTGCTTGGGATATATATCCTCAAAGAACACCTCCAATTAAACGCCAGCAGCTGTTCATCTACATTCAGGATTTTCCCTGACACATCCATGTCTCTGAACTGTTGAAGTAACATTTCTCATTTTTTGCGGATCGGTGCCAGGTAATATGTTGCATTTCTCTCCTACCGAGTGTCTGAGTCATCAAACTGGAGACAATTTACGGGCAATTGAAACCTTTGCAGTACCATGCCTGTACGTTACAAAGGAGCCACTATTACTGTATCCGAAATTTCCCAAGTGGACAGGTGGTTATTTTGCTGGCACTCACTGAATATCAATATTCCTAGCAGTGAGTTCAGTTCCGCAGGCAACAAAAGATGCATCTGTGGCAGTCCTCTTGATATATTTTGCACCCCTGACTTCAACATTTCTGTTGGTCCAGGCTCGTATCTCATTCAGCATGTTTTCCGTAAAAAAATAATGAAAAGCAGTCGCCTGAGGTAAATTTTACATTTCCTCACTTGTAGGAATTTTGATATAATACGGCCTTGTAATTCTTGGTTGTGTCCTTGTTGACATAGACACCTAT
The DNA here is from genome assembly GCA_963969495.1 of Ceratothoa steindachneri. NCBI lineage: Eukaryota > Metazoa > Arthropoda > Malacostraca > Isopoda > Cymothoidae > Ceratothoa > Ceratothoa steindachneri. The sequence continues at coordinate 63,194,959 of OZ018335.1, read as the reverse complement.
GGCCATGCATACAAATGAAACCCACTTTGAGGGGTGAAACTGGTTTTCATGAACTCGGCTTGCGAGGAATCAATGTCAACTGGATCCTAGTCGTTTTCTTTTTTTGCAGCTCGTGGTTTTGCATAAGTGGCTGGGTGTTCATGCCAGTGGACTAGGATGGGCGCAGGTTCTGAAAATGTCAAAGGAGTAAGTTGTTGTTTCTTTGGTATTAAAGTAACAGTCTTCCTTTCGAGGGTTTTCTGATATTTTCCTCCTCTTATTCTGAACCCTTTCACCAGAGGGATTTGGCACATATTTTCCATCATTTTTAACGTCATACTACACATCTGTTTCTACATTCTCGTCACTCTCTTTAGCTTCTATCTTAGGTACCACATAATCTACATTTTCCTCAATGATATTTTTCTCCTCTTCAGAAGTAATATCACTTAGGTCTGTTTGATTAAGCAATATTTTTAAATAGCTGCCACTCAGGTATTGAATGGCCATTTTGCACTATTTTGTTTTATTGAATCTTTCAAAGCACACTTTTGCACAGTATTATATCTTTGAGTCTCTCTGAAAGCAGCTGTTTTTACTTTATGCTCTGATATTTCCTTAAGAAAAAGGTTTATGAAACCTATAGTTTCATTAAATTTCAGTAAGAAGATTAAATGAAATATATGGTTAGGTAAGTTTTAAATAATTCTTTACATTTTGGTTTTCTCCATTTTTACATTTTTGCTATCACCGCGATCCTCATCCATATGGATTAATTCGTTCATTAATATCAAGTAAATTAAAATCTTAACATAATCTTTTACTATCGCCAATCAGTAAGTATACTGGAAATAAAGTAAAATTATTTATTTAACTGAACAAAAAGATAGATGAAGTCATTAAATAAATGTTTTTCCTGGGTGAAAAATAAAATCTTTCGCCGGGTAACATAAACACTTTACATAAAGGTTACATAACTTCTTTTGCCAGGTAAAAAACACTTTAATCTTAAATTTCGTTGCAAAATATGCAGGAGAGAAACTACCTACAAAAAACTACCTACTAGCTCTAGAGTCTAGAGTGGAAGAGGGTAATCAGAGTACATGGAGGGATAGCGGCGACGCAGTTATCGTACCGGAATAAGTATGTGTGTGAAATGACGCTGGTTAAATTCTCCAACCGGAAGCATTCTAGGGTTAAAGAAGATAGAAAAACTACATATTCGAATAAAAGAAAATAAACGAAATTTAGCAGCGCATAATAATTATCCATTAGATAATTAATATTAGGTATTTTATTATAAAATATTGTGTAAATAAAGCACTATCGATTAGCTCGAATCAAACTTTTGTGTATTAATCAGATCCTTTAATTGTTTCAAATCATATAATAGAGTAAATTGAAGGATGCGATGAAAATGAGATGACTCAAATATTTTCAGTCTAACTTGTTCATGGACTGATTTAGATTTAATAGATTAAAAATTGAACAAAAACAATCATCCAAGCAATAATCAAGAGACTTTTTCCTTCCACGACTCTGCTTTATTTTAAAGTTATTAGCGAAATCTACTAGATTTCTTACTCTAAACTTTGAAAACCATTTAATAAATGATTCCTGTAAATAATATGATGTTCATACTAATAAACTATGTATTTATTCATAAATATGACGATTCTGTTTGATCCAATTTAAAAGAAAATAAGATTTTAAATAAAATAAATACTGGGCAAGGAAAATAAGCGCCATTCTTATATACAGGCAATAAAGTAAATATTTGTGAAAACAAGGTCAGCACAATGCTTTGAACTGACTTTATGTTAAGTTAGAATGACCCTGATCATGAGCAATGAAATAAATTAATCGTATTTGCCCTGACGACTAACATGCTGGTCTAGCAAAAAAACATAGGGTGGTTCAACAATTCACCTTGATAAGTTGTGTAACTCAGGTGGAGAAAGGAATCTAATAAATATATGATTGACTTGACGGTCGGAAAGTAAGTGCTGACTCGATATATATGAAGTTCGTAAAATTGAACGCATCTTGATTAAATCTGTAATTAACAAAGATATTTAAAAGGTTATGAACTTATAAAGGCATGAATCTTGTATTTGTCTTCTAAGATTTGAAAAGTGGAAATGTCCTCAACATTAAGAAAAATGGTGCAATATATTAACTCTACAAATTTAAAAGTAAATAAATGAATCTAATAATTGTAGTAAATCGTGGGTTTTTATAGGAAAGATCTATGATGAAAAACTCTGATTAAGCATGTAATATGGATTAATAAATGCAATGATAGAATCTAAAAATGGTGAGTTCAGGATCAGCAGCTATTCGAATGGCAAGCTAGATGAGAAAGAAAATGATTCTTACTCTCCTTCAGTGTTATTTTCTCGTCACATTCAACCATTCAAATATGTTTATTGTAAGAACCCGTGAGAAAACTTAGGATACAAGAGGACCAAGAACTCCGCGGCCACAAACTTGAAAGCCAATACTTGCTTTAAAGAGTAAGGGCTATCCACTCTGATTAAAGAGACAACAGAACACAATAACCCTACCGTCTGGCATAAATCGAAGATAATCAAGTGTGGAAGGGCGGGAAAGCCGAGAACTAAGTGCTTTAAAAACAGCAACCCAGAGGAGCAACAATTCATGATAGTTTAGGACACTTAGTTAATTGAACGTCCGGAACACATACCTATTTCAGGACAAAGAAAGCCAATAAATATTCCTGTAGTAGGAGCCCCTATTTTTTCCGGGGCTCAATAAGAAGACACTATGCAAAGGCTAAATACTTCACCCGGCAATTGGATTGGATGTTCGAGAACAAGTATATATATATATATTTTCAATGAGATATCTATAATTAATTGAAGATTTGAAAAATAAAATCGGCAGTTCTTCTTTCAAAAGAAGAGTATTAAGAGAATATAGGTCTGGTACTGGCGGTGACTCAGTTCTGGGGGCAGCTACTACAGAATGAACTAGCCTAATCCTTGGGTAACTGCACGTATACAATATTGATGTATGTACACTGCGGGTGAAGACCCGCTATATGATACAACAAGGAGTGCGTCACCTTGGACTCGGGTATCACTCTTTCTGGCCAGACCCTTCAAACTCGGACAGGACTTGATTGGTTGAAATGCAGCGTTAGAAACTATGGAGGAACAACCTAGTGAACCTTCACAGCAGAGGCCAAGATTCAGCAAGGCCTTGCGCGGTAAATGAGTGTAGTAGAAAAGCTAAGTGATAGACATCGGGTAGCTGAATAAAACTTCTCTTTCGACCAGGCCCCCTGGATTCAATCAACTTCGGAACCCATATCAGGTGTAATGTTTGTTGATTCCCGAAGGCCCAGGATCATCGTTGCGAATATTTACAAACTAACACATACGAATGAATCTTTTTCCTGGCAGAAAATTAACTAAACGGACAATTAGAATACCTTCTAGTAATAAATGTGATAGTTTTAAATCTGATAGGTACTCTTGGGCATCTATCTGGTGGTCGGTTATCACCAAGAGCAAATCGAATTATGCCTCGATATCCAAATCTTGAATGATACAGTTACCAAAACAGATATGTCTTGACTTTCCATTAGTTTCATGTCTTAATTTTAACAAGCCTTAAGTTTCGGGAAATTCTATTGTAAGTAGTTGAGGTACATACAAACCGATTTTGCCAGATATATTGGATGATTTTAGCGAAATGTCTCCTTTGCCATTGCCAGATAAAATTAGTGAATGGATGGAAGTAAACTTTGCTAATGAGGAGAATATTGAAATAATAAATAGGGGAATTTCTCTATCTCAACCTGCATTTTGGTAATGACACAGAGGATCCTCAACTATAGGCTTTTAAGGAATTTTGGGTGGACTGGGTGTGGGTGACAATAGTAAGTGCCTCAGGATTGTTAACGAGACAATTCCTCTTCCAGTATGGGCCTTATTTAAAATCTAACCTCTGAATTAGTTATGAGTTCCCCTGCCAGGTCTCGCCATTCCTACGGTCATCAACATTACTGCTTCTAGTAGTAAGGAAAAACATGTTTCAGACGACGAATCTGTATTGATAGATATACTATTAATATCAATATCAAGATAAATCAAACCTAAGTTAATTAGAAACAATGACTTTGAATTCTACGCTTATTATATAACTCTTAAGCTAAAATTATAGTAATTTTTCATTAATAAAAGCGGTAAAACCCACGAAAACATTAAGGTATCATCGCAAATTTTCGGGTCAGTTTAGGAAAGAAATAATATAAATTCACCAAGTCTTCCCATTTGCTTTGGAGACAATAACACCGTGTCTTCACATTTAATATCATTATACCTTTCACAGATACCTGCAGGTTCAAATTCATTAATAATGCTAAGAATTTTACACTCTGTTTTTTTTCTGGTGTTTTGGCCATGACCTAACAAAAATTAACCATATTGTCCTAACCTAATCTAAGAACCTACTTTAATCCTATACTGACCTAATATTTGTTCCATAATGTCAATGTGTCGAGGAATCACCGCCAAATCCAAGTATTTAATATATAACCACTTTACCCGTGATTTCTTGATCATCATTTACATCGCTCTCAGAAGAACTTTATTCTCCTTCATATAGAAGAAAGTCATCTTCTCTATCAAACTAATCATGATCATCTAGTGCAGATATATCTTTAGAAAGTTCTACACATTGCAAGAAATTACTGTAGTGTGCCTTTTTTTATTTACATTTTTTTAGTCAATTAATTTCCAATAACATTTTTTTTATTTAGGTGGATAATGTGTTGCTATATATGTAATCATATCTAGGCTTTAATTATTAACGAAGTTTGACTAGAAAACGATATGCAAAGTTAACAACAGGGTATTATTTGAAGAGGCAATTAGTTTATTTTAAGTTAGGCATGGGGTATTTCATAGACCATTTTCCCTAAACAGTAATTACACCTTAGAATTTGTAAATTATTAGAATTGTATAATATAAATCGAATACTTCATTGGTGCCAACGCTGAAGCGACATGGATTTTAAGGAATTCAGATGGAGGGTTTTTTTCTAGCATTGTATTGAGTGTCGTAGCGAAGGTACCCAGTTTCCAAATATTCATCACCTGGGTATAGAGTATGCATGTGAGCACTTCTGTTTATGCCCCTTGTGACACAGTTAGATGGATATGTGCTTCCTGCATTTGATTCACAGTTTCTCTAGCCACTCCTGCGTATGTTTCATTTATTCTAGTTTCTTCTTCATATCTCGCTTTTCTTTCTTTTCGTTCTATTATCTCCTTTCTTTTGGGGAAAGCCATTGCCATAGTCCCATGTCGCCCATTACAGTTCGCGCATTTTTTAGTAGTTTCCGTGCACTGTCTCCATTCCGCTCTTCTTCTGAAGCAAAAAGATATTAGTCGAAAATCTGTGAAGAATACTAAAATAGAGAAAGATATCTCGATCGTTGAAGAACATTAAATGTGCGTTGATAAGAACAGTATTGTAGGAATTAGTTGTGAAGAAACTGCAGTTAGTACCAGAACAAAAGGAGAGTCGTAAGATTGATGGAACTGAAATTAAATAAACCAGGTCATTGGTCATATGTCAACTACACGCCAATAAATTAACTATTCGCCATCTAATTTAAACCCTGGATGGTAGAACTGCAGGTCTAAGGGGTTACACTGGTGAGATTAGTCTAAAATTTGATGGCTATTGAAAACTAGACATTGTCAACTTCGAACCGATACCATCAACTTTGCCAAGCATAGATCAATCAGATCTAAGTACTGAGCAGAGATATCGATATGATATTGTCATGTTTATTTCAAATGGAAATTTAAACCAAGATCTACTAAAGAGGAAACCAGGAAAATTGGCCCATTCTTGATTGTTAACAACGGCAAATCATGTCTTACGACTATATGTCATGACCTATCAACCATCTGACACTCTGAAAGCAATCGTCGAGTACCTAATTAAAATATACGCTCCGATTTGGTTTGAAATTAAAGTGGCTTCTTCATCACAAAGTGGACCTATCCATCTATTCAAGACTATTGAACTCACACGCACGCTAAGAATTGAAATTAAAAATATCGTTCATCTTGTCATTCAACGCAATATTTTTTTGCTCATCCCAGAGACTTATTGCTCTGCATGTTCCTCGATGATAATAGCGTTGTTCGCGAACCATGGATGGAGAAGAATAAAGAAGTCTAGAGAACAAAATAAAAGAAAAACTGTAAGAATGTTTAAAATACCTGATCTTTACTTTGATGTGATGAATTAAAATTATATCATCTCATGGCAAAGCGGAATTATTACCAAACCTCCATTAACTCCAAACATTGATATGGAAGAAATAGATCAGTCCATTCAATCCATCAAAAAAGAATTTCCTGCATCTGGGTTGTTACACTCAAGCTGTAGAAAGATGTATTATATTAGTCCCTGAAGCTTCTTCTTTGGTTTGTGACCAAAAATCCAGAGATGGATTTATTCGCTCAAGAAAAGAATCAAGTTAGAATATGCCCAATTTTTAAACAAAACGACAGTTTGCAGCGTAAACACAAGAACTGATTAGCTCAAAAGGAGGTGAGGATGGGTTGGGCTAGGGTGGGACCCAAAGTACAGCTACTTTCCCGCGGTGGGTCCTGGATTAACTCAGAAATAAATATATTGTATTTTAGTTAAACTGAAAGCTGTGCATATTAAAAAAATATATTTTATAAATAAATCTGTTAATAATGTCTAATGAATGTATTATATTAAGCAACATTGAATTTGGTGACTCTTGTGACGCTCATCACTAAACTGGTACTTTCCAGATAATTTAGCCTGAGTTAGTAGCGTTGCGGCACAGGAAATGTTTGATTATTGGAATATGATTGTTATATGTTATTCATATAGAAAATCTTGAATAAAATATCCCTATCGGAAGTATAACTAAGAATTCTACAACCTACTCATTTTTTTCTGGAAAATCAGGTAAATATTTATTATTTTTTAAATAAAGTTTCATGGCGGCACCTCAAGATATGAATTTTATGCGCTAAAATTTAAGAATCTGTATTTTCTAGCCACTGAGCATCCTAATTTCTCTATTGCGTTGTAGATTTCGAAAGAAAAGGGAAAAACGCCCCATTTTCGCTCCACCCTAATGCATAGTCGTCGTCGATCATTCTCGCCAAGAATGATGATGGTAATTTTAACTAACATTTCTCGGGTGAAGGTCGCCCAATAATTTGTAGTATAGCGTTAATGGCTCCCTCTTGGAGATGTGCCCTTCGAAGCTGAGACACGGTTGTTGAAGTCATCCCAATGCACGAGGAAATGCGATGCTCACAGTCACCGACGTTGCATTTATATTCGTACAAAAGATTACACTAATGCAAGTAGCCCGTCGCGGGAAGGCAGCTATTCCTTATGACGAGAGTTCGAGTTTTCTTCGGTCTGTAATAAATTATTGAATTAATTTCGGTCTGTAATAAATTATTTAATTAATTTGCCTAATTTGAACGGTGGAGAAAACATTACGGTATATGATGGCTTTGAGGACTTTTTCGTCATCTTTATATCGTCTGTTCATGGATGCTTGGTAATAAATGTCTAATTTAACATCTAAAGCATGTACGAACCTTAGGCCACTGAGAGGTATAGATTAGTTTACGGCGAAACGTTAGCTAGGCTTTATCTGTGTTGCGGACCGCGTGAAGATCTGTAGATAGCAAATCAGTTCTACTTAAAATCTGCCGAAAAAGTGACGTCATGGAATTGCAAAAAGGTGTGATTGCATTTAGCAGGGCCAAAGGTTATCATGTAAAGGAGGTGACGGAATTTAGCAGTGCTTTAACGAGTACGATCATCCGGATTTATAAGCAATGGCAAAAAACCCCAAATGAGAAAAACTCTCGGCAGAATTGTACAAAGAAGAAAGTGTTGAGAGACAGGGACTTTCGTAGAATCTCCAGGCTTTTAATTGCAAATCGATTTGATTCCAGGCAGGAATTGCTACAAAACGTCAATTCTGGTCCTTCATAACCCATTTCAGAAAGAACATTACACAGAGAACTCCATGGCATGAACATATGGAGCAAAGTGACCTGCAAGAGGCCCTAACTCTGGTTGTAAGTGACTAATTATTTGTTCGATGAGCTTATTTGTTGTTGGACACATAAAATATAGGAGAAAATGGTTGGAGAAAGAAAAAACATACTGGAGATTTATTTACGCTTCACCTTATAACTTGAAGATTATAAAGTTATCATACCATATATATATTTATCCAGGTACTATCGGCTCATTAGGGTTGATCAGTTCCTTATGCGTGATTGGTTGAGGTTTTCTGATTTTTCCTTTGTTACATCCTTAAATACGATCCTCGCTGCACCAATGGCCAACAGGAGGAATCTACCTGGGAGACTGGTTAACCTGTTGGAAAAAATATAACTTACATCCTTCAATCTTCTCTCTCTCCCCTATCTGATCTAAACCACTATATGCTTGTGATTTTCCACTTTTAACTCGTCGGTTATGTGCATAGATAATTTCATTGTTACATCGCTTTTACCCTAACACATCTATCTCATTTTTCATTATATCACAATTTTCTACTAATCATTCTCTAGCAAAAATAATAAAAAGTTTCCCTGTGGAACTTACTTATTTTTGGGCAAATGTCAGTATTTACTGTTCCTCTTGATAGGAATAATAATTTTAATATTAAAAATTATTGCAGCTTTATCATCAAGTCTGCATTTACAAAAAAAAGAAACAAATGCATTTCTCTGATGAATGCGAAATCGCTCACTTTTCTTGTTTCTGTAGGCAGTGAGTTTCAGTCCCTGGAGTTTTGCTTTTCGATAAAAAGTGTAAAGTAATGAGATATATAGATTAAATTAATAATGTGATATAATCTTCTTCAGAATTCCCTTTATGAAAATTAACGTTTAAATCTTTTTCAATTTCAGAAGTAGTTCTTCCCCCCCAAAAAGCGGCTAACCACTGTTTCTTTTCACGAAAGTGGTATGAAATACATGGAGATAGTTGCTTAGGGTATTGCATTAAGGAGCACGATCTTTAAGATCATTATTGACTTTAAACAGACTGGTTATACTCTTGTAAACAAGTCTTCCTAATGCCTAAGAGCTTCAAGTGAACAACCAGACTGCATCCTGATAAGGTTTTAGCTGAAGAATCGGATTATTTTCAGTGCCAAGCTTGCTAAAGTTTGAAAATAAACAGGCATGAACGCTTTAGCATGCATAGTGAGGTGGAGGACTTTCTGCTAAGGTCTTAAGTCAAAAATGTGTTCGAAGAAGCCTCATGTCATTAAGAAGAAATTTACGCAGAGGTTCTAACTTTGTAGGAAATATCAATAACGGAAGAGTGAGGCAAAGTGCTATTCTCTGATGAACGTCCTTTCCGCTTGTTTGGAGCTTGTGGAAGATCCCTGGCTAGAAGAAAATGGGAGCGATTTCACGAGTCTCGTGTCGTGCCCACAGTGAAGATTCCGGACACTTTCTATGTTTGTGGTTACTTCTCATACAAAGAAACCGGAGCACAAATAATTTTGCCCCCCAAACTGCAATAAACTCAAAATGGTACCAAAACCGGCTTGAATATCACATTTACCTAACACTTCAGGAGCAATTAGTGGATGCGTGTTATTTTCCGTTTAATTAACGAGAGACTGCGTTGGATTACACTCAGTTCAATTTCCTTTTCATTAATTAAATACGTTTTCCTCCGGTTTTTCTAAGTTTCATTGCATTTCCTTGCTTCTTTAATCCTGATGTATTCATTATACCCGCCTTATTATTTTTTATGCTCAGATTTGTTCCGTAAGTTTACCCACTTATTATTCCATTGGTCATGTTTGTTCTTTAATTACATATTAATGATAAATGCCAAAAACATTGGTTTATATTTCTTTCTCTTTACATTTTTTATACAAACTCCCCCCAATTCATTCATTAATTGCCATGTAATTCTTTCTCTCTCCTATTCTTTTCCTCCAGAGTATCTTTACTTCTAAACTAAACAAAATATGGGCAAATATCAAACAGCTAAGGAAATATTCTCTATACCTTATGCATATGTATTTTAATTATTTATTATTCTCTATTTATTTACTTCATTTCCTATTTAGGGAGCTTAAAGAGGAGGAATTCCTAAAGTAAACTCACCTAACAGGCAGGAGTTCTTAGGAAGCTAAGTGTACAGATAAAGTTACGTTTATTTTCATTTGTATAGGTGTAGAGGACAGACAGACACCCATAAAAGAAGGAGATTGAGGAGATAGATTAAGCGGACGGTATAGACAGAGCTCCTCTTGCAAGCGAGGGCTTTTTAAATTAATAGAGAAAGTGCTGCTCGCAAGCCCATTTTTAGTTTATCCTGGAATATATAATAGGATTAATAAAAATATGAGAAAGTCTTATATATATATATATATATATATATATATATATATATATAGAGAGAGAGAGAGAGAGAGAGAGAGATAGATAGACAGAGAGTATTATTTACAATGGCGCAATTATGCTTATGCGGTTAAAAGGGAAATGTGTAGCTAACTAGCTAACTAAGCACTTCATCAAGCCCTCCGAAGGAGCTCTTCTTACAGTCACAAGAGAATATCGCATAAGCCAGCCTTACTAATAAAAACAAGAAATTACATATCACTGGGCTTACCATTCTTTTGTATAAGTGCATTTGTAATTTTTTGCCGACAGGGTTGAAACTGCGTAGCATTTTGTTTGTGTGATTAGCCTTTGCTTGTTTCCTTTGTTGATGCAAATGGAATCTTATGGACTTGTCGAATTTTGCCCCTAAGATTTTTGTCTAGAGTCTAGTAGGGTCTAGGTGGTTGCTGTTTGGTGTATCTGAGTACACCTATAGGTTGTGCATGTAATGATCGCTAGCGCCATAAAGTGTCTTCTGAGGATTCGTAGCGATGAGCCACTTGTCCTCTTAGTCTGTCTTGTTCTTTTAGTATGCTTTGTTTATTATTATTATTAGAAAACTACATAAGTTTCCAATAGTAGGACAAGCCTACAAGACCAAGGGTGGTCAAATAGGGAAACATACTGCAAGAAAAAAAAAAATAAAAGAAACCATATTAAAAGAAAATATGTTAAAACAAAGTAAAACTATATTTAAAAATATTTAACAATGCCATTGATTAAACAATAAATTTATTTACTTTAGATTTAAACAATATAATATCAGATGCTGATACACATTCTTTTGGCAGTTCATTCCATTCCTCACGAATATTAGGAATGAAACAATAAGTAAATTGAGTTGTATTACATCTAACAACAGAAAACGCTTTGCTGTTCCTATTAATAATGTTATTAGAGTGACGTGTGAATCGAACTACTGTAAAAGGTTCAGGCAGAGCAAGATGGAGTGGATGGTCATTATTATTTAAAATCTTAAATAAACATAATAATGGCCTGACGAATCTATGTTTCTGTAGGTCAATATTTAGATTGGGCAACAGAAACTTAATAATATTGATTGCTCTATTGAGTAATCTAAGATGTCAATCTTTAGCCGACATCTAGACAGTAGAACAATAATCAAATTTAGTTAAAATGAAAGCAACGATGGACCCTAAAAGTGCCTTATTATGACTTAATGGTTTTCTGCATTTTCTAAGTAGTCCAGTCTTCTGAGCAATGGAGGAAAAAACTGAGTGAATATGAGTTTCAAAAGTAGGCTTGCTGTAGAAAACACAATCAAGCAACTTAATATTATCATAGGAATCTCGAAAAAAAATTATCAAGCAATAAAGGCGGATTATTTGGATTTGAAGTTCTACTGCGACCAAAAATAATTGAGTGTGTTTTTCCAGCATTCAAAACAATGCCCCACCGAGTACACCAAATAGAGATTTTTACCAAATCTCTATTTGCCACCTCAACTCGATGTCTTGGTGATGTGCAAGCACTGTGTCAGAAGTTTACGGATGTGGACCAATGGAACACGTGATAAGTTGGTATTTCATATTACTATAATTTGTTGTGAGCCAAAAATCATTGCACAGATTGTTACATTTGTTTCCTTAATTCTTCAAGATATAACAAAAAAAACAAATATAAAATCAAAGCTCCTAGTATACCAACATATATACGTCCAGTGGCTCACTCAACTGAAATCGCAAGGCCTGTTTTTGTTCAAATACCATCACTTGAAGATCTAGATAATGATAAGGAACCCACTAACAGCACTGATTTAGATTTTGAAATTGAAGATGTCTCAGCTGGTTAGAGATTCGATCAGCATTGGTTAAGATTGTCACTAGATTTGGGAATATCAAAAACGGCTTCATAATTCCTATCATCAAGAGTGAATTGGAAAAAGTGGCTTAAAAGAGATCGATGGTATCCTAATTTAAACCCAGAGAAAGTGCATTTCTGCACGAGTTTTAAGGGAAGAGTAGCTTTTACTGGATAAATTGTGAATTCCGATCGACACTGCAAATGAATGGTAACTGTTCGTCGATATCTCAAAGCAGACTTAAACTTCTGTCCTTCTCCACATTTGCAACCTGAGTGGTGCATTCTCAGTTTGACATTAAGTTAGTCTCTAGTTAAAGATATGGCGACATAAAAGGAGTCATTGAGTTGCTGCAATATCAGAAACACAGATGGATCATTTGTGCTAACCTTAAAACTGCATGCTTCCTTCTTTGGCAGCAACGCAGAAACAGGAAAAATCCCTGCTTTGTATGCATGTGGAGCAGTAGAGCTAGAGAGAAGCATTGGGGGAATGGGTCGGCATCCAAGATCTAACATTCTACATGAGCCACTTGTTTATAGAATAAAATTTATATTCGAACAACGACATAATTCGTTAAAGTGAAGCTAACTGCAGAGGACTTCTTCAGTTGTCTCCTTTTGTAGTTTTCTTGCATGTCAATTTAAAAATAATAAATACCAGTTTGTTTGATGTCGAGCAGTAGAGCTAGAGACAAGCACTTGGGGGAGTGTCTTGGCCTCCAAGTTCTAACATTCGACATGAGTCACTTGTTGATAGAATAAAATTTATATTTGGACATCTGCAGATCAAACTGGGTCTCACAACATAATTCGTTAAAGCAAAGCTAACTGCAGACGATTGCTTCAGTTGTCTCCTTTTGGAGTTTTCTTGCCTGTCAATTTAAGAAAATAAATACCAGTTTGTTTGATGGTCAACAGGTTTGATTAAATCAAAGATGAACAGTTCATTGGGACAATGTCAGAATTCGAAAATAATGCTTTGTGATGATCTAAAGATCTTCTCCATAACTATCTTGGAAATACACGAGCAAAGAATCACTACGAAAATGTCCAGAAACCCTTATAGAGCTACAAAACGCTCGGTTGCAACTTGAAAATTTATTTATTTATTTATTCCATATTAATCTAATGTACAGTATAAATATATTACATTTTATATCTCAATGGCAAGTTACAATAAGTAATTTATACATATATATATATATATATATATATATACATACAAAGATTAATTATGGGCCCAAAATAAGTCAGTGACTTTTAGGGCAGAAAATTAAAACTTAAGAATAACAGCTAAATGAGCATAACATAATCAAGAATGAAAATCCCTTCATGTTTACGAACAGAGAACGTCTTTGTTAAAAAAAATATAAACAACTTAGTATACATTTGAGAACCTAACCATTGTAGAGATTGCAAATAACGAATAATTATAGTATTTAAATTTAGAGATAAATTAAAAAACGATTTATTTTTAGTGATTATTTCAAAAGATCTGTAGTTAACATATTCAACAGTCGTATATAAATCATAACATATTTATAATCGGTAAATCAGAGTAATATTCGTAGTACACAGTATAATAGTCTACAGTAACAAATAAATAAATAATAACGAAAACTGTAATAGAAATTTAGTAAGCTGAAATTATATTGTTTTTGAGATCTTTTTTGAATTGAGCTAAATTGGTTTGGGATTTGATATTGTCTTCCAAGCCATCCCATATTTTGATAGATTCGTGCAGAAAGCTGCATTTTGATTTGATTTTGAATACAAGGGTGAAATAAATTTTATTCTATTGCGGGTTTGGTGATTATGAGTATTATCAGCTGTTTGTAACCTATTAAATATATTTATTATAGGAACAATTTATTGTTTCGTAAAGGAATAAGGATGTTTAAAAAACAAAGAGATCATTTACTTTTAGAATTCTGGATTTTTTAAAATATCGATTAGTGTGCTATTTAATTTATATAATATTCCAATCGATTTTGATAGTTTTGTTGAGATATGCGTAATATGTTGTTTAAAACTCAGATTTTTGTCAATAAAGATGCTAAAGGATTTGAAATAAGTAGTTCACAAATTATTCCGTCGCCCATTTTAATATGGGCCAATTCAATAGATTTTTGTAGGAGAAAAGAATATATTTGGTTTAATGTACATTTATTGATAGTTTATTAACATTAAGGCCAATGAAGACATTTATGTGTTCTTTATTTATTGTAGATGTAATGTTGTTCGGTTTATCATATGGTAAGGGAGTTGATAAGGTACTATCATCCGCGAAAAATAGAAATTTAAACAAAGAAGAGGATTTAACAATATCATTAATATAGATTAAAAATAACAGTGGCCCTAGCACGGAGCCTTGTGGGACGTCAGTTGTAATATTCAGGTGAGATGAGTCTTGACCATTGACGGAGACAAATTGCTTTCTTTCAGTTAAATATGATTTGAACCAATTTTGACAGTTACCTCTAATTCCGTACATAGCTAATTTTGACAGTAGAATATTATAGTTGACAAGAATCGAAAGCTTTTTTAAAATCGAGAAAAATTGAGAATGCAATGTGGCCTTTTTCAATGTTATCATTTAAATATTGAAGGTGGTTAATTATCGCGGGAATCGTTGATTTCTGACGTCTTTAAGCATATTGGTGTTTATACAACAGTGAATTAGATTCCAGAAAATTTTAAAGTTTACTGAATGCTAGTTTTTCAAATATTTTACCGAACATTGAAAGACATGAAATAGGGCGGTAATTGCTGACGCTTGTGGGGTCTCCGGCCTTTGGCAACGGTGTTACCTGAACAACTTTTAATACACTTGGGAAGAAACCTTGCGTAAATGATTTATTAATTATTGATGCTAAAATTGGAGCAACTATATCGGAGATGTATTTTAAAATTTTAGTGGAGATTGAATTAATACCTGATTTTTTTATTTTTTAGTGAACTAATGATTTTTTTTGTATTGGCTACGCTTACAGGAGAAAAGAACAAGGAATTGGATAAATTAATCTCATTTAAACACGAAAGAAAAGATTTATCGATAATTTGCAGGAGTCTGAGGATATTTTACCTACGTTGACAAAAAATTTATTGAATTCATTTGCCCTTATTGTCATCAACTGGTTTCCCGTCAACGATAATTTGTTTAATTTGGTTTGTTCTTTTAGTATTTTCAGGTTTTATCACAGAATTGATTAATTTCCCACTTTGTTATATATTGTTTTTCGTTGGATTAAATCCTTTATGGTAATAATTATTCCTGGCTATTTTAATTTGGTTAGTAACATGATTCCTAAAATTTTATATGTGTGTTTTGCAATTTGACTAAGCTTATGAAGGGAAAAGAATTTTTGACGTTTTTTGATGTTATCTATAACTGCGTTTGTTATCCAAGGCTTTTTTTTGTGTTTATATTACATGGTTTGAGATTTTAGAGGACAATTAAGTTTAAAAGCATCGTCTAACCTTGAAATTAACTCTTCGGTAGCAGAATCGACGTCATTTATATAGGAAATTTCTTATAGATTGTGATTTAGAACATAGTTATAGAGGTTTTCCAAGGTATTTTTGTTAATTATGCGGTAGGTTATTGTACGGATTTGATGAACATTATTCGAGTTAAAAAAGGACTTTTGGATCAGGAATATAGGAAGATGGTCCGATATGTCACAAAGGATAATACTGGAAGAGTAATTTTTGGGGTGAACTCTGAAGATATTGGCAATTATTATTGCTGAGTTTAGGGTTATTCTTGTTGGTTTTGTTATAATTGGAAGTAAGAGATGAGAATAAAAGATATTGAGGAAGGATTGATTTGATGCGTGGATTTCAAAGTTTAATAGGTCGAAATTAAAATCGCCTGTAATTATTATGTCGTCATAGTTTGTAACATTGAAGTAATTGATTAATTCAACCATGTTATCTATAAATATTTCAGGGTCACCAGAATGAGGTCAATATACGGTTCCAATGATTATTGTTTTACCATTTGCTTTTACTCCGATGAATAAATTTCAATATAGTTATAGGAAATACTAATATCGTCAACTTTTTTAATATTGAGTCTGTCAGATATATACACGCTTATACCTCCCCCTTTCTTGTTTACGTCGCGTAGTGAATGAAAAGAGTTATAGTTTGGGAAACTGATAAGGTGCTTATTATTATTTGTTAGCCAGCTCTCGGTGAATGCCAAAACGGAAAATTTATAATTAAGTGTTAACAAAAATATTGAAGATTCATCAATGTTTGCGTGCAATGACCGAATATTAAGATTTAAAATGGACAGGTCTGTTTTTTCAAATGAAAATGTAGTGTAAATTTATCACAATCATAATATTTGTTTCTTACGTGATTTTCTTTAAATTTGGATATAATTCATCAAAATGGTTTATGTCTGCATCGATATTATTGAAGTGATCAAGTTGTTCAAACATAAAGGCAGTTTAATTGGGATTTAAAAATTAAAGGTTACAAAATTGCAATTACGTCTAAATATATCTATAAACAGTTAAAATTTTATTTTTATGATAACTTTAATAAGAGAAAAAGGAATAAAGTATGTAATACGATTGAAATAAAAGTAAGTGAATACTAGGTCAAAACATGGTTTGTTTGTTTTTTGTTTTTTTCTCATCTAAAGCAGTAGTATCGCCGAAGTTATTATTATGATCGTTTTCAGAGATTCTCACCATTAAAGTCTGGAAGCTTAGAAATTGAGATGTTCGACAAGAAATTTTTGGAGGGCAGCTCAGGTATTGATGACTATACGTAGGTCACGGCGACGGGAGGGTGATGACAGGAAAACGTTGATGGAGCCATCTCTGGTCTTGCTAACTTAAAAAAAGCTTGATGGAATCAGATATAAGAAAGGTGAACAATTCCACCAAGATTGGAAGTTCATGATGGAATCGTAACAGGGTAGATGGGCTGTAAATATGTTGTCTAAATAATATTGGAGTATAAGGCAAAATTTACCATATATTGAAAACTCCAGGTAAAACTACAAGCGTATATGTTTCCTCTTGCAACCAATTTGACTCACAGTACCAATATCCATTGTATAAAAAAAATAAATTTGTACAAAGATTGCAGTAATGTAATGTTTATTATTTTCTATATTATGTAAATTGTTAAAACATTTTATAACATAACCACAATTTTGTTAGATGCGGTATTTATATGTTTTTTAATAAAAATGGAGAGGATATCCTGTAGCTCAAAAACTTGATGTGATACAGAAAAATTGTGGTCATTTTTGGAATCAAAGGCCCAAAGTTAGTAAAAAATAAATATCAGAACTAGTTCAACGAAAATTGTGTTCCCCATTGTAATTTAAAACTTCCTCCTACATATAAATGACACGAAATAATATTATGTTCTCCCAAACTGTGGATAGCAGGTTTGAAATCTTTTTAAATTAGCAACGAAGGAACCTTTAAAAGGCTCCTTTTCTGTTCAAAATCGCAAGAAAAGTGGTGCCGGAATGTTACCAGCCAATACATGGGAAATGGTATGAGTGTGTGTATTCGTTGTTCGAACTTGTTTCTGGAATACTTGAATTTATCACTCTATATACGATGAATTACCACACCAACCCTGTTTCATTGGTTGAGTCAGAGGCTTCGTTATTTACTAAAAACGCTCCAGAAATGATGCACCATCGTGTTCCTCGGGGGCTTAAATCTCGAGCAACTCGATTGGTAATGAGTTACCTGTGGACCTTAAATCCAAAAGGGTTGTTTTTGATGAAAGCTAAAACGTCAGTCCCAGATGTGAAAAGTGAAAAGCTCTAATCTAATTTGATATGCCCCCAAAATACTTTCAGACAACCCAGTTATTGACGATTTCTGCCCTAATACAGTTTTACTTACTGTAAAGGATTAACATACATTAAATTCTAATAAATTTTATAAATGAAAAAAAAATAAACAAATAAAAATAAAAGCAATTGGCTTGGGTTACCCCCAAATGAAAGCAATTGGCTTTAGTTCCCCCAAATAAAAGTAATTGGCTTTGGTTACCCCCAAATCAAAGCAATTGGCATCTTTTAGAAAAAAAACTCAAAGGCATCCTTCAACTGAAGCGAGACAGGCATAATTAACTAACCAAACCAAGTTACCTTGTGAGTGGACTCGTAAATTATGAGGCTCCTGTACAAATTCACCTTCTCTGTTTGTTAAGACGTAAGAAAGCCAGGAAATTATGGATACATCAGAGTAAAACTGACCAATGCACTTAAATTACATACAAAAAGAGTGTGATTCACCTGAGATACCTTTTTCAAGTAAAGGTTCAAGTACCCATACCCTCAAATAGGAAACTTGCCACTAAGCAATCGTATGATTACAAAGACTTCTCAAAAAAAGACAAAGGCTTGGACAGATGCTTAAAAAGCAAAATCTAACTAACACTATAGGTTAATCGCTACCAAAATGAGAAATGAAACCATTTTTCAGGAGAACAGTATTAGGTGCCGAGAATAGAAGAATTATGTAAAATGGAGAGTTTGACGCGAAATATTCCATGTTTGTCCATTTCTTACTTTTATTTAACTACAACCCTTACGAACTACTACCAAATAAGTGAGACATACAGTTCTTGAGGGGCCTCCCAACCAACCAATGCGAAGCTCTTAAACAAAGGACTTAACATACAATAAAATAAACTTTATTCTATGATAAAATAACACAAACTTTGAATAACTTGCAGATAAATCTTGATTAAAACACAACAGTAAATATGTTCAAGAATTGAATCGATTAAATGTTACTTTACAATATTAAAATAGCAGGAATATCGTGAAACTAATTCTTTATCCAATAACTTTTTCTTTTGACTTCTCTTTGACTTCCAACTACCACAATTTACTTGTTTCTTGAACTAACCTCCAGTGGATCTTAGAGACTTTGCCGGCTTAAAATTCTGTTTTAAGTAATTTTCGAATCCAAACGCATTGGATGAGATGCTTTTGAATCTAATAGCGTTAAGAACGAGGCCCTATCTAGAAAGAAATACTCCATTGAAGATAAAATAAAGAGCTGCTAGAAATATATGAGGAACGGAATATAGAGGATTTGAGAGAAGTAACTAAGCGAAAGTGAAAAGTATGAAACTAGAGGCGAGGAGATAAAAATGGGACATTAAAGGAGGAGAATGCAACGAGAAGGAATGGAGAATGAATCTAGGAAGAAAATACTCCCTTGAATTGAAAAAAGGAGATTCATGAAATAAATCAGGAAAGGAATGTAGATGATACGAAAGAAGTAACTAAGCGAAAGTTAAAGAGAATAAATGAAGGTAGAAGAGATAAAAAAATGGGATCTTAGGTGAGAAAAATGGAAAAAATAAAATTTTGAAATAGAGTTAATCCATTAGTGAGCCATTGTTACTTAATGATATACGGCACTTACAATTGCACATAAATGTTTCGCACTGTTCCCTCAGTTACAAAGTGGTGTCAGAATGGCTGAACCAGCCATGTGCTTAGATTCTTCACAATGAAAATGTTGGAAAAATAGACACTTACACAACTCATGGACAATAGCGAGTCAATTCTCTGATATCGCTCAACTTTCGGCGTAAACTAGTATTCTCTGAAATATCAACCGACAGGTGTATATTTCTACTCTTGAACTAACGACTATATTTATTTTCAAATTCATGCAGATTTAGGCGTTGGGACTCGTAATATAAAGATACTCCTTCTGAGATCGCAGAAAATAGTTAAAAATAAAATGTCAGTGACCAAGCATAGTCATGCAGATCTAGTGGCTGAGCTTTTTATTATTGCCTATGAAAATCGCATTACTTTCACTTCTCAAGTCTTTATTTTATTGTGGAATCGATATAACGTAAGTGATGGCGTTTAAATCGCATCAGTTATGATAAAAAGAATCATTTCCTTTTAACCCTTTTTCTGCCGGCGAAGCCTAATGCTAAAGTATCATTAATTGCAAACTGATGGAAATTTTAAACAGAAATGCATTTTTATAGGGTCCACAATTTTATTTAAGGCATTTGGCAGAGTTTATTGTCATATTAAATATTAACTCATAAAAATATTTTCCATTTGCCTTGTAGTGATGTGTTAGATTGCGAGCCGCAAACGACTTTTCTTTAGGAATTTTTCTATTAAGCATTTATTACGAAGTGCAACAAAAACAACACTAAATTATTCTCAGTTAGTCTTGTTATAAAAATGTGAATTAATATCGTTCAATCGATATTTTATAATTGTCAGAAGGAGTAAGAAAAATTCACTGTTATTATTAATAATAATAATAATAATATGTATTTATAATGCGCCCTTCAGAGCTGGTAGCCCTCAAAGAGCGCAGGTTGTGTAGCGAATGTAGAGAAAGTTTACAGCGAAGAGAAGGCAATTCTGAAGAGATGAGTCTTCAGGAGACGGTTAAAAGTAGCAAGAGAGAGAGAGGATCGGACTTCGGCAGGAAGATCATTCCAGAGTCTAGGAGCACAAACTGAGAAGGAACGTTCACCCATCGTGCAGAGGACAGAACGAGGTTTGTTTAAGATTGGAGCGAGGTTAGACCAGAGTGCCCGAGGAGTTTGACGACGGGAGAAGGCAGACGAGAGATAGTTTTGAACTAGTTGTAGGAGACTAAGTGACGAAGAAGAGAGAGTTACTAGAAGAGAATTGCCGTGGTCTAAGCGTGAGGTGACGAAGGCATGAATAGCAGACTCAAAGCTTCGTCGACCAAAATGGAATCAAATACGTGACAAGTTGAGGAGAAAACCGAAGAAAAGACTTACAGATACGATAGATGTGTGGCTTAAACGAGAGTTTCTAGTCGAAAATAACACCAAGATTACTGACAGTATCAGAGGGAGGGGAAGAGAGCGTTAGATTTCTCCACCATTGAAACGGTACCAACAAAGAGAACATCAGTTTTACCGTGGTTAAGTATGAGAATGTTGGCAGATAGCCATTCGTTTATGAAGGTGTAGGCTAAAAGGAGCTTAGTAATTGATTGAGAGAAGGACACAGGGAATGAGGAAAGGTATATATGAGTGTCATCAGCATAGAGGTGGAAGGACAGGCCCAAATCGCAAGAAGGGGGCCAAGAGGAAGTAAGTTGATGCGAAAGAGAGAGGAGGGAACCAACGACTGAGCCCTGAGACCCCCCAAAAGGAATATGCGCGGGTTTGAAGGAGAGGTTATCGAGCGTGAGCGACTGAGTGCGGGAGCAGAGGTATGAGCGGAACCAATCAAGTGCAGTGGCCGAGAGATCAAGGAAAGTGCGAAAACGATCAAGGAGTACAGTGTAATCGATGGTGTCAAAAGCAGAGGAGAGGTCTAGGAGGACTAGAATGGACGTACAACCTCTATCGGCTGCTCTACGTGAACCGGCTAAAACATTAGGAAGAGCAGTTTCAGCAGAGTGCTTCGCTTTGAACCCGATTGGTACATTTTATCGATATTGCAGTTAGAAATATGGGCATTAATGCGAGAGAAAACCACTCTCTTGATGATTTTAGAGATGAATGGAAGCTGCGAGATCGGGCGATAGCTAGATGGTTCAGAAAGGTTAAGTTGTGTTGCTTTAAGGATAGGACGAATTGAGCCATGCTAGAAGGAAGAGGGAACCACCCCTCTGGCAAGTGAAATGGTAAAGAGATAAAGAATCAGTGGGAGGACAGCAGGGATAATTTGGTGGGGGATTTTGGGTAGAACGACGTCCATAGGGGATCCAGATTTGTCAGAGCGTGAGATCAGGGCAGTTACTTCCTTAGAGGACGCCCGAGTGAGGACGTTAAGCGGCAATGGAGTATGGTCGGGGAGAACAGCATGGGCTTGTTCAGGCGACTGGGGTAGTACGGCGCGAAGGTTAATAACTTTATCAGAGAAAAATTTAGAGAGTAGGGGGGTTGATGAGGGGAAAGGAGGGGCAAGTTGTGCTAGGCGATGAAAGACAAGAGAGGAGACGAAAGGTAGTTTGATGGTCTTTTTTTGCTCTCAGACAAAAGTTTGCGTGAACTAGCCTCGCGCGCTTATTTTAATTTTGAAGAATAAGTCGAAGTAGAAAGGCAATATTCAAGTGAGAAGGAGGTCTTGTCTTGCCCACTGGAGCGTGCAAATTTTGCAATAACTCAATAAAGGAAAGATAAACAAAGAAAACATAGGGTGGCTATCTTTACACGTTGCTCAGATCTCACATTAAGCTAAAAGCCCACGCTAAGATAGCCATCAGAAGGAAAGAGTCGGTGTTAATATCTATACCCAATAATAACAAAACATTAAATGCAAAATGAGAGGAAATTAATACAGAGAATGACTCCCGGTATAATAAAACAGTCACAGAATAAGAAAACGAGAAGGGAAATTCTTCATATTCTGATAACAAGATTCATATGGCTTAAATTACATTGCAAATGCTTCGAACTTTGACCCATGCAAGAAAATTTGAAACGCACATCCAGAAAATGCCGCCTCTTTTCAATAAGGTTAAACCACGTATCAAACGTTCTTTTCTCAAAGTCTGAATATAACAAAAGTATACAATGAGAATCGTATATGTGTCTGAAAAAAAGTTGCTTTATACATCCCGGCTTACATAACACTGTGATAGAACGGTCTAAGGCCGCTATCACATGTAAGAAACACATGCTACCCACATGCATCTGCGAGAGAAAGCAGAGCGCGTTATCGCCCACCATAGCAAATGTTTAATCAAGGAGGTCCACTTCCCCGTTTCGCCTCAATACGTCGATCTCGCCAGATTGAGTTATGCTTATGGGCAGATAAGATATTTTCTCAGGCGGAAGCGGGGCATTTTCCCGAAGCCTCCCACTCAATTGTCCCCTACGCCAAGGGGATGGCTTCAACTATTTATATCATAGCTTTTCCCGATTGAAGCAGATCAGATCCCGATTATCTTCACAAGGCATCACGCTGATCCGGTCCCCCTTGTGCACCTAGGAACTATCTACCTCGAGAACGCCCTTATTGTCCAGAAGAGGACCATTTTCCTTGAGTGCCAGGTTCGTGCCTTTGAGACGCCAAGGCCCCCCTGTTGTTCAGAAATAGAACAGCCATTATTCTTTGAGCCCGTTGACAAGAAACGGCTCTCGTTCCCAAGACATCACGTCCGGATAATTTAATTCCCCCCTTTTAACGTTCTTCAAGAGGATGCTTGGTTTCAACAATAACCTCCATTGTTCATCTTGAACATCTCTGATTTGCTGTCACAAATATCACTCGTACTTCCGAGCCCCACTTCGCTCTCACTTTTCGAAAAAAGTCCTTCCCCTTCGTTAAGGACAACCCCCCGAAGAACCCTTCTGCTGGAAATCGCCAGTAAACCGAAGATTCCTTCGCATCGTCTTCCTCTGCACAACAACTTTGTAATTACGTAAGCTGAGCATTACCTTTAATCATTAAACCTTTTGTCAACGCAACCCTGTGTTTTAAATGGTTTAGCGATCCATTCCCCTGGCTTTAATTTTTATTTGTTTACCTTTTTAAATCTCTCCAAATCTTAATCCTCGTATTAGTCAAATATTTCTACGACCCTTTTCATTCTCTGTTTATGTAAACCTTTTTTTTGTGTGTTGTTGATAGTTTAATTAATAAAACTCTATTTTATTAATGGTAGCTATATTATTTATCCTTGTGTTCCGTTCCACTTTTCAAGCATATTAAAGATAAATAAGCCTCTCCAGGCCGCCCCCACTTTTGGACTAACCTTGGTCAATCAGATTACCATGCACTCGAAATATTAGAATAATTTCCTCAACGAATAGTTATATATGGTATATCGTCGAGAGCCTATTCTACGACAAACACATTAAAATGAAATTTGTTTTCTTTATTTATCTCTACATCCAGGAATTACTGCTGCAGATTTCTTCACGATTATTGCTATAGGGCTTAAATTTATCCTTTAATCTCTCGATAGAGTTTAGCTTTAATTAAATATCTATCTGGAAAAGTGAATACATGATAACGATGTTTAAATAAAGGTGATCCTTTTATTAATATTCTCTGAAAGCACCAAATTAACTTAATCTTGTCCAGTCATCTTTTTTGGGTTTTTTTCTGTGATGAGCACTCTAATATTCTATCCTGTTTAAGTTCATATTTTCAAAATTTTGCTCAAATGAGACATGCGCTTTATGCTCTCAACTTACCCTCCTTTCTTGGTCAAACTCCGACAGACTCAAGTCCCATTCCATTCATAGGCTGATGACACGTAGATTAAGGATTTTGTCAACCTTTTCCAATTCTGATTTTAAATGTTAATCTTCGAAATCTCTATCGGATAACTTCCTGAGGATAGCAAATTCAAACTTTGAAATCATTTTTCTTGCCACTCCTGAAATGTTTCTCACTGAAGGGAGATATTATTTTGATGTACAAAAAGTGTTTCCCTCCTATTTTTGTAAAATGAATGTTGATTCATAGAATCCTATCGATGTATTTTAGATCATATTATCTAGATAAATGATCTTTACTTATCTCTCTACGAAATCTGCAGCAAATTTCTTTTCATTTCGATAAACAAGCTTTCATTATCTTCTATATTTATTTAATGCAACTCCTCTTTTGATATCTTAGGCCTTTATTTTCTGTTACCTCCAAGTGATACAAAATTACGTGCCCGTGTTATTATCTATTTCTTTAGCCTTCATTAATGCCTTTTATCCTTGTCCCAATATTATCTCGCTTCAATTATTTTCTTAATATTCGATGTTTTGCTCGTATCAGGCCTTTAATCCCTCTGTATTCCCGTACCAACTATGATTTTTCGGTTACTATTCTGAGGTTGAAATAAGGTTGCGTATGATGTCTATGTGGTTCCCTATATTGTTAGCTTCAAGTATGATTTAGAGACTCATGTACTAATAATTGACTTCCATCATCATTAGAGATTGTGTAAGAAAGAGTCTATACAAATTCGCTGTTTGTTTAGGTAAATTTGTATGTCTATTCTGGATTTTTAATGATATTTAGTAATTAAACTACTAAATTTATCCTTGACCTAACTCGAAATCTTCAAATGTATTCTGTGATCTAATTAGGATAATCTATGAAGATAGGAAGAAATAACTATGTCAAAGAAAAGGAAGTGAGGTAGAATAAATATAGTTGAAATATTTGCAAGAGAAAAGTTATGAAATAAAGTGAATGACCCAACTTTTGCACAAAGTAACCTAAAGTTAATGTTTTAGAATAACATATGGGCAATTTATTGTTTCTGGCAAACTTGAAAGGGGTCACAAATTGAAAACTGAGGCAGGAAACCGCAATGATTTATCATGGCAATGGCAACTGAATCAAGGCAATACTCAGAAGCTCACTTAATACGAGTATATATTATTTCATATGTAGGAATGCCTAATAATGCAGTATATAAATACTTCCAATATATTTGATATTATATACTAATGACATGTGATTTAATATCGGAAATAAAATTGTCGCATATGCTGATTACACCTCTCTTTATGCTCATGTTCCATCTCATGCAATGAGACTGAGTGTTACAAACAGCCTCACCGAGGATTTGAATAAAATTCATTCCTGGTGTCTTCATTGAGGTATGAAATTGAACCCTAGTAAGTCTAAGGAAATTTGTTAATAAATGGAGCTTTGATTAATAAGGGTGACCAGTCCAAGCTCTTGGGAGTAACTCTAAATTTGAAACTCATTTTGAAACGCATCTAAGATACATGTCTGGGGAAATTTCTCAGAAATTGGTCATTCTTCGTAAATGTAAGAAAGCTTATGAGAATGATGTTGTTCTTCGTAAGTGTATCCTTTCTTTCATTCTACCTCATTTTAATTATTGTTCTGCCTTATGGAGTTTTTCTGCAGACACTCATCTGAGATTGCTTGATCGTGCATCTAATTATGTAAAGTTCTTACTATTAGATTTAGATTTATACATTGGGCATCTTAGAGATTTTGGAGCTTTTTTTATTTTATTTAAAGTAGTGAATAATGTAAATCATCCTATGCCTAAATTTTTGCCAACGAGATTTGAAAAACCAGCCAGAGTTACTAGCTATTCGGAAACTGTAAATTCCATGGCATTCGAAATTAGTCGTCATTCTACATCTCAGTTTGGTAATACTTCAGTTTAAGGGCACACGATAAGGGTCGCTATTTCTGGGCTATAATTTAGGCGTCAGACATCATAAGGCGAAGCCCCTCATTTCCAAAGTAACTAAAAATGATAATTTTTGGCGAAAATAGCCTAAAGTAGGTAGCGCTATCATCTTTATTATTTCGATAAACGTGCAGAGCCGATCGCATGTTTATCAAAATAACAAAGACTATAGTGCCACCTAATTTAGGCTATTGCGGGGGGTCCCCCACAATGATATTTCCCCCAGGAGAAGTACCCTTGAATTTACTGAAATAAGGTGAAACATATTGGAACATGGACGAAATATTATGCGGCCAGGCCCGGGAAACAGCGGAGGCGAGCGCGTGACGCATATCTTCAGGTTTACCCTATCTCCACCTTTCACTATTATAATTGAGCCTCGCTTCTTTTAAATGAGACCACGATCTATAAAAAAGTCTATTAAATTGACCAAGGAATTAACACAAGTCATATTGAAGTCGAACAAACCGCTTGATAAGTTTAAAAGATAAGCTAATGTCTTTTTGTTGCGTAACCGTGGGACTTTTCAATTATTTTTCCTTTCTTTTTTGCTGTGCTTTGACCTCCACTTACACCTGTTGGTGGTATAATTTCCTAAATTTTCAGTGTGGCTCTTTGCAAGGTCTATATAATAATAATAGAAATGTGTGTAATAAGGAGACGAGTTAAGAAAATGATCTAGGTAATCTAAGTAAAAGTGGAAGCAAGCCGTAAAGCCCAAGGTTTGGATGAAGGAGATAACTTAGAACAAAATAAAGAAGAGTAAACCAGTGTTCTAAACCTATGTCAGCCGAATAAGACCCAAGCACTAAAGACGGGTGACCTTATGGGTCTTTGTGCTTAGGTATAATGGGTCTGCCCTTGTCCTGCTAGAATGTCACTTCAAAGGGAAGGGAGGGTGGAGAGCCGAGTGGTATATTTGGAAACCGTGGGCACAAATCGGGTTGAACAGAAATGCTCAAAACCCTGCCTATGTTCCCCTGACTCGCTCTCTTCTGCTCCCTCTTCTAATCTCCCAATGCCTCCCTCTCTTATATCTCTCCATTTCTATCTCTTTATTCCTCTTATACCCTCTCTTTCTCCACCTGCGCAATCTCTCTCCCATTTCCCTCACCCTCCGTTTTTTCCCCCAATCCCTTTCTCCACCTCCATCAATCTAGCTCACTCATTCCTCTCTTTGTCGCGTCGACCTCTCCCTCGCCTCCTCCCCCAGTCTATCCATACCAATTTCTCTCTTCCTGCCTCTCTCTTTCCACTCTTACTCTCCCTCTACCTATCTGTCTCACCCTCTGTCTTCGGTGCTTCCTGCTCTCCTATTCCACCTTCTATAGCCACTGCCTCTCTCTTCCTACTCCCGCTCTCTCTCCTTTGCTTTGTCTGTCACCTTACTTCCCTCCACATCCTCTTTCTCTCTCATCCTTTCTCTCATCCTCCCTACTTCTTTTTCACTCCATCTCTTTCTTCCCAACCATCAATTTGCCCTCCTTCTCCTCCCCTCTCTCCCTCCTTCTCTCTCACTACATCTCATTCTATCTCTCTCTTACCCTCCCTCTTTCTTCCCAACAGGCACTATGCCCTCCTTCTCCTCCCCTCCCTCCCTATCTACCCTTCCATCTCTTTGTCTCACTTCCTCCTTCCCCTCCTTACTTCTCTCCCTCACCTCCCTCTTTTCTCTCCCCCTCTCTTCCCCACACTCTCTGCATCACCTTTATCTCCCCGCCTCTCTCTCTCTCTCCCTTTCTCTCTACTCCTCCTTTTTTACTTACTTAATCCTCTCTCACCCTACCTCTCTGTCGCTCTATTCCTGGCATCTCTCCCACTTCCCCTTTTTCTCTACTCCTCCTAATTTACACAACTAATAGTTTGTCACCATCCCACTCTTTCACTCTATTCCCTGCCTCTCTCCCCATTCCTCTTTCTCTCTACTCCTCCTTATTTTACCCACCTAAAACTCTCTTACCTTCCCGCTCTTTCACTCTATACCCCTCCTCTCTCTCCCCCCTTTTTTTCTCTCCCTCCTTCCCCTCTTCCTCCCTCTTTGTTCCTCCTACGCTTATTCTCCCTTCCATCTCTCTCTCCGCTACCTTCTGTCTCACTCCCTTTTCTCTATATCCCTTGTGAGGCCACATTTGAATTATTGCGTGCAGTTTGGGTCATCACATTTAGAGTATGACACAGAAAGATTAGAGTAAGTCCAACGTCGAATGACCAATATGACTCATCAATGGAGATCAAAAAGTACGAGGACACTCTTAAAGTTCTAAATATATTCCCTCTTACACAGAGATGTATACGTGGAGACATGGTAATTATTTAAAATCGTTCATGGTTTTGAAAATATAAACAAATCAAAATTTCTATTATTTATATCAAATAAATCAACGCGTGTTCACAACCTTAAGCTTAAGTGAAGTCACTTTTGGGTAAACTAAACGAAATTCTTCTTCTTCAACAGAACTATAAGGAATCTGGAATAACCTATCAAATACTGCAGTGAACGCACCTAGTATCGGTTCATTTAAAGACAGACTTGATAAATGGATAATGACAATTCTAACCTAGACTTGTTTGTTTTACAGTAGATATAAAAAAGGGCGATGGAAAATATGAAATAACAAACTTGCAATTTTCTTTTGTGAAAAATTTCCTGCCTTGGATTTACTTTGCCGTTTAGACCTATTTTTTTTTCATAATCCCTCTGGTAGCGTAGCAACGATCATTAGATTTGGTGCTATCAGTCTTGGATGTAACCTCGATGTAATTTCCATCTCTCTTTCGCTAAACCTGTCTCTCGCCAGACCTCTCTCTCCCCAGACCTGTCTCTCACCAGACTTCTCTCCTTCCAAACCTGTCTCTCACCAGACCTCTCTCTCTCCAGACCTGTCTTTTCCCAAGACCTATCTCTGCAGATAGCTCTCTCTACCCAGTAATCTACTTCCCATGCCTGTCGATCCCTAATTCACTCTTTCCTTCCACCTTCGCCAGCTCCACCTCTGTTTCTTCTCATCACACTCTCTACAATCCCACTCTTTCCTCTTTCATTATCCCTCCATTTCCTTCCCACATCCTTCTCTCTCATTTTATTTATCTATTCTCGTGTGACCTTATATTCCCTCCTACTTCTCCGTATTTCCTTCCCACACTCACTCTCACTCCACTTAATTACATCTCTCTTCTCCCACAAGTCTCGATCTCTCAACCATCTCTCTCTCCCTCCCCTCACTTTACCTAACCTCTCTCCTCTCTCTTTTCTGTCTTCTTTTCTCTTTATCTGTGTATCCTGCCCCCTCCCTCTCTGTCACTCATTCTATATCCATCCCTATTCTGTTCTCTCCCATTTCCTCTCACTCTCCGTGCCAATCTCTTTCATTTCATCTAATTCTCTTTCTGTCATTTATCACTCTCCCACGCTCTCTAATTTCTTCCTCCAGCTCACATTCTCTCTCACCACTTCTTCTATCTCTCTTCTACTTAAACTCTCTTTCCCCTCCTTCTCTGTCCCCTATCTATCTCCTCTATTCTCCCTTTCTTCCCGCTCTCACTCTCACATCCCTATCGCCCCCATTCTCCCTCCATCCCTCCCTCAATATACCCCCCTACCAATTTCTCCTCACTCTCTCTTCCCGTCTTACATCCCCATCGTTCTCTCTAAATCTCATGTTTTCTATACATGCTCCTTCGCTATCTTTCTCAAAGTTTCCCCTCATTCTATCCTCCTGTCTCATTCTTCATTCTTCTCCCTCTCTCTTATTTCATTTTATCTCTCACTATTTTCTACCGCCATATCTCCTCTCTTTTTCTCCACCTGCCTCTCTCTCTTCCACTCCCTCTGTTTTAACTACTCGTTCTCTATCTACCCCTCTCTCTGTTTCTTGCCCTCACTCCCATATTTCTCTTCCTTTCTCCCTCTACTTTTCTCCCTTTTTCTCTCGCTTTATCACCATGGATAAAAACCTTAAACCAAGATTTTGAGGGAGAATTCATGTTTCTTGGCTACCAACTATTTCTAAAAGGGTAGACAGAGAGGGTAGCGTTGTGGTATTGTATGTTAGGGATACATTCAAAACAACGAACTGCTACATTATATCCGACAAAGAGCTCCTAATTGTAGACCTAGAGATAGGTCATGCCAAATATAGGACGCTGCTGCTTTATAGATCCCCTACCCAACTGGTTAAAAAGGACAAAGAGCAGTACCGGCTACTGGGTGAACTTGGTAAAGACAGAGTGTACTTCGTTATGGGACAATTCAACAGCCAAGTTGAGTTGGAAACCAGAGACCTTGTGACGAGAACGCACTGCTCCTGGAGTTTGCGAACAGCGAGTTTTTTGTTCAATGGGTGAGAGAGCTGACGAAGGGCAATAATACCCTCTACTTAGTTTTCACCTCTAGGGATGACATCGTTGAGGATCTCTCAGTTGGCTAAGAGATCGGTGGCAGTGATCACCGAATAGTCAGAATTATAGTCAAGGTTACCAAGGTAGAGTCTGCGACTAGTAATTTGAGGAAACTTGATTTGAGAAGAGCAGACTTTGTAAGTCTTCGTGCTGGATTGACTGATGCGAGGCGAGAATTGTGCGAGGATGTTGAAGATTCGTGGAATAGATTTAAATCTACGTTTATGAATCTTCAATCACGATTCATTATTTTAAAAAGCCTTCGTCGGTCTTCCATTCAACCTAAGTGGCTTAATCTAGAAATTGGTCAACTGCTGAGGGAGAAGAGAATGGTGTAACGGAAGGCAAAGATTTCTGGAGACTTTGAGAAGTACCGTAGGCTAGCTAGTAGGGTGAAGTCCAGAATAAAAAGGACAAAGCGTGCCGAGGAGCTCCGAAGGGCGAGACTCTGCAAGGAGAATCCCAAGGAGTTCTTTGGTTATGTATTATTATCAATTCATTATGTTGTTTAACATGAAATTTCGGTTTTTTGCATCATGAAAGAAAACGCAAATGCATTTGTATCTTTTTAGCCGAGTAACCCGCTGAAGTGCAACTGAGGTGGAGGGGGGGGTCTTTCAACCATGTACCATCCTCTATAGCAGAGGTGGGAAAACTTTTTCGTGCCATGGGCGAAGATTTCTAATAAAAGAAGTCGTCGAGCGATAAATAAAATTCGACTCTTGTAACTTTGTAAATGTTGTTTACATTTATTACATGATGTGATATACTCAAGCATTATATCTAAAAGAAAAATTAAAAACAGAATTTGCATTGACTGCCACCTCAGAAATTGGACATACAAATATTTTATAAATTTCAGTATTGGAAATTTGTGCATACAAATATATCAACTGAGGGGGCGATGAAAATTGGGCTAGCAGGCGAGGGTTTCCCAACTCCTGCTCTACAGCAAACGTATCTATCCATAAAACTAGATTATTTTTCAATACAAATTCAAATTGGAGTACCGTAGGCTAGCTAGGAGGGTGAAGTCCAGCATAAGGGGGGCACAGCGTGCCGAAGAGCTCCGAGTGGCGAGACCCTGCAAAGAGAATCCCAAGATGTTCTTTGGTTATGTAAACAGCCGTAAACCAACCATCATACGATTGGCCATTTAGTGAATGAGAAGGAGGAATTTATTCACTCAGATTCAGAAAATGCTAACCTCCTGAACGACTACTTCTCTTTAGTATTTACTGAATAATTTGATCCCATCCTCCAGCCCACGGAATCTTCCTCGGAGGAAAAACTGGAGGAAATATACCTCACAAAAGGAGAAATAGAAAAAAGGATCACTGATATAAACACGAATGAGTTCCCTGGCTCGGACGGGTTTCTACCTAAAGTTTTGAAAGTAGTGCGTGATGTAGTGTCACAATATCTGAGCACATTCTTCAACATGTCAATCCGGACCCGATGCGTTCCTAAAGACTGGCGTGAAGCCGAGGTGACTCCTATCTTCAAAAAAGGAAACTCTAGCCAGCCGTCGAACTACCAACCTATTACCTTAACATCAATAGTCGGTAAACTCATGGAAAGCATCATAGTGGACAAAATAACGTCATATTTAGATTCCAGCTTGCGATTTAGCAGGTCCATGCACGGGTTACAAAGAAAAAGGTCATGCCTAACGAATCTTGTGGAATTCTTCCATTTCGTTTTCAGTGAGCACGAGCGGGACAAGGCGGTGGATGTTATCTACTTGCACTTTCAAAAAAGCTTCGATAAACTACCACACCGCAACCTCCTCGGGAAACTGTATGCCCTTGGCTTAGACTGTAATGTAGTAAGTTGGATAGAGAAGTGGCTAATTGGCAGAGGGCAACCGCATGGACGGTGACTTCGTTGCGAGGATTTCTAAATTCGTCGATGATACCAAGCTTGGTATGAACGTTGCAAAGGAAGGAAATACTGCCCACCTCAAAATGATCTTCGAAAGATTGGGGAGTGGGCGGACACGTGGCAAATGCCTTTTAACGTGAACAAATCCAAAGTGATGCATATCGGCCACCGAAACCCCCAATCTCAGTATATCCTTAAGAGCACTGCTCTTGACTCCACCGACACTAAAATAGACTTGGGTGTAACAATTACTACGGACCTCAAGTTCTAGAAACAGTGTATAGAGGCGGAGAAAAAAGTCCAAAGGATGTTAGGCTATATAAAGCGAAAGTTTGGATTTCGAAACAAGGAAATAGTACTGTGTTTGTACAATTCACTTTTCCAACCGCACCTGGAGTATGCAGTACAATTTTGGAGTCCTCCATTTCGAAAGGATATCGTGAGATTGGAACGTGTGCAAGCCAGGGCAACCAAACTGATTCCCTCTATCAGACACAAAAGTTACGACGATAGATTAAAGAAATTAGATCTGTTCTCGTTGTAGGCCAGAAGACTGCGTGGTCAGCTTATCGAATTGTTTAAAATACTTTGAGGCTTCGAAAATGGAGACTACACTGATGTTTTCCAACTTAATGAGGGCAGAAGTAGAAATCACGGCTACATAATTGAACTGAAGCGTAACCACCGCGATTTGTGTGGGAAACTTTTCACATATAGCATCTGTGATAGCTGGCACGCACTTTCAGTAGAAGTTGTCAACAGCAATTCTATTGATGAGTTCAAGTAAGGGCTGGACAAAGTCTTGAAAAGTGGCCGTTTGGGCACATAAACCGTTGAGCAGAACTGTGCCTGCTCGACTGCTAGTCCAAAGGTACTCTCTCTGAATGGACCGTAAAGGTCTTCTAGGCTACTTCTTATCCTTTTATCTTCTTGTAGCTCGCTTATTCGCTCCTCTTTGCTCCTCAATCCCTTTCTCTTCCTACTTTCACCTCTAACTCTCTCCCACCATCCTCTCTCTCGCCAAATACCTATCTCTGTATCCTTCCAGTTCTCCTCCCTTCCCTCTCTCCCCCTTCCTCTCTGCACCCTCTCACTCAACAATAAAATTCCCTTCCTTGCTAGCCGTTATATCCACCACTTGTTTTCCTCTTCCCTCTCTCCCACACATAACACTCTCTTCTCCTTCCTCTCTTTCCCCTACTTCAATCCATATCCCCTTTCATTTCTTTTCCTCATCTCCATTTCTCTCTCCATTCATCACATATTTTATCTCTTAACTTTCCTCTCTATTTCCCTCACTCCTTCTCCCTCTTCCTCTTACACGTTCTTTCACCTTATTTACTTATTCTCACCTCTCTCTTTACCCCATTTCTCTATTTCCTTCCCTTCAGTATCTCTTTTTAGCCTCCAACACACTCTAGCCCTTCGTGTTTCTATCTATCATTCTCTCATTCTCCCTCCTCCACACTCAATATCGTCATCCGTCACTTTCCATCCAACCCTCTCCCTCTCTCACCCCCACTATAATTCTTTCTTTTATATATCTGACTTCTCTCTCTAATTCCAATCCTTCTCTCTCTCTTCCCCTTGATCTCCCTACATTGTTCTTCTATCATCCATTCCTTCTTTCACCCTGCTTATCTTTATCGCCCTCACACTCTCTCCCACCCTGCTTATTTCCATCTCTCTCCCCCTCTAACTCCCCATCCCTATCTCTTCCCTCTTCTCCTTCTTTTCCCCACTCCATCCCTCCCTTTTCTCTGATTTCTTTCTATATATCCCCATTTCACTCCCTTTCTCCCTACCCTTTTTTCTGCTCCTCACTTCTCCATATTCTCCTCTTCATCTGTCTCCTCCTTCTCTCACTACTTCTCTCCTACTTCTTCCCCCTCTCTCTCTCTTCATCTCCATCTGTCATCTATCTCCTCCCTTTTCCTTTCTTCCCCATTACTCTCCACTTACATCTTTTCACTCTCTTTTTCCAATTCCCTTTTTCCCCATTACTATTTACACGTCCGTATTTCCTTTAAATCTCACGTCAAATCCCTCCTCTGACTCTTCCAATATCACACCTCTTCCTCATTATCTAATCTTATCTCTCTTCCCCTCATTTTTTCACTCTTCGCGCCCCACTCCCTCTTGCACGAAACCTCTCGCGCCTTCCCGCTATTTTCTCTTACCCTCTCTCAAGATTTCTCTCTCTCCACCTCTCATACTCTCCCCCTAAAACATCCCCCTCTCCCTCTGTATCTGCCTGACTCTCTCAATCCTATCCCACTCTTTCACTCCACAACTAGTCTCTCTGCTCTCTCTCTCTCTCTCACACACACAGGCTACCTCTCTTCCCTCCCTTTCTATCCCTCCCTATCTCCCCTCCACTTTCTTTCCTTCTAGCGATTGTAATTTATCTCTTTATGTTCATCTATTTATGCTTTCGGGGGATCTCGTCTATGATGCAAGACGCGATAGCGCAACTTATTACTACGAAAGGCAGCAATTTTCAACACTCCACCAAAGAATTGCCCAGAAGTTTTCAAAATTTAAAAGAACATCCTCAGGGATTCGATATAGGCTTCTTAGTTGAGAACTCATGGATAAAAATAATCGTTACTTATTCATTATCGTAAGTTATCCAATTCAATTAAAATAAAGTGAATTTATCCATAACTAAGCTCAGAACGCAAAGAAAATAATTAAGCAATTAACTGATAATGCCATCATTCATTCAAGTTCTGCGATTCATTTACTACATAATACTATGTCGGTCGGTCGGTCCCTATTTTACTCTTTTTGTTTGCTTTTGCAATAACATTGTAACTATTCCGCAGATTATAACAAAATTCGAAACGCTTATGTTGTTTTACATTTTGTTCTGAGTGATAGAATTGTCAAAGTCTTCCCAAGTTTAGCCCGGGAATTATTTTGTTTTGTAATAACATCATAACTATTCGGCTAGTTCTACCGAAATTTGAAACCCCTATGTTGTTTTAGATTTTCTTTCGAAGAATATAATTTCCAAAGTCCTCCCAAGCTTAGCCCGGAAAAAATATTTTGTTTTGGCAATAACATCATAACTATTAAGCCTATCTTACTGAAAACTAAACCCTTATGTTATTTTACATTCTCTTTCGAATACTAAAATTGCCAAGGTATTCCTAAGGTTAGACCAAGAATTATTTAAAGTTCTAAATGTCGTAAGTTCATAAATCAGAATAAGCGAGCACACTCGTAGTTTTGGTCACCAGACCTTGTTTTATTAATTATTACGTGGGAACATTTAACGAACTAACTACCAACAAATTGGCTATTAATCTATGGTTTGGCCAACAAAAAGCTTGAAATAATTGAGTTTCTTATGAACAAAATTCCGAAATCTATCCATTTTTTTAAGTTTGGAATCTTTCATCTCAAAACTTTGTTAATAGTGGTATTATTATATGTTCTTCTACTATCCGCACTGCAGATATGTTAAGATAGAGAGAAATCCCATTAGAAAGTTAATTTGATTAGTATTTTTGTGATGATTTTCTTATTTAATATTAATATTACCCTTCGCGATGTATCCTTTTCGTTCATTTCTTTTTCGTTTTTTCTATCATCATCATACCTTTATTTTCCCTTTTTTTAGCATATTCATATTGACAAACTTTGACTGCTGTGGAAGATTTAAAGTTGAAATCTCATCAAAAGTATGTGAGATATAATGATATAAAAACTCATATTTTTTT
The DNA here is from genome assembly GCA_963969495.1 of Ceratothoa steindachneri. Taxonomy (NCBI): domain Eukaryota; kingdom Metazoa; phylum Arthropoda; class Malacostraca; order Isopoda; family Cymothoidae; genus Ceratothoa; species Ceratothoa steindachneri. The sequence goes on along the minus strand of OZ018335.1, from coordinate 63,158,524 downwards.
TAATATTGTACTTCTCTTAACTCTGATTTCTAGTAGTAAATTCAACTAGGAGTTTAGTTAAATTCGCACTTCATTGAGAGGGCTTTAAATCCACATGATACTAAATATATAATCGACCATTGCAATCAGTAAAGTAAACATAGAAAAAAAGGTCTGAAAAAATAAGAATTTGGTTAGAAAGAGACTTAAATGAAGCAAGAAATAGGCTTGTATTTCAACTGTAAAACTCCCAGAAGCAGAGAAAATGGAAATGTTAATGGATTGCTGCCCTCAATTCAAATACCTAGGTGAACTCGCGTGCCAGAATTCCTAGATCCTAAGCTGCTTGATGCAACTTATTAATAAATTATTTTTAAAATGGCATTGCTGCAGTAATTAAGATTAGGCTAACTTAGGCTCTATTTTTAAAATGTTAACAAACCAGCAAAAAGGGATAAAGCCCTTAACTAAAAGCTCATAAAATAAAACAAAGAAAAAACTAGGACTAGAACAGAGGCAAAAGCGCTCGAATATGCGATGAACACTCAAAAACTATATCCTCTGGAGGAGGCTCTCCACCTCTCAACATTAAAAGAAAATGCAGCAATACGTTGTGCACAAATCGGTTTGAGTACAAGGAAGAGGCATTAGCGACACCACTCGTCCCACTAGTGTGACAGGTTACGTTGGCGAAGATCTCCAAGATTAAATTATGCCGGACACTCTGGGGGAACTAAAAATTCTCGCTGTAAGTTTCAGGAGAGGATTTCATTTGATAGCTCTGTGACCCGCGAATGTGTTTGATTCAGTGTGGACAGAAAACGACGTGAAGCAGCTGAGACATTGTATGTAGGTTAGGTCACATGTTCGTCACGGCATGAGAACACACAACTTTAACTTTCAATCTGCCGTCTTTCATCTATTTGACAAGCTGCACGAATATTTTACCTAAGTACTGCCATGAATTCAGAGTTGGGAAGTGCGAAAAGCTAGTCCAGTCGATCAGTCCTTGAAGAAGGTTTCACGCCTCCATCAGCGCGATCAATTCCTGAAGTCCTTGAATACCCAGGAAGCCAGCAGAAGACAAACTCGAAATCTTACACTCTCGCGGCAGTCATGGCCCACAGATACCACTGAGCTTATAATTCCATTATATTCCAAAGGCGTTATATGGTTGCTATAAATCACAATTCTGTCTTAGATCCTGGCATAACGATTAATCTCCCTTACCCAGTGGTGTATTGCAATTAACTCTACCAGTAAGACAGGCGCAGCCCCTGTAAAGCCATACATGATTTAAACAAGGAGAGAATACGTAAAAGTCACCTCTTCTTCGAAATAAAAGCCATCCTTTTACACCCAAACGGAGACAGCGTTACATGGCGTGGGCTCGAAAAAGTTTCAACCCAATTCTCTCGTTGATTTGAGAGAAGATTCTTGGCGACAAACATCCACAAGTGGTAACATTCAAGGTAGCCTCATGAGCAGACCAAGAGGCACCAGCAGCCTGTGAGCTGCATAAATTTTCTGAAAGAATTTCCTAGTCATATGTTCAAGAGACCTAGATTATGAGTGACAATTTAGTGTTACCTTAAGCTCAGAGTGACATGCGCATAAGGTACCTTGAATGGTGCAGAGTAAGTGGGACTTCCAAATTATCGACAATGCATTGATCCCCAAACAGATACTAGTATGGTCTATCGAGTACAACTTTTTCAATTCACACTCTAGTATGGATGCATAAAATTTGAATCCGCATTATAGGCTGGGAGGCGGGAAAAAGGTGGAAAACATTGACATAGAAACTGATTAATAATGAGGCTCTGCCGTATGCATTAATTAAAAAACACGCATTTTTTTGTTATAAAGGAAAATTAATCTTTCCTTTATACAATTACTGTTGCGGAAGAGCTCTGGGTTCTTGGTCTTATATTGTTCATAGCTAACGATTTAAATTTCATGCTCTACAGATGGATGCTGAAGAGCGATCAACAGCGGTGATAGGGATTTAATAGACTTACATATCTTTGTATTGATCTTTGGCAAGATAGGCGAAATGGTGAGAGAGACGCACCATGCTTACAGTAACTAAAAGTGACATACATTGTTGACTTTATTTACAAGATATTAGTAAAAAATATTGATAAGTTTAGTGTATAATATCACTCCTTCTAATTTCTTAAGTGGTATATAATTTCTATTTATGAATATATAACTTGAATACAATTAGTTCTTTTCAAGTGTACGACAAGAGGTCTGTTTAAAAAGCACTACCTAGGTAGCGTGACACGCAGCTTAACAACGTACACAATTGTATAAAATTATAAGAACGTAATCTTCCATAAATTATGAGAGGGAAAATCCATAGTTTCCAAAATTGGTGCAAGATAAATAATAAATTACTCATGTGTGAAGATTATGCAAATTACGATGAATAAAGAGAAAGTTATTATTAGATAAACAATTAATTTGAAAATTGAACTGTGCAAAGTGATTCGAACGACAGTAGGAACAAAATTATATTTGAATATAACAATTAAATTATAGATGGAAAACATTCAAACAATTTAAACGTAGTTACTATTTGGTGTAAAGGCCGTTATTCTCATAGATGCTTTGACATTTCCTATCACAGGAACGAAGCAACTGTTTTTCCCTCTTCTCGCAGTAATCTCGCTCTTCATCCAACAATTAGCAAAGAATCCATTTTCAATTGGATTCAGGCTCAGACTGTGTGCAGAACAGTTTAAAACAGTAGTGCGCTAGTAGTCTAGGGAGTTCTTCACTACTCAGTATTTAGGGCAATCAATTAAATAGATTTTGGTTGATTCAGAACATAGCCCTGGCTCATAGACTTTACTGTAAAAGAAAAAGAGAGAACTTTTTAGTAATTCCATTTTCGCCTTAAATCATGCAAGTGAATAGCCACGAAAATCTTTGGATTTAACACCGTGCGATTTCTTCTTATGGGAACATCTAGAAAGTAAAGTGTATTCTCCTCTCCCGAAAAAAATAGTATCACACTTGTGGTCAATTTACTTAAGGAAAATCAACTGTTGGAGAAAAGAGCTGTGCAATCAATGCGATCAAGGAAACTGTGCTTAGAAAGTATTTAAAAATACTTTTATTATCAAATGTGTAGGTATTTCTATATTAATGTACAGATACATTTTTTAATCAGCATTTTCAGTTTTTCATTATTTCACTTCGTAAGGGAAACATTTTTTTGCCTCTACCAGAAGATGAATTGTTGTTACACAAAACAAATTATACAGAGCAAAGAAAGATTTTGCGAAATAAAATAAAATGATAGAAAATATATAAGAAACAAAATAATAACAATAATAAATAAAAAGGTAGAAAATGAAGAAGAACAATTTGTGGATGGAAGAATAAGGTTTGTGGTAATCCATACATATAGAGAAGGGAAGGTTTAATGGGGAGAATTTGATGAAGATTTCCATAGGTGTTGGAGTTATTAAGGAATATGCTTAGTAACTCTTGAAATGATTGTATATCCTTGAGATATGAAATTCTAAGAGATCTAAACTCTTCGTACTGGATTTTGAAATGAATCTCCCAGTCACGTTTTATAGATCAAATTTTAATTGCCTTTCTTAGGCTCATATTATTAGGTTATGGAATAAGTTCGCGTTTTTTAAATGTTGTGTTGATTTAAGTTTTGTTTACGTGATATGTGCACATATTAAGAAACAATAATAAAAAATGAGAGCAAAATTTGCAAAGGTTAGGCTATGTCTCTTAAAAGCGTAGCCTATTAGGTTTTTGCTTAGGCTTCGTCTTGAAGTTGAGTAATAAGTCATTGCGGTTTATTTAAAAGTTGTGTTAATTTAATTTTTGTTCTGTACCATCCAAATGGAATGTCAAGTTGAAAGAAAGGCGCCTTTTTGACACTTGTTGTTATTCATGTTCAATCGAGACGGGAACACTGCAAACGCAGCCAAAGCTCGTCGCGATATTTGTGCTGTGTACGGAAAAAATGCTTTATGAGAAAGGAGAGCTCAATGGGGCTTTTCACGTTTCCAAAACGGTCATTTCAATCTTAATGACGAAGAACGTTCTGGTCGCCCCATTAAGTTGGATGAATATCGATTGAACGACCTTCTTCGTGAAAATTCTCGTCAATCGACTAGAGAATTGGCTGGACAATTGGCGTGTCATCAGAAAACTGTTGTGAATCACCTTCATTCGATGGGAAAAGTTGAAAAACTCGGTGCATGGGTTCCGCACGCTTTGAGCGAAATCAACAAACTTCAACGTTCCACGATTGTCGTAGGTCAGATTTCTTCATCGCATGATCACTGGCGACAAAAAGTGGTGTGTTTATGTCAACATCAAGCATCAAAAACAATGGCTTAGCCCCAATAAATAAACACTTCCGCGATTAAAGCAAGAACTTCATCCGCGAAAGACGATGCTGTGTGTGTGGTAGGATTGTGAAGGCATTATTCTTCATGAGAGCCTTGCTAACAACGAGATTGTCGATGCAGAACTCTACGTTCAACAAATGTATCGACTTGCCGAAGCTATTCGTGAAAAGCGACCTCATCGACGTTATGGAGTCCTTCTGCAACACGACAATGCTCGTCTTTCTATTGCCAATATGACAAAAGACGCCAATAAACGCTTAATTGGAAAATCCTGCCTTATCCTCCATATTCGCCAGACTTGGCTCTATCGGATTTTCATCTGTTCCGATCGCTCTCCAACGATTTGCGCGGCGTTTCGTTTAATAAAGATGTGGAATTAAGAACCTGATTAGACGAATTCTTTGAGTCAAAATCCACAGATTTTTATTGCAGAGTCATCGAAAAACTAGTTAAATGTTGGGAAGAAGTCGTAAATAACAACGGAGAATACATTATTGATAAAATTGCATATTATTATCAATTAAAAATGAAGTTTTTCTAAAATTGTTAATGGTAATGAATAAATTTGATAAAACTGGAAGAACTTATTTCCTAACCCATTATGAATATCAGAGAGAGGATATCAGTGGCAAAGTTTTTATTTTAATAAGAACAAAAAAAAACTAATAATATCTTCCGAATCTTTTCGGGAACTCGTTGTCATGTTTGGGCAGAAAAATCAGGCAAAGGCTTGAATTGCGCTAGAAAAGTCTTAAGAGAAGGTGCTGATTTGAATCCAGATGAGGGAGTTAAAACTTCAAAGTCATTCAACTTGTTGCTTCTACGCACAGAGTTCTATTTCTATTTTGTTTGATAAGCTGTTCTTAATGTGTCAGTGGGTTTATATTACATTTCTTCATCATAATGTAGAAGCAGTCGCGCTATTTTGGGGAGAGGTTCGTAGGTAGACTAATGTAGGCTTATATGGCAATATGTAGAGTGAAAGTACCCTTAATATGTCAGTTGTGAAAAGTAAAATCAAGCAAAGATCTAAGGGAATACGTCAATGGAAAATGGGCGATGAAGGGATGTTTGAATATAACGTTAATCCATGTGTAATCAAAAATCTCCTGGCATACATTAACAACTCTTGTAAATCCAAAATTAGGAAAATAAATCGGAAAACAACATCTCATTTCTAATCCCAAATTATATCTCAGGAAGCCCTTGTAATGAAACTCCTTATCTCTCTCGGGTGTATTTTATACTTCTTTTTAAATCTCCCACTATATTTTCCACGTCAGTAAAGAACCAAATTTGGTTAATCCGATTAATTCATTCTTCCTGATATCCACTTTCAATCATCATCTGTCACACTATGTTCAGTAGTCGCATAACATAAACCTAAAACGATAGAGTATCGTTCTTATATTGTATCATGCTCACATCCTTTCCTCCATTAGAGACATCGCTCATGTCTCAAAGCTCTTCCATACATTTCGCCTTTTCATTCATCTTAGATCCAGGAGTTTCTTGTGAAAAATGTGGCGAGGTCTCCAATAATCTTTCACGATTTTGGTCTAAGGTTTCTTATTTCTGAAATTCCAGACAGGCTTGATAGAATTTTATCTTTAAGTATTACTCCCATTGGCCAACTGAGGTTGGTGCATTTGGGGAATTTACTCACTCTAAAGCATAAATAGGAAAATTAAAGCAAAATAAAATATCATTAATATATATATATATATATATATATATATATATATATATATATATATATATATATATATATATATATATATATATATATATATATATATATATATATATATATATATGAGAAAGAGAAATTCGACGTAAATGAACAATGAGACAAGAAACAGGAATTTTTTAAATGCGTTATCTCGGTCTTCTCAGTATAGATTGCCTATATTGTGCCGTCCTCTACTCTCTTTGATCCTTGTAGTCTTCCAATGTCCCTTTCTCTTACCCTTGAAAAGGCTTGAAGAGTTTGTACACCTTCTGATGTCGGCTTGATGTACTCTAAAGCATAAATAGGAAAATTAAAACAAAATAAAATATCATTAATATATATATATATATATATATATATATATATATATATATAAGAGAAAGAGAAATTTGACGTAAATGAACAATGAGACAAGAAACAGGATTTTTTTAAATGCGTTATCTCGGTCTTCTCAGTATAGATTGCCTTTATTGTGCCGTCCTCTACTCTCTTTGATCCTTGTATTCTTCTAATGTCCCTTTTTCTTACCCTTAAAAAAGGCTTAAAGAGTTTGTACACCTTCTGATGTCGGCTTGATGTACTTTAATCCTCATATTAAAGTGGCTCGATCTCCGATGTATACCAAAATGCAATCATGGCATTGTTTACTGTATACCCCAGCGTCGCGATTGATTGGACGCATCTATTCAAGGATTTTTGTATGGTATTAGAATATATAAATATGATATTTATGTCCCTTCCGTTTGCTTACGATTCTAAGAAGGCAAAAGCTGGAGCATATTGGAAACTAATCATTCTTTTCTAAAACGTCTGTTCGCGGTATGGAAATGGCATACAAATTTTTCGTGCTTTAGAAGGGCCTAACCTAAACTTACCTAGTATAGCATACTATATCATAGCACAGCATAAAATAGTCTGTTTTAGCCTAGTATAGCCAAGCCTATCCAAAGATAGGATAGCCTAGCCTAAAATAGAATAGCCCTGCTGTGACAAGCATAACCTAACATAGCTTATTATAATCTAGCTAGCCTAAAATAACCTAGCATAGTATAGCCTACTTTATCCTACCTTAGCTTAGTATAGCCTATTCTATCGTATCCTAGCATAGCCTAACCTAGGGGAGTAAACTCTAGTTTACCCTAGCATATTATTGCATAGCCTAGCTTATCCTAGCGTAGTATAGCCTAGCCTGCCGTAGCATTGCCTAGTCTAGCCTAGCCTAACATTATATTACCTAGCATAGGAGAGTATATCCTTCCCTAGCGTATTATAATTTACCCTACCCTAGCATAGCATAGTATAGCCCTGTATAGCCCTACTATAGCTTAGCATAGTCTAGCATAGCCTAGTATAACCTAGCCTAGCATTAACTATCCTATAGAAGTATAGACTATATTATCCTATTACTCCCTAGTCAAACATAGCTTAGTATTGTCTAGCCTAACATACTATATGCTATCTTAGCATATCATTTTATAGCATAAATTAGCGTAGTATATCTTGTCCCTGTAATTTATATCCTAGAATGGCTTAGCAGAGTTTTTTAGACCATATTAGCCTTGCATACTATAGCTTATTCTAGGCTTGCCTAGCAAGTATAGCATATTATAGCTTAGTCTAGTCTAGCAGAGTATCGGCCGAATAGTTTTGATGTTATTGCCAAAACAAAATAATTCCCGGGCTAACTTTGGGAGGTCTTTGGCAATTATAGCATTCGAAGATAATGAAAGACAACATAGGTTTTTCAAATTTCGTTGCCGAATAATTATGATGCTATTACAAAAAAAAAGAAAGAAGAAAAACGAGAACCGACCGACAAATCGACAAAGTGAGATGTAGAGTCGATTGCGACTAGACTCGCAAGCAACTAAAAATTGTAAAAATGAGTTAAAGCTAAACCCTGTAGTAGAATAAATGGGTAAAATATGTAAAGTAATTTCGCGTAAAACTGATAAAAGCATAACTTGGCTAAGACTTGTAAAACTAATGATTTGGGTCAAGCCTATAAAAGAAATGCTTAGATAAAATATGTCAAGGATAATCAAACCTGTAAAAGAATGACTTGAGGAAAGTTTTTGGTGTTATAATCACTAAAAAAAAGGAAGGAATTGAATAAAATCTGTAAATGAAAAATGTGGTTCAAATCAGTAAAAAATCTTAGATAAACTTCCAAAACGTGACGGACCGTAGAAAAAACAAAAAAAAATTAAAAAAGATATATAAATTACTGTCGTGGTATAGGAATGACCGAGTAATGGTGTTCGTACGTATAGGCTGGTTACGTACTTCAAAACTTCGTGATTACGTTTTCTCTCTAAGAGTGCTATATTTATTATTTATGATTATAATTATTACGTTAATCTTAATATTTGAGGACTCCTAGTGCCTTGCTCAGCGTTTCGAGGATTGACTAAAAAAATTTTCTAAGAAAACTAGACCTTAAATTAAAAACACGAGCTAAGAATGATTTTTAACACACAAACTACACAGAAATGAATTAAACAAATTTAAGTGAGACTTACTAAATTACACAATAGTATTTACAGTAATGGTTGACCACAACTCACTTCAATATTAAATGCAAACTGACCCTCAACTGTTATATCACCTCAAGAATGTTGTTTCTGGGCCGACGCGTGGATCGGCAGTTACAGCTGTGTTATGAAGGGGGAAATGCTTTAAAGCCGCAGAGGACCTTAGCAGATAGGTTACGCACATCTTCTGGATGAAATGATCTCACCACGGGACAGAGAAAAAATGTTTCTTCTACTCTTCGGGTTGCTCTGGGAATAATTCGCACTAGCAAACGATGAATCAATGCGTGAATCCTTTGACTCGAGGGAGTGCTTGAGGAAGTTCACTTTGGGATATTCCTCAAGGGGAAGGACTATCTCCGGGTTTTGGGATACACCAGAATATGGGGGTTTCTCTGAAGAGAGTTAGTTAAATTTGCTTCTTAAATCAAGTTAACTTAAAATTCGGTGTGACCAGCAGGAACTGGCTCGAGGGTGAGCTTCTTCTAAGTCCCTCTTGTTGGTTTGCCGGGATCTTTGCCGGTCTTCGCCGTCTAGATATCTCTAAACGATCTACCTCTGATAGGCTTCTAAATTTGGTGTGAAAATCATAAACTAGCTCCAGATGGGATTCTTGTAAGTCCCTTTTGTTGGTAGCCAGGCCTCTTGCCGGTCTTCATCGTTTTGATGACTAACGTAATCTACCACGTTTTCCAAAGTTATTGGCATATATACATTGCCACTCCACTGGGGTTGGGGCAGGAGTGGGAGTGGCATATTGACGGCTGCAGTAAGTCTCCTCCTCTAACGGGTTTTCTCAGGGCGTCTTTCAGTTAGCCCTAAAGAGAATCTTCTGGCTGTAGGACGATGCTCATCTAATTTCACATATGCGGTGAAATTCCGGGACGTTGTGGTTAATGACTAGTGGCTCAATTGTGAGGTTAGGGTATCGATTCCTCTACATATTTCAAGGACTAATGGTTCTATTTTGGGGGAGAGAAAATGGAAAAAATTAAAAAGAATTAAAAGTAATAAGAAGAAAACCACTTTGGTAAAAAGAGGTTGATAGGTTATATAATATAAGTTTAAATTTGTGTTACTCTTTCTACGTACTTAAAAATTGTTATAATTCTGCTAAGCGTTCATTTTATCATCCTAATCGTAACATCCCTAAATTTCATGCCAAAAATGTATTAGTTTTACCTTTTAACCAAAGTTTCATTAAATTACCTCATTTACTAAAACCTTTGAATATTAATGTTATTTTTAAATATGAAAACACTATCCATCGCCTTCTAGTAAAAAATTGCCCCTATAAACCAGGCATTGTATATTCTATTGGTTACAATAATTGTGAAAAAATGCTATTATGGACAGACAAGAGAAGAATTGAATGTTAGAGTTAAACAGCACCAAACTAATGTTCGTAATTTTTGTCCACAATCTGCATTATTTATACATATCTAGAGCCAGGATCATACTATTAATTGGAATAGTGCTAAACCTATTATAAAATGTACAAACTACATTGGAAGAAATATTGTGGAGTGTATCTCTATAAATACTTTCCGAAATTTTAATATTAGCCCTGGATTGTTTAGCCTAAATCACAAATTAAAGTGTTAAAGAATTTGTACCCCCTAGTTAGCGTTTTGGTGCAGGTAGCCGTTTTAACACCCCCCCCCACTCCTTACTATTTGGGACATTGTCTGTCCTGACCTACGTTATTCCCTGAAGAGGTCTTTTAGAATAAAGACGAAAGTGCTCGAAATCGTTTTTCCATTTTTCTTGTGGGTGTGATTTATCATATATCTATATATCTATATATATATATATATATATATATATATATATATATATATATATATATATATTTTAGTGGTCATGGTGATAAAACGGACTGAGGCCGCATTGCTTTAGCTCCTATTACATTTTGAAACACATGCTTCCCCACATGTATCCTACGAGAGGAAGTAGAAGGCGCGTTATCGCCCATCATAGCCAATGTTTAATTAATAAGGTTCACTCCCCCGTTCGCCTCCATGCGTCTATCTCGCCAGATTGAATCAGGCTTATGGGCATATAAGATATTTTCCCGGGCGCCACCGGCACATTCCATCGAAGTCCCCAACCCCATTCTTCCCTACGCCAAGGGGCTGTCTCTGGCTATTTATAGCATAGCTTTTCCTAATTGAAGCAAATCCAGATTCTCTTCGCGAGGCATCAAGCCGATCCGGTCTCCCTTGTGCACCTAGGAACTCTACCGAAAACCCCTTATTGTCCAGAAGAGAAGAATATCCCTTGAGTGGCAAGGTTCGTGCCCTTCGAGATGCCAAGTCAACAAGGCCCCCACTGTTGTTCAGAAAAAGAACAACGTTGGAACAGCCATTGTTCTTTGAGCCCGTTGGTCAAGAAACGGTTCTCACCCCCCTTGTTGTTCAGAAAAAGAACAACATTAAAACAGCCATTGTTCTTCAAACCCGTTCGAAAAGAAACGGTTCTCACTCCCCCCTGTTGTTTAGAAAATAAACCACATTAGAATAGCCATTGTTCTTTAAGCCCGTTCGTTAAGAAACGGTTCTCGTTCCCAAGACATCACGTCAGGATAATTAAATTCCACCTTTTCAACGTTCTTCAAGAGAAGGCTTGGTTACAACAATAACCTCCATTGTTCATCTAGAACATCTCCCATATCTTGTTACAAGGATCGCTCGTACTTCTGAGACCCACTTCGCTCTCACTCCTCGAAGACAGTCCTTCCTCCCTCGTTAAGGAAAACCCCCCGAAGAACCCCTTCTCTTGAAATAGCCAGTTGGACCAAAGATTCCTTCCCATCGCCTTCCTCTGCACGACAACCTTCAAATTACGTAAGCTAAGCATTCCCTTTAATCATTTCACCTTTTGTCAACGCAACTCTGTGCTTTATACGGTTTAGCAAAGCACTCCTCTTTTTATTTTTTTGCCGTTTTAAATCTCCCTAAATTTTAATCCTCAGATTAGTCAGATATTCCCATGACCCTTCTCATTTCCTGTGTTTCTCCCATTTTTAATCTCAGTCTATGCAAACATTTTTCGTGTGTTGTTTGATAGTTTAATTAATAAAACTCTATTTTATTAATGGTAGCCATATCCTATATCCTTGTGCCCCGTTCCACTTCTTAAGTATATTAAAGATAAATAAGTATCTCCAGGCCTTCCCCCTTTTTGAACTAACCTCAGTCATCAGATTACCACGCACTCGAAATAAAGAATAATCCCCTCAACGAATAGTTATATATAGTATATCGTCGGGAGCCTATTCTACGACACTCATAATGATTCAGACACTAGGGTTTAAATCACAAAACTTACAATAGCTTTAAACCAAATGATTGTAATAAATGTATGTATAGTAAATTACAGATGTAAAATAAGCATGGCTATAAGTTATACATGTCCATTTTACATGTAAGGATGGATAAAATTTCAAGTTACGTGCAAAAGAACATAATATATATTCCAAAATTATGGTTGCCAAAATGATCCGGTATAATAACACAACAGACGGAGTTGAGATTTATAATGATATAAATTAATGAAAAAAAATTGGTTCGGTCGTTTAATATATTATTAATAAGTACGAGTATGTAAACCTTTTCTCTTAATATACAGCCACAGGAGAGCACTAATGAAGATATTCTTCTGGTGTTATCTTTCTGCTTCCTCGTATAATATTAACCTAAGTTCTTCGACGGTTCTTGGGGTTCTCTCATCACCTCTCCCTCCTTGTGTCTTCCAAGAATTCACACGGATTGATGTCTGGGCTCTGAGCAGGCCAGTCCATGATACTCGTAGTAGTTACTTCCTCCTGCTCCAGGAAATTCCTTACCAAATTTTCCCTGTGGCAAGGTGCATTATCCTGCTCTCATACGGTGCCCAGCATGAACTTGCACAATTTTTTCATACACTTAAGAATTCACTCTACCCTACAAGCAGACAAGTAGGCAGTATCTTCCACCAAAATCATGCCCTCCCACCATGAAGCGTCCTCCAACCAACTAAACGAGGCTCTTTATGAGGTCACAGAACCAAACAAATTATACTTCGATTCATTGGTACCGGGTATTTTGGATCATTGATCTTTTGTCCATGGAACGTGCTTTTGGTGAAGAATATTCGATCTTCCTATTCCTTAAGGCTGATCAATCACTTGACTCCTGTTGTGATACAGGCGGTGTGCTACTGTTTTGTCTTCCTGTACACGCTAATGCCTATAGTTTAATTTACTGCTCGCAAAATCGTTGATGCTCTCTTGTATCGCTCCTCTTTTGTGATACGCAAGATGGTTTGGTCATCTCTTAATTGATATTTTCCTAGACCTATACAGTAGAAATTCAATTGATACATGAAACTTTGTTATCTTAACTTGATATAATATTATGTACAACAATTTGGGGGCTTTTAACCCCTTCAGCTATAGCTGTAATGGAGAGATGATCCTCTTCACAACTAGCTCCTGGATATAGGCAGGTGTAGTAGGTCCCATAGGCATGTTTGCTGCTCGGAACTTGACAAGGGAATGACTGAATGTGCAAAAATATAATGGAAGTATGTTACTCCACTAAATTAGTTGGTTGTCTCAAAGATAATACTAATAAGATTACGCTGTCCAGATCATTTTGACGACCATAATTTTGGAATAAAAATGCTCTTCTGTGCGTAACTTGCCGTTTCATCAATTTTAACATCTATATTGCCTATTATACATGAACAACTTATAGACATGCTTATAATGTGTTTGTAATCTATCGTGCATTACTTACCATAATTTGGTTTGATGTAACAGTAAGTTTGTGATGGAAAAAACATTGTCCGAATCATTATAGCAGTGGTACCAAAGGTACCACATGATTGCAATCCATTCATTCTACCCTAAGTAAACTTATATTATTTTCACGTAACGCAAATATTTTAATCTCGCAATTTTAAACTCATTCAGTATATTTCGCACTGCAATAGGGTTACTCTAGCCTTACATAAATTTCCACTACGCAAATTGACATGTCTGCAAGTTGTTCGCTTCTCACAACTGCTAACATGATTTAACATGCCTGTATCTTACGCCCTCATAAGCCATTAATGGCTCTTAATATTTTTCGAGGCCAATAATGCTGTCGGCTATAATTACGATTTCCTGTCACAATTTAGTCTCATTTTTAGATGAAAAATATTGTAGTTGCTTTCCGTGTAAATGGAGGATGTCTCCTCCCTAAATACGAGTTTGAGATATTGGTTATACGAACCACGTTAACTCATTCTAATTTTGCGGTTTAGGTACCAAATGGATCCCTATTAAATGAAAAATTAAAATTTATACATTTAGCGGTAAGGTGACACTCTTTCTTACACTAATCTCTACACTTATCCATATGCTTGATTTATTTAACTCTATGTCTGTATTTTTCTCTTTGCCACGTTACGACAAACGACCGCGTTGGCGAATGAATGAACGGATAATGAGGTAGCTTCTACTATCATTTTGAAACTTAAAATCTCTTAAATTTCTTAACTTAAAAAAGAAAACGACATAAATTATCAAGACTCTCTTGAAATTGCCTCTCTCCCTCCCAAGTCAGATGTAATCATAGCGTCAATTTCATCATAGCATCCAATTGAACTGGGATTAATTTTTGAATGGATGAGTGCGAATTAAAAGAGGTTTTTGCTCTATAAATGGCCCTATTTTCTCAATGGCTGCCATTCTCTTTTTTAATGATAGTTTTATGAGGGTTGTGGGCAAAAGCAAGTTTTAGCGGTTTCTAATTGCAGCCTTTTATTTCTTCCAAATGACCTCATTTACGGATTGGGCGGAGGGCTCTTGTCTCCGTCCACGCAGAATCGAAATTACACCGCTTCACGTAATTCCAGGCTAAAATGTGAACGAAATAGGTTCTAATTCAAACTTTAGAGTACCACTGCGCGCTGAACAAATCAATTTATTGTCCCGCGGGTTCGAATGCGCCTTTCAGAGCCTCGTATTAGGATTTACCATGAATAGTGGTTGCTTCCTTTTTATTTATTTTTTCAAGATTTTTATTTTTATTTATTTTTATTTTTTATTTGTTTTCAATATTTTTTTATTTCTACATTTTATTTTTTTAATCTCCTTTCTTACATTTCATTCTCTGTGACTCCATTTTAATCCTTTTCACTATTTTGATTTCTATTAATTTGTTTTAATTCCTTTTCACTCTTTTATATTGCTTTTGACATTTCTGTTCATTTCAAGTCTTTTTATTCTTTGCACTTGTTTAATCTCATCTGATATTTTTTATTATTTATATATTTTCATTTATTTTCACTCCATTTACTTTCCTTTGGTTCCCTAGCATTGACATAAATTTATTATGCTTCATTTCTTTATACTTATTTTAATTGTTCTATTTAATTTCATTGTACTCTTTTTCATTTGATTTGTCTTTTATATTCAATTGCCTCTTTTTTTTTTATTCGATCTTCATTCTATTCACTCTCATCAGAGAACAGTCGGGCTTGGAAAGATGGCATTAAACCTCTTGAAAATTAGACTTTGTTATTTGCTTGGACCATTGGGGAATCCACCAAGTTAGGCAAGTATTAAATGAATTGGATTTACGCCCTCTCTCACTTTTATTTGCATCTATCTTGGCATGAGAAATCATATAAGAACCACGGAGAGAAGAAGAAACACAAAAAGTAAAAATAGAAAAGATAAAGTTCGATATAACATGATACATAAGACAGCAATTATTGTCATAGAAGGACCTATATGGAGCCTTCATGGAAACTCTTTACGGAATACAATTACTTAATATAGCAATTTTGTACCTACCTCCTTTCGAAGCTTCAATATTCCTTTTCGAACCCTCTCCCGTGGACCCCCTAGTTTGCTAAGGAGTAATCTTGGTGTATAGGCTTTCCTTTCACCAGCCTAAACCAATGAAGGAGCTTGACCTCTATCCCTATCTGAGCCACCCTAGGGTAGATCGGCCTAGGCTAAGTAGGCGGCGCCTCTACTTATGCAATCTCAGAGGCCCTTCAAAGTCTCCCCAGTAGATGCAGGTTCGGAGGGGCTCTCCCATTATCTCCTTGTGCAGAGTTGCCTTCCTGCAAATCTAGTCTAATGCCGAGCCCCATATACTTATACTGGGATCTTTGAAGTTTCTCTTACCATAAAGGGTGCTTCTACCTCTCCAAGCGTGAGAGTTTCGGAAGTTTCTCACTTACTTCCTTTGGGATGGTTGCCTCCAAGCGACGCTCAGCTTACGGAATGTTTGTTTATGCTTTCTCAGCCACCTGCAAAGAAAACAGCGAGTCAAGGGACGCGCCCACCCCATTCCGATAGTGGTAGGTGAACCACCTCAACTCTTTTAAAGAGGTAAGGCGAAGGTGTCATCATCTGGGTATTGCCAAGACAACTCCTTGTTCCGAGGCTTTTAACATTAATTGGAGCCGTCATGCCTCCTCCTTCTCCTCCTATCTTCCCTTTACGGTTGCTCTGGGGACGGATAGGTCGGCTGCCCTTTCGACAAGCGACCAGATCACGACTGGCAAGTCAGGCCAGAAGGCGCTATTAATCGGTGAGAGTGAGAGAAATAGCAAAGTCACAAAAACGATGAGCAGACAATCGATTATGTCTGGGTAAGTCATTCAGAGACTAGCTAGCGTTTTGTGTCCGCTAGCTTCTAACCTTTCTAGTTATTCGCTCTGTAAATGAAAGAATGTTAGCCATAGGCCGCATGCTCCATCAGAGGAGAGCATTACCTAGTTTAACTAGGAGAGAGAATAAGGTGCCACGTTTCTCGGATGGGAGACTTCGGGAGAATGCCTCGGTCCCTTGCGAGATAACCATGAATAATGTCTTTTGGACAGTCAATGGATAGCCAGCGACTGTGAAGCCGCACTATAGCATGAACTTCGTGAAATGAGTTGACTACTCTTTAGAAGACATCGCCAAAGAAGTGGCTGAACATGATGTCAAATTTGAATGTGTTTGGATGAAACGTGGGAGGGGACCTCGTCACCCAGCCCTACACATTTCATTACGTTTAATTGTGAGGGGATCTATGAATCGTTGCGTGATGATAGGTATCGCTACAACGTTAATTCATTTGTGCAACTGACGCGGAAGGATTGTGGTTTGGGTGTTCTCAGACTCGATTCTGGAAGCGTTGATATTCCCTAGGCTTTAGCCAACGTTCTAATTATTAGAGAGAGAAACCACTTTCTCAAAATTGAGTAACAAACCCTCCGCACGTTCCCTGAGGCTCTGGAGAATTGCAAATGTTGCTTAACCACAGCCGACTGGAACGATCATCGTATAGGCTATTGATTAGCTTCTTTCATACTTCTCCTTCTCTTGTGTAAGTGCTTATGTCCTAAATTCAAGCCAACACCAGAGTAATACGTCCATATTGAAGGAAAGGGGGTGAACTTCAATGATCCAACCAAAACGTTTAAGGGGTGATAAACCTTTCTGCAACCTTCTGGCAAAGTTTGAAAAACAATGTCATAAACCGGCATTGTAGAGCGAGGGTATATCTCGACAAGAAAACTTAAAGATATGCTGTTCACGAAGTTGCCATTGATGGTCATTCTTATCTTTATGCGAACTTCTTTGTCTATTCGAGGGACTTCGGCCAATATTGAAAGAGCCGATTAGTGCAATTAATTACTAATTAAAAAGAGAAAAGTTGCCTTATAAAATGTGAAATCGCATTTAATGCAAAATTATCAGTGACCAGCAAAAGGAATATGGAATAAGAAATAAAGCAAACAAGAAAAAATAAATGTGGTCGGCGCGTAACACTGACCATAAACTACCACAACCGCACCCACTCCCACTCCTTTTTTATGTTCTATCAATCAAATGGCCGCCTATCATTTAGCCAACGCCAGCAACGTCCTATGAGGTGTAGCATCTCGTCCCGTCAGGTCTTATCTCATGGCTCAAGACCTTCCGCACACACGACCCGCTCACATAATCTCTGTTCACATCTATTATTACCATTATCATCTACTTCGTCCTACTTAGCCCTTTCTCTCTCACACATTCACATAATAAAGCCAGCTTTTAAGCGGTCTTCCGACAATTGTACACCTTGTCCAAAATAGTATGATTTATCCTAGACTAATCTAACCTAGCATAACAGAGAATGTGTAGTATGGCCTATCTTAGCCTAGAAACCATAGTAAGGCTTAGTATAGCTTAGCATATAAGGATAGTAAAGCTTACCATAGTATAGCTTATCATAGTATAACCTAGCCTAGAATAGTATAGTATAGTATATCCTAACCTAGTATAGTTTAGAATTGTTTAACATAGTATAGCCTATCCTATCCTCGTATAGTCTAGGCTAGCCTAGCGCACTATAGCCTATCTACCATAGCCTACCTTACCCTAATCTATCTTAGAATATATAGTATAAGCATAGTATAACCTACGCTAGCATAGTATATCCTAGCTTAGCATAATATATCCTATCCTATTCTAGCATGGTATATCTTGGCATAGCATAGCCTATCATACTTTAAACTAGCCTATCCTAGCCTATGCTAGCTTAGCATGGTTCATTATAATCGAACCTAGTCTAGCCTAGTATAGTCCAGCATAAGCTTGCACAACATAGCATGCCCTTGTATAACCCAATCTAGTACATCATAGCATAAAATAGCATAGTATACCCTAGAGTACCCTAGTATAGCCTACCTATTATAGACTTGCATATACAGTGGCGGCAACAAAAAAAGTGACATGTGACAATTCGGGGAAAATGAAACAGAAAAATGTAACTTACATATTTTATTATGAATATTTCATGAAAGTTAATACTTGGTCATGTTGCCCTTGCACTTGATGACCATTCTGAGTCGATTGGGCATTGATTCAGCGAGGTTTGCGAAGTAGGTGGGGTCGATCGTAACCCAGATCTTCTTCAGTGATTCTATCAGGTCCTTGATGGTGCCGGATGCTGTCTCTTGAACTTTGGATTTCATCAGATTCCAAGCATTCTCAATAGGATTTAGGTCCGGGGAATTACCAGGCCACTCCAAAACACTAATATTATTATCATTGAAGAACCTTTTTACTAACTGGGACCTGTGAGCAGGGGCACCATCATGCATGAAAAATTCACACCGATGAATTTCCCAAAATGGCAGCATGTGCTGCTTCAAAACTTCGAGATAGTTAGTCCCCCTCATGGTTACATTCTTGGGAAGGAAGTACAGACCTCCTCTGCCCTTGTTTCCACTAAAGGCACCCCACACCATCACACTATCAGGGTGCTTCACAGTTTTCACGGTATATTTTGGGTCATACCGAGACACATTGCTGGGACGACGCACGATCTTTGACTCTCCTCTGACCAGCCTAAAGGTGCTCTCATCACTGAACATCACCTTCTTCAAATGGGCAGCTGTCCAATGTTTATAGGTCTTGCAAAAATTGAGCCTTTTCATCTTCATAGCCTTGGTAAGAAGTGGCTTCTTGGCAGCGCGGCGAGCCGGTAGGCCTAAGTCTTTCTGTAAGCGATGACGGATGGTCCTGAGGGCGACGTTCTGGAGAAGGTCTGGGTGTTTTTTCTTGATTGAAGCGGAGGTTACAGAAGGGTCTGACATCACTTCACGCCTTAGGATATTATCAGTCCTTGGAGATGTCTTCCTAGCTGCACCAGTGCCCTCCTTCCTCTTTGGTATGGTACCTGGTGGCAATAACTCAGCTGCCCGTTTTAGGCGATAAATCGTATTTCTTGAGGTTCCTAAATCTGCTGCTACATCAATAAAAGACTTTCCCTGCTCTAATAGGGTCAAGGCACGGCTTTTCTCTGTCATAGAAAGCTTTTTCCGCCCCATTGTATCCACTTGCACAGAAGTTATAGCACGTCAAATGTAGGCACGAATGCAGGAAATCAGCACGCTGGAGCGTTGTACACCAAAACCTCACTGTACGAGCTCAAACGAGACAGTGAGTTCCAATAAAGCGCAGTTCTGTTGTCTTAGCTCAGGAGAGTCATCCACTCGTGGCATAAGCCCCGCCCCTTTTCATTGGCTTGTTGGCAAGTAAAATCGTGAAAGCGATTTTATGTATCGATTTCTATTGCCAATATTCAATGTCACTTTTTTTGTTGCCGCCACTGTATAGCCTAGCATAGTACAAATATCCTAACCTAGGCCTGGCTTATCAAAGTATAACCTAGCTAGACATAATTTAGCCTAGCTTTGCAGAATATAACCTAGCCTAGCTTAGCGCACCTTAAAATTGTATATTAAAACTTAGTCTAGTCTAGCTTAGCTTACCTTAGTCTAGTATAGCCTTGCTTAGTATAGCCTAGCTTAGCCTAGTTCACAGGAGCCTAGCCTAATATATTTTATACTATCCTAGCCTAGTTAGCATATATTTTAGCCTAGACTAGCATAGCCTGGTATAGTATATGATAGCCTACCTTTACCTACCATACCCTAGCCTCGTTAGTATAATATACTATAACATAGTATTGCCTATCCTAGTCGAGATTATTATATCTTAGCCTAGGCTTGCATAGCATGCATAAATAACCTAGCTTAGTCTACCCTAGCAAAGTCTCGCTTATCCTAACTTTGTATAGCAAAGCCCAGCCTAGTGTAGCATAGCTGAGTATAGCGTAGCCTAACCTAGCCTACCATAACGTTGCCGAGCATAGTATAGCTGTTAATGCCCTGCATATCATAGTATAGCTTATCTTAGCCTAGCATACTATAACCTAGCCTATCATTGACTATCCTAGACAAATATAGACTCTACTATCCCCTCATACCCTAGTCGAGCAAAGCTTATTATTCTCTAGCCTAACATACTATATGCTTTCCTAGCATAGCATATTATATCCTAAATTAACATAGTATATCTTATCCTTGTACATGATATCTTAGCATAACATAATAAGCCCTAACCTAGAATAGCCTAGCATTTTATAGCCTATTCTAGTCTAGCAGAGTATCAGCCGTAAAGTGATGATGTTATTGCCAAAATAAAATAATTATAGGTCTAATCTTGGGAGGACTTCGGGAATTATACCATTCGAAAGGAAATGTTAAATAACATAATAGTTTTAAATTATTCACTTATAGACTTTTGGGAGGAGACCGGCCTTCTCCCCTTTAATGAACTAGTTTTTTTTTGTTATTGTTGTTTTCTTTGTAGGTCACACGCTCCTGCGCCAGGGGAAGGAGGACCTCCCCCCGACGCCGTAGCTTGCTTCCTAATTGTTGCCATCTTCCCTTTTTATCGTTGTTGTGTTTTTATATTATTATTTTAAAGTAGCCTAGTGCTAGGCTGTCGTGATTCCGGCGACTTATGCACAAGTGGGCAATCGCCAGATAGGCCCTGAAATTTAAAAAATAGTTAGAATCGGCCGAATATTTATGATGTTATTGCCAAAAGAATATAATTCCCGGGCTAACTTGGGAGGACTTTAGCAATTATAAATTGCGAAAGAGAATGTAAAACAACATAAGAATTTCAAATTTCATTTAAATCGTTGCGATAGTAACCGTGTTATTACACAATCTTTAAAAAAGCAAATTGGGGACCGACCAACATAGTGAGATGTAGAGTTGCTCGCGACTAGACTCGCACGCAACTAAAAACATCACTTACCCCAATCGTTATCACTAAAGCTATCCATTACCCACCAAGTAACCCTATCAACTTTTCCATTGGCTCTGCTTTCAGTTAGATTTTTCTTTCATACTATTGTCATACTCCAGCATGCTCTCATCCGGCTTCCTGGCACATTTCATACCTGGACCATTTCAAGCATTTAGTATAATACCCCAATCGCTCTCGAACATTCAAATACCATTTAAAGCTTTGCAGTCACAATCTTATCTATCAGCAACCACTACCATTCAAGACATATCCAACATTCCTAAAACTTCATGCTTGTTTGAAAGTACCACCACGGACTCTAATATATATACTCTTTTCTGCACCTCTTCATAGATGCCCAGCTAAGACAATTATCAGTATTTATAAACCCTGCAGACACCCCCACAAGTCATTAGCATACGACAACATGCTCATCACACCTGTATTTTTCATTACCATTCGCCCTTATCTCAGTTGTCCATCCAATAAAATATTAAACAACAATGGCAACATCAAACAACCTTGCCTTATTTCTTTATACAGTTATGTCAAACCACTTACTCTCAGCATCTTTTACCCGAACTCACGTCTAACTTCCAACATAAGTAGACATTATACTATCTAATAGCTTACTACTCGCTCCCTACTATCCCATATTCTGCGATAATGTTTCCCTATCTACAAGATATTTAGCATTCTCCAGATCCATCAACCTAGCATTCACTCTTGAAGTGTGTTAGCGTAAAAGCCAGCATACGTTGAAAAATAATAGGTTATTTAAGCATAATACAATTTCACTCATTTTGGTGCCCAACATTTTGAAATTCATGGTATTACCAGAGTTTGATTAAATTAGCTTGTATTAGAACTAGAACAGTTTGAGGTATCCTAAAAATCTTTTTTATGTCATATTCAAAGCAACATTAATATTTTGGAAACCAAATATGTAGGTAGTTGTTAGGAGAGGGAAGTAATTTGACAGGGAAAAACTTGGTGTACCCTGTTGACCCTTATCCTCTCTTTGTTTCAGTTTCTTTCGTTTGGAAAAAGACCCAGAAGCGAGCAACTTTGAGAGGTATGACACAGATGGCAAAGTTAGAAAGATTGTTAACTTTGTGTGTTTTAAAGTGATGAAAATCAGCAAAAGACTGAAAACTATATCATATTATTAGTCTTCTATTATTTTTTACCATTTCCTAAGATATTTGAAAAAAAAGTAATGCGATAAGGATTCCACTTTTCTAAATGTCCATCGTTTTTCTTCATGATGCTGAGGGTTTCTTTAGTTAAAAGGTAAAGCAGGTAAGGAAGACATTTATTAAACATTTCGTTTTTGTTTCTATAGTAGAAGATACAAACAGGCTACCTACAATAAGGTATATAATATATTTGGACGAGAAAAATAGTTTTTCAAGTAAATAATAACCGTGATGAATATTACTAAAGTGCCGTGGCCTGATAAAACCAAACCCATCCAGTTTTAATAATTAGGATACGAAATGTTAAAATTTTTTTAAATCTATTGGGGAAGGAATAGTTTTTAATGGGTTTGAAGAGGCAGATTAACGCCAAATTAAAAAAAGGAATTGGCTAATCCTATTAACTTTAGGCCAATTTCCTCTACTTCGGTCGTTGGTAAATGTTGAATTCCATCTCAACATGAAGTACGGTACTGCAACGAAACATTACACACAACCTAGAATTGAATCAAGCTCAAGTTAATATATATGGAAAATTGAATGTGAAAATACTGATATGTATACATCATGAACATTTTGAACCCATTATCTGCTCAAGAAAAATGGGCTCGAGCCAATGAAGTTTCCCAAAAAGGTTTATTCCTCAGAGATCTTCAATATAAACATAAGGAAGAACATCACAAAGGAAATGATTGAACAAACAAAATCAATGAAGAAAGAAAGACGAAGACACATATAGAGATGAAACCCTCTCAGAAACTAGCAGAGAGGAATCCGCTCAGAAAACGAGAGTAACAAAAGAAAGCACATAAGAAACACCGGTTCCTTCATCCTCAACCTCCCGAGAAGAGAACGAAAGAAAGAAAAATTGCTAAATCCAACCGCCCGAGACTACCAAGAACAGGAAACTAATGAAACCATTATCATGGATAGGCGGAACTTAAAATTTTACAGATAAATACAAACGGATGGAAAGATAAAGTATACATTTACAGAAATAGTTTTTTAGAAAATTAGACTTGGATATAATACTAACGCAAGCACATGGAATAACTTAGAGGTAAAAAGGAGGAAGATATGGAACTATAACCTCATAGCAACTAAACCTTTAAGAGAGAGATTCGACGGAGTCGAAATTCCTGTTAAAAGGACCAGGGCTACAAGACGCAAGAGGGACTAATAGAATCCTACGCTACATCAGCAATTGAAGTAGAACTGAAGAGTCTCATCATAGCAAAGGGATATTGAACTTCAAAGAGGCACGGACTCCAAATCGTAACTTCACAAGATTTTACAACAAGAGAAAACCAGCCATTTTTTATGGGAGACATAAACGTGCATGGCACAGACATTGGATATACAAATAAAAACAGTGGGATAAGCACCTGAAGTGGATGCTAGATAGGGAAATGATACAAAGGCTATTTACGTATTTTCCAGCCTACATCAAAATCAACTTAGCATCAAAACCAGATATCTGCATATCGAACAAACTTTAGCCTGAACAATAATTACTACCTAGAAACAATGCATATTCCACTTAGCGATCATATAGGAAAACTGCTAACAGTTAACCATCTCCTTTTACAAAAACCATTAAAATAATGGTATACCTATCCTCAGACATACTAGGGAAATATGAAGAGATCCTACAAGAGTATGAACCGCAGATACTCATCGAAGTGACACAAGAAGAAATTGACGAAGAGCTAAAATGTAATAGAAGCATTGATCGGCACAGACAATGAGATAATCCGCCAAAGAACTAAGAAAACCATCCAGAACATCAGATGGTAACCTGAAATGATTGACAAAAGCGTGGAAATAAAAATGAATTCAGAACAGATATATAAAAACGAAGCAGCCAGAGAAAGATATAACAATCTAAGAAGGAAAAAAAAGCTCACGATGTTAAGCATTATAAAACAAGATTAACAGTGGAATCCACTAATTTACCAGATGGACGAACATTATCGTTTAGGAAATGGGTGAATAGGATAAAAGACAACCCAACCAAGCAAAATATAAGAATTGAGGATGAAATACAAGCCATGCAAGGGAAATATATGAATTAATGATGCAAGAGGAAAAAACTAGAAGGCGACGTTGAAAGATTATTTAGAGAATACTGGAAGAACGCTGTTGAGATCAATGAGGAAGAAAGAACCCATCACCACCACTTTGTTGACATAAATATGAACACCAACGGAGGAATTGATGCATCATTGCGATTGAATATCTCATAATAACAAAAACGAACTTTAAAAGAAAGGACCAGGGACTTCAGTACTCACAATGAAGAATTAGGTAAAAACGCCTAACAAAATCATGGAGGAGATTAAGAACGTTTTTAATGCCTGCCTAAACAGGCTATTTTTCCGCTGGCCTGAAAGTAGCACAAATGATTTTCATTGCCAAAGCTGGAAAATCATCTTATCAAGTAGAAAAATACCGTCCAATTGGGCTACTGAATTTGTGCGTTAGGGATATGAAAAGATCTTAAACCACAAACTTGATCAACACCTCGAGGAAATCAATATATATAACGAGCGCCAATTCTGATTCGAAAAAAAAGGCACTCTGCGTAATAATAGGAAAGTAAGCCAAGGCAGAGCGCTAAAAGATGAGAGTAACTGGTATGCAGAGACAAATCTAATATTTCGATAAGGTTCGGCAGAGGGTCATCCAGTGCAAATTAAAACAACTAGGAATTAACAATCAACTTGAAAAGAAATATCCGGCAACTGTCATCAATTGATATCCGTATCTAGAAATAGACAGTGACCATAGAGAGCGTTTTGAGCTTGAAACCTGCGTTCTCCAGGTTGGGTATTTGAGTCCAGCATTGTATGTGATCTACACCACAGACATCGCCCCACCAGCAAACAAATGATGTATGAACATAGACTTTGCGGATGACATAACAAGGGATTGTTTTACCGTGCAGGTTTGGCCAATTTCAAGCGAAAACAACGGTAGAAGCACAAAAAAGAATCAATTATTTCGAACAGAAATTTAAGACTAGCATGCATCGAGAGGAATTCAAGATTATACCAGTCTAAGGAAAAGATAGCAGAAATTATCGCAAACGATGAAAGATATAAATACTGTAATGAATTTAAAGTGCTGTACTTAAAAATAAATAAATCTGGTTACAAGAAACACATAACTAACAGAATTTTTAAAAAAGTTAAAAATGGACTTAAATTACTATATAAGATAAGATCGCTCAGTCAACAGAACAAGGAGAAAATCAACCAAACATAATCCAGTCCACACTAATCTATCCGCCAAGAGGCAGCCTCCTAATGTTGCAGAGAATAAAAAAAAGCAATGTATCTCATAACGAACACGATAAGGATAAAAGAAGAAGAGTGAAAGACCTGAATAGCGAAGCAGAAAATTATTCACTAGAGAAGATAATAAAGAAAATAGAGAAAACAGTCATGGAAAAGACAGGTGATGAGTGAGATTGGTGAAGAACTAGACAATCCAATAGTACATAAGGGCTAGGCGGAAACTCAATAGACTATTCCAAAGTAGCATAACGGCAAAGGACAGAGAAGAAGATAACAGAGTAAATATAACAGGCTACGATTATCTATAGATGGAAACCGAACTATAACTTGCCGATTATTGCTCAAACGAACAAAGTTACTTCGAAAGCAAATGAACAAATTAAGAATATCTAATGAAACAACAAGGCTGCCCAAAATTCATAGTAAAAACACTGAAAGAGCTAGACCATAACGAATACCCCTCAAAGTGAAACAAGAACAATAAAATTACCAGAAAGAGTCATACAAACTAACAAGGATTTAAACGCCTAACACAATAAAACACTAAAATAACAAATAAATTAACCTCCCTGCAACTCTCTATCTTCTTTTTTTTTATCCACTACTTTACTACTGTCTCTTTCAACGGGCTATACATACAAACATGTGACAGGTGATACACACCAGTGCATTAGCACCGCGTTTAGATTTAGTGCCAAGATCGAATCGTTCAAATATCAACTCCCCTTTCTAGTTTCTCACTATACAATCACTCACTCCTCTCACACTAAACTTGCCCCTCTACCTTTGCCTCTGGACACATTGCAGAAGGTGAAAGGGGAAGCTGAGGAGTTCGGGATTACCTCCTCCTGTTCCGTAAGGAGGAAACATAGGAAGGCTCAGTCGCTCTAGGCTTTTGCTCTCTCACATCTTTTCTTCTTAACTTATCTAAATCACATACCCATCCGTAGTGGACTTTAGAGCTTTTTAAACAATTACTATTTATTTAAATAATGACTAATTATCCTTAAATAAATATATTTAATCCGTTTATTACGTTCCTTTACGGAGCCTTTACAATATTATTTGAAAAAATTTAATTATATGGAATTTGCATAGTCATAAAATATAATTATGTTTGAACTCTTTGCAAAAGAAAGAAATTCGAATTAATGCAAAAAATAAATTATATGCATATCAACTCTACCTCCCATTTTTCTATCTACTCTACATATTCACTCTAGTCTTTTACACACAAAGAGAGAAAAGTACGTTAAACGGCAGACTGAGGAAAATTGGTGAAAATCCATAGATGAAAAATAAGGAGAATTTCTCCCCTATACACCTCTGTCCCACACATTCACCACATACGACAGTCCCTTCCAGCCATACCATCCATACTATTACTGGTAGAGAAAAGATGGAGGAGATCGTAAAAAACGTGAGTGCATAGAGCAACAAGGGAAACTTACCATCTTCCTCAAGCCCAGTCAACGAGTTCAATCAAAGCTAGGGTACACTTGACACTCTTACCAGGAGAATCTGTTCCTCTTCCTCGTAGCAGGCGTAACAATCACACAAGGTACCTATCTCCTTGGGAGATAATCAAATTGAGTTGAGTCGGATGTTCTCAAAGAGTCAAAGTCGATAAAACACGTCTACCTCCCACTCCAATTGCAATCCTCCAAGAAGGCCCCTAGAAAAGAAATATCTATCTGATATCTACAAATAAAAGTTAGCAGATGCAAGATAGAAAAAAAAATGTGCAAAGAACTTACAGGATTGCATACAAAGTTTGTCCCATAAATAATATTTATTCAAGAAACTAAACACATTACTTACTCTTCGCTGGTACGAATTCCATATATGCATAGTTTTATATATGTATTTAAAACTTCGTATATAATCTTGTATAATTATTTCTATGATGAATAAAGAGGATAAAAAAGAACATTTTTTCACGTATGGGTATTCGATATTGCTGACTCGTCTTTAGAGGACCAAAAGTGTAAATTTCGGCCAAAAATGTCCTTTTTACAAAAAATAATCATTTGAACATAAAAAAGCATTGAAAGTATTAGAGTTATCCCAAGGCCCTATAGATCATTCAGGCCTGGGTTTCGAACGACGATTTTATGATGACGTCACATATGGAGGTGGTGTCGCAGGTACTCGGTTCTCTCGACATTGTGAAAGTGGTTGCTTAATGCGGTTGTAGCTGTACGTTCGTCATTAACTTTATTTTGTTTTTAGTGAAAGTAAGGAATTATGATAATTAACATTGGAAGTCAAAATGTTCCAAGAAAATATCAGGGTGAATTAATTGGCAGAATATTGTAGAGAGAGTTGGGTATCTAGCTTAGGCTATGTACTATGCGCAGTAACGCTGTTAGAGTTTATGTGACCTTGAACTATAGCAGATATTTCAGGAGATGAAATGATCTTACAAACAAGAGAAGTTCTCCCATTATATTTTGTCGTGGTATCTTAAGTGTATACCTTAGCAGCTGCGAAAGCAATTACACTCAGGAGGCAGGCGGCTGAACCGAGCTAATGAAGTGGGAGAGTAAGTCTTTCCTGGGTTCGGGAGAGTTCAAAGCAATTAAATCTAGGCGAGTGCTAAAATGAAATAATAACTCAGTGGATAAATGCTTGACTTGGTCAGAATGGAAAGTAATGGAAAAAGGGGATAATCTTTGGGAAGGAGTATAAAATGTGAAAATGCTTTTACCTTGTAGACTTGACTCTTTATAAGGGGGTCAAACCAAAGACCGGATTCTTACGGAGTGAGATAACCTTGACTGTGGCCAAAATTCACGACAATTAGTCTAGCTGACGAAATCTTCTAACACCGAGTTTCGACTCGAAACGAAGAGTATGTATACTTGCGAAAAGCGTGCGGTACTCTTTCATGAGTAACGGGAGACCTCAGGTTAAATACTCTGTTGGCTTGCTCGCTAGAAGAACTCAATGGCATGGCAGTCCCAGGTGAATATAGTGGCGCCGTTCTTCTTCTACCAAGACAAGATAAGACCTTGAGAAGACGGCGGCGATCCTGGCCTTAAGGCATTGCGGTTAGTTGGAAACTCATGTCTGTGGGGATTAGTATGTCCGCGGGGCATGGGAGTCCCTGTGAAGGCATCTCAGAGGGGGATCAGCCGACGTAAGCAAACACAACTGTGGACAGTTGCGTTGGCTGTTCCCACGCGAGGATTTCTTGGCTTCCTCGCTTTTTGGAATCCTGCTTAAGGCCAGGTGGCCTCAAGGTGGTCGTTCGAGGTCGCCCTCTCACATATTTCAATGTAACTTACTGTAGACTTAAAGAAAGTCGAAAGTTTAATTCATGTCGTTTAGGGTATAGGATTTGAAATAGAATTTTATAATAATATGCGCGTTTCAAGCGTGTTATCATCATTTTTAGATTCATTTAACATTGTGAATCACTGGCCAAATAATATTACAGCATCACAACCTATTCTATTTGGGTAATCACGCGGCAAAATAGGCCTTTATTTTTCTTATGTGTCAGAAACCTGCCATTTCTTTCATTATTTACTTCCTTTCCTCATTCCATATATCGCCCGTAATATTATCACGTTTTGGGATATTCTTTTCCAATACATTATAAGGTCCTTTTCTCGATTTATATATCAACCATTTTTCCCGTTTATTATAAATATTTAATCACTTCTGTTTGTCTTCTCTTATTCTCAATTTAATGCTCCACCGTATTTCCACATTTTTCTACCCTTCCTTGTAACTTCGATAAGTTCCCTTGCCATCTTGTTTTCCTGAATATAAATTTCATTTTAATTTGCTTATATACTCATTCTTGTTTTATATACTATAGCTATAGCCCTGTGAAGCTTTTTGTTTCTTCCATATTTGGGGCATTTCTCTGTTTGCATTCATTAATCTCACTCTCTTTTATCTTAGCTTTCAAACCTTCCTCAGCAGCGGGTTGATAACTTCTCTTCTAACTGTTGTGAATAATCTTTCATTGACTCATTGTTTGTTTTATAGCATTCATAACTTTCCCATATATTTCAAGATTTCTTTTTGTTTCATGAAGAATGTAGTTTTTATTAAATTTTAATCAGAGGATTTAAAAATTTATTTAATTTCATCCATATGCATGTTTTATAGAGATTTTACCAGCTTCTTAGTATCAAGTCATTATCAATTGTACTTTTTTCGCTCATCTCGGATCTATGTAGGCCTATAATCTCTAAAACATTTGAACTATTATTTAATATTATAATCCATACATTTCCATTCTCTTTATCTTATTTCATTAATTCTTGTTTTCATATCAGACAACTTGCCCATTTAAGTCACATCAAACTATGACATGCTTGCTTCTTGTGTTATGACTATATTAGTACTTAAAAACAAGATACACTTCTAACTTCATGGTATGGACTTGTATTTTTATTATTAAAGTCTTACATTTTACAGGTTTCTCCGTGATGGTGATGTGATCATTATTTCTCACCCAGATTCCCTAAGAAAGCCTGATTGTTGTGGTATAAATTCTGTAGGCTCTGAATATTCTGATGAAATCTTTATGACGGAAGCTTTCGCAACTGCAAAAAAGTGAGGAAGATATTATGAATGTTCTTCTCGATGAATCTTTTGTAAATACAAATTTTTTGTATAAAGGAAGTAAGCACCATTGTGTCTCAGAACATGAATAAAGGTGCTATAATACTGCAGGCATTCATGCTATATTCAATATTGTTAATAATAAGTACATTATAACTTTCTTTGACAGATCATGTGGTGGACATCTCGATTCTCGCTTACCAAATCCCAAAGACTGTAAAGTTCCCTCATTGTTTGTATTTGACTATGCAATTACTGAAATGTATAAAAAATAATTTGCTTAATAAAAAAAATATTAATTAAACTTTTGTAATTCTTTCACTCATAGATTTCCAAATTATAGAGGAAGCAATTACGTTGCCAATAAAAGAACCCTATTCAAAAGAGCGTAGTTCACATGAGAATTTAGCTTGTGGTTTGTCAGAGAAGATTCTGTTTCCTATACATTCTAAAAATAAATTTGCACTATGCTGTAAGACTAGTTTAAATATACGATGAGGAAAGTTTACTCCACTGAAACCTTTACATTCTAATATTTCAAGAGCTCTTGACTAAACGCGGTAAATATATTGGGAGGTGGCTTACTGCTTGGAAAGAGGTGATAGTACGTCCAAATGGGAAGGAGGAGGCTTCAGAGATGTAAGCTTTCTTGGGAAATCTTTGCCTTTGAACACAGCATATACTATGATAAAATTATAAGACTATCTCGCAAAGGAACTTTACTCCATTATCTATTATTAGCCAAGTTCCAGGTGTGATAGAACGAGTTCAGAGCTGCATTCATTTCAACTTCTATCACATTTTATTGAAAACCATGAGGCTACCCACGTGCATCTTCGATTCGAGGCTTAGAGTCTTATCAACAGCTACCGGACCCCAATGTTTAAACAAGGAGGTTATCGTCCCCCCCGTTCGCCCCCATACGCCGACCTCGCCAGATCGAGTTAGGCTTATGGACAGATAAGGCATTTTTCTCCGGCCCAGCTGTGCGTTCCCTCGAAGCTTCCACCCCATTCTCCCCCACGCCAAGGAGATGTCCTGGCTATTTATATGGAAACTTTACCACTAAGATGAGATTAGAGATCCAGATTTTCGTCGCGAAACATCACCACGACCCTCTCTCCCTTTGTGCGCCAAGGGACCTCGACCTCGAGATTCACCATCACTTGTCCAGAAGGAGGACAATATTCCTTGAGTGCCAAAGGTTCGAGCCTTTAGTGACGCCAAGTCCCCAAGGCATCCCCCCCCTGTTGTTCAAGGAGAACAGCATTAGAACAGCCATTGTTCGTTTTGAGCCCTTCGCCAAGAAACGGTTCTCATCCCCCCCCCCTGTTGTTTAAGGAGAACAGCATTAGAACAGCCATTGTTCGTTTTGAGCCCTTCGCCAAGAAACGGTTCTCATCCCCCCCCTGTTGTTCATGTTGAACAGCATTAGAACAGCCATTGTTCGTTCTGAGCCCTTCGCCAAGAAACGGTTCCCATCCCCCCCTGTTGTTCAAGGAGAACAACATTAGAACAGCCATTGTTCGTCTTGAGCCCTTCGCCAAGAAACGGTTCTCACCCCCCCTGTTGTTCAAAGGAGAACAACATTAGAACAGCCATTGTTCTTGAGCCCGTAGACAAGAGACGGTTCTCATCCCCCCCTTTGTTCAGAAGAGACCAACCTAGAACAGCCATTGTTCTTCAAGCCGTTCGTCGAGAAACGGTTCTCCTTCCCAAGACGCCTCGTCAGGATCCTTTTATCCCCCCCCCTTCGGCTGGAACTCGCTAGCGGACCGAAACTCCTTTGCGCCACCTTCCACTGCACCACTAGTGCCAAAGTTACGTAAGCCAAACTTCACCTTTGAGTATTGATGCCTTTTGTCAATTCTATCCTGTGCTCTAAATTGTTTATCGAACCATCCCATCTCTTTAACTCTATATTTGTTTTACCTTTTTTTTAATCCCTTAAATCCTTGGATTAGCCCGAGTCTCCACGACCCTTTCCATTCTGTTTATGTCAATATTTTCCGTTTTTGTGTATTGTTTATAGTTATTATTAATAAAACTCTATTTTATTAATGATAGCAATATTATTATCCTTGAGCTCAGTTCCACTTCTTAAGCATTTTGAAGATACATAATATCGGCCGCCAGACAGTAAAAACGCACTCTAGAGATAATTAAGGAAGTTCCCTCAACGAATAGTGATATATGGTATATCGTCAGGAGTCATTCTACGACATATATATATATATATATACTATTTAATTTGGTATCAGGTGTGTAAGGTTTAACGCTATATCTTTGCAAACACTGGTCTCAGTCGAGTAAAGCATAGTGTTATTCGTTATAATAATAGAATATAGTAGTTCCCTTTTGTTTTAACGATTGCTATCCCCCTTTTTTATTAACTTAAGAAGCTGGAGTAGCTCAAGGAACTGTTATAATAATTTGTTTGTATTTTTTTTTGTGATTTTAGTCAGTGGTTATTTAGATTGAGAAACCAAGTACGAATAGGTCAGTGCCCATATTTAGGTAGGCTAATTCTATAGAGGCATAATTCTTGTTGCAAGGAATTTTAGTTGGTTGACTAGTGCGCCCCCAAGTGCAAAGATGACTCAGTTTGAAATCTTTAAAGCGCAAGGAGAGTCCTGTGGACTTTCCGGAAAAGAACTAATTGAGTACATTCAGGAGGAGCAAAGAAGAGAAATACAACGCGAAGAAAGAGGGGAACGGATAAGACAAGCTGAGCTTCAGATTGAATTAGCTCGGATTAAAGCAGAAGTTCAAAGAAAAAAGGTAGAAAAAGAAAGAGAAAAAGAGGAACGGGGAAGAGTAATCCAACGAGAAGAACGAGAAGGAAAAATACAACGAGAAGAACGAGAAAGAGAAATCCAACGAGAAGAAAGAAGGAAGGATTTGCGCCCCTTCCCAGGAAAGCTGACAAAGTTTCCGAGCCCCGTAAAACCTCAAAAATTCTTTCCCCAAAACCAACAACGGGACTCCAAACCTCCCGTTAAGACTTCTCCTCCATCTCTCTTCCCGAAGCGACCAACCATATGCTTCACCTGTGGTGTAGAAAACCACATGAGCTGGAATTGCCCCCAAAATTCTAGGCTTAAAAGCGGACCAGCCCACCAAGTTCACCAGATTAATGCGACCCCGGCTCCCCCGGTGGTGCAGACCCAAGCAGAAACTTCTCCCCCTCCGTCAGGCCACCAGGTAAATTTTGTTTTTGGTAAAAGTTCATCGGGAACTTTGAAATATGAGGAGGGCAGCGTGGACAGCTGTCGAGTATTGACTCTCGTCAGGGACACAGGATGTACATGCTTCATCGTGTCCGACGAACTCCTCCCAGTGGCCTCTAACCACGAAAAATTTGCGGTGGTACATGACCAACTTGGGCGGGCGAACCGATTCCCCCTCGCTAGATGTTACCTGCAGTGTCAATATTATAATGGCTGGGCTGAAGTCATTGTAGCACCCATAAAATTCTGTTCCGTACTTATAGGACAGAGCCCCCAAGTAAGTTTCGACCCTGTGTTTCAGGCCGCCCTTCCTCAAGGCCGAGATAAGAAAGAAGCCCAGGAGCCCGTCCCCATCAGAACCCCGATACCGTCCGATTTCTCGGAGCCCCTTAACCAGGACTTTAGGACGGCAAAAGAGGAGTGTGAATCACTAACACCCTTAGGTGATAAGGCCCCAGACAAGGACACGGAGACTGTCCCTGGACCCCAAGAAATAAAGAACCCCCAACGCGCCCATGGAGATACCTTCGTAGAACTGGACGAAGCATCGGCGCTTGAAGAGGATTGCCCCGCGGAGTCCCTTAATGTAATCCAGACAGTGTGCATCCAACCTGATGCCGATTACCCTCCTCCTTCCCTACCAGGCGAGTCTTTAGAACCCTCTGACCTGGATAGTGACGCGCAGCTGACACCACGTCCGAAGAGTCAGCTACAAGAACTAATTAAATGGAGTCACCATTTACCCGCCCTATTAGTTCTTTTCGAGCAACTGCGTGAAAATGGCCTCACCATTGGCCCCAGCAAATGCCATTTTGCTCACGAAACCATCAAATATTTGGGTTTCAAAATAGGACCAAGCCAGTTAGGTCCCCAAGAGAACAAGATTAAGGCAATCGCCGACATGCCCCTCCCGATTACAAAGAAGCCATTAAGATCGATCCTAGGATCAGCTTCTCCCTATCAGCGATTTGTTCCGAATTTTGCTGCAATTTCGGCCTTCCTCAGCCCCCTTCAAAAAAAGAATTTACCCGATCGTTTACGTTGGAATGATGTCGCTGTTTCCCATTTTAACCAGCTCAAAAGTAAGTTCATTTCTGCCCCCATTTTTAAGTTGCCCAACCCGGAAAAATCCTTTGGGATTAAGACCGACGTGATCAAAGAGGGCATTGGAGGTGTACTCCTTCAATACGTGGATGACAGAACGAGTCATCCGGTTGCATATGCTAGTCGTCAATTATTACCACGCGGAAAGAGATATGCCACTAGAGAAAAGATAGCTCTATCAATTATCTGGGTCATAGACAAATTCAAGCTGTACTTGATATGTAAAGAATTTCAAATAGGAACCGACCACCGTCCGTTAGCCTATATTAGGAATTTGAGACACTCAAACGGCCGCATCATGCGCTGGAGTTTACTCTTGCAAGAGTATCAATTTCAAATAAATTATATCAAAGGTTCCGAAACCAGGTCGCTGACGCACTCAGTAGGAATGCGTTACCGAATAGCGTAGAACAATTGTATTCATAGGATTAGTATCTCCATGTAGTTATATACCGTCTTGTACGACCTAATTTAAGATTCTTTTGTAATATAATTAATTAATGTATATGTCTGAATTTTGTAACGCTCAATGTCTAATTTTCTTGATGTATATATATTTGTTCTTATTAATTTACGTATAAATTATTTTGTCCCGTATGTACTAAGTTTATATCATTTCATTGTTCCATGCCTTTTTTTTTATT
The DNA here is from genome assembly GCA_963969495.1 of Ceratothoa steindachneri. Lineage (NCBI taxonomy): Eukaryota > Metazoa > Arthropoda > Malacostraca > Isopoda > Cymothoidae > Ceratothoa > Ceratothoa steindachneri. The sequence continues at coordinate 63,123,203 of OZ018335.1, read as the reverse complement.
AAGTTGTATTAAAGGTTATTTTCCCCTGTAATCTAAAGATCAAAATAATCATGTATTGAGGTAATAATAGTTAGGTGCAGGAAGATAAGGTTGGTACAAGAAAACGAGTTCCCTAAAACGGAGCTCTATCGTTGTCCCTTTTCTCTTTTTTTTTCGAAGTGACAACTTCCCCCGGAATGGAGGGGTGTGATAGAATGAGTTCAGAGCTGCATTCATTTCAACTTCTATCACATTTTATTGAAAACCATGAGGCTACCCACGTGCATCTTCGATTCGAGGCTTGGAGTCTTATCAACAGCTACCGGACGCCAATGTTTAAACAAGGAGGTTATCGTCCCCCCCGTTCGCCCCCATACGCCGACCTCGCCAGATCGAGTTAGGCTTATGGACAGATAAGGCATTTTTCTCCGGCCCAGCTGTGCGTTCCCTCGAAGCTTCCACCCCATTCTCCCCCACGCCAAGGAGATGTCCTGGCTATTTATATGGAAACTTTACCACTAAGATGAGATTGGAGATCCAGATTTTCGTCGCGAAACATCACCACGACCCTCTCTCCCTTTGTGTGCCAAGGGACCTCGACCTCGAGATTCACCATCACTTGTCCAGAAGGAGGACAATATTCCTTGAGTGCCAAAGGTTCGAGCCTTTAGTGACGCCAAGTCCCCAAGGCATCCCCCCCCCCTGTTGTTCAAGGAGAACAGCATTAGAACAGCCATTGTTCGTTTTGAGCCCTTCGCCAAGAAACGGTTCTCATCCCCCCCCCTGTTGTTCAAGGAGAACAGCATTAGAACAGCCATTGTTCGTTTTGAGCCCTTCGCAAAGAAACGGTTCTCATCCCCCCCCCCCCTGTTGTTCAAGGAGAACAGCATTAGAACAGCCATTGTTCGTTTTGAGCCCTTCGCCAAGAAACGGTTCTCATCCCCCCCTGTTGTTCAAGGAGAACAACATTAGAACAGCCATTGTTCGTCTTGAGCCCTTCGCCAAGAAACGGTTCTCACCCCCCCTGTTGTTCAAAGGAGAACAACATTAGAACAGCCATTGTTCTTGAGCCCGTAGACAAGAGACGGTTCTCATCCCCCCCTTTGTTCAGAAGAGAACAACCTAGAACAGCCATTGTTCGTCAAGCCGTTCGTCGAGTAACGGTTCTCCTTTCCAAGACGCCACGTCAGGATCCTTTTATCCCCCCCCCTTCGGCTGGAACTCGCCAGCGGACCGAATATTCCTTCAAGTACCTTCCACTGCACCCTAATTAAGTTACGTAAGCCAAGCGTCACCTTTTGAGTATTGATCCCTTATTTGTCAATTATATCTTGTGCTTTAAATGGTTTATCGAACCATCCCATCTCTTTAACTCTATATTTGTTTTACCTTTTTTTTAATCCCTTAAATCCTTGGATTAGCCCGAGTCTCCACGACCCTTTCCATTCTGTTTATGTCAATATTTTCCGTTTTTGTGTATTGTTTATAGTTATTATTAATAAAACTCTATTTTATTACTGATAGCAATATTATTATCCTTGAGCTCAGTTCCACTTCTTAAGCATTTTGAAGATACATAATATCGGCCGCCAGACAGTAAAAACGCACTCTAGAGATAATTAAGGAAGTTCCCTCAACGAATAGTGATATATGGTATATCGTCGGGAGTCATTCTACGACACCAGGCTTATCTTAGTATCGAGATTATGCCAAGATACGAAGTTAAGTGGTGCAAACTATAATGTATCCGTAGCCTCAATTTAAGGACTTTTAAAAAGTTAAGGCTTCTTCTAAGTCGGACATTAGTTACAATCGAGGACAAAATTTCATCCCTAACCGATGTTGTGCCTTAAGATGCTTTCCTTGTCTCTTTAGCTATTTTAAATTAGTTAAGGAATATCTGAAAGAGCAAAGTACGTCAAAAGAAGATGCTAACTTTTCGGTGTAATTGCAGACTCCATAACTTACGTAGTTAAGAAGAAGATCAAATGTCACCTAAATGTAAGTCGCTTGTTTCATGAAGGGAAAAGGATGGCTCATAATTGTAGGTACGTACCTCAACTTTCTTGTTACGGGTGGTTTGCAATGACCTTCACAATTTATCTATTCTTGAAAAGGTATATTTGAATTATAAGGAAATTATTGATGATATAACTTTTTCATGCACTACTTCATAAAAAATAATCCTTAAAATATATATTTGGTCTATGTAAAATATATTATTGAATGATTTTACCAATCATACAATAATAATATCACCTTTCGGCAACCATGTTAAAAGAGAAGGTCTCTACACTGAAATGATATTAAATATTATTGTTTTTGTAGTAAAATTAAGTTCATTCATCTGACATGTACTTAGTAGGTATTGTGTAACATATATATATATATATATATATATATATATATATATATATATATATATATATATATATATATATATATATATATATATATACACTTGTTAGAACTATAAGATACTTATTATATTTTCGGATAAATGAAATAAATATTGAAATCATATTGCGTTAAATAACTTCAGCTGGAAAAGCTTCCAAATGACAAATCGACTTTGGACCTATTGATAAAATAAATAGAATTAGTTGAGAATAAATCATTTTCACAAGTTCAGTACTTTTAACTACCAAGTAATATTCCATCGTTAAGAATAACACTGGAGAACAAAACATTTTATTGCATTTATGTATACTGGCAATTATTCTTATCTAATATGGGTGTGGTGAATTCAGAGCTGAAGTCAGATTTTCTCTATAACCTACAGAGTTTTTCAAGTCAGCTTTTTTGTGTGCAAAATTTTGACATCTTTTGCATAAAGTCATATTCTATTTTAAGCAGTTTTTTGTCCTAATATGTTAAAATTAGACTTAAAACAACCGATTAGTCACATAATCTGTATTTTTTCTCAATAGCGTCAATATGTCTTACAATCCATACTAAAATTTAAAGTAAGGCTAAAGCAATCAAATATGCAGAATAAAAATTGTAATACTAATTGTTAAATGTTAAATCTAAAGCTTACATCCAATACATCCAAAGATCAGTGTGGACTGATACGATTCAGAAAGATCGATGAACTAAGAGAACCCAAATTGTTCCTATTATAGCAAGAATTTGCGCTTGGAATTCTTGCGTCTTAAGACTTTGTGGGAGTGATCTTAGTTGATAATCCATTAGTATTCTGCGATCATATGTCTGCCCCATCTCCATTGATAGCGCTCTTCTCTTATTATTAGGTCATGGTGGAAGCGCTCAATCTGTTTCTTTCCTACAGTACCCGAATTCTGGAAGAAATTGTGAAAATTACTTTTCAGAAAATCAAGCTTGACACTTATGTTGCATCTAAAATTATGAAAACCCAACAGCGTTCTAGGAAACAAATCATCATAGTTATGGGGTGTTTTGTCAACAAGAAATATTTGTATAAAAAAAACGAATGAGAGCCACACTGTTTTCTTCTTGTCATTTATATTTCTGACAAATAAACTTGCATTGGTGTGATAAAAAAAATAGCAGAAAAGGCAGAAACTATGTGTTGAAAGCAATCTCTGTGAGTACGCAATACCGTCACAAACTGCTTTATCAACCGAGCTTTAGATGAATTGGAGGAAAATGGTTTTCTCTTGACTCATGAACGGGTCATGCAAAATATTTGGCATGGATGCTTCCAGGGATTTACTGATGGGCTACTCCTTCTGGGTCCAGTGTTTGTTTCAAAGGTCGTCAGGAGTTTCTAGCAAATGCACTGAGTGATCAAGAGGTAATGCACCCAAAACATTTCCAGTATGCAAAAGAATACAGTTGAGGCTAAGCTTCGAAGTATCCAAAAACAATCCCCATGCTGCATTATTATACTATGAAACAACTAACTGTCCTAGAAAAACAGGATATCTTGGTAATAAACAAATTTATGGGCCTCTGAAAAGGTTCACACAAATCTGGTCCCGTGTTCTGAAATATGAGACTTTTGAAGAAATTTCAAGAACGTTTTTTGCATTTAACTTGGAGGCTATTAGCTCTGCTGCCTTTTCAAAAGTGCCAAATCAAGTGTTAAGTCAGTCAGTTCGTTCTGAGTAAAATGCTGAGGGTCTGATTACATTTTTGTAATAGAGAAGCAGTCTTAGGTACCTGAGGCCATGTCTTGAATCTCCTGATCACATTTACTCTTTTCATCTTTAGTTGAGACATAAACACTAGAAATTGGAATGTTTTCAGAATGGAGAGTAGATCGAATTTTTTGATTATTTGAATAATAATTTCATCTTAGTTTGGTTATGACTTATGTTTATTATAAAAGTTATTTATAATAATGCTTTTATAATATTAAAAAACAAAATACTCGTTGAATTTCTCTGAAAACTTTCCATGATAATGTCCAAAGATTTATTTCAGAGAAGATTAGATAAAGATTTTGAGGAATGTAATGTGCTTCAAGAATACATGAATCCAAAACGATAATTAGAAATAGAAAGATAATGACAGAATAACGTAATTATCCTACACTTAATTGAAATAAATATTACTAAGTAGTAGGCAAACCTTTGTTTTAAATGACTTAAACACATCTTCTGCCGCAGAACTTGACCAATTTATCGCAATTTTCCGGCGATTTTATATTTCTTTCTTCTTTGAATCTTTGCCAGAGATCTTTAAACATACATCGGTTTCCGAGTCATAACGTTCCCCCCTAGATTCATCCATAAGTATTCCATCGAGTTTATATCAGAGCTCTGCGCAAGTTCCTACATCAATGTCATTATTTTCAAGAACTGCTTAACCTTCTTTGCTTTTTGGCACAGAAATAACCAAGTATAAAAACAGACTCAGGTATTCTGGATGTTCGGATAGAAAGTGTCGCATATTTCCCCAAGCAGATTCTGGTATACTGTAGTGTTTAATTTGCCATGTAAACGGCCGAGGAGAAAGATTCCTTTGAAAATATACCCCGACACTTTAAGGATACCACTTCCTACTTTAACCCTCTTTATCGTGCATCACCTGTACAAAACCTCACGCGGTGCTTCCCATCCCTCTGATCAAAGTAAATTTGCTTTTGTTGCTCAAAGACAATCTTTCCTACTTTACAGCATTGCCCCCCTGTCGCTCTAGTTGTTTTTACTGACAAAGAAAGTAATTTGGAAGTTGAGGCGTTATAGAACGTGGGTAGTTTATTCGTTTTCAAACTAATAAAAATACCACTTGCATCAGGTGTGGATGTGTCATCAGTAGCCAGGAGAAAGAAAGATTTTGTGTTCTACGTCACTAGGGCCACCGATTTGTCAACCATCTTCAAGAAATTTAATAACAAACACATCAAATAGTCAAAGAGGTCCTTCGAGTGCACGACTCTACTTCCGCCCACAGAGCTCAAACAAAACAAAACTGGCTGGCTGGTAGTTTTTACCATCATGCGCCCCTAACATTTACCCTCATACAATATTTCGATGTCTGGACCGTTGTCGAACGTTGTCGAAATTCCACGTTAGGAAATTTGTCCCGGGAGACAAACCCCCGTACTTCCACGTGTGCAACGTCATCGATGAGACCCCAATCCCTGGTCCTCTACTTCTTGGACGTTGTCGAAGAGAGACCAACCATCGTACTTCCACATTTATGGAATCATCGATGGGAGACCAACCCTCGGAGTTACATGCCTTGAGCGTTGTCAATGGGAGACCAAGCCTAGACTTGCACTTCTGGTGCGTCATCGATGGGAGCCAAACGCCTTGACTTCCACGTATGGGACGTCGTCGAAGGGATACCAACCCCTGTACTTCCACGTGTGGTTCGTCACCAATGGGGACTCAATCCCCTGAATTTCACCTCTGGGGCGTCCTCTAGGCATGACTCACCGCAATATTTCGAGAGCTCGGTAGTCATAGATTGGAAACAACTCATCAAAATTCCAAATCTGGGAAGTCGTTAAGGAGAAATAAACCCTTAGACTTCTAAGCCATTGCGTCGTCGATAGAAACTATCCCCTAGACTTCCCAGCCTGTGGAGTTGCGAGGTGATACTATTCCCTGACTGCCATGTTTCGATCATAGTCAAGGGAAGACACAAACCTCCAGACTTCCATGAATAGGGGGTCGTCGAGATGAAACAAACCCCTGGACCTCACGATTTGAGATTCGTTTAGATGAGACAAATCCCCACACTTTCGCTTCTGGATCGTCGTAAAGGGGAATCTGACCCTCTGACATTCACGCCTAGAGCGTTGTCGAGTGCCCACGACCCCGTTGTCTCCATTTGGAGCATTTTCCAGGACAGACTAACCACTATCCAATAATACATTGCCTCATAGAAGGGGCTAAAATTGGAGACCTTATAGCCTAAATGAAGGGAACTAAAGGTATGTTTTAAACATATATTCCAATTCCTATAAAAATAAGATTTGTAATTATTTTTAAGCAATATCTTTATTATGCCATCAAATGGCAATTTGTTTTCAAACTAGAATATAAAAAATATCTCAACAGAATTCTGTTTTCCAATTTCGAAACCATATCTTACACAACCCATTTGTTTCCAAATCCAATTAATTTTTTAGTTATCAATTTAGAATATCTTTAATTATTAATTAAATTTAAGCTTCACATAAGTTAAAAAAATAATTACTACATACTCTAAATTCCTAACTTTAATAACAAAAAATTGAAAAGAAATGTGGAATAATCTTAATCAACAGCCGATTTCTAAGGAAAACCTATCGGTTAACATCGTAAAATTTGGTTAAGTATATTTAAAATTATAGAATTATTAAATTTTGCTCAACTACTTTCGTGGCCACTGACCACTAATATCCACCAACGAGGTTATGACCGCCGATTAAATTAGACAAATTAAAGCTGGAACGATCGTTTGGTAATGACAACCATTTTAATATCTGATTTTTGTAATCATAAAAAGGATTATTTGGCGTTACAATGATCTAATCGATTGAATATATATATATATATATATATATATATATATATATATATATATATATATATATATATATATAAATTGATAAGGTAATCGAAGGGAAAGTACTTCGATGAATCTGGAGGAGAGGGGATTAGGGGTCAAGTGTTGGTAGTATAGTTTTTTATCGCTCCCCAGAAGCAGCTAAAATCTCTGCTCCCTCTGACCGATTGGGCGATTAAGGAAGAAAGCTTTGATCTTACAAATTTCTCAAATACCTGATTATTTATGAAGGAAGAGGGAGAAGGGAGGAGATGGGGGGGGGTAAGTAAAAAGGCATCTACAGGAGGGATTTAAACTAAATAGACTCTTATTAAATGCCTTGTAGGCACAATTTGCAAGTTAATTTCCCTAGTGTGAGTCCGTAAGGGGCTAGGGTGGGTTGGTAACCTGGTGTAATCCAACCTGAAGGCAGTAATTCGTTTGTTTCCTCCCTTTCTTAGGTAATGGCGCCTCCAGTCTCTTTTCATTCGTAGACGAGTTCCTCCGACCAAATAAGGAATTTCACATAAAGATTAGAATGACAATTGCTAGTAATGGAAGGGTACCAGGGGATTGTTTTCTTGTCAGCGATAAAACGGTACTTTGACCCCAGCCAGGTAGCAAGAAACCCTGGGTGAGTTAAGATTGTCTATCCGTTCCGCATCGTTTAATTTTTCTTTTATTTTAAAGTGACCACCAATAAGGGCATTTCCCCTGTAGTGTTTGTAAAGAGAGAGGTCTTTAAAAAGAGTGGAGGTAAAGATGTGCGGAAATATATTGCCGCAGATTTTGGTGCAGATATTAGGGCCGGGTGGGAACGAAATCCTTCCGATGTCAGCTGCAGCGTGGTTGCCCATTTTACACCTAACAACCCTTTGGTGGGTGACTTAGGCGCAAAATGTTGTGATTTAAAACAAGAGGGGGCAGTATAATAGAAAATGGAGTCGAATAAAGGCATGTTAAACCCATTAACCTGCGCAAGGAAAAGAGGCAATGTCCCCTTCATGCACAGACCAGGAATGAGTCTATGGAAGTGTGTCGGCGCCTAGCTTGTATAAGAATTTGCCGTGCATTGCTGAAGGTTCCCGTACAAACGGCGACAAAAAGTGTGGAAGGAAAATGTCTAGAGGGTATAGATTCCAGGCAGTTTTAAAACTAGCGGAGGCAATAGGGCACTGGACTACTCCTACATTTTCTGTTGAAGCAGAGGCTTAACCTCTGCGATCCCATCCATCCCCTTGAGAACGGGTCAGAGGAATATCCTTATCACAACTCTTTTGACAGATTCGGAAACGGAAGAGTAATAATTTGTGAAAAGCGCCAAATAAGGTACAATGATGTTGTTATTGATTGTGTGTGAATGGATGTAACCTGCGTCCCCGCGTTAGCCCAGCTAGTCCACCAATTCGCGGTAGCTCCATCCCTACGCTGGAATTTTTGTCTCCGCTGCCGCTGTGATTGAATCCGGTAGCTAGGCGTGTAAGTCCAAAACATTATCCACTAAGTTTAGGAGAGCTGCTTTTGAATCGTTTTTAAAATTTGAACAGAAAACTTGGCCATATAATAATATCACTTTAAATATTAGCAGAAAATATTTAATATGATATATATTATATTGCGTCAAAGTAAGATTTATTTTATCTCTACAAAGTTCCCCGTCAAAGAAACGATGGTTGCAGTCGGAACGACCTCAGGGCCACATCCAAGTTACTGCTTCTCCCTACAAACAACTTTTTTAAGCTACTGGGGCTGTGTGCAAAGTTAAACTATTTCGATTCCGAGACCTGGAATACTAACAAGAAGACCGAATTGCCATAAGATCTCTTCCTTGTTGTTAATCGACTATTTTAGTATGTCGCTTAATGGAGAAAATGTAGGAAGTTCTAATAGAAAAATACTAGGATTACAGATCAAATGGCTAAGTTATTTGGGCGAAAAGCTGATGATCATCTGTCGATGCCTCAATCATGAGAGGTTACTTCAAACAATCAATGAGCAACACCATCGAGTTTACAGCAGAGAACAAGGAAGACGACGCTCCGCTCACATTCTTATAAATAAGGCTGCATAAGACCAATGAATGATTGAGTATCCTCGTTTATAGAAATCCAACCAACACAGATGACTTTGTCTACTAATTGCTGTGCCGTGACCATCTGAACAAAATATACATCATTATCTGTTTCATACTGCACCTGTAGATAATATATAGACAGGGGTTCATGGCGCAGAAATAACAATAAAAAAGATGACACCTTGAATTTAAAATTTAAGGTAAGTTTTTGTACTCACCATGAAGGTTTGAAGCAAAGCCATCAAAATTAAACAACGCGCGACAACTATCAGACTGAGACTGAACAATGAAATTCATTTCACTCACCCCCTCTTCCATTTTGTTGCGGAGGTAGTCAAAAGGAAGGCTCCACCCACCAAACTTGCTGTTCAAACAGGCGTCAAAGTAGGTACATCCACTGTCCTAAACAATAAATAGAATAAAAAAACTTCTGATATACAAGGAGCTGTATAGTAAATTTTATCTGGTTTATTTCGGTGAGAGTGAGATACAGGAGCGTGGGAACTAAGTAAAGGTGTACTAATAATGTGATAACACAGAGGTGTTTAGAAAAGCGCTCACGAACTGCCTTCGAGATGCAGAATATGGCATTAACTGGAGAGCGGCAACCATGGTTGCATAAGCCCACAACAAAATACGAGCAAGGCTATGGAAGCTGCCGTCATACCATCTAATCTTGCATGAACCCCAACCCTTGCTTATTCATCAAAGTCATATTTAGCACAATAGATAGTGTCTCGCCATTTCCCATTCCTATTTTATATATGACCCTGATAAAATGCCGTAGAATTATTTCAATCATCTGAACAATAACAAAAGGTAATGAACCTATCAGCAACGAATTCTGATTTGGCAGTTTATTTCCACTGTGAAAGCTATTTAAACTGGTATTTCTCCTCATTATTTAAAGTAGCTTATAGAGACAAGGAAATAACCACAAAACAGTACAACAGGGAATCTTGGCATTCAACATGTTATTTCGCCACATAAACTTTCAGAGGGACGAATTAGTCCATATTCAGATGTGCTTTACTTGATATGTATGTAATTGAGAAGCAAAGCAACGTAACTGACCCAATAAATCACTAACTATATGCTTAGAACATGCTGGCGAAAGACACCCATTCGTTAATTGTCCAACTACAACGAAGAGTTGCATAAATTGCGATAGACACTATCGGAAGATAGATATGACATGGCTCTAAAAGAAAACGGCTAACTTAAAGAAAGGAAAGACATCGACAGGATAAAAAATAAACAGATGAAACAGCACATACGCATGCACACTTAGAAAACACACTTAACACGTCCCCCAACTAAACATGACAGAAAGCGTGCACACAAAAATATACTCATGTGTACTATACGGACAGTTCCAAAACACACTTAAACCAGGGGTATATGCGACCAGATTAAACGCATTACTGAAAGCTAACGGCTTTGAAGTTCTCAATAATCGCCAAGACGTCCATTAATAAATAACTGAAACAAGGAATAGGGCAAATTTGCCCCCCAAAAAACAACAAACAAAACAGCAGAAACTCAGGAAAGCGAAACAGAAGACAGTTCTGATTTATTGGGCAAAGTAGAAGTGAGTAAAGAGAAAGAACAAGAGAAGGAAGAAATCAAAAAGGGAAAGGAGTTCCTCTTCGAGAAAGAAACCCCCTAGTACCGCTGTTCCATCCACTTACAGAGGCGAGTAGGAAACAAAGAAGAACTAAACGAAAAAGCAGGCTAAAAGTTAGAAGCGATACTGAACAAAGTTAACAGTTCTAAATCGTGTGCTTCCAATTATTTCAATAATTTTGAATAAAAAATTTAATTAAGAAACATATTATCAATTACCAATCATATCATTTTTTAATAGTGCCCGAGGTAATCTTGGGAGGTCCTTGCAATTATATCATTCAAAAGGTAATGTTAAATTACCTAAGGGTTTCAAATTATATTAGAATCGGCCGAATATTCACGATGTTACTGACAAAAAACACATTAAACCGACTGGACTGCGGACCGACATAGTAACTAATAGAGCGGACTCACGCGACTAAATTCAAGGACTCTAAGAAAAATAAAAGGATTTAGCGGACCATCTAAGGATAAAGCAAAACCCCAAACACCATGCAAAAAAAGAAAAAGAACATTTTACAACTAAACACGATCAAATGACAAGAGAAGAAACAAATATTTAAGAACAATTTTTCGAAAAATGAACCTTGACATAATGATAATTTCGGATCACTGAGTCAAACTGAACAACGGAAAAGGGAAATATCACAAAGGAGCTGCTATCATCCTCAGGAAGAACATCGACCCCAGAATTTGACGAAACATATATCTCCATATAAATAAAATGGAATTGGCAAGCATCACAATAGCAACAGGATATCAACATCTAAGAAGGAATCCTTTAAGGTTAAATAACTTCACATGAATATTTAACAACAGGAACTCGTTTATAATCATTGTTAATATTAATGTCCATTGCGTAGGGAGCGGATACAGGTCGCGAAATAGAGCAGGTGCCCGCCTAGAAAGCATTTTAGTTAAAGGAATGTGTCATTCCTTGAGATGTGATTGCCAAACATACCTATCAGGAACCTCAGCCAGAAAAGCGAACATCTGCTGTAGCAATAATTATATTCCATTTAATTATTTCATGCAAAGAGAACACACCGTGCACCAACCACATATGACACTGCACACCATCAACTACCAACCGAGATAGATCCCCGTGGAGAAAGGAAATAATAATGTAGGGGAATCGTCACTCCCCCCCCCCATCTGTTCACTCTTGGTGCAGTCAAGAGGCGGTTACCGCCAAGACATCCAGCCGAAGGCATCGGCGGGCTCAGCGCTTAACCGCAGTGTTGCACCGCTCGGCGAGCTGAAAGACCAAAAGGTCAAAATGTAAGATCTCCCCCAGGAGAGTGAGATCCAGTTTCACGTCAAATAAGAAATTGGAGACGTGTTTCTCCCAATCTCGAAGGCTAACGAGGAGCCGATGTTTGACTTTGTGGGAAAAACCGTATTGGAAAAAGAACTCTCCTGGGGCCGTCCTCAAGCCCCTTCTCCCCTCACCACTCCCCCAGTGGGGTGACGAGCTATAAATGAGGAACTCTGAGAAAAATCGTGGTAGTATACGTCAATCTCCAGGTGACAAAGTCTTCGGATCAAACCGAACTACCGAGACTAAGGAGGTAGTGTACTTGGCTCGCCAGACCAAGAAGTGCCCTGCAAGAGAGGCAGGGCTACCTACCTTAAGGGGCTAAGAAGAAGCTCATCTTAGAGCTAGTCCCGGGTTATTAAACCAAACGATAAGTTAACTTTGTTAAGTTCAACTGACTCTCGCCAGTGAGACTCCTTATATCCCGGTGCACCTTAAACACCTGGGGTAGTGCTCGTCCTTGAGGAATTAAGAAAAGCAGAAGGAAAAGGCTTCCCCTCGGGCCAATTACTTTGTGGTCACACCGAACTTTAAGTAACTTATTCTCGCCAGAGAAGCCCCCTTCCGTTATCCTCGCCCTTGAAGAAGACCCTCCCCGAGTTCAGTCCTTGTCCATAAGGAAATAAGTAACGAAGGAGGTAAGCTCCTCCTCGAGCTCGTTGCTCGGTGGTTACACCGTACTCCAAGTTAACTTGATTTAAGAGCCAGGTTCGACTCACTCTCGCCATAGAGACCACGACTGCCTAGGTTGCATAGTTGCATAAAGCACCGTATTTGTTCTTGTCCTCGAAGCCCCCCCCCCCGGAAGAACGTGTGGCCCCCTCTAGCTGCCACCCTCGCCAAAACAACTGTGTGATTTCGCCCAGCTACATCTGACAAAAGGGCACGCGTTGTGAGTCAATAACATTTCTGAGGCCCTTTAAACTCCAGATGAGTACGTAAGCCTAATTCTTTATATTATTGTTGCGTGCAGAAAAATTAAATAATTTTGTGGGTAAACTAATTTCATTAATTCTTGTTTATGATAATATTCAGAGTATTGCGGTAGTAAATGTTTAGATGGTGTGTAATCAATGGTTAAAGTCAAAATATAAGTTTATTTTGGGAATTAGTGTTGTTTCTTTTTTGTCCTTACGTGTTTCGGAACGGCTCTTTTCGTTAAGATATTTAGATATCAAAATATATTAGACACTCTTAGCACTCTTAAAATAGAACAAAAAGGGGGGGCATTCTACCACATAAATAAAAGTGGTGTCAGGTTTATAGGTTGTTATTAGAAAGAACCCAGCAGTGTCAAATTAAAAAAGAGCCATCACGTAAAGGAATATCAGATCCGGAATAAGAGGATAATTGACAAATTGGTAGAGTTAGGGGTGGTAACAATCTAAAGGTAATTGTTATGTTAAGTAGGAAATTTGTTGTCGGGAGTGGTATTTCAATCAACATAGTAGTGGAATTAAGGGTAAGTTATGCTGAACACTACCTGGTGAGTGGTGGCATAATTACCTGAGAATAAAGAAAGGAAAAATCGACGGACCAACACGAAATGGATCCAGTCAAAAGATTTTACCAACAAGCCCAAAGTCTGGGACTTGAAGCCACAGAAATGCATGACTACGTCATGGCAGAACTAAGAATAGATTGTGAAGAAGAAGAAAGAGTTTTGGATATAGAAGAAGAACAAGAATTTATAACGTTGGATAGAGAAACAGAGGATATAATAAGAGAGGATAAAAGAGAATTTGAATTAATGGAAATACGGAGGAACCGAAAAAGTAAAGAATCCGAATACACCGGACAATAGAAACAGAGGAAAGAAGAATGCTGAGAGGAGGTAAAACAAGCGAAAGAATAATACTGCTATAAAGAGAAGCACAGCAATTTAGAATAAGGATAGAAAGGGAAGATGAAGAAAGAATACTAAAGATAAAGCTGGAAGATGAAGAAAGAAGAACTCGACGGGAAAACGAAATAGCGAAAACAGAACAAGAAGCCGAGGAAAGGAGAATGAAGAGGGAAAAAGAGTCGAAAGGGAAGAGAATAAAGATTAAAAAAGAAATAGATGAAAGAAGAATACAGAGGGAAAAGAACTTGCTCAAGCTGAAAGAAAAGAGAGAGAAGAAAAGGAAAGATTGCTCGCACTCGAAAGAGCACCTATCGAGAATCTTTTAGAGGTCGAGTAAGTTGGAGCTCGGCCTGGACCTAAGAAAGGACCATCGAGGAAACCCAGACAAATGGGGTAACGATGGAAGAAGTAGAAAGTAGGGATGAGGTACCAGGATGCGTACCTAAGGAAGAACCTACTAGGAGAACCCAGCCAAATGGGGTTATCAGGGAAGAAGAAGAAGGGAGGGTAGAGGTACGAGCAGGTGTACCTGAGGAACTACCTGCGAAGAGAAGTGAGTCAAATGAGTGGACAAGGAAGGAGGAAAGAGGTGCTATTGAGATAAACCCAGGTAAGACTAGTCAAATGGTAAACACGGATGAGTATCCCCCACCCCTAGTAGTCTCCTCCCCGAACGGAACGTCCACGGAGTTACCGCTAATACGACAATTCGTAGTGAGCGCCACGCCCATTAACGACCTCGCAGGGAAAAGTTTTCTCGATCCCCAAAGATCGAACCCAGACACGATCTTCCCGTGTACCTGGTTAAAGGAGAGCTATGGTACCCACGCTCCCATCAATTATGCCCCGCTGCAACAGGCCGCTCTTGCCATAATGTTCAATTTAAAGGTAGTCAAGTATCATAAGAAGGGTAATTCGAGAAGGTTGAAATACTGCTACCATTTAGTAACATACTTGGGTAGATTCAATAACCCGAACGGCCGACTCAGGCGCGGTAGGATAATGTTCACAGAGCACCATTTTAGTATTAGCTACATCAAAGGAGCCGATAAAGTACAGCTGCTCTATAGGCGGAGACGAAAAACCCTTTAGGGTTATTTGAGTACCTAATGAGCGTGAAACCATGCTTTCATTTGTTGTACGTGTTAATATTTATCGGTAGGATTTAAGTTCTCAAAAACTTAGAAATGTAAGGAAGTAGCTTTTTTCGTTGTTTTTTTGTAGGTAATCGATAAATTAAGGTTTTGTTATTTTGATGTAAAATTGTAAATCGAGTATGTCTCGTTCGACACATTGCCTGTGTAAACGCGCGCAAGGGCGTACATGTGTAAGAAAACCTAATGTAGGAGAGGGCTCAAAGAAATACAACTTTGCTGACATGGACTAGGTTGAGTAAGTTGTTTTGAGTTCCCAGGAGTCCCCCCCCCTCGTATTAAGTTCTTCTTTGGGAGGTGTGTAGGCGAATCGTCACTTCCCCCCTCCCCCATCCGTTCACTCTTGGTGCAGTCACAAGGCGGTTACGGCAAAGACATCTGGCCGAAGGCATCGGCGGGTTCAGCGCTTATCCGCAGTGTCGCGCCGCTCGGCAAGCTGAAAGACCTAAAGGTCAAAATGTAAGATCTCCCCTAAGAGAGTGAGATCCAGTTTCACGTCAAATAAGAAATTGGAGACGTGTTTCTTCCAATCTCAGAGGCTAACGAGGAGCCGATGTTTGACTTCGTGGGAAAAACCGTTTTGGAAAAAGAACTCTCCTGGGGCTGTCCTCAAGCCCCATCCCCCCTTACCACTGCCCCAGTGGGGTGACGAAGTATAAATAAGGAACTCTGAGAAAAATCGTGGTAGTATACGTCAGTCTTTAGGTGACGAAGTCTTCGGATCAAACCGAACTACCGAGACTGGAGAGGTAGTGTACTTGGCTCGCCAGACCAAGAAGTACCCTGCAAGAGAGGCAGGGCTACCTACCTTAAGGGGCTAAGAAGAAGCTTATCCTCGAGCTAGTCCCGCGAAATCAAACCAAACGATAAGTTAACTTTGTTAAATTCAACTTACTCTCACCAGAGAGACTCCTCATATCCCGGGGCATCTTAAACTCCTGGAGTATTCCTCGTCCTTGAGGAATTAAGAAAAGCAGAAAGAAAGGGCTACCCCTCGGGATCATTACTCCGTGGTCACACCGAACTTTAAGTAACTTATTCTTGCCAGAGAAACCCCCCTTCGTTATCCTCGCCCTTAAAGAAGACCCTCCCCGAGTTCAGTCCTCGTCCATAAGGAAATAAGTAACGAAGGAGAAAAGCCCCTCCTTGAGCTCGTTACTTGGTGGTCACACCGCACTCCAAGTTAACTCAATTTAAGAACCAAGTTCGACTCATTCTCGCAAGAAACACCACGACTGCCTAGGTGTTGCATAAAGCACCGTATTTGTTCTCGTCTTCGAAGACCCCGTCCCCCCGGAAGAACGTGTGGCCCTCCAGCTGCCACTCTCGCCAAAACAACCGTGTGATTTCGCCCAGCTACATCTGGCATGACGGCACGCGTCGTGAGTCAATAACATTTTTGAGGCCCTTTAAACTCCAGATGAGTCCATAAGCCTAATTCTTATCTTATTGTTGCGTGCAGAAAAATTAAATATTTTTTGTGGGTAAACTAATTTAATTAATTCGTGTTTATGATAATATTCAGAGTATTGTTGTAGTAAATGTTTAGATGGTGTGTATTCAATGGTTAAAGTTAAAATATAATTTTATTTTGGGAATTAGTGTTGTTTCTTTTTTATCCTTACGTGTTTCGGAACGGCTCTGTTCGTTAAGATATTCAGATATCAAAATAAATCAGACACTCTTAACACTTTTAGAATAGAACAAAGAGGGGGGGGCATTCTACAACAAATACCATAGAGATGCCTGGAAAAATACAGTAAAACAAAATAAAAGAAGCAACATTAAAAGAAATAGATGAATAACAAGGAAAAAGAAGAGTTGCCATGCAGAGAGCAGACTAGAAAACTATCCCCCAAAAACGGCTTTAGCAAGGCCAATATGGTTAAAATAAAACCGGAATAAGAGAACTTCCGACAGATAACAAGAAACGGACTAACGAGGGAACAATTACTTCGATTTCAAGCACCTAAGGATCGACTTGCTAAAACAATAAATCTATATGACTTATCTCTGGAGGCAAAAAGCATGAGGAAGATCTTGACTCACCAAGAACTATGAGGAAGCGCCTGAAAACCTTCTTGATAGAAACTTAAGTGTATCAAATGATAATCTAAACACAAGTTACTTCCTAAAACATGGCAGCCACCAACTCAAGTTAAGAGCTACACAACAATCTCTACTTGATTCCCTTAGATGGCATTTGAGAAGATAATAAACCAACCAGTAAGCCAGCACAAAGAGAACAACGAACTTTTAAACTAATATCAATTTGGATTTTGGATTAAGCGCCGAACAGAAATTGTTGCTCTCAATCATCATTGAGAAAATTCCAATGGCAAAAATGGAAAAGGCTAGCGTTGGCGTAGTTTGTATGGACGTTTGATAAAGCTTCAGACAAGGTTTGGATAAGGGAAATGAAACACAAAACTTTGCAACTCAGACAAAATCAAAAGTCTATCTTGTCCCTAGTTGGTGGACAGACAGAAAATCATCGATATTAAAAATCATCAAGGAAAGAAATTCAAACTTGAGGGAGGATAACTCAGTCCAACTCTATACTCAGGGTATACCTCAAACATCTCACTACAATTCAATCAAGGCTGCCTCAAGATTCAATTCGTATAGCAAATCAGGCAAATCGACAGATGCTCCTACAACAACGGCAAGATGTCGGCAAGATGGACGGCAGTAGATAGATGGAGGATTAACGATTATTATGGGAAATGGAAATTCAGTACAGATAGGAACAATTTAAAATTACAGCAAAGTTCATTAAATGCTTTGGAGATATTTCTTTTCAAGAAGAAAGATACAGGTTCACAAACGAGGACAAGGTTCTTAGATTGACGTTCTCTAAAACGGGAACTAATAGAAAAAAAGGAGGAGTAAGTCTCCTCTACAAACACAGATCGCTTAATTAAATCACTTAACAAGCTTATAAAAGTAACACTGAAGAAATTAATAGAAAAACATAGATATGATAGAATAAATTGAAGTACAGATAGCCTAGTTGGGCGAGTGGAAATTGCACTCCCTCTTTCCAACCTATACAGCGAAGTCGAATCAGCAAGAGAGCGCGCTGTCTCTCTCCTACCACCTTTTTGTCATTTCATATCTTGTCATTCGACGGATTCATTCAGTTCACTTAACGTGGTATATATTTAGAAGGCAGCTCCGTCAGGGAGTAGGAAGAAGGTTAATCATTACGCCACGAGCCAAAGGTTTTGTCTAGCGGACTCATAGAGTCAAATATATTTAGATAGAGCGGTGAAGGAGTGCTTCATAGATAGGAACATGTATGGTACGCATATGCAGCCTAACAGAATTGGCCTATCTTTCTGTCTTTAGTTTTAGATTGTTTGCGAAAGGATTAGCCAAAATTAGGCCATTGGCGCTTGCTAATTAGTAGATGGTGAAAATGCCTCCTGCAACGGATTAAGGAGGTATGCTTAAATGTACTCGATGCATTACTCAGGCCCAGAAAATGCAAAGTTAAGCAAAACTCCCTACATACAACTCAAGGTTACAATAATTTGCTTTCTTAACACTTCTAATGGATACGTGGTTATCTGCATCAGCGAAAGGGATATGGAAAGCCTGGAATTCATCCAAAAAGTTGAAATACTAAACAAATCGAACTCGCTCATAATTGCACCATAGCTACATTTCAAGAAATGATAGAGGCAAATACTCAACTTACCATTCCAACCAAACTTTGATGGAAGAATTAAAGTGTTCCATTTACGTAAGCGTTATAAATATAGGCATCCCTGCTACTTTCTCTAAACATTAAATAAGATTTCGGTGAAAAATGGGATGAACAAGACATGGTTTCCTGATACCTAACCCTCTCTTCAGAAATAGGTAACCTAAAAGTGGGCAAAACCATTGGGAAAAATTCACAACAAGGAAAGATTCATCCCACAAAACCAAGAAAAACCGTTGAAAAGTACCAATTGCAACATAGAGATGATTTAGGCCACAGAGCTCTGCCTCATAGTTTACATCAGTGACTATCTTCTTGCAGGAGGGGAGAAACAAAAAGTTATAATAAAATTCCTAGGCCAATGTTCCTACACAGGCAAACGACGAGAGTAAGATGAAGAAGAGAGGTTAATACTTTATGATAAGAACGTGGTCTACACTGGTGACTGTATAATAAGGGGTGCCAAAGTGAGATCTGTGAGTTATCGTATATATAAATCATAAGAAAGAACATTTCTAATTTCGAAAGTGAGAAAAAATAAGGAGAATAGAAAGTAATTATAAACATAGAGGCGTTTAAATATAAAAATACTAGGATCGGCTCAAAGATTCTCGCTACGATTAAAAATGTCTTATTCACTCACGGTTATCTTAAACTCGAGCTCTGTTTCGAGGATGGGAATCCTGAAATTTGAGCCGAGCCAATCAGTAATAAGTTATGTTGCACCCGCCAAGACTTTGGTTTTCTTTCATATATCTATGTTATAGTTCAGGAATTACTTGGGCATTTTCTTGTTTTGTAAATAAATAAGGCACTTCAACTCTTTTATTTACGCTTGGCCTCTTGGCCGCTTTTGTGTACTTCTTTACTTTTGTAACAACTTGTCGATCTTAATCTGGGTATTTCTCCTATCTTGTTTTTAGGCTTGATTTTCGGTTTTATGGTCTTAATTTTGTAACATGTTCCTTGTAATTTTTTTAAATGCAAATTGGTCGTATGTTTCCTCTTGCGGTTTCTTCCGCTTAGGAATAACGATGTTCTCTCGAGTGTGTGGTGCCTTTGTTTGGGTAATAGGTATACCACAAACCTATTTCACCCCCATGAAAACTATCACACATATGTACTATTACTTATTCCATAATTTTTTTAAAATGCGAAGACTGTAACAACTGAAATATGTAAATGCATTGAATCATTCTGAATTAATTGTATATATTGTCAAAAATGAGTAAAGCAAGAAACCACGCTAATTCTCAAAGTGGGTCAAATAATGTCATCGGACTGTCTAAGCCGTTGCCATTCTCAGATCACCCAACGCAACGAGATAAATTAGCTTATATCTCTCTTTTCGAGGTGAGTGACTGACAGTAAATTACATGTATTTGTATGAGAGAGAAAAAGATGGGGAGATATTGATAAAAATTGAGGATCGACGAGGTAAAAAAGTTCATTAATCAATTTGTGATCTCCATAGAAATGAACTCGGCCTTCATCATCAATTCCTAACCATCCACGGACCTACCACAGGCAATTAATCTTTTAAAGCACCAATAAAGAATTTTTCGTTAAAGGTGGAAGAGTTACATCGGGATGAAGTGTTCGTTCCGATCACAGATGGATAAAAAATTTTGATGACAAATGATTCTAGCCTGTCGCCTTGGCGCAACTTACCTCTTCAACCATCCTCTTAAACGTAAAGTTAAGAAAAACCTGCACTCTCTCATCTTCTACGTCGTCCCTAACTACATTCAATGTTGGTTTGCGATCAAAACTCGACCACAGATTTCTGACACCGCCTATCACATTCTTCTCCAAATCAAATGTCTCCGCTCTCTTCCCCAATCAACGCGAGAAATAGTGTTTCGTTGCATCAAATAATGGAATGCACACCCAGAAAATCTGCTCGTCTCTCTATTCTGCGACGATGATCCAAATATCTGCGCCTTCGCCGTTCGAAAGATTATGGATGGACCTTCGCCAAGGGAGCAGCAATGTTGGTGACAATTTGGGGAGAAAATTCGTTCCTTCTCCCCTTAACTTCAATGCGAACAACACTGTTGGACTCTAAGATTGAGATTCAGTTACGATTTACTAGTCTAACCTCTTGCGATCTCACCATCGGCAAACTTCATGATTTGATTCTCAGCAAATTTGAATTGACAACTTTCCAACCCATTCCCAATCGTTGCAGCGCCTGATTTTCGAATTAACAATTGCATGCGGTAAAATTGCTGGTCATGATGAAAGAGATCGCTATATTTGCGCGAGAATTCCTTCCATAGAATTGTTTTCGAAAGCTGACACGAAATTCTTTTGGAGTGAAAATGATTAGTTAGTTACAATCTTCTATTTCTCATAGTGACGGCGATGATATGAAGTTCTCAAAATTTCTAGTCCTTCTTACGTTCATTAGATTTGAGGTTCCATTAAAAAAGACTTTTTCCTTGCTTGGGATTTAGTTATATTATCTTATTTTCCTTTAGAGATAAGATTATGATGGAAAAAGGTAGGCGTTCTGTGTTTTACAACCTCTATCCAATGACGATTTTGAATACAGTCACGTGACCAACAATGACCAATCCGAATGCCGGATAATCGAATGGATTCCTAAATATTATAATATAGGAATGAATTGGTTGAATTGGTCGGACGTAGGTTATTTTATTTTCATTTTGAAATATATTAATTATCGTATAACCGATTTATTTTACAACAGTTTATCTTTAAAATAGTGTAATTTCATTCTTCCTTAATGTGTAACTCTAAAAAAACACATCTAAGAAAATGAGATATGGAAAGTTTAGTTGAGGAACCTATTCCAATTTGCTGTGATTGGATTAACTCTTAGGAATAATTTACCTAATAGCAGCCAAAATTTTCGTAGCTGTATTAATCACCAGTTAATGGATGCAAGTCTAGTACTAATTTAATGCATATAGTTGTACTACAGGGATCAGTGATTGGTCCTCTATTTTTTTTAATATACAGAAAGGAGCTACCGCAAGCCACAAGATCCCTAAAAGCTATTCTATTTGCAGATGAAACCACCCTCTTCCAATCATGATGTCAATATACTTGCACAAAAACTATGTGAAGACCTACTATGCCTTTCTGAATGGCTTTTCGGTAACTACTTAACATTTAAAATTAATAAAACATAATACATGATATTTTCTACACGAGAGATTCCAAATAATGTTACAATAGGTGATAAAGTTCTTTTACAACAGACTTAAGAGAAGTTCTTAGGTGTACTATCAGATTACAATTTAAATTTTAAGCAGCATATATACAATATAGTAGCTCTAAAAGCTATCGCCGAACCCGGTTCACACGGCCCAAAGCAAAGTACACACATAAAATTTATAGAAGACCAGGGATCTAAAGGCGTACCAGATATTCACCAGAATTGATAAGGACGGTGCTAAATTACCAGGGATCCGTAAGGGGTTTAAAAAATACACACATAAAAAGTATTTACAGTATTATTTACAACAAAATTAAAATTAAATAAATTAACTGTTAACAAATTATACGTGTTCATCAAACAATAAAAAAAAGGCACAAGTGCTTATCACCATCGAAAGACCACAAAGCGTTTTAACCAATAAGATATTTGCACAAACAAAATTGGGTTCTATGTATGAGTTGTTTAAAGCCGAAACGACACGCGCCGTTGAAAATGAAAATAGGCTTTACCACTTTAGTGACAGGCGTTACCAGAATAATCACCCTGTCTTACGTCCTTTACCCAAAGGCCCAAAGTTACATAAATAACACTTATGACACTTAATTAATTTAAAGGAGACGTAAGAGGAAAGAGATACTCCAAAATACCTGATACCAGAGCAGTGAAGCAAGAACCCACGTCGGGAACCCAGGAGAAAGTGGCTCGGCGACGATGAGAGAATTCGACCCAAGTAGACAGGGGTGAAGGCCAGGTCGGTATTCGGCGCGGAGAAACCCGCAGACAGCGATATCGTGGTGAAAGGCGTCGAGACCACGGGGAACAATGATTCGAATGCCCAACGATCCGAGAGAAGTAATTTCAGATGACAGAATTCTCCAAAAAGAAGATGACGATGTGACTAAGGGAGAGCTTTCACGTGCCCAACGTGAACGGCTTCACAAAAGAGAACACTTGTAAAAGCAACTAGAAGTAAAACAATTCGATGCAGCTAACAGAGTGGCAGCGATAACGCTGGCAGGAATCAATGGCAGAAAATCCTTGCTACACGAAGGAATCCAGTACGGGTCTCCAAAATGAACGTCAAAGTGAGTGACGGACAATGATTCAGCGGAGCAATCAAGCAAAGTCATCGAAATGGAATCAATTGGAGGGCCTCACGGCTCCAATTATATCCTTCAGTCTAAAGTTGATAAATAGAAGTGGGACACAGATGAAAGGGGGGGGGGGGAATGAGTCATCTCCCCTACGCAAATTAGCCTGTAAGTTACAGAAGTTTAGGCCCAGAAATGGTAGCATCGCAGCGGGTAGCCTTTAGGTAAAAACCGCAAGCTATGATGAGAAAGGGAAAGCATTGGAATCCGAGGTCCTACCCTTTACATTAACCAAAACATCCAAGTTCGCAGGTTTATTCTAAAAATTAAAGACTATCTTTGTATCATAAATTCTGAACAACTTATATTAATCACTTTTCTACCCACACTTGATTTATTGCATTATTACTTGTGGTAGCTCACGTCAAAATGCTTTAAAACCTTTAATAATGATACAAAAGCGCTTAGTTCAATTAATATGTAGGAGTACATTCGTAACACATACTGAACCAATTTTCAAGCAATTGTCTATTCTAAAATAGACAACCTACACAAATATCATTGTCAGATTTTCATATACAAAAATCTCAGGCTTGCGAGATATTCTCTCGTACATGCTTCTATAAATAACATACAACCCTTGCATAATTACATGACTAGAAACAGCAACCTTAATTTGCCCTACGGTATATATGACCTTTGTAGAAATTCTCAATTGTACCAAGGCATTGCGTATGGAATTCACTCCCTAGCTATCTAAAGAATAGTGATCCTTACCACTTTTTAATATATACTGTAAGCTATTTCATATCAACAATGATTCATGAATTGCAAAACCATATTATTGCTATATTATTAAAACTGTAATAGTATTTTTATTTCATGTGCACTAAAATAAGATTGTTCCTATGTATTTATTTATATTTCTTATATTCTTTATTCCATCAAGCTGTAGTATCTGTATTGTATTTCTGTAGTTTGTATGTTGGTCATGTGGTTCATTCATAATACATTTGTTAGATATGTTTTCTACTAATATACTATTTAATCTTTTAACATAATGATTGCCCCAAAAGCTCTGCTCATCATGGGCTTGATTAGAAGCGTTACCTATATATTCATGTGACAATGTATTTTTGTATAATTACTTTTTGTACATTTATTAATCAATAAAGATTTGAATTGTTTTTTTTTAAGGGTCCACTATACAAACTACTAAGGAAAAATGCTAATTAGTTAAATGCGCAATAGAAAATGGAAAAAGAAGAATATGTCTGGGTAGAGAAATCATCTACTGTAGGTAACATCTTCTGAGAAAAAATGATCCACACATAATTTCTAAATTAATGTAAATTTTCAACTATTCCGTCTTAAATGGATGCCAAACAGCTATAGCTATTAGAAGAGATATGGACTCCAAGAAGTTTAACAACATCGAGGAATCCCACTTGATTCGGGCTAGTGTGATAAAGAAAACGTAGTTAGTGTGGTATTAGCTTCCTTTTCATAGGGCATAAAGTGGGGCATTTGTTTTCTTCTTGTTGCTGTTTTCGTTTTTGTCTTTCATCCCTCGCTTCTCTTAGTTACTATTAAAAGTTGTTGTATTTTACTTGACTCTGGTTTCGTTTGAAGCTTAATTGTTATTCTTGATTTCATTATTTTGCCCCCATCAATGTGAGCAGCCATAATTTGAGTCTCCTCGCTTAGTGCTCTCAATTTAAATTACCTTTCGTATTTTCCCTCAAATAGACATAAATTCACTATAAAATTAGTAAAGGTGTTTAAGAATAAATACAATACATGGCGTTCCAATCTCGGATTTTAGTTATTTACTACCTCGTCATAAATCCGTTCCAAATGTATAATTTTGTTGCTGTCCCAACATTTATTATACCAGGTGTCCCAGAAAAAGGTTAACCGTACTTTGAATTAGCATAATTCGAAAACTATTGGAGATTTTTTGGATCCTGAAAAAGGTGTTTCATTTAGCAACTATTTATCTGTTGACTATGGGAATTTTATTAAATTTCCTTTCATGATATTGATACACTAATGGGTTAAGTGGAGGCTATCAAAAATATGTTTGCACAAGGAAGTAAAATAATGAAACGAAGCCTAGGAAGGCTTGGCCACCGCGCACTTTCAAGAGAATCGTAGGGAGCTTAGGTAGCCTAAAAAAACTGTGCAATTATTCAAGCAAATCCTAGGCCATTTTACAGTGTGTTTTAGCTACGCTGTGGTATGGTCTCGTCATTATTAGTTACTAAGCAAATCAAGGCGTTTCTGTGTAAAAGTTTACTTCCTTAGAGCTTTTTTAATCATGCAGTTAACAAAAGATCAACGCGTATTTGTAGTCAAAAACTATATTAAGACTGGCACTATTAAGCAAGTACAATATTCATTTGAACAACGTTTTCCAGATAGGCACCCCCCAAGCTAGCTCACAATTTGGAAAAATGTTTGCAAAGAGCAACATGATGGAATATGCTTAAATCTAAATAAAGGTCGTTCGGGTCGTATGAGAACCATAAGAACAACAGAAAATATCGAAAATGTTCAGATGACACTTCTTCACAATTCACATGTATCAGTCAGAAAAAAAATGGGTTACAATTGTCAAAGTCATCATTTAAACGCATTATTAAACATGACTTAAAATGTCATCCCTATAAGATACATGCAAGACACCATCTTCTGGAAACTGATTTTCCTCGTCGTAGACAATTTGTCGAATGGCTTCTTCATAAACCTGCTCATTTCGTGAAACACATTTTGATTGCTGACGAGGCAGCCTTTTTCATGAATTGAAACTAGCCATAACATTCGGCAATATGCGCCACTGGCCCCTCCCCCCTCCCCAGCATTCTACTTTGACACACGTGTTTGTTAGCAGAAAGTGTTTCTGTGGATGGAATATGCGGGAATGGGTATCTTGTCAGCCCATTGTTTTACGAGAATAACTTTAATGGTGCTGCCTACCTGAGCATGATCAACGAAACTATCTTCCTGCAAATCCGCCGAATTTACGGCAATCAATTCAATTGAATTTGGTGGATTCAGGACGGCGCCCCAGCGCATAGACAGCTTGCTGTAAGAACAAAACTAAGAGAAACGTTTGACAACCCCATGCAATTGAATGGCCCACAAGATCCCCTGACTTAACACCGTGCTATTATTTTATTATGGAGATATCTAAAAAAATTAAGTGTATTCTACTCCACCACAAAGCATTAACCAGTTAAGAGATAGTATCACAGGTGAAGTCAATAGAGTTAAAGAAAATTACCAGTTAATCAAAAAAGTTGTTCAATCAATGCGATCAAAGGCGCAACTGAGCTTGGAAAGAAATGGAGGACATGTGGAAGGAAACGTTGCTTATAAAATTAAAAAATAAATTTTATTACCCATATGAAGAGGTGTTTTGGTTAAAAATGGATTTAAATATATTTGTTGATTTTAAACTTCGAAGTTTCATTATTTTACTTCCTTGCGCAAACATAATTTTGATAGCCTTCACTAAACCCATTAGTGTATCAATATCGTAAAAGAGAATTTAATGAGATTTCCAGAATAAACTGATATATAGTTGTTAAATTTGATTTGTTATGCAGAACTCAAAAATCTTTAATAATTTTTGAGTTATACTAATTTAAAGTCCGCTGTACTTTTTTTCTAGGACACCTTGTATAATGCTTTGGATTTGGTATTCCTATTTCCAGTTCAAAATTAGCAAGTTCGGAAAATTATTATGCAATTTAATTACAATTCCAAAGTTTTAACTCCTTTGCTTCAGTATCGAACGCTTTTACTTTGCTCATCGAATTTTCAAATCTGACTTGAGAGGATGATGAAAGGGGTCCTGACAGATTTCATTCTCTTTTTAAGGACAAAGTCATTTAGTTAGTGAATTTTAATCGTGGTAATTCTTCTTAGGTATAATTTCTATAGTATTATTATTTATGAATATTTTCCTAGTTATCTATTATTACTTTTTATCGTTAAGGGCATAATCTCTATTAACTATGGATTATTTATATTTTTATGCAATTTTACATATATTTTACATGTATTTGTCATATTTAGGATAGATTTATGAGTTTTATGTCAATAAATATAATAAATGTAATATAATGTTTTTAGAAGACATAAATTTCTAATATTTAGTTTTTAAACTGTTTCAAACTTGATACAAGCAGTTTCAATACAATGGTATGAATACCTAGTCCTTTTATTATGCATTTTTTAACTCATAAATGAAATGGATAATTTAAAGTAATTAATACCTTAGAGAGAGTCTAGAAAATGGGTGTTTGTGTTCCATAAGACATGCTTCAACATTGATATATATCTATTGCCTAGAATTTTCCGTGAAACCTTTCTAGATACAATTGGGACTAAAGATGAAAATTAAGTTATTTAATGCAATCTTAAGTGTAGAAAAAGCCTTGATTGCAAACACAAAAAAAAATTCCCACTCCTAAGCGCGTCCCCCAAAGAAGAACGCCATGCTTCCTATTTGGTGGGATTTGTGAAGAGTTATTCATTAAGAGTTCCTCAATGATGAGCAAATTGTTATTGTGAACCTAATTGCTCAACATATGCGATATTTAAATGAAGCTCTAGAAAAAAGCGTCATTCCCTGGTCAATTGATTGAGTCTCCTCCCGTTTCCTTACAATGTACACCCACAGGTGGCGCGTTTGACCCGAGAAAATTATTGCCCTAGGTGTGGAATTTCAAGTTTTTCTTCCTCCCTATTGCGCAACTTACGCCATGTTATTACCATTAATTAAAGTAATTACCACATAACTTATATGGCTAACTTTACAGATATTTAAGAGAAGTAAAAGTTTTCAAATCATGCATTTAATCAAAGCCGAATAAATTCTTAAAGCAAAGTATTTATGCTTATTTAAACGATAGGAGTGCATTGTCAATATTAATAGGAACTACTCTGATGAAAAATATATCCGGTTTATATATTATAAATGATTTTGCTGCTTTTATTTTAAAATTACAACATAAATTACTTGGAAAATTAATTAAAAGGCATTAAAAGCTTAGTTTTAGCCACAAGATTAACGCTTATTCCATTGAAAAGCAGTCCTGCTTTTCACTAATATTTAATGATATAATCCTACCAATACTAATATTGAAACAACTATGTAAATCTACTTACAAATAAAACATTCTTAATAATCCAAATAAATCTGTAGATTATTAGATAATAGACTAAAGCTAAAAGACTATGTTTTTAGAGTTTAAAAGTGGGTGGGATGGAATCTATGTGCAGGATTTGATAATGCTGATGAAAGAATCTAATATTTGCTAATTTGTAGATTCAGAATCTGATATTATCCAAAAGGCTAAAGTTAGATATTTGTGGATATGTAGAATCGGAGGCAGCGTCAGATATATTCCAATTGCTGAAGACAG
Organism: Ceratothoa steindachneri; assembly: GCA_963969495.1. Taxonomy (NCBI): domain Eukaryota; kingdom Metazoa; phylum Arthropoda; class Malacostraca; order Isopoda; family Cymothoidae; genus Ceratothoa; species Ceratothoa steindachneri. Next base: position 63,094,812 of record OZ018335.1, on the reverse strand, counting down.
CTATTTTACATTAGGAGGAGTTGGAGTCAAATATTTTCCAATGGTTAGTTTTGGAGTCAGAATCGCAAAGTTCTGAACATACTCCACAAGCCTATGATAAAACTCATTATATTGCTAGCTTAAAAAATCCTCCAAATTATCACAAAACAATGCCAGGCAACGCTTTTTGTTCGAAATAAAATTTTTAGATAAAATAACAAGATTTCTAACACTATTGTACTAAAAAGCAACCTTTACACTCAGAATCTGTGTATTTCAACCTCTTTTGCTTGAATTGGAATCATATGGGTCACTTCCTGTTTGCCAATAACTTAAATCCGACGACTCTATGACACATGTAGAGGCGTTTCATCACCCCTCAAACCCTTCTTCTCCCCTCATCATCATCCCAGGATGAGTACATTTTAAAAAGACAATACCTTTCCTCCTTTGGTTAGCTGTCACAAGTGACTTTTGGAGGAGAGGATGGTTCGAAAATTGTAGATCATCGTGAAACCGCGTCTTATGTTTCATTCTTACCAATTGCCTAATAATAAAGGATTGTATTCTTGTAATTACCTTGTAATAATAGGAGGAAAAACATCCACTTGGCGTTCAATTATATTAATTGGCCTTTCGGTGGGTATTTACAACTCACCCGATGCGCTACTTTGTTGGATTTCTTCATCTCACTTAGGATCAAACACTTTTTGTTTCCAGGGCTCTATGCTTCTCAAGGCAACGCGTATTTGTATTTCTTTATTTACTCTAATTCCATTGAGAGGCTATTTAGTCTATTCACATGGTCGATACACGCTAAAACAAGTCATAAAATATGGTAAGCAGATATCCCCTTTCAAAAAACGCGCAATAAAACACTATGAGCCAACAGCTGTGGCCAATTTTGTAGGCTAATTTTAAGAGATAATTCTATTTCAGACAGAAATCATGGCACACGAATTTGTGCGCCATCACTTCTGTCTGACACTAGTTTATCTCGTCTTTAAAAAACAATTTTCACCCCGTTTCTCATAAAAGACTATTGGTACAGCTAGAAGAAAACTAAATAGTGTCAGCGTACCAAGTGAATTAATGAATCGGTGAAAAAACGGAGGCAAAGAGTTGTTCTCAATGAAAATACTCTATCTTGGGTATTGGCCACAAGCGGCAAGCAGGGATCTCTTATCTTGACCTTTTCAATTGGAATATACATAAATGATCTTTATATGAGAATTCAGGTAAAATTTTAAAATTTGCTGATGAAACTCGGTACTATGGAAAATTCTATTGTGACTGTGGAAAATTGCAAAAAGAGAAATGTAAGGTAATGCACATGGGATCTAACGACAGAGGCAGAGATTAAACTCCTTTACTCAAATTTTTAATACAGTGAGCATGGAAAAGTGTTAAGGTTTCTTATCTCGATTGATCCAAAATTCTCAAAAAATCGTACTATGGAGAAACAAAAGTTAAATAGGCTACGAAGATACCTATGTATTTAAATGGAGTATAATTATTCTTCATTTATATAAAGCACATGTTTACCTGATTTTGATTACTTGTTGTAATTCTTATATCTATATTTGTTAAGGAACATAGCAATAATAGAACGCATTCAGTGAGGAGCGAAGAAATCCATTCACTAAATTAGAAATCCATTTTAAAGAATTTAACTGAGGTATCACAATTTAGTTTCACTGGACGATCAACATCTGGGGCTTTAGAGGGCTTTAAAATACTATATTGGTTCAATAATACAAATTATAAATCAATATTTGGTTTAGATAACCGAATGCATAGGATCGCCATAGAAAGCAGTGCTGTAAATATGCTTAAGAAGAGGAGATGTATATGATATATATATTACTTTAAAATACAGACGCAAGCAAAGGTCTTGGGAAAACTGATTATCATGAAATTAAATAAGTAAATGGTCTAAAGATTTTTATTTGTATATTAATACCAAGATAACGAAGAAATTATGAGGAACAAATATTAATAAATTAAATTGGCGTAACATCTGACCTCGTAGCTGCATTGCCTATGACATATGTTGGAATGTGTAGGTCATATTCTCTTAAAAATATTCCTTTCCAAACAAAAAAGAAATGATGTAAGACAAGAAAAGAACAGAACCGTCTGATATTATGCACTGATGACTAAACATTAATCTATCCTAACGTCTGAGCTCGTAGCTGATTGGTCGGTTTGTGATTTATCCAAACAACTCTATGGGGCTATCCTTAGCATCGAAGTTATTGCTCTGCCTACTTTCACGGTAATAGAAGCAAAGGAAAGTGAAAAACCACTTGCTCGGCCACCTACTAGGTTATGTTAAAGTAGCCGTAATTAGTGTTATAACATTATGCCTTAGCTAAAAAAGCTGATTCCAATGCCTTCCTCCTCCTTCTCTTGAATGCAATTGTGACGACTTTTGCTTCCCTCAAGTTGATGCGCTGGTCACCATGTTCGCTGAGAGCTTCCTGTGGAGCGGCAGATGTCTCTGACTTAGACCCCAGCTTGACTAGGTGAGAAAGAGCCGCTGTGTTTCGCGCCTTGGTGTTAAACGAAGAAAGTAAATGAACTGAGTAAATTTCTAAACAAAATATTAACTTCATACGTGCCCAACAAATACAGGCTCAAATCCTCGGCCGATTTTATCGATATCATTCGATCCGCTACCACTAAGAAAATAATATACTCCATGGACGTAGTATCATTGTTCACAAATGTACCAGTCACAAAATGATAGAAATAATATTATAAAACATCTATAACCAAAACGATCGACCCCCAGTTGGAATACCAAGGGCGGACACGACGAAACCCTACAAATCTGCAATTCAGATGCCACTTTCTATGGACCTAATAGAAGTATGTACTGCCAAGTTGATAGAGTTGCTATGGACTATCAATTAAGAGTACTCGTGGCTAACTCCTATATGGTAACAGCGAAGAAAATGTTTTCTCAAGAGCACCTATGTCCTACATCTAGGTGGAAAGAGATTTTAAAGAATGTTCTTTCCTAAACTACACCATTGAAGAAAGCCAAAAAAACAACATTTCAGGACATCCTCACTACCAATATCAATGAAACAATACGAGCAAAATATATGTTAAAGCCACCAATCCGGGACTCTCCATGAATGCAGACAGCCAATACCCTAAACGCTACTGAAAAAGCGTAATCTAATCGTATATTAATTGTGCCTTCACCTACTGCAATACATGGAAGGATACACACAATGAACTCAAGAGAGCAACTCAAGAACTCGTTAACAACGGATTCTCCAATAAAAAAAAATGACAGCTATAAGAAATAAAATTGACCAATGGTACATGTCAGAACCCCAGAAGAACCGAAATACAATATTCATTTACAAGAATACTATGATCACAGAACACCATAAGGACAAGAAAGCTATTAAGGGTATTATTAACCGAGAAATATAACCCACGGATGACGAAAAAAATAGTCGAACGTCAACCCTTTTCATGAAAAATAACCCCAAACCTCCACCTCAACTCTAAAAAGGACCCATCTGATACATGAGTACATATGTACCTTAGGAGACTGTGAGCTCTTACCTAACTCGTATAACAGAATCACCGAAAACACACCCTCAAAAAGAATGTCCTACCATTCAACAATGGGCCACCTAAGAAACATACAGAAAAAACATCATCCCTCCCAAACTTACACTAGTAAATTTAATCCCTCTCAAGGATAAAATGAAAAAAAACAGTTAAAATTTTTTTTTAGGAACATATTTGTTAGAATGTTTATTTGAAAAAAATTGAAAATTGTAAACTTCGTAGAACTCTAAAAATTCAATTTGAGTAACTTAAAAAACGGTATTGGCTGGCAATCGTATCGCACAAATCATTAGAAACATTGTACTAATGGCTTTCAAGCAAGATAAATTCTACATTTCCTTTTTATATCCTAGCATGCATCTAATTCTTTGTTCATGCTTCTTCCAGTAAATTTAAAATGACGATGTCATAACCTCGTATACCTCCCATTTTAACAAATAAAGGTCATCCCTCCCCCCCTAAACCAACAAAATAAATCCACCTTTAAGTCTTAGGAGGGAGTAGTTTTACTTGATTATATATACATCTATACAGCGTGCGTAAGGTATTTGAGGACATATGTTATTTTTACTATAGCATCAGATTATTGGAGTTTATATTTTATATATTTCAGAATTATCGATGGCATTGTTTCCGGGGGCTTATAAATACGATTGATGACTCTATTCGATATCCAAAGGGCGGGCAATAAGTTTGGCTATTAGGATATAAGGAAACGAGATATGAGGAAAAGTGTTTTATTATTTTTCAATATAATTACCCTCGACTTCAAAGCACTTGAGCGACTTGTTCCTGAAGCTTCGAATTCCCGACAACCAGAAATTTCCCGACTGCTGTTCAATCCATTCAGGGACGGTGAGCTGGACATCTTCATTGACTCCAAACCGTAACCACGCAGTGCAGCCGTGAACTGGCGGAATAAAAAGTAGTCGCTAGGGGCCAGATCTAGACTGTAGGGGGGATGGTTGAGCTCCTGAAATCCGCACTCACGCAGGGCAGCTCGTGCAGCTTTGGCCTTGTGGACAGGGGTATTGTCGTGGATGAGCAGGACACCACGTGTCAACTTGCCGCGCCGCTTCTGACGGATGCACTTCTTCAACTCAGCCAGTTCCTCGGCGTAATATTGGCCTGTGATGGTCCTTCCACGAGGCGCATAGTCCACCATCAACATTCCCTCAGAATTCCAGAAGATGGTGGCCATGATCTTTCCAGCTGAGGGTTGGGTCCGGAACTTGATGGGGGTCGGAGAGTCCCTATGCTTCTAGGTCATGCTTTTGAGCTTGGTCCCGGGGTCCTAGTGATGGACCCACGTTTCATAACCTGTCACTATACGTGACTCAAATCCCGCCGGGTCTTGGTTGTACAGGAGCAGCAGCTCCTCCGAACTTTGAAGACGTTGAAATCGATCATAGGACGTGAGGTTTCGTAAGGTTTCTAGGGACCCAACGGGCAGAGACCTTGGTCATGGCCAAATTGTTCTGGATGATGTTGATAACACTTCCATGTGATATTCCAAGTTCTCGCTCGATTTCTTCGACCTTCACCCGTCGATTTTAGACGGGGGTCATCTTCCAGGGACTCAAGACCATAACGGAACTCTCTATTCCAGCGAGCAATGGTTGCATAGGAAGGGGCGGTGTCGGTGTACACTGCAACCATACGTTCATGGATCTCTTTTGCATTCTTGCCTTCCTTGGTCAAAAATTTGATCACTGCGCGGTGCTCAACCTTTTCCATTAATATATATATAGATATACATATATACTCACAAAATACCGCGTGCAAGGGGAAAAAATGCAACAAAGCCCGTAGGGAAAATAACACAAGGATTTCAAGTACATTCGAACTTTATTTCGAGTTGAAATTCGAAAGTACTTGGAATCTTCATATTATTTTCCCTGTGTGCTTTGTTGCATATATATATATATATATATATATATATATATATATATATATATATATATATATATATATATAAATATGTGTGAAAGATAATGGAAAACCACAATATTTGACTCAAGATTTTATTTTTAACTATCGACTAGTTTAGGCAAGATGCCATTTTCAACTAAACTATTCGATAGTTATAAATAAAATCTTGATTCAAATATTGTTGTTTACCATTATCTTTCATTGATATACATCACGTTAATGAGATATCTTCTATTATATATATATATATATATATATATATATATATATATATATATATATATATATATATTTATATATATATCATACTTGTACGTCCAAGATCGTGTAATAATGGTTGTGGTCTGACATGAACTTCTTGTCTAAGGAAGTTTAGTCGCTTTAGTTCTTTCATTTTCAAAACGCTTAGAATGAACTTTCCGAAGCACCATACTCTCTTTTTCACAGATTGACTCATTCAACTCCTACCTGATCCTCAACACCGTACTCATATTGACCCCAAGCACTCAGAGTTCTTCGCACTAGAGTTCCCGGCGTGAAGCCCAAGTAGCATAATTTGCATTTTACATTTCTTGTGAAGAATAAATTAAGCTATGGTAATGTTCCTTCACAGCTTACTAAAAGTAGTCTTCAAGGCAGAAGAGAAAACCGATACCTGATAACAACCAAGCGCAGAATTTATATATATATATATTTTTTATATTTATTTATATATGTATATATATATATATATATATATATATATATATATATATATATATATTTATATATATATATTGGGGTAGTTGGGTAGCAGTCTTTCTTGAATGCAAATTTTGTTGAAGACCATTGTGTATTTTGCCTTAATTAATTTCCTTTTGCAACTTTCTCCTCTTTTAATTATCTTTTTTATTCCATCTTGTAGATGGTGGATTATTGGTTCAGTATTCATTTGTTTTTTAAATAATTGTGTTTGGTAAAAAACAAACGAAAATGCTAAGCTTTCGATCTTATTCGATCATCTTTGGAGCGTTATGGAATTTCTTGCCTCCTTTACCGATGTAATGATTGGAGAGAGGATCTGGCAGAAAGTTAAGTGAAAGAATTTACAATTTACAATTTAGGTTAAAGTCGTGAAATTGTGTGGTAGGTATATAAAGGTGTGAATATGTTTCCTAGTTTGCCCTGGTGTTAGGGCATCACTAGCATTCTTCTTGTTTTGTTTTAAAAATAAAAATTCCTTCGTCGAAAAGTAGCTGACTGTCTTTGACAGCCAGTTTTCTCCGTTATAATATATATATATTTATTTATGTAATAGGTATTTCCTCTTTCGAAGCATTCAAGCCTTTCAAGGTTGTTTTTCATGCTAAATGAATCTCAATTTTGAGTTCTCTGTAATCTATTTAATTTGGGCATTTCGCCTCTTTTCATCGTTTGATTTTCGTTGACTTTGTTTTGTTATCTTGTTGTCAAATGGGTATTGGGAATTGGGCACTTCGCCTCTTTTATATTTAAATTTAGTTTTAATTTTTTAATTCTTACTATGTTTATATTGGGAGGGGGGAGGGGACTTTAATGTGGGCACTTCGCCTCTTTTTTAAATTGTTATTTAAAAATGTTGATTTGGTTGGACTAATTGTCAAACTTTTGAGTTTTAAAATCATAGTACTTTAGAGTAGTGGATGAACACTACGTAAACATAGGTAGTACCACTTCTCTCGCGCAGGATCTACTACTTGGGAACATAGCAGTTCTACCTATAGTGCGTCTCAGGTTTGCACGAATATTAAAATTCAGGTTCATGTTCAGGAGTATATTTTGGTCTATCTTGTCCCATGTCTTTCTCCCTAGCCTTTGTATCTCCGTATTGATCGGTTTTAGACCGATTCTTTTTTGAAGAATCAATTGCCGGGTACGGTCGATCCTTCGCGTGCCTGTTTTTAGCAGCGTGGCTTTATTCTGCACTCTCTGCAGCATTCTGAGAGAGGTACAGCTTGCCATCTGCGTGATCTTGGCCGGGTACACCAGGACTGAGCGTACCAAGGCCATGTACAGCTTTTTGATGTTAGGCACGCTGAGGCCTCAGAAACGGTAAAGTTTCTTCAGCTCTCGTTCGGCTAGGGAGACTCTGGTTTTCATGTGCGTCTTATATCCCGATTTGAAGAGTCGTAAGCCCAGGACATTACCCTCGTTGGAGTACAGATAGTTCTCGTTATTGACGACGACGTCATTACCTTTCCGGCGGTTCATCGGAATGATCGTGAACTTCTGGCTGTTGGTCTTAATTTTCCACTTTCTTTCATATCTATTGATATTTTCAATTTCGACAGCTGTCGCCCTCGCCTGGCTTCCAGAGTTCCTGAATGGACTCAGGACGATTTGGGTGATGTCGTCTGCATATGGCAGATACATCGAATCGTACCTGACTGCAGCAGGCAGGTCTATTGTGTACACGAGGTACAGCAGCGGGCTGAGACAGCTGACTTGTGGAACTCCCGCCTCGAGTTCGAATTCGGGTCCTTTGCAGCTCTCCTATCGAAGATATAGTTGCAAAGGATCCTTTCCAGGAGTAGGTTAAGCTGGAGGTTGAGGATCTTGTACTGTAATCCTCCCAGCCAAACCTTGTCGAAGGCCTTCTTTACATAACGCAGCACCACATCTACCTACCGCCTCTCAGCTTTACAGCAAGCGAGTTTCTCCGCAAGAAGGGTGAGGGCTGTTTCCGTTTCTCGTCCCTTGCGGAACCCGTGCTGCTGAGGGTTGTGGGCTCCCAGCTCGGCAAGTTGCTCTTGAAGCCTGTCAGCTAGGAGTCTCTCGTAGACGTTTGCAACGAATTCCAGCAGGGCGATTGGCCTGTAGCTTACCAGTTGATCAGGGGGTTTACCTCCCTTGGGTATGAAGATCATCTTCGCAATCTTGAAACCTTCCGGGAAGTAGCCCGTGTTCAGGAAAGCGTTGTAAATATTAATGATTTCCTGAATGATCTGCTGTGGGGCGATAAACAAGTTGTTCCTGGTGATACCCGTCCAGCCTGGTGCCTTTTGTCGAAAGGCTTTTACAGTGGCCATGACGTCCTCTGATGTTATGGGGCATCCATGGCCCGCCATCTCCCTGCCTTCGTTGACTTGCTGTAGTGGGTGCGTGCGATGCATTTCCTGATTTAGTTGTTCAATCAGTTGGCCTTCGAATTCCTGGTAGAACTCAGCGTTTTCCTCGGGGGTAATCCTGAAAACGCTTTTCCAGAAGTTCCTGAACATATCCTCGAGAACCACCGGGTTCTCTATGTAGTCTCCGTTCTCCTTTATCCGAGCCTTGGGTCTTGGAGTAAGTCCCTTTAAGTTCCTGACTTGGCGCCAGAACTTAGCCAGGCTAAGTTCGCTGTCGACTTTGGCTATCAAGTTGTTCCATATTTCCTCCTGCTGGAGGTTGATGGCCTCTCTAAGCTCTAAGCTTAGGCGTCGAAGCAGCAAGCTCCTTTCCCGGCTGGGACCCTCCCGTCGTACTTCTTCGAACACTTCCCTGTAAACGCGAGCGATATCTCTCATCTCCTCTGTCCATCTGGGCTGAGGAGGTGTTTTATACCCTGTTACGGGTATGCTCTCGCGGTCCGCGTTTAGTATGGCCGTTGTTATCCTCTCCAACTCCCTGTCAATCTCCTCTAACGACGCCGTGCTGAATTCAGCTGGCGCATAGTCACTGAGTCGCTGCTTGTAGCGATCCCAGTTGGCCAGGGCGTAATTTTCCCGGAGAGGGGCTGGGAGCTGGATTGGTTCGAGAGATACTGTTGTGAGAATCGCTATGTGATCACTAGGGACTGTTGGGCCTGGCTCACTATGGTAGTTAAAAGAGAAGCCTTCACTTGTTAAGATTATGTCAGGCTTAGTTGCTGATCTGAAAGTGATATAGGTCGGAAAATCCGGCCCTATCCTTTGAATGTTCTTTCTTCCCATAATCAATTCCAAGTTTCGGCCTCTATCGTTGGTGCTACCATAGCCCGCCGCACGGCATCTGGCATTGAGGTCTCCCCCTAAGAATGCCATTCTGCTGTGCCCGAACAGTGTGTAAAAGTTGCATAACGGGAGATATGCTCGTCGAGGGGGTTGATATGCTGCAGCTATCACGAGGTCTCCTACCAGGGTGTGTACTTCGATTGCCACAAAGGACTCATTGAGTTCTGGTAGTTGTTTAAAGGAGATGTTCCTCTTGACAGCTATTGCAGCACCATCAAACCTTTCCTGAGGATGGTTCTTCATGACCACTCTGTAGCCCGGTATTTTAATGCGAACAGCTGTAGTGACGATTACGTGCTCTGTGATGAGAATGATGTCGGGGTCAAGCACACGGAATATGTTACCATATGCCGTGGCCTTCTCCTCCCATCCATTCACGTTGAGTGTCAGAATCCTCATTCTGTTGCTTACTCTCGCTGTTCTAGTGGTATTTATTCGCCTTGGTTAAGCGTAACGTTAGAGGAAATGAGCCACTCTTGTGCGTGGAATTTTTTAAATAGTTTTAATGTACGATTCCAGCTCGTCGCTTGACTGTTAATGGCCGGCTTATCTTCATTTATTAATATGGGTTCTAAGATGTTAAGCCTTGCTTTATTAACCTCTTTTCTTTTAATAATGATGTTGTCAACCAGCATATCTCTCGTTAGGTTAATATTATGTACACTCTCCATATGGTTTTTTGGCCCTCCGCTTTGTAAATGCATAGTCAAACCCCTCGAAAGTGTGGTATATATCATATTTAGAGTTATTATAAAGCTTACACTCTGTATTGGGTCAGGTGAACTCGCAAACTATCTTGGTTGACTTGAGATTCGAGGAGTCAGGGCAGATTTTATTCTTCATTAGAAGTTTGCTGGCTTTTATAGATTTATAATAGATAATGAGATGGATTTTATTGGTTTGATTTTTAACTTTGATGTTATGGTTAATAATCTCCTTGACGTTCTTTTCATCTATTTAAGAAGGCCTCTGACATTTGTTTTCTAAAGTCCACTTTGATGTTATTGACTTCTCCATGATTACTTACATTTTTTTTAAAATGATTGGAGTTGTTTATCAATGATGCTGTTTAAGAAACCATTATTCACGAGTATTTGCTCTACTCTTGCAATCTCTTGGTTGAAAAGTTCCTACGTAGAGCAGCACTTGTAAGATTGGGGGATGTATGAGCTGATTACGCTTATTTTGTATCTTTCAGGGCATCCACTATCTACATTGAGGCATCTTCCCATGAGCGTACTTTTCCTATGTACTTTAGTGATGTAGTTGCCATTGATGTTATGAACCTTAACATCCAAGAAAGGGAGTTTATTACCCGTGCTCAATTCATAAGTGAATCTTTGCACGGAGTTATCCTCAAAAAGCTGCTTGATGTTAACGAGATGTTCTTCGTTTTGGACGTTGATGTAAATGTCATCTACATATCGGCAATATGTAGAAAACTAGGAGTAAATCGTTGCATCTGAAGATTTATCTAAGAGAATAGCAAAGAACTTTCTTTCAGCAATCCTAGAAAAATCTTTTTGTTGAATATTAATGATTCTCGAATTTTCCTACTAGTAACTGATTTAGTTAATTAAAGTATTTGATTATTTAAATAATTGAATCTCTTTTAATTTCAAATACGTTTTTCTGAAGCAAAAACCAACTATTTCTAACAAAATAGTCTATTTATCTGTGCCCTTAGAGTTAACTAATTTTATTTGTCATTGAAGCTATGCTAAAAATGGCACACAAATGTAAGATGAGCCTTCCTGTTATTCGGACCGAACAATAACTTCATCTCGTTTTTGCAAGCGTGATGTTAACGAGATGTTCTTCGTTTTGGACGTTGATGTAAATGTCATCTACATATTGGCAATATGTAGAAAACTAGGAGTAAATCGTTGCATCAGAAGATTTATCTGAAAAGAATAGCAAAGAACTTTCTTTCAGCAATCCTAGAAAAATCTTTTGTTGAATATTAATGATTCTCGAATTTTCATACTAGTAACTGATTTAGTTAATTAAAGAATTTGATTATTTAAATTATTGAATTTCTTTTAATTTCAAATACGTTTGAAGCTATGCTAAAAATGGCACACAAATTTAAGACGAGCCTTCCTGTTCTTCGTACTGAACAATAACTTCACCTCGTTTTTGCAAGCGGTAGGATTGTCTTCTCTCAGACGATGTGAGACTTTTGCCTGGAGACAATGAGAATCCAAATCCCAATAATATCTCGACAAAGAGCTGCAGCAATCTTGAAATGGTTCTTCATCACAATTTGGGTAATGGGTTTGGGTAATGGTTTAAGGGCTTTCTTGGCCTACTAGTATTTAGTGGAACAAAAAATCTTTTCGTCCTGTGGTTTTCCAATTTCCCTCCTTCTTCATTCTATAATGTTTTCATGGATCCAATCTAGCTACCCTCCTTTCGTATGTCTTCTCTTTTTGGGTGGCGTTGCTATGCGGTGGGCATTTATTATTATTTGAAGACTTGTTTAACGACGGCGCTTAAATGCACTGTTGAAACATGTGTTGCACGTTTGTGAGATTTTTGCGTCTTTACAACTCCATTGCCGCCTACATGTTTTTGTTTTTTGTTTTTTTGGGGGGGGCCAAAGGTCAGTGAATGAACATTTTAAAACTTGGGATTGGGGGAAGGGTTCCCTCACACTCGAGTCACTCTATTCTTATTGGGGTGTGTTGGTCTCATTTCTTCTGACTTTAACATTTTCAAAATCAGAGAGCTGATGAATTACATTAGTTGAGCACACTCCTTTACGGAATGCACTCTCCTACGGACGAATGGAAGAGGATCAACTTCGTCTTAAAAAATGTACTTAATCTTCTTAAGCGATCTCTTCCCATCTTTCCAATTTAGTTCCTATTACTTAAGTATATATTTTGACAGGTGTCTGTGTCGTAATAGTATTTAAATTTATCCTTCTATTATGTGGTTCAAGATGAAGTTTAGTTTATTTTGTAAGTAGTTTTATATCCTTCAATTTCCGTTCAGGATGACAAGGGCAGACTCTTTTTAAATTCATTATTTTTATCGAATTGTTAACAAGCTCCTTCTCTCCTTATTTCAACATTTTAATGGAGAGAAATTGCAACATGCAGCAGACCTCTTTTTTTAAACGCAGGAACTTCTATTCTGACGCAAGTTAGATTTATCTAACTTTCTACATCTTAATTTTCAAAGCGCGAAATTGATCCGTTGGAAATAAGTTAGTCTCAAACTATCGCTGGAAAAGGCGTTTAACTTTTTCCAAAACAATCAATCCAAATATTCTTCCAAAACACGTATCGATTAAGCTAGGAAGAAGTCCGATGTTAACACATCAGATAAAGTTAATCGGTCTGATCGATCTGGGACAAGCTGTCTCGCCAGCGATTCACTAATTGTTTCCTTTTTTTTCACTCGTCCGAGCGCGGTCATTCTAAAACCTGTTTATGTTCAATTTCTTCCCTTTTAAGACTCAAAAGGAATGAGGTTACGACGGGTTTGTTTGCTATCGGAAAATTGTGGCCGTTGCGAAAAAGTATCATTTTCCTGGAAATTCTTTTATTTATTTTCCATACTCTCTCTTCAACTATTGGGAATTATTAAAATAATTATTTACAAAGCTTTTAGTTTCCTTATCCAATTTACTTTTATGGAAAACGGCGTGCGCTAATTTCAGTCCGAATTCTAGCATTCTGTTCCAAACTTAGTTAAAATTTGTCTCCTAATTAAAAGAAGGATTACCCCAATTTTTAATAAAGCTAGCTCAGAAGTAAATTTAGATTAAGCCTCCGAACTCTACTTGCGTGGTGAATCGCTTCTATTTTTTGTCAAGGAATTATGCGAACAAATAAAACAATTTTACATTTCATTCAACATGGACGAAGTGACTGACTCTTTGCTCGAAGAAGAATTTTCGTCTTAAATTAACCTTGACTTTGAAGTAAATTTAAGTTAAACGATCTTTCAAGGAATCAATCTTTAATTCAGCTAACTCTACCAATTCCGAAGGCCACTCAAAATCGCATCTCAAGTAACCTGTTCCTAATCTACCTGAGAACTTCAATCCCAAGCAATGTTAAGATTTTTTATACGTTCCATCCTGTTTCACCGCCATCTTCCACATTAGGGGAAGGTTATGTCGTCTAAGTCGGTGGTAGAATCTGTTGTGGGTTTTTAAGCCACAACTAAATTCAATATAACGTCTCCACTTCTTACTTTTATTGAAGACGTGAGTGAGTGAGTTCGGATCCGTTAAGCTTCCTATTAAAATTCCTCTCAAATATCATTGATGTTCGGACCCATGGTGACTTTGTTTGTAAGCAGCATAGGATAGTTAACCTCACCTAATCCAAATGTTTTGAATTTTAGCATAAACAAACCAAGCTAAATTAGGTGATCTAAGGGAATATGGGGTACCTCCTGCAGCTAGGGCTGTTTATCATCCGTTCGGTTCTATCATAGGATGATTAGAACAATATGGACTAAGTTTTATTAATTCGTACTTTATAAGTGTAGATTGGGTTTAGAAACCTTTCCCCCCTTATTTATCTCCCGCTTTAAACTAACTGTCTACTGGTCGGCCATCTATTCCACAATGACCTCGAAGAGATACTCTAGCAATTCCTTTACTTAGACTAACAGATTAACACAGTTTTAGGTAAAATGTACTCTTGCCCGTACTTGTGTATCTTTGAGTAAGTAAAGGCAAATCCATTTGGTACTCTTGAAAATAACTACTGTTAATAAAAGGAGAATTTGTCTCTCTACCATGGAAAGAAACTATATCTCTAAGCTAAGGGAGCATAGTTAGGTAAGTCGACTTGGTTTCAAAAAATATTTAAAATCTGGTGGACATGGAAAAGCCCGCCAATTTTCAAATAGGGAGTTCCGACGTCTTCAAGCCTCTGGTCTCTTTCTTTCTCTTTTTTGGAGTTGAAAATTTTAGGCATTTTCCCCTTTCTTTCCCACTTCCGATGTTACCCAGAGGCCAGAGGGACCCACCTCAAACTGTTTCCTCAACAAAATTACCAAGAATCGACTCATATCTGGTGGACCTACACCAGCAATGAAAAGTACTCCTATCATAATTTTGTTAAAATATTTCTTCAATCAGCTTTGAGCGATGTTCCTGCCACTCCATGGCCCCCTCCTTGTAAGGATTCCTGCTTCTTGGGAAGGCCGCCTGAGTTTCGTTATCAGTGTCTCCGTCTCACGTCGGGAGGAGGGTGCTCCATCAGAATATTACCCTGCAAGGCGACTGGGTGCCAGTTTAGGAATTCTCTTATGATTGTTGATCTTGAGTGATAGGGGTAATTTATGCTAGTAAGCTTTTGTCATTATTATTCGAGTGCATCCAGGCTGACGGTTCACCAATTGTGAGTGAGAGCACTTGGAAAACCAGCACATAAGATCCCATGAAACAAACCAATCTAAAATTGAAATCAGCGGATCCAAATAAGCACAATGATCCTTTCGGAAACAGAAGAACCCCTTACTCTTTGTAAAACAACCTAGTACAGCAGATAAACACTCACATACTAGATTGAGAGCTGCTTGAGGAGCTTTCATAGGAGGGGCAGAGATGGTAAAGGAGATACCCATTTAAAGGATCAGGGACATTTTATTGATGACACCCTTTTAGAATTTTTCTGCAAAGGAAAAACTTCGAAAAAAACATCTCTTGGAAAACAATTATCATAGAAAAACAATTATCCCCAAAACATATCTCAAAATTGATAAATGACCATGATACTTTGCTAAAAAAAACTTCAATTAAAAAATTTGCTTTGCTACTTAAGTAATTGATCAAGACAATATCATATTTATGTAAGCAAAATTACCGAATTTTTCCTTCTTTGATTACTTGATCTGTACATTTTGTGGTTTGGGCGTAGTCGATTCCTTAGGTAATTTCTTTAAAGTATATTTCATTTGCATCTTACTCACTCCTCTATGAAGGCTAATTTTCATCTCTTAAAGTGATTAATTGGAAAATTAAGATATTTTTCTTGGACGTGGCGAATGGTTCTTGGAATGTTATTTGGGCATGGAAGAACCACTGTAGCTGCTTACCTAACATGACTAGCATTGGAAATTATTAATTGACGCGCATCTTTCGCATTTTTAACATTAGCCTTAAATTCATTCTTAAATTTGTTTACTCATTCATCAACATTGGCGGTTTTACCGTTATGGTTACGTTCACGCAAAAATTTATTAATTTCATTAATTATCAATAGTAATTGCGTGATTTTCGGACTTATTTTCAAAATTTTTGCACTAGGATATATTTTAATTTCCACTTGGTTGTCCTTCGCGTATGACTAATCATTATAAAGAAGACGTTGTATGTCTTTAGAACTCTAAACAAATTAACATATTTTTACGAAAATTTGAATAATGGACTTCGTCCAATTTAAACTGACGTTTCAAACTAACCTACTTCTTCAGTTTTGGATAACTTTGCTTTTTCAATGTTATATTGTCTATTGTTTTACATAAAATTTGAAATACTGATATAAAGAATAGAAAATAAATATTTTAGGAGATCTTTTCGAGGAAATGCACCCTTTTGTGAAATCGAATTTGTATAGTTGATAAACATTTTTTGCAAAATGTTGCCAATTCATTTTTCGAAGAAGTGTCTGCATATGCCGTTTAAGGAAAGAGAATGGCGAAAGGAAAGAGCGATTCGAGGAATGTTCATTTAAATCCTTTAGAGTGGCATATTTTTATATATTCTGTCATGGAGTCCCGTTGTGGAGAATGGAGAGCTGATAGCAAATGCTGAATACTTATCCCTGAATCCCTATTTGGAGTAAGTGGGCGTATAAGGTTGTACAAGCGACAGCAATCGTGGCTGATGTAAACGCCTGATAAACCAAACGTTACACAAGGGGACCAAGGGGACCAGGGGAGTGTGGATAAAGTCCCCTCGCAATCGGGACCCGGAAAAGGATGAGTAGATGAATCTGTTTAGCGAGTATCAAATAAAATTCGCCTCCGGCCATGAAACAAGGCGAAATCAGGGGCAAAAGGGGGAGCGAAAGGAAAGGGGGGTCATTCTTTCATGTGGCATGTGTTTTAGAACCGGGAAAACCGATCACCCATTGGATTAAAGAGCTGTGTGAATAGCATTCATAAAACTAGTAGTCTACCAAACAAACGAAAGTTAACTTCTTGCAGATGTTTATAAAGCCAGTATAGATTGAGATGGAGCCAAAGAAAAGTACTAAATACTTGTTATATAGCAAAGAAACTGGAAGGTTAGGGGATACCAAGTGATTGGTTGGGTTTGTAATGGAGGTATGGTCAGCTACTATCGGTAGAAATTAGTTAGTGTGTCAGCGAAAGAGAAAATCGATGTCTCTTTATGGATGGTCGTAATATCATATGTCATCGCCAATTTAATGTGATAGTGATGAGAATGAAGTTTGGTCAGGAAGTTGGGTCACACGAATACCTTTCAATGAACTAATCTTACCATCACCACCAGCTCACAACAAAACCACCTCGAACAGCTTCAAAAATTACCTCAAGCACAGTACTACAAACTTTATTACAATAACTTCCTCCCCCCAAACCGCACCCAAATAAAACACATTCACAATAAACTCATCCGCATCCATCCCATATCAACCATCTTACAAATATAGACCTATATAAATCACTTTATAGCATAAACAAAGTAATCTTAGCCCTACAATAATGTAAACTTGATGGAACCTTACATTTCATATTGCCATAACTATGCACAAGTACGAAACGTACACTCTTTAACCTTGCTAAATACCTATGGATGTAGTTAACTACCACATGGCTTTTTCTTTTTGTTATTTTTGCCTTTCGAAACCTTTTTGAAGACTATATATTCATATAATAAACGAACCATTGAGACTGGAAACTGAAATTGAAAGGAAACAGAAAAGGCTATTTGCAAACAGTAAAAAGCAAGGAGAGCAAATTTGAAATTTCTGGACCGAAATTTGAACCTTGGTCTCTTTACTGCAGGTCAGATGTTCTACACTATCTACCCAGGCTAGAAAGTACAGGGTGGACACACGAAGTGTAGACTAATATTCGTTAAATTATTTTCACCAGACAATGCAATATTAGATAATTATTAGGCTAAAAGAAAAGAGAAAATTCTATGCTACAAGATGATGTAAAAATATTCCATTAGATCTCCGTTTGCCTCGATGAAATGACGAAGTCCAGATAGTACCTAGACGAAGGTGCACATAAAGGGGTTTCAGCTTATATTTTGTCACATTTTTCCTGTTTTCACTTCAAAGTTTCGAAACTTTGATGATATTGATTTGTTACAGTTCTTCTGTCGAAGTATCGATTACACTGCAAATGCATGTTCTTCAAATCTGACGAATACTGGGAATGAAGTTCTTCTTAGACATCTCTAGTGAAAATGAAAGATGTTTCTCGGCCTTTTGAATTCATCTCTCTACCCTAGCAATAGAGGCTTGCTTCTTTCTTTTAAATGATATCGGCTGTTCAACAAGAATCATATTTTGCATTTTTACCTCAAATAGATTATTATGCATGTTATGGATTGCGCCGAGAGTGAGAATATATGAGGATGCGAGAAATCAAAGAAACATTGTAGGATCAGCATTGTTATTTCGACTCTCTTATTCTTGATGTGATTCAAAAGAAGAAGTCTTTTAGCTATTTTGAACAAACTAAGTTTCATATCATTTTCAGTAATTTTTCATGCTCACATGGCTCACTTCGGCCTATGAAGCAAATGGTCTAGCACTCCTCCTTGGATTTCTTCCGATCTTTTGCAACGTATTCTAGAAGAAGGATTGAGTTTTCACTGATAGGTGCAAGGTAGTAGTTACTCTTAAAAGAATTCTGCCTGTATCTTTAATCCGCTTGATAGCTTTAAAATCCCAGGATTTGCTCGCAGTGTGGTTCAACATTTCGAAAATTTTTCCTAGTCTTCTCCCTTCTATACAGATACAGGATTGCTAAAAATTTCTTGTCATATTTGTAAACTGGGGTTGTTTTTTTCAGAATATAAACTTTGATTCACAAAATTCAATAAATCCTGAAAGAACCCGTATAAAACTAATCAATTAATGATATGTAAATAACAGGTATCTTAACAATAGAATACCTAATATAGTTAAGGGAAAGATACGTAGTACCATCACTCCGTACATTCTTCATTAGTAAAGAGCAATCACACAATCCATGTGATCTTGCCCCTCAGGTTCACGCGTTCTTCTCCAAAGAGATATCACTTTTCTGCAAGAAACTGTCAAGCTTCAAGTCAGATTAAATCGGGCATCATAATGTCGTGCACTGATGAGGCTAACACGGGGAACTCTGTTCTAACGATTGCGCGTTTGCCTACGTTCGTTACGTACCCACCTCAACCACTACTGACCAGAAAGTGGGCAAGTCAAAACTATCGATGTGTGATATAGGGCTAAACCAAGGGATTTGTCGGGTAACTCCTGCTAAATTTAGAATAGAAAAGTACGTTCACGTGTCGACCTTTGAAGCATAAGATACTGCTTTTAAAAATAATTTAGTTTGTATTTTCGTGTAAGTACCAATAAAGCTCATAGTGAAAACTAATAACATAGTAGAATGGTGTTTTCCTGAAAATCTAGAAATTCATCCCTAAGAATCAGTTCGTTTAAGTGTAAAAATAAACGGAGTAAATAAAGGAAATACAGAACCTGAGGATGGGTTAAATGTTATAGAAAAGGGATGCATAAACACAGGACTATTTGTCACAGAAACTATTGGTCGCAATGCAAATTTATCAATTCTTTCCTCTAAATTTCTTCCAAAGAATATCTTGTATACCTTGGATTCTTACTTTATTTGCAAGGGATCAGTCTTCACTCCCAAAATAGGTCGAAGAAACCAGACTTTCTTGGCTTTAAGGACTTTAATGTAACTTAATCCCCAAATTTTCTGAGATCGCCAAACCCGTCACTTCTTATTTATAAAACATGAAACCCTTACATGGGGTCTGCTAAAACATCAATCATGTAAATAACTTATAGAAAATTTAATCAATTAACCAATTTTGCTTTACCTTAACTACAAGCAACACTTTATTCTAGCAACCGACGCAAGTTCTTATGGCATTGGTGCTGTTTTCATGCAAATAAAATATGGAATAGAATTGCTAATTGCATACGCTCGTAGACTATTAAAAAAAACAGAAAAAGATTACAGCACAACGGCCCACGAAGTACTAGCTGTAGACAGGGCTTTATTACTTTCAGAAACATAATATCCGGGTATGATTTTATCGTGAGAACCTATCACCAACCCCTTGTGTATTTGTTTTATTTATTTAAAGACAAATAACTAGAAATTAGATTAAGTTATTGGCCGGTAAGAATACAAGACTACCATCCGAAAGTAGAATATAGACAGCTAAACTTCTAACCTTCTTAGATTGCCTATCACGCATAAACCAGTGGAAAAAATACACGCATCAGAAGCATTCGACTATTAGTTGCTTCTGAAGGCAAAACAAAAAGTTAATCGACTTGGAGACATCTTCGCCCAATTAATCTCAACGCCAAACTCAACACCAACCGAGGAATACAAAATGCACGACAAACTAATCTGTAATAAAGATGTGACTGGGCGACTGTTAATCGAAAGCTCAGACGATTTAGTTTACATATGCATTGCTTTAGACCTTGACAATCCTCTCTTCAGCCACATAGCCTCGGAAAGTTAGCATTTCCCAAATGCGATTACCAAGTCTCAATAATACATCCAGGAATGCCCCTTATGTCTTCAAAAAAAAGGAAGTCGTCCCAAAACAACATATATGCACAGGTATCCATTTTCCCAAGAGCCCTGGAAAAGAACCATTACAGGTATTTTAGGACCTGTTAGGAAGAAACCAATAAACAACAAATAGTTTGGTATTTACTGACTACTTTAATCGCTATAATGAAAGAGTACACATCCCTGACCAAACAGCCGAAACAATTGCCAAAGTTCTCATAGACGGCATCATCAAAACTCTCAGCGTACCCGAGGTACTGATCTCTGAAAAGGCTGTCGATTTTTATTTTTATGAGCTGTAAACTGAACTTTCCAGTATTTTGTACATCCGTTTTACACTGCTGAACAAATATATAGAAAATTAAAAATTTCTTGGGAGAAAAAATCTACAAGTTTGCATCACAAAAGCTTACTCTCTCGACATTCTCCTTTATCCGCATGTCTA
Organism: Ceratothoa steindachneri; assembly: GCA_963969495.1. Lineage (NCBI taxonomy): Eukaryota > Metazoa > Arthropoda > Malacostraca > Isopoda > Cymothoidae > Ceratothoa > Ceratothoa steindachneri. The sequence continues at coordinate 63,074,091 of OZ018335.1, read as the reverse complement.
GCTTGGTTACCGCAGCTTTTACACTAGCAGAAACTGGATCATGTGATTTCAATCACAATATAAATTGTACCTTAGATTTAGAGTATACATGACCTTCCATGGAAATGAACATTACACATTCCATCTCTTTCACCCTTCTTCGCTAATCCTCCTTACCTTGCCCACCACCTGAGGCCGTTTCCCTACACATTCTCAAATGATTGTCACCTTACTTGTTTGTACTCTATTAATGCAATAACATAGGAATTTGTTTAAAGTGATTACCGTATGTATTCTGAGGTTATGGTGGTGGCAAAAAACCCATTCTTTAAACCCCTGTAACCCAAAGCATTGTTGTATGTCCAGTTATTTATACATAACGAATCACTAAAATCAACCATTGCATGTTATATTTAATCGAAAATCGTCCCCTTTCCCGCTTGTGAATTTATGGTGTACCCATCAAGCCGATCGGTCTCAATCCATATTGGTCCGGCTACCTGGAATTCCCTCGCTAGACCTACCACTGGGAAGCTTAAATTGTCCCCCTACTAAAAACAGTCATACTTCCAACTATCACTCAAATTCCTTCTGGTTTTTCAATCAAAACTGAAGCCCCAGCTATATAACTCTCAACGCATGTATATCATTGCGAAAAATTTCAGAGATCTGCAAAATATTAATTTACTTATGCTTCAGTTTTCAGCCATCAAAGAGCTTGAAACACTTTATCATCATCAGAACCATCATGCAAATATCCTCGATATAATGCAAACGACTTCTTACTCTATAGGACCTTCACACGGTATTAATTATATCAAATAATAATGATGATGTAGAGACCATATCGTATCATTATCATAAATTTTAATATTAAGTATAGGCTTAATTTATTTTCTAGTTGCATTCTATAAACAATGAAACTGCAATGCGGATTAAAGAATCCGATCTACATATTTTTTAAAAAGGTAGGCTAAGTATTTTAACAATATAATGGCTAATTATAGTTCAGGCAAACAAAAAAATTTGCCGTATACCTTCATCTCCAGAATGCGTATAAACAGGATGGCCCCATAAGTCACAAAACAATCCACGTACAACTTTTGTTTATATATTATAAAGGGAAAACAAATGTATTTTTTTATATTAATTGTTGTATTAAATAATTATTAATATTTTATTAAAGAAAAACAATATATGCAAATAATACGTATAAATATAAATAACTAAAGACACAATTAATCACCTTAGGAGTAAATAAAATAATTTCTCCGCCCAACGTTGCCTAGGGCACTATGTAACTGTAGTATCCTGTGACTTATGGGAATATTTGTTTTTCCCATTAATAAAATATTAATAATTAATTAAAACACGAATTAATCAAAAATTACATTTGTTTTACGTTAATAACATATACAAAAGTTGTACGCGGAGTGTCCTTGGACGTATGGGCCATCCTGTACATATGTATATATAGATATATACTTAGACAGAAATAATAAAGAGTTTGTTGCTACATGGATGCCTTAAAACTAAAGTGTCTCATTACCTAATTATGTATTAAAATGCCCTTTTCCTGTTTAATTGCAGGCTAATTTCCATTCCTTGTTGCAAATTTGAATCGTGTAGCAAGAAATAATATTCTCCACATACCAACCCATTTTTAATTGTCGTAGAATGACCCTTTTTTTTATCCCTATACTTTTGGACACCCTTTTAGTATCGGTATGCTTTAAGGGGCGTGAGTTACTTCTATGATGAAGTAGGCTTTGTTCTAAGAGTGCCATTTCAGTGGTTTAGTTCTTAAGGAAGAGCTATTTTTAAACACATAAGGATAAGAGGAAACACCAGAATTTACCAAAATAAACATGTATTTTAAATTAAACACTTAAATATTACCAACCAACAGTTAACACATTTCTATCTTTGGCATAAAGATCTTTCAATGACAAAAAATAAACAAATAGGCTTCCAGTAAACATACCAATTGCCGATTAGTATTTTTTTTATCGCGACTCTATTTGATTAGAGTCAAACATTAAATTAACGTACTCTCATCTACAAACACTTATGACCTAGGTTCAAGAACAAGGGTTTCTACTCTCCTTTAAAACTTGGGACGTACTAAACTTCTACTATCGCAATAGAGATAGAAATGTTATTTTTAACTTACATGTAGGTATTAGGGATTGCCGGATGTCGCTGGAGGACTTATTTCTCGCTTTGCAGTGTTGTGGCCGCTGGTTGAATTTTCGTGCAGGGATTGCTTGTCGCCTGTGACGGGGGTTGATTCTTCCACGTAATTAAAGAACGGGAGCTCGTTGGGGCTGGGTTCTTCTCCTCTCACTCTTACGGAGCTTGAGATGTGAGAGTCGCTCGAGGGTGAGCGGCTTTGCTTTTCTTCAGTCGGACTTCTTTGCAGACTGAAAAGGCTTCTTCGGTGTGGCACCGATATAAAGCTTGACTATTTAGGTTAATACGGCCCTGAAAGGGGGGATCGATTTTCTCAATCTGATCCTATCGTTTCTCACGGAAATAGTCTTGTATGGCTGAAGGATCGATCTTCACGAACTAACCCTTCTTCTGGCGTATCAACTTCTAATCTTCTTGTCTGGCTGAAAGATCAATCTTCAAAGCTAATCTTTCTTCTAGCGAATCGACTTCTAATAATCTTCTTGTCTGGCCGATGGATCGATCTTCACGAACTATTCCTCCCTTGGCGTATCGACTTCTGATAATCCTTTCTCTTTCTTTGCGGGGCTTATTTATAGGCGGATTGCCGCCCCATCTAAATGGAAAAGTGACCAGGCCACAGAGGCAAGGGAGGGGATCGAATGGTGAGTTAGCATCTGGGGAGAGCGAGAATTCCTTAGATGGCACTGGGGTGCCCAAGTCAGCTCGCAAATTAGAGGCTCGCAACCGCACCGCTACTTGGCGTGCCTTCTGACTCGCAACGCTTTTTTTCCATAACCACGGGTTTATGGGTCTCGTAGGTAATTATATCGTTAGAGCGTCGTTTAAGGACCTTAGGTGGTCGCCTTAAAACAGATGTTAGCTCCAACTGCCCACAGCGGCGGGGAGATCTCACATGGTGAGCATTTTTCCCCCGCTACCTTTCCCACGCTTCTCCTCATGAGGGAGGGGGGCTTTAATGTACCTATACTCCTCCAGGATGCTTATTCTTGAGGTACACACAGTGCTTTCTTGTTCTCCTTATCCTCCTCGCTGATAGTACGGTAGAGAAGTGAGTCTTCTATGATATACTGGATAGGCTTCTTTCCTTTCACTTGGGAGAATTTTACCTTTAATAGCTTTCTCCCCTAGAGGTTTAAGGGTGGGGCATTCCTTCTGAGCACTGGCGAAGGAAGTCAATTTGAACTCATTGTCTTCGAGGGTAATCCTCGGGTTCAACTTAGCAGGTTCTCTTTCCTCTGGGCTTCTTGTGCCCGGGTGACTACTTGTTGCGCCACTTCTTGCTGGGGAATTAGGGGGTTTTGTCTGATTAGTACTGCGCACAACTTGATCGGGGCTACTACCACGTCCGTCCAACCGGCAAAATATCTGCATTATATATGACATCTCACGACGGGGAATCAATTGTTAGGCCTAAATAGTCGTGGACGATTGCGAATTTCCTATGGTTAGGGTTTACTGGGGGCAGCAACTTGTCGGATAACACTATGCACGTACATCTGGTGTCTCGGACTAAAGTGGATACTCGGCACCCATTAACAGTACCCTCTTCAAATTGTAGGCCACCTAGCGAACTTTTGTTGAATAGAAAGTTTACCTGTTGCTGGAGCTCTTCGGATGTTGGCACGGGGACGTAGGACGAATCAGCTTGTCCTGCTGGGATCGCGGCAGTCAGGTTTTGCACCTGTTGTCTCGAGGTCTTCCTCAGTCGGGAGTTCTGTGGGCACTGGAAACTCAGGTGACCTATTATCCCGCAGGTATAACAAGTGAAGGGCTTCCTGGGATACGTGCCGGTATTAGGGTATGATCCTTGTGGAATCCTAATTTCTTTTTGATTTTTTTCTCCTTCAAAATTTGGCTTATAAGTTCCTTTTGCTACTGAGAACTTAAAGGGCTTCTTCTGCAAATGCCTGGGTGGCGGCCCATTTTTCTTTGGGGAGGGAGCCTTCTCTTTCTTGTACTCCCTCGGATATAACCGATGATTGAAGGTAGAAGCTTTTTGGTCCTTAACGAATGCACGGATTTCCTGGGGTAGTGTACTTAGTAACTGATCTCTAAGCATGAAGTAGACGACCGCAGCGACTTCGTTCTTTACCCCTTCTGACTCTATCCAAAACTGTAGGCTTCGACGAAGCTCAAAGCCAAAATGTTTGTATGTTTGTCCAGGTCTTATACGAGACTGCCTGAACTTCATCCTATATTCTTCCGGGTTATTGTTTGTTGCTGAGAGAAGTTCGGCTTTGAGAGTGGAATAGTCCACAGTCGCTTCTGAGGGTAAAGATACGAATATCTCTCTCATCCTACGATTGAGTAGCGGTAACAGTCTGGCGACCCCATCTTCTTCTAGGTCCCACTTATTGACTTCAAATATTTTCTCAAAATGGGAGAGATATGAGCATAAAACTTTATCGTCCCTGTACTCCGGGAGTTTCATGCTGGCCGCTGGTAACACTCCTGTTCTGGATGACACTGACTGCACCTCTAACTCGTCTTCGCTAAGAGCTCTTTCGTGGGCCCTTATCTTCTCTCTTTCATCAGCTCCCATTTTCGCCTTTTCTCTTCTTTCATCAGCTTCCATTTTCATTTTACGTTCCTCTCTTCTTTATTCTCATTCGTTTCTCTCTTTCTCCTGAATATACGAGTTCAGCTCGGTTCCTTCCGATAAAGGTCAAAGAATGCCATCGCGCTTATGTCAGTCATCTACCTTGTTTTTATTCAAGCCTGGCCTATTCCACCACCGAAACTTACCACTTGGCCAAACAATTACCTTTAGATGGTATCCACCTCTAACTGTACCAATTTTCCACTCGTCAAATATTCTATTATTCCTGGTGTTCCTTTTATGTGTTAGCTTTTCCTTAAATAGACACTGCTGGGTTCTTTCAAATATAAAACCCCACACCTGACACCACTTTTATTAGAATGACCCTTGGTTTTGATCACTACACTCTTTGACACCCTTTTAGTATCGGTATGCTTTAAGAGGCGTAAGTTACTTCTATGATTAAGTAGGCTTTGTTCTAAGAGTGCTATTTCAGTGGTTTAGTTCTTAAGGAAGAGCTATTTTTAAACACATAAGGATAAGAGGAAACACCAGAATCTACCAAAATAAACATGTATTTTAAATTAAACACTTAAATATTACAAACCAACAGTTAACACATTTCTATCTTTGGCATCAAAGGTCTTTCAATGACAAAAAATAAACAAATAGGCTTCCAGTAAACATACCAATTGCCGATTATTATTTTTTTATCGCGACTCTATTTGATTAGAGTTAAACATTAAATTAACGTACTCTCGTCTACAAACACATATGGCCTAGGTTCAAGAACAAGGGTTTCTACTCTCCGTTAAAACTTGGGACGTACTAAACTTCTACTATCGCAATAGAGATAGAAATGTTATTTTTAACTTACATGTAGGTATTAGGGATTGCCGGATGTCGCTGGAGGACTTATCTCTGGCTTTGCAGTGTTGTGGCCGCTGGTTGAATTTTCGTGCAGGGAAAGCTTGTCGCCTGTGACGGGTGCTGATTTTTCAACGTAATTAAAGAACGGGAGCTCGTTGGGGCTGGGTTCTTCTTCTCTCACTCTTACGGAGCTTGAGATGTGAGAGTCGCTCCAGTGTGAGCGGCTTTGCTTTTCTTCAGTCGGACTTCTTTGCAGACTGAAAAGGCTTCTTCGGTATGGCACCGATATAAAGCTTGACTATTTAGGTTAATACGGCCCTGAAAGGGGGAATCGATTTTCTCAATCTGATCCTATCGTTTCTCACGGAAATAGTATTGTATGGCTGAAGGATTGATCTTCACGAACTAACTTTTCTTCTGGCGTATCGACTTCTAAACTTCTTGTCTGGCTGAAAGATCGATCTTCACGAACTAATCTTTCTTCTGGCGAATCGACTTCTATTAATCTTCTTGTCTGGCCGATGGATCGATCTTCACGAACTATTCCTCCTCTGGCGTATCGACTTCTGATAATCCCTTTCTCTTTCTTTGCGGGGCTTATTTATAGGCGGATTGCCACCCCTTCTAAAGGGGCAAATGACCAGGCTACAGAGGCATGGGGGGGGGGGTCAAATGGTTGAGTTAGCATCTGGGGAGAGCGAGCGTTCCGTAGGTGGCACTGGGGTGCCCAAGTCAGCTTGCAAATTAGAGGCTCGCAACCGCACCGCTACTTGGCGTGCCTTCTGACTCGCACCGCTTTTTTTCCATAACCACGGGTTTATGGGTCTCGTAGGTAATTGGATCGTTAGAGCGTCGTTTAAGGACCTTAGGTGGTCGCCTTAAAACAGATGTTAGCTCCAACTGCCCACAGCGGCGGGGAGATCTCACATGGTGAGCAGTTTTCCCCCGCTACCTTTCCCACGCTTCTCCTCATGTGAAGGGGGGGGGCTTTAATGTACCTATACTCCTCCAGGATGCTTAATGTAGCCATTTCTCTACATTAATAATTGCTAACAATTTTTTTTATTTAATAAAACATTTTATATATAAATGCATTACCTTGTTTCTGTAAATCCAAGGATACATTTATGGAGGCAAAATGTTTTGGGGGAAGAATAAGACTTCATATTTGTGCAAACCACGTTTATGATAGGCTTGAAAGAACAAGTCCCGCCCACTGGTCGAAAAGTAGCCCAGAAAAATTAAGTACTGTATTTATAATAGCCTCAATTAAAACGTTAATTTAATCGCTGAAATAGCTATAGCTCCTTTCTCCCCAAAAACTAAGTAAATAGACATGAATAATATCTCCTTCAGAAGAGAGGGAAATCAAAGAAAATCCTCACTCTAAAATAAGTGTAAGACTGACTTAGTGTTTAAAAGGGGAAGAGAGGGTCATAAGACAGAACCAGTACTATATCCCTTGATTAAGATTCTATCCACCAGCCTTTTGCTCTATACCAGGGTTTCCCAACCGGGGACCATGGCACATCTGTCAGGGGGTTCCAGGAAAATTTTAAGCTTAAGAGGGGCCACAGATCCATGAAGGGGGCCACAGGACTCAACCTATTGAAACCTGAATTATAGTTAGGGCAGTACCTTATTTTAATTTATGCAGTTGAATTACATTTTAAAAATATTAATAAATATATTTTCCCTTTTCTAAAATACTTGATTAGCATAATAGAATTTACATTAATCTGTAAACAAATATTTTGAACCATACAAGCTTATTCTGTGGCGCACTCCATTGTGCGTTTGATCTTTATGCACCTGGCACCGTTGTTGGCTTGATGAAAATACTTCAGGTGGAACTTTAAACCCTTACAGTCTGTTTATCCAGTGGTTCGGCGTTATAGTATGTAAGTAGCCTCTATTTGTTTACCCTAATACTGCGAAGTTGTAGTAATTTTAATAGTTTTTAAAATTATAATAGATTGCCACAAGCATAATAATATAAGACTTTTATAAGTAAATAACTGTGAGCATTTTTTTTTGTCAATAGAGTGTGCCATTGTTAGGCCTACACCAAATCATTTTTTTTTCTCACTTTGGTTTCACTTAGGGCTTATTTACGAGATTTTAGCATTTAATCTTAGATTCTGATTATTGTACTTATCGTTCTGTATCTACATTAATTTGTGTAATATATACGTATATATAATATATTACTAAAATTAATGCAGATCTATCCCCCTGAGGGAGTACATTTCTGCTGTTTTGCATTTAGGTACAGGTACTGAGTACTAGGATGTACAATCAACAACGAAAATTGAAGGTTGTTTCTGGGTCTTTTCTCGGAAATCATCTTCCTTTTTCGCCGCTGATATAAGCACCTTTCATTCTGTTGCGGTGAGCTTCGGCTCTAAAATGTAATATATATATATATATATATATATATATATATATCATTAATATATTAAATTTCTTTTGCACAGATTACCCATGGCTACGGCGACGAATAAAAAATGTCGAGAATACTCCAGTGAGTATTTAGTTTATGGTTTTTGTGATAGAACGAGTTGAATCTGTGTTAAATTCAACTCCTATCCCATATTAGTTAAAACCTCGAGGAGGCCCACGTGCATCTTCGATTCGAGGCTTGGAGTCTTATCAACAGCTACCGGACGTCAATGTTTAAACAAGGAGGTTATCGTCCCCCCCGTTCACCCCCATAAGCCGACCTCGCCAGATCGAGTTAGGCTTATGGACAGATAAGGCATTTTTCTCCGGCCCAGCTGTGCGTTCCCTCGAAGCTTCCACCCCATTCTCCCCCACGCCAAGGAGATGTCCTGGCTATTTATATGGAAACTTTACCACTAAGATCAGATTGGAGATCCAGATTTTCGTCGCGAAACATCACCACGACCCTCTCTCCCTTTGTGCGCCAAGGGCCCTCGACCTCGAGATTCACCATCACTTGTCCAGAAGGAGGACAATATTCCTTGAGTGCCAAAGGTTCGAGCCTTTAGTGACGCCAAGTCCCCAAGGCATCGCCCCCCCGTTGTTCAAGGAGAACAGCATTAGAACAGCCATTGTTCGTTTTGAGCCCTTCGCCCAGAAACGGTTCTCATCCCCCCCCCTGTTGTTCAAGGAGAACAGCATTAGAACAGCCATTGTTCGTTTTGAGCCCTTCGCCAAGAAACGGTTCTCATCCCCCCCTGTTGTTCAAGGAGAACAACATTAGAACAGCCATTGTTCGTTTTGAGCCCTTCGCCAAGAAACGGTTCTCACCCCCCCTGTTGTTCAAAGGAGAACAACATTAGACCATCTATTGTTCTTGAGCCCGTAGACAAGAGACGGTTCTCATATTCCCCTTTGTTCAGAAGAGAACAACCTAGAACAGCCATGGTTCGTCAAGCCGTTCGTCGAGTAACGGTTCTCCTTTCCAAGACGCCACGTCAGGATCCTTTTATCCCCCCCCTTCGGCTGGAACTCGCCAGCGGACCGAATATTCCTTCAAGTACCTTCCACTGCACCCTAATGAAGTTACGTAAGCCAAGCGTCACCTTTTGAGTATTGATCCCTTATTTGTCAATTATATCCTGTGCTTTAAATGGTTTATCGAACCATCCCATCTCTTTAACTCCATATTTGTTTTACCTTTTTTTGATCCCTTAAATCCTTGGATTAGCCCGAGTCTCCACGACTCTTTCCATTCTGTTTGTCAATATTTTCCGTTTTTGTGTTTGCTGATAGTTATTATTAATAAAACTCTATTTTATTAATGATAGCAATATTATTATCCTTGAGCTCAGTTCCACTTCTTAAGCATTTTGAAGATACATAATATCGGCCGCCAGACAGTAAAAACGCACTCTAGAGATAATTAAGGAAGTTCCCTCAACGAATAGTGATATATGGTATATCGTCGGGAGTCATTCTACGACAGTTTTATACATTTACCAGACAATATAACAGAGCCATTGTGTCTTTTATGTATGGCTACACTTTCTAATGTTAGTATGCGACCAAGTAAACTTAAAATACATTTGGAGAATAAGCACAAGGACAAAAAAGACAAAACAGTAGATTACTTTAAATAGGTTTAATTGCATCTTATGAGATTTCCAAGCTAATAGCGAAATCGGAAAAACCTCATACTAATGGCGAAGAATTAATTTTGCCTTCAGTATCTGTGGTTATTTTAACTGTCATGCAACAAAATCCCCCCAAAATCACTGAAGTCATTCCGCTGAGCAAAAATACAGTATCAAAACGTATTGACGAAATGGGAAGATGTAGAGGAAAAACTCGTTAAACATTTACAAGTAAAGACCTTCGCATTACAAATGGATGAAACGTTATTACGTAATATCGAAGCCCTTCTTATGGCGTATGTTAGGTTTCTGGATAAAGATCAACTAAGAGAAGAAATGATTTTTTCCCGCAGCTTTGTGACATACTAAAGATGAAACAATTTTCAAAGAAGTAGTGACCTATTTCAAAGAAAATGATATTCCACATGGGAATATTATGGCTTGTGCACCTGATGGTACCGCTGCTAGAATAGGTAGATATAGGGGATTTATTGCATATTTAAAAGAGGCGGTTTCTAAAGTTTTTTGCATACATTGTGTTGTCCGCCGTCAACATATGATTACAAAAAAAAACTAGCAGGACTTCTGAAAGATTCACTTGATCGAGTAATCAAGACAGTCAACCTTATCAAGTCAAATCTACTTCAAGAGCGTCTTTTCCGACAACTCTGTGCTACTAATGAAAAAGGGTTTAAGCGCCTACTTTTGCATACAGAGGTGCGATGGCTTTCTAAAGGGCAATTTTCTGAATCGCTTCATTGCACGTTGAGATAGTGTTGTGTTATTTCTGGATGGTAAGCAACTCGGAGTAAGAATCATTGCTGCCAAATGTGACATATTCTACTAAATAAATATATTTAAAAAGCTAAATATCTTGAACAAACAGCTACAAGGTAAAAATACAAATATTTTAACTTGCAAAGACTCTATTTGTGCATTTATGGGAAAAATTAAGCTGTTCAAGACAAATATAGGGCGAAAAGAGTTGAGATAGTTTCCAATTCTTTGCACTATTGAGAGTGAGCTGAAAGAAGATGATATTTTAGTATACATTGATCATTTGGCGAAATTGCATAGTGATTTGGAAGTTAGGTTTAGAGATCTTCTACAACTGGACATTCCAGGTTGGGTGGTAGACCCATTTGGAATTAATGCAGCTGATGTTGATATTAGATTACAAGAAAGCTTCATTGAGTTACAGAGTGATCAAACTTCTTTAGATAGATTTAAGCATGGTCTCAGGAACTTATGGACAAGTCATGAAATTGCTATGAAATACCCTTTGCTTTGGGACGAAGAAAAATTATATTTTACAGCTATTCCTACTTCTTATCTGGTTGAGTCGAGTTTTAGTAAAGTCTCACACTTCCTATCAAAAGCTCGCAGCCGCTTAGAAACAGTAAGGAGAGATGATCTTCGTCTGTTTTTAACTGTCGTAGAATAGACTCTCGACGATAAACCATATATGACTATTCGTTCAGGGAACTATTCAATTATATTAAGAGTGCGTGGTGTCTGGTTGACCGATATTATTTATCTTCAATATGCTTAATAAGTGGAACTGAGCTCAAGGATAATAATATGGCTATCATTAATAAAATAGAGTTTTATTAATAAAACTATCAACAACACACAAAACGGAAAATATTGACATAAACAGAGAATGGAAAGGGTCGTTGGAAAACTGGCTAATCCAAGGCTTAAGATTTGGAAGAGATTTAAAAAGGTAAAACAAATACAAATTGATGGGATGGTTCGCTAAACCATTTAAAGCACAGGATAGGGTTGAGAAAATTGTGAAATACTCAAGGTAATGTTCAGCTTACGTAATTACACGTTGTTGTACAGGGGAAGGCGACGCGAGAAAAATCTTCGGTCCGCTAGCGAGTTCCAGCCGAAGGGGGGGGGGGAGTTAAATGATCCTGACGTGGCGTCTTGGGAAAAAAAACGTATTTTGGCGAACAGGCTTGAAGAACAATGGCTGTTCTATGTTGTTCTCTTCTGAACAACAGGGAGGGGTGTGAGAACCGTCTTTTGTCTACGGGATCAAAGAACAATAGCTGTTCTAACGTTGTTCTCTTTCTGAACAACAGGGGGGAAGGAAGAGAACCGTTTTTTTGTCAACGGGCTCAAAGAACAATGGCTGTTCTAATGTTTTGTTCTTTTTTAACAACAGGGGGGAGGGGGAGAACCATTTCTTGTCAACGGGCTCAAAGAACAATGGCTGTTCTAATGTTGTTCTCTTTCTGAACAACAGGGGAAGCCTTGTGGACTTAGTGCCTTGAGAGGCTCGAACCTTGGCACTGTAGGGGTACTGTCCTCTTCCGGACAAGGATGGTGGATCTCGAGGTAAAGGGCCCTTGGTGCACAAGGTGAGACTGGATCGGCGGGATTTCTCGTGAAGATAATCTGGATCTCGAATCTTCTCCTAGTGGTAAAGTTTCCGTATAAATAGTCGAGCCCTATCCTTGGCATAGGAGACAATGGAGTGACGCTTCGAGGGAATGCACAGCCGCGCCTGAGATCAGTACCTTATCTGCCCATAAGCCAAACTCAATCTGGCGTGATCGGTGCATGGGACGAAACCGGGAGGGGGGGGATAAACCTCCTTGGTTAAATATTGGCTCAGGTGGCGGCGATAACGCGCCCGGCTTCAAGGCGAAGATGCACGTGGGTAGCATCGTGTTTCTAAACAACATGTGATAACGGTTGGAATTAAGCGGCCTTAAACCGTTACATCACACTCCTCCATTCCGGGGGAAGTTGTCACTTAGAAAAAAAAGAGAGAAGGGACAACGATAGAGCTCCGTTGTCGGGAATTTGTTTTCTTGTACCAACAGCACTTTCATGCACCTAACTAGTATTACCTCAATAAATATGATTATTTTGATCTTTTAAATATAGTGGAAACTAACCTTTAATACAAACTTAATCATAAAAGGGGCATGGAGCAATGAAATGATATAAACCAGTACATATGGGACGAAATAATTTATACGTAATTTAATGGGTACAAATATATATACATACGAACAAAAAGTAGACATTAAGCGTTACAAAATTCAGACATTTTCATTAACTAATTCTATTACAAGAGAATCTAATTTAAGTCGTACAAGACGGTATATACATAAAAGGAGATCCTAATCCTACGAATGCAATTAATCTACTCTATTTGGTAACGCATTCCTACTAAGTGCGTCAGCGACCTGGTTATCGGAACCTTTTATATAATTTATCTTAAATTGGTACTCCTGCAAGAGTAAACTCCAGCGTATAATTCAGCCGTTGGAGTGTCGTACATTCCGAATATAAGCCAACGGGCGGTGGTCAGTTTCTATCTGAAATTCTTTTCCTATCAAGTACATTTTAAACCTTTCTATAACCCAGATAATTGCTAGAGCTTCCTTCTCTATAATGGCAGATTTCTTTTCGCGTGGTAATAATTGGCGACTAGCATATGCAACTCGATGACTCATTCCGTCATCCTCATATTAAAGGAGTACACCTACAATGCTCTTGTTGCTCGTGTCGGTCTTAATTCCAAAGGATTTTTCCGGGTTGGGAACTTTAAAATGGGGGCAGAAATGAGCTAACTTTTGAGCTGATTAAAATGGGAAACAGCGACATCATTCCAAGGTAGACGATCAGGGGAATTCTTTTATTAAAGGGAGCTGAGGGGCGCCGAAATTGCAGCGAAATTCGGGACAAATCGCCGATAGTAAGAAGCTGATCCTAGGAATGATCTTAATTGCTTCTTAGTATTCGGGAGGGACATGTCGGCGATTGCCTTAATCTTGTGCTCTTGGGGACCTAACTGGCTTTGTCCTATTTTAAAACCCAAGTATTTTATGGTTTGGTGGGCAAAATGACATTTGCTGGGGTCAATGGTGAGGCCATTTTCGCGCAGTCGCTCGAAAAGAGCTAATAGGGTGGTTAAATAATGACTCCATTCACGAGTAGTGACGTAGATGTTATCGAAGTAAAAGGATACATTCGGAAGTCCATCTAACAATCTTCTCATGAGACGGTTATAGTTGCTACAAGCAGTGACGAGGCCAAAAGGAAGGCACTCAAATTGCATAAGGCCTTTCTCCGTTGCAAAGGCGGTATATGCTTCCACATCGGGCCGAAGGGGGATTTGATAATACGCCTTGCACAAATCGAGATCTGAGATGAACTTGGCGTTTTCAAAAAGGTGGAGGTTTTAGGCTACTAACGGGATGGGCTCGGCGTCGAACACAGTTACCGAATTAAACTTCCGAGGGTCGATGCACATCCGATAAGAGCCATCAGGTTTCTTGACCATGACGATTGGGGAACAATAACTAGAGGTGGATGGTTCTATTATGTCTAAACTAATTAAATTATCATCTTCGGCGTTAAAAGATTGGCGTAAATGAATCGGCATGGGATAGGGTTTTGAACGGACGGGTTTTAAGGTTGTTAATTTAATGTTATGCTCGAAACTAGTAGCCGCATCCAGGCTTCTCTGAAATAACGTTGTCGAACTGACATAATAGTTCTTGTAACTGACTCTTTTGATGTGGTGTCAGCTGCGCGTCGATATCCAGGTCAGAGGGTTCAAAAGACTCGCCTGGTATGGAAGGAAGAGGGTAATCGGCATCAGGTTGGATGCACACTGTCTGGATTACATTAAGGGACTCCGCGGGGTAATCCTCTTCAAGCGCCGATGTTTCGTCCAGTGCTACGAACGTATCTCCATGGGCGCGTTGGGGGTACTTTTTTTCATTGAGTATACGGACAGTGTCCGTGTCCTGGTTATGGGCCTTATCACCTAAGGGTGTTAGTAATTCACACTCCTTTTGTGCCGTCCTAAAGTCCTGGTTAAGGATCTCCGAGAATTCGGAGGGTATCGGGGTTCTGAGGGGGACGGGCTTCTGGGCTTCTTTCTTAGTTCGGTCTCGAGGAAGGGCGGCCTGAGACACAGGGTCGGCACTTATTGGGGGCTCTGTCCTATAAGTTCGGAACAGAACTGTATGGGTGCTGAAATGACTTCAGCCCAGCCATTATAATATTAACACTGCTGGTAACATCTAACGACGGGGAATTGGTTCGCCTGCCCAAGGTAGTCATGTATGTACTACCGCAAATTTTCCGTGGTTAGCGTCCCCTGGGGGGAGGAGCTCGTCGGACACGATGAAACACGTGCACCCTGTGTCCCTGACGAGAGTCGATACTCGGCAGCCGTTCACGCTGCCCTCCTCAAATTTCAAAGTTCCCGGTGAACTTTTGTCAAAAATAAAATTTACCTGGTGGCCTGACGGAGGGGGAGAAGTTTTTGTTTGGGTCTGCACCACCGGGGAAGCCGGGGTGGCATTAATCTGGTGAACTTAGTGGACTGGTGCGCTTTTAAGCCTAGAATTTGGTGGGCAATTCCAACTCATGTGGTTGTCTACAGCACAGGTGAAGCTTCGGGAAGAGTGATGGAGGAGAAATCTAACGGGAGGTTTGGTGTCCCGTTGTTGGTTCTGGGGGAAGAAGTTTTGGAGTTTTACGGGGCCCGAAAACTTCGTCAGCTTTCCTGGGAAGGGGTGCGAATCCTTCCTTCTTTCCTGGTTGGGGGGTTGGTGAGAATTTCGATTCTCCTTGGGGTATAAACTATGGCTTGCGGCATAGACATCCGCTTCTTCGGTACACTCTTTAAAGGTCTGGCACTGACGATCCTTGATGAACGCGCGGATCTCCGTCGGGAGAGACGCCAAAAATTGGTCCCGCAACATGGAGTCTGTTAAGGACTCGTAGTTTGGATCAACCTTTGAGGATTCTAACCAGAATTTAAAATTCGTCTGAAGAATGTATCCAAATTGACGGAACGTCTGTCTCAGTTTAATACGATCTCCTCGATATTTTTGGCGGTAGAAATCGGGAGTCATATTATGAGCGGCCAATAACTCAGCTTTTAAGGTGCTGTAGTTAATTGGACATTCAGATGGTAAAGATATGAAAATCTTGCGCAATTTACAATTTAACAGTGGAAGTAATCTGACTACACCTTCAGCCTCCAGATCCATGTCATTGATTTCGAGGATCTTTTCGTAGTGGGCTAAAAATGCTCCGAAATCCTCTCCATCCCTGAAATTGGGGAGCTTAAGTGGAAGATTAGGCGGGGCTTCTGAACGAGAACTGGCTGATTGTATTTCGGCTTCTACCCGAGTCATTTCAATCTGATGGTGAAGCTCAGCTTGTCATTTCCGTTCCTCTCTTTCTCTTTCTGCTCTTTGAATTTCTCTTTCTCCTCGTTGGATTTCTTTTTCTCTTTCTTTTTCTTCTCTTAACTTTTCTCTTTCGGTTCTTTGCTCCCCTTGAACGTACTCAATTAATTCTTTTCCGGAAAGTCCCTAGGATTCTCTTTGCACTTTGAAGATTTAGAACTGAGTCATATTTGCACTTGGGGGCGAAATAGTCAACCAACTAAAGTTCCTTGCAACAAGAATTATGCCTTCTAGAGAATTAGCCTACCTAAATATGTGCAAAGACCTATTCGTAATTGGTTTCTTGATCTTAATAACCAATGACTAAAATCACAAAAAAAACACAAACAAATTATTATAACAGTTCCTTGAGCTACTCCACCTTCTTAAGTTTCAAAAAATGGGATAGCAATCTTTAAAACAAAAGGAAACTACTATACTCTATTCTTATAAAGAATAACACTATGCTTTACTCGACTGAGACCAGTGTTTGCAAAGATATAGCGTTAAACCTTACACACTAAATACCAAATTTAAGTAGTATATATATATATATATATATATATATATATATATTTATGTCGTAGAATGGACTCTCGATGATATACCATATATGACTATTCGTTGAGAGAACTATTCAATTATATTTAGAGTGCGTGGTGTCTGGTTGACCGATATTATTTTTCTTCAATATGCTTAAGAAGTGGAAATGAGCTCAAGGATGATAATATGGATATCATTAATAAAATAGAGTTTATTAAGAAAACTATCAACAACACAAAACGAAAAATATTGACATAAACAGAGACTGGAAAGGGACGTGGGAAATCTGGCTAATAAGAGGCTTGTGATTTGGAAGATATTTAAAAAGATAAAACAAATAAAAATTAATGGGATGGAATGGTTCGCTAAACCATTTAAAACAGAGGATAGGGTTGAAAAAAAGTTAAATACTCAAGGTAATGTTCAGCTTACGTATTTACACGTTGTTGTGCCGAGGAAGGCGCCGCGAGAAAAATCTTTGGTCCGCTGGCAAGTTCCAGCCGAAGGGGGGTGGGGAAGTAAATGATCCTGACGTGGCGTCTTGGGAATGAGAACCGCTTCTTGGCGAACGGGCTTGAAGAACAATGGCTGTTCTATGTTGTTCTCTTCTGAACAACAGGTGGGGGTGAGAACCGTTTTTTGTCTACGGGCTCAAAGCACAATTGCTGTTCTAACGTTGTTCTCTTTTTGAACAACAAGGGGGAAGGGAGAGAACCGTTTCTTGTCAACGGGCTTAAAAAACAATGGCTTTTCTAATGTTATTCTCTTTCTGAACAACGGTGGAGGAGGGAGAGAACCGTCTCTTGTCAACGGTCTCAAAGAACAATGGCTGTTCTAATGTTGTTCTCTTTCTAAAAAACAGGGGGGGGGGGAGGGTAAGAACCGTTTCTTGTCAACGGGCTCAAAGAACAATGGCTGTTCTAACGTTGTTCTCTTTCTGAACAACAGGGGAAGCCTTGTGGACTTGGGGCCTTGAGAGGCTCGAACCTTGGCACTCAAGGGATATTGTCCTCTTCTGGACAATGATAGTGGATCTCGAGGTAGAGGGCCCTTGGTGCACAAGGTGAGACTGGATCGGCGGGATGTCTCGCGAAGATAATCTGGATCTCGAATCTCCTCTTAGTGGTAAAGTTTCCGTATAAATAGTCGAGTCATCCCCTCGGCGTAGGGGACAATGGAGTGGGGCTTTAAGGGAATGCACAGCCGCGCCTGAGAACATTACCTTATCTGCCCATAAACCTAACTCTATCTGGCGTGATCGGCGCATGGGGCGAAACGGGGAGGGGGGGATAAACCTGCTTGGTTAAATATTGGCTCAGGTGGCGGCAATAAGGCGGCCGGCTTTAAGGCGAAGATTTACGTAAGTAGCATCGTTTTTCTAAACAACATTTGATAACGGTTGAAATTAAGTGGCTTTAAACCGTTCTATCACACTAACAACTATAGACCCTGGTATTGAAAATTTGTGAAACTGCATGAAGCACAAGGATCGCATTGAATGAATCAAGAGTTGAAGATATATTTATTTCAATTTGCTAAAGGATTTTATTTATTGTAAGACTCATTATTTATTTTAAAAGAGTATTACATTTTTGTTAATCACTGTTTAATTTTTGCTATGTTTATAGTCCTATATATGCGACAAATATAATTGTACCTGAATACAAATAGCTGTTTTGATATCTTTTATCCTTTAAACTAGAGTTAAACTGCATATTACTTACTGAAAATAATGATTTTGGGCCACAGGAAAAAATAATGTTTCTAAGGGGACCCAACCCATTACAATTCAAAAGCTACCTCTTTATATCTCACTCATTTAAAAAAAAATCAAAAAACTCCAATAAATGCTACCTAAGTTATAATAATTGTAGTTGTAGCATTAGGAAACCTTAGCTAGTTTGAAGTATTGATTCTTCATTGCTTCTATAAACTAACCCATTAGTTATAGCTCAAATAATACTTGCAGGCGCTGTTCAAGATGAGGGGCATTCAGTGAACTCTTGGTGAAGAAAATTCATTTACCGTAAAGCATACTCGAAGAAAGCATGGGATAAGGAGAAAGTAGATTTCATGAGTTCATGCAACTAACGTGAATATGACACACACAACTCACCATTTAACAAAGAAGACCTCCATTAGCGAATCTTGTAAAGACTTGAATAATTGAGAATGCTTCGTGATTCATCACTAAAGACTACCTCTTTCCGACTGGTTCCGCACACAATTCTTCTTTTGATACCTCATCCCATCAAAGAGAGAAACTAGACTTAATTCCTCCAACCCAAACTTTTCCCATTTGCGAAATTTATGCATTTTCTTCTCTTTTCATGCCTTCTCTCACCACCATCATTTAACCCTTGCACGATCATTTCTTCGTAAAATTATTCTCTTACCCTAATGAGACCACTAGTGGGGTGATGGTCTCTCTTAGAGAGCAAGTTATCCAATAAAATCCTGGATGTGACAGAATAAATATTTTTAGAACGGACTTGAGTCCTCTTCATTAAAACCGATTAATTTTATGATCATCTCTTTAAGGCTTATTCACACGAATTATTCATGCCCGGTATTTTATTGTGCGTATGTGTGTAACTGAGCAATGAGTGCTGGAGCGTCGGGATATAAATTCAAGCGCGTTACTTAATTTACCCAATTTAAGCAAATGTAATTAAATGATTTACAAAGATATAATCAAATAGAGGTCGAAAAGGGTATGGATATAAGTATAGAAACTCACTGTGTAGTGTTTAATTTTGAGGTGAAGGGGAAAATATAGAGTATTATCTTGCATAAAATTAGAATGGTAGAGTATAAAATAACGCAAGTAAGGCTGGTTGAAAAACAATTAGAAAGTTAGTAAAATAGAAAGCATGAATAAAAGTGAAATAATGATGGAAGTTTTGTAGAAGATTTTACATTAGTATATGGAAGTTGTTGGTATAAGAAAAATTTCATTTTTGCAAAGATGTTGGTAACTAAAGTTTTGTAATTAATACTAATATTGATCGACGACAAAAATTCCTTAACACTATTTTCCGGTGCAATTGATATAGTTTTTGTGGCATTATTTTGAAATATAAAGGCAGCGCAATACAAATCCTTATTTTATTTTGTTTTGCCTCTGACTCGTTCACCACGACGTCTCAGTACCGCACATTATTAATGAAATCACGAAGAGCTAATGCTAGTTCTTTAGCTGTCATCTTGCAAATCAAGATGGAAAATGGGCGCCGCATACCGTGTGCCCACCTTTTTTGCACTGATTACGAGACTGGCTCAACGAGAGAAAATAGGCAATGCATTTTTCGTTTCCACGATATACATGGAGCAGGAAAATCATGCTAAAGTTTGCTAATTCTGCATAATTAAGGTGACGAAATCTTCAGCTAAGATCAAGCGCAAGATTATCTACCAAAATTTAAAATCCGCCTAGCAAAGTTTTCCCCATTCTGCTACCACGAGAAAATGGCCACAAAAGTAACTATAATGAAGACGAGTATGGTGAGAAAGTCGGTAGAGACGCAGATTTGCCACTTGATTAATATTCGCTCGGAGATTTGACACTCGAAGGAGAAATCTTAAATATTAGAATCTTGTTTGAAAGAAAATTGTCTTCTCAAGAAGGAAGTTCGATAACATATATCAGGGAAAGGAGTCAAATCCTTAGCTCAAATTTGCTGTTCGCATACCAATATATTTTTTCAACGACATTGCTAAATTGTACTCTTGCCTATCGCAAGACTATGCCTTTTCTTACTTCCATTTATTCATCGGAAAAAAGCTTTAGGCTTGTCTGCTGCTGCAATATGGGACCAAGAAATTCGCTGTACCTGTATCACATAAGTGTAAATGAAAGTGTTATGAAATCATTGAGCCACACTTAACACTTGTTTTTTTAGGACTTTGTATCACTCGAGCGACTACTACACACTATATGCTGCCAATCAGGCTTTGCGAAAAAAATTAGACTTAGGAATTTTAAATATCGAGAATAAATCTCCATGGGCTTCACAAAATTTTCTCCTTCCTCCGTTTACATAAAGTAGGGCTGATTAAAATATTTCGTTAAAACACACCAAAAAAAACTCGAAGGCATTTGGGTACGTCGTAAGTAAATTTAAGAATATTGCTCAAGCAAAATTGAGAGAAGGAGTCTTCATCTGGTCAAAGATTAATAAATTCGTAACAAATCAAATCATGAGTACAAATCTATGTAGATAACGTGGAGCTAGACGCCTTGAACTTATTTGAGAAGTTTTGTAAAAATTTGGAGAGAAGGAGGAAATTCTTGGATTTTTTGAACGGCATTAAAATTTTTTTCAAATTTTATTTTCTTCGTTTACTTCTGAAGGTTAGTTAGGAAAGCCTAGAAGAAGTGGCTGATAAACAAGAAGAGCGTTTCCTTCACGATATCAGTGCTATGTAGGATCGATACCAAGTAATCTGTATTAAGAAACGCTTATCAAATGCTGCCAGGTGTTTTACATAGACCTGAAATAGAACACCAAAACTGGCCCATAACTCAACGGTTTTAAGGTAACTATTTTATTTTTTTCTATTTTACAAATATTTTAGACGGCGCCAATGCTTATTTTATATCACCTGTGTAACATGCCATTTACCACCAAAGCTAACCTTGTTTCCTTTTTAATTAATATTATAGATTGTGATACTGTATCACGTTTGTTCTATTGTACTTACTGCGTGGATATTTATTTCAGTATGTTCCTACCTTCGCTTATGGATATAAGTAACTAATGAAAATATGATAACTTAAACACAAAAATGAACTTTAAATTCGAAATCTGAATCTAGATTAAGTCTTTAAAGGTAAAATTTAGTTCTGATGAGGAAAGATGAGGTGTCAACACAACTTGTATATGAGAAGGTATAAATATTGTTTCATCTATTTTACCTCAAAATGGCCGTAAGGAATTTCTGGAAAGAAAGGTCAAGGGAAGTGAAATACAAATAGCGTTCTTTCCTGCAATATGAAGCACAGAACAAAATGGATTGATCGCATTTTGAACACTTCAACTATTTTATAAACAGTTTCTGCTGACATGTATTCTCAAACTTAGAAAGTCTAAATGTAGCACTTGTAGCACTTAAACAATAATTGCTTTCACTAGTCAACTAAAAACGTGTCCTCTTTCTTCATATAATCCGTGGATGCAAAGGGCATCTTTGCTCGAAGAAAGATTATCACCTCATGTTAGGAAGTTTTTCCTCATCCTCCTTATTTATCGGATCTTGCACCATCTGCTTACCATTTAAGTTATTGCAACAAAAGCTAAATATAAAAATTATCCAATACCGGGGTTTTCTATAGTTTTATTACCATCCTTTTTTATATTCTGATAGGCTTATGTGTATATTAGAAAATATTCGTCAAACCAACTTAAAGATCTGCTGTTCCTGCAGGTCTAATTAAATTGTCTTTGTCATTAGGTACAGGTGTGACGATGATCACCATGTCGGTTCTACTGCGCGAGAGCAAAAAAAAAGTCCCACATCACCAAGCAGTTCAACATCAGCCGAATGACCACCACAAAGTTGCAGGGGCTAAAAAACGTGCAAAATTTCACAGTGGGACCTCAAGTTGTCAACCGTTTGGCTGTGAGTAAGGCCTTCGAAAGTGAGCCAAAGCTCAAAATGAATTCGCTCGCGAAAAAGAACACCTAGGTTGCTACGGTATCCAGGGCCGTCAGAAAGCAGGACAGCAAGAGCTTGATGTGCGTGGAAAGGCCTTATTTATACACACTGTGTCATAACATGGTCGGGATCTCTGTTGTCGCCTTCTCAACGACTTGAAGTCTCATAAAATTCGAATTCTCATTTTATCTGATAAAAAAGATTCACGGTCGATCCAGTCACCAACAAGCAGCACGAGAACGTTGTAAACTTCGGTCACGACGTTTCCTAGGTTTGCTACCTGTCAACCACCAAACAACCGGACTCCATGATGATGATCAACCTCGTGGCTTGTGATGACAAAAAAAATGACGCCGGTGTGGTTCGCTGCCGGTTAGATGCTCACGGCTGCCGAGTACAGGGACATTTTAGCCACGAAAGTACTTTTATAGGCAAAAAAGATAGCGAGGAAGGCGGACTAAGTCATTCAGAAGGACAGTGCACTTGTCCACAAGGCCAAGAGCGTTAAAGGGTGGTTCGGTAAAATCATGAACTTCTCCTCGAAGTACAGCGACTTATGCACAAGTAGGTAGTCGCCAGAGGGGCTCCTAAAAAACATCTAAAAACAATCTCCTCGAATGAATTTTGGCTGCTATGGTTGCCCGATATCAATCCCCTCGACTACAACGTGTGGGCGCATGTAAAGGTCAAGACCTTCAAGGTCCACTATAGCAGCCTCAACGAGCTGAAGTCCTTCGTCAATTGTGTGTGGGCCTGCACGATATAGGACTTGGTCCGCAATATGTGCGAGGCCTTTAGATCTTGTCTGGAGTGCGTTCTCACCAACGATGCAAGCCCCTCCGATTAAAATTACAAGATAAACACATGTTTATATGTAGACACAATAAAAACGTGTCTAACGGCATCAAAATATCCTTGTCTCTTTTGCTGCCAGCGTCGTAACGAGGGAAATAGGACTTTTGTAATACCCACTATGAGGGAGGTGGCAACGAATATCAAATCCTATATTTCTTTAAAACTGAAATTTTTCTTTAATAAAGGGAATACATTGTTAATAATGATGTAAACAACTCTGCTGAATATAAAAATTATTTTACTTTTACAAGACATTAATTTCTCCAGAATATAATAAATTTATTTATACTGCCACACTATTATCTAAATCGAATCGATATATGTACTCCTTCAACTAATTAGTATTAGTTTTAACTCTAGCTTGATTTTTACTTTGTTTCCTTTGACTCACTATTTTTTAGTCAGGATGTTAAGCCAAAGAGACACGTAATTGAGTTTAGGGCTGTGTAAAAACCCTCTAATGTAATTTCCTTAACCCTAGCATTTCTAATATAAAGATAGTTGAATAAATATATGACATGGTGAAGAGGTTAACCGACACCACCTTAAAACCAATTGTACAAATTGACTTATACTTTTGATTTTCTTTTAGCGAATAATATGACTAACTTTTGAACTTCACTCACTTGGATTGAAACTGAGCTGAGTTTATTGTTATTTAGCAATTTTATGACATTTGACAAAATAAGACAGAAAAATATAGATTAGTAGGAGAAAGTGAGAGTATATAGTGGTGAAAGAGTTTTGAAAATGATAGTAAAGATAAGTTCAGTATGAGTTTGAAAGATTTCGTTACCTGATGAAAGGGTATCTTCCGCAAAAGTATGTATAGCGTATAAAGTAGCATAGTAAGTTAGTTGTTAAGATTTCTAGTAATACGGTATCACTAGCAATGTAAAAATGTATACTTAGGGTTTTTGATTTCAAAGTTGGTTGGCATTCAAGCCTTTGTAGTGGTTGGGTGTGAACCCGTCACTACGGTTAGTTGAATTTAGTGGGGTTTGTCGTAATTCGGTTTGTTATTTTTGGGTTCGTTATGTCAATATGGGTTGGTGTCATGTTTCAGTAAGATATTCTTCGCTTTATGGCTGGCCTTAGATACTACGCTCGCACTTATCGGAGTTGTATTTGGTAGGTGCGTGTTTTATTCTCTCTCAAATTTAGCTCCTAGAGGGCAACTTGGTGGGGTTCTCCCCTTGCTGGATCTTTTCTTTCGATACTAGCAATCCAAGAGAACAATGTAATTGTGTGTTGAGCATTTGATGAGTCCTCAGAAAATTGCCTGTAAACTAGATCTTGTGGTAAGTCGGCCATGTAGTGCCATTTCTACTGTCCGTACCTTAGGCCATCAACAATATCATCTTGGCCCACCCCGTCCGGAAACTGATTCCCTTCGGCCTCATATACCCTTAGGTTAATCCTCCTCGAGTAGTAGATCTATCTGGGTTCTCGAGTTTTCGATGAAGAAGACCTACTCGGTCGACGTGACTGCGAGGCCATTTGAGGGCGAGGCGTATGCTCCACCATCGTGGGTCTTAGAGCCTGGGCCTCCTCCCGCTCGACTCGTGAATCTATATGAGTTTCTCTGTTGTGTGTGTGCCGTGTGTATTTTGGGAGCATTCTGACGGGCAGCCATTTCCTGGACTCGAGGATCCTGTTCAAGGGCATTACTCTAACCCTAGGCTTTTTGGATGCTCTTCTCGTTCTGCGGCTGGAGATTTACTCTAAGGTCTTCATACGACGAAAAATTTTCAGGAAACCACATTTCCTCCATTCCGTTTTTTTACGAGCATGGTGTCCAACTCCTTCGCTGGTACCTAGCCGGGTTAGGTTGTCAATGTCTGCATAGTAAATGCAACCCTTTATTTGGGTTGATTTTCCGTTCTCTATTTGCAGTATAGTAGGCTTTTGGGCCACACTACTTTCTGCAACTGTTGCCTTGGCAACCTGCGCGTAGGTGGCGTTAACTTTCTTTTCTTTCTCTTTTTTGCCATTTTCCTTTGCTGCTTTGATTTGTTTCTTTTTGACGGGACATAAGCTTTCCATAGTCTTATACGGGCCCCCACAATTACGGCATTTCTAGATTGTATTGTTACAATCACACTGGAAATGGCCTTGTTGGGCGAACAAAGAGCACACTACAATGTCAGAGTTAGAGCAAGTGACAGTGGTGTGCTCGTTGTAACTATAGCACCGGAAGCACATTTTCAGGTCAACTAATTCCACCTGTTCAATCTGCTCGGGACAGACATGGAAATTAAAAAGGAGGAGGACAGTTTGTTTTGATTTAATCGCCATAGTTGTTTCTGTGAAGACTACTTTAAAAACATGGGTGTAGATTTTGAATTTTACCACTTCGTCTACTTTCGCCCACGAGTGATTCCGAAGAATTTCCTCCGTTATTTCGTTTCTAGTGTGTTCTCCAATCCAGGGGGGAAGAAAGGGGCAGATAAGGCTTCTATGGGAGCGTATTTATGGTGGTATTTGTGGCTTGAGGTTTATTTTGAGTAGTGCTTCCATGGCACGCGGAGAAGTGAGGACTTCAGTGTCCAGCTTCCTTGTACAGGTAGCTGAATATCCATTGGGGATATCGATAAAGCGTACGAGAGCATTTTTTAGCTCAACGTAATTCTTTTCGAAAACCTTACACCTGTCGGGTTTTGAGCGGTCAGGTAAGGTTCTCAAGGCTATGCGCCAGGTCTCCTTCATCACTCCTTCATATCATCCAAGGGTGTAATTAGGAAGGGAATTGGGAGGACCGAATATATCGGCGTGTGTTTTTGTGTGTGAGGGTGAGTGTTTAAGGATCCGTTATGAAAAAGGAAAAAATATGTTGGGAAAGTTGAAAAAACTGTACAATGTACAATACCAGGACTTTACCTTGAGGCCAGTCAAGGAGAAAATAGTCACTTTCGAACGCATCACTACTGATAATATTTTCGGTGACACACAAAAATGCGGTCTACCAAAACAAAGCACCTTATTCGAATTGAAAATTCAGATCAAATTTCCAAAGAATTTCACTGTACCGCATAACGAGTATGTAAGAGAGCAATCCAAGCGACAAGCGCAGTCTATTTAGCAATCTCCCAAAATCGATCTCTTTTATAGAAACTCTAACCCTCATTATATTATTTCACTGTGGTTTTAAGGTAGGATACAACACTGAATCAACTGCTAACATGATAAGAATCGCATTTGACTGTGACGGGTCGCGATAACCAGGGAAAATTGATTTCTTCACCTAAATTGAGACTAAGTATCTCTTAAAATACTTTTCTCCGATTGGGACTCGCAATAAATTCTTAGGCTCGTTGTAGTACGGTAATCGCACAGATCGTGCTCTGAAAATAATAAACTCTTATTTTCTCTGTCACATGTAGCTGATGATGGTTGATGTATGCCTCCAATCCCACGGCAATATTCCCGTAAATTATAACTTCACATTAAATTTAGATGCTCTAAACATATGGTAATTAAAGGAACCTGCTTTCAAAAAAATCTCCCCATCAGGCTTCATAGGTATCCTATAGGAATGAAAAATACACCAATATGAATATTAGAAAAACTAAAAATTTTGGAATTAATCCAAATTGCATTTTAAGTTAAAATAATTAAAATTTATGTGTTACTGTAGATAATTAGTTATGTATTGTCTAGTACTATAAATGTTCACGGCCACTTAAATATATTCTTACAGTGACCTACGAGTAAATACATGTTCCTCAGATACGACATTTATAGACTTACTTTATTTCCTATTTAAACCACAAAATTAGAGTTGGAAGATTGCCAAGGAGAAAATAAAAATTGTGCATCGCACATTTTTTGTTAAATGTGAGAATGACATTTTCCCATTTCATGTTGTTTGTAGAACAAAATTCGAGCCCAAGCTCCAAACGAATAGATTTTATTCCATTAACCTTTAAAAGCTTTTACAGCTAAACATTTCAATTTTTACGTAAATATTTGGAAGGAGCATGATTGTGTTTTTCATTTTCATTCAGATAGCAAAATATGAAATAGTGGTGTTTCTATCAGAAATCATTTTCTCAATAAAAAAGGATAAGAAATACTGAATTGATGTCAATGTAATTTATAAGTGTAAATTGCTAAAGTGTACGATGATAAGGGATGAGGTTGGAATGGAAGTATAAAAAATAAATAACGTTGTGATTGGATGATTCTGTACGCTGAAATAATAGTTAGATCGTTATTTAATGCGACAATTTTAATGTGTGAATAATAAAAATGTTTTAAAGAAAATTGCGTAGTGAAGGTCCCTATTTTTATAATTTGGGCGAGAATAGTTTTACTATTACTTAAAACTGATATTAGATGGGAGTTGATTAGGATGAAGATTTAAAAAATTGCTATAATAGTGATTGAGCGAGTATCTATGTGCAATATTTGATCGTGCATAATGGTAGGTAGGGTTATATCAGATTTATAGAACGATGAAACTTGGCTTTATATTACTACTCACTTTCTTAATCTCATTGATTTGTTTCACGTAATTTCGGTTTCTTTATCTCCTCCTATCTTATTCCATCTCCTTTGGACTCTTCTGACCTATAAAAAATGAATATTGAATTATATGTATGTATTGGTGAAAAGAATAAATATATACCTATGCCAATAAATTCAGCTTAATGAAAAGTTTTAGTAGATACAGACTTAGGACAAAAGAAAGGTAAAACTGATAAGGTAAAAGTTGCATTGAGCAAGTAGCCCTGAATCATGTCTATGGCTTGTCAAATAAAAGTGCACTATCAAGGTTCAAATGAGAATAAAAGAGGCAAAGAAATAAAGTATGGCAGTATCTAAGCTATAGGAAATAACAAACCTTTTTTAAATTGCTGTGCCTCTAAACCTAGCAGAAATCATTCCTTAAAATCTCCTTTTCTCTTTGTAAATTGCATTATGTCTTTATTTTCCCGCCAGTGTTTTTTGACGTGTGTAAACTTGGTCTTGAGGGAAACAGTTATTCACCTGATTTTTTGCAGCATGGCTCACAATTGTGTGGCTGGCAAATATACTTGTTATTTATTTTCTTTTTCCCTTATTTTTTTGTGTGTGAAGGGGTGGAGTTAGGTTAGTATTCAGATACCATACATTCTCTACTTTGGCTTGCAGTGTTTTTCAAAGCAATGATATATTTTGTGAAGTAGTGAATCGTTTTTTGCCTACTTTATTTTATTCGTTAAGACTTGTTGTTGATTTAGTGCTTCAGGCGATTTGAGTATTAATTTCCGAATTGTTTATAAATTTAATAAGTATTCTTAGTTAAAATTGCTTCCCCTTCACTAACCACCCACTTCCTGCTTGTCATCGTATTGAGATGAATCACGAATTTTGCACATTGCTAACTCGTTGTTATTCAGATGCAGTTTTCGAAATATTACGTTATAGAAAAATCATTACTTCAAGCAAAATCACCCCAATCAACTCATCACAAAATAAATGATCTAGGTTTTTTTAAACCATCCTCTTGAATTCTATTCCTTAATCTCCTTTCCCCACCTCAAGTCATCCAGAAATTTCTCCATGATTCTCTGCCAATATATTGAACAATAAGTTACACATACAAGGATGCGAGTGACAGCTTCAGGCTTCTCGTCCTTATGCTGCAAAGAAACCTACTTCCTTAATCCTATGTTATTCACTGTTATTCTAAAGTCCATCCACAATGCTCACATTCACCGTTTCATAACAGATAATAGAAGCCACAAACCTTGTTCAAAGCTTTATTCTATTACTTTAGAAGTCTCTGAAACCCCATTTCCTTTTCTCTTAACTCCCTGCATTATTTACGGGCTTTATTTGTCTGATAAAGTTGACAGAATCCACTATGACATGCTCCCTTCCTCATTTCCTCCCTCAACCGAACTTCTTTCTCACTCTTCACTGTCCCCAAAAGAATTAACTCGCACCTTTTTTATTTACGTCACTGATATTTTTAATAGTTCTTTTTCGTCTGGAATAGTACTAAAGTACTTAAAACGAACAATTATTTTGCTTTGGTTCTTCTCAAAAACATTGAAAGGTTATGGAAGACAAGATTCTAGATAAATTGTCTTCCTCTAACCCTCATTATATTATTTCACTGTGGTTTTAAGGTAGGATACAGCCATGAATCAACTGCTAACATGATAGAAATCGGGTTTGTCATAGGGCCAACACTGGTCAGCCTTCCATTCTTGTATTTAAATATCTCTCGGCGGGTATTTAGCACTGCTGTCCACATAATTCTCTCTCACCCCCTCCGAAAATTTTTGGATATCTCTGAAACTGGCTTCAAATGGTTACGCTCATATCTTCTTATCTCTTACTCAATGTATATCTGCGTGGGAGTGACATTTTGGTGTTTAGTCAGGGTAAATTCTAGGCCCAGCTTTGTTTTGCATTAATCAATTCCCCTTGGCATTCTCATGCGTCGTATTGGTCTATCATTTTATTTCTATCCTGATAACATGCAAATTCCTTGTTCATTTTCTTTAGCTTTATTTGCTGAATAGAAACCTAATATCCGCGTAGAAACTAATTACTAAATTGCTCTTGGACAACTTTTGGCATAACTTACGAGCCTTATCCTATGCTTGGCTCTCCCATGTTTCCTCTTTTGATGCAGTTAAAAGTTTGTGCTTAAACTTTGATTGTCAATAATTTCTCAAAACTCATGTTAATACAGTCTCTGCTGTTTCCATAATCTAAACCGCATCCTTTTCCTTTTTGAGCACAATAATAGCGGAAGTATTGTAATAAACAAAAAAGAAGTATTTTATGTCTTCTTTTTAGATCTAGAGAAAATTTATGCTAGTGTATATATTTATTTAAAATAATGCGAGAAATTAATTATAGAAATTTGAGAACATGAATACATCAAATAAACTGTGATTATATTTGAAAGTTGTAGAAAGTATTGACTAAGGATAAAATAGCGTAAAGAAACGATGTCCAGGATAAAAGGTCGTTTGATTATATAATTATTGAGTTATTAAAGGTTTATAAAACGGGATTGCGCGTAAAAAAGTTTAATGTGGTATTTGTTGATCTAAATTTTGCATACGATATTTTAATAAGAACTGAGAATGAAGTGGATATGCAAACAATCTTAAATGCTGCGGACAGATTTTCAACTGAGAAAAGGATGAAATTAAATACAACCTTGATATCAAGGTTGTATATTAGGCAATATTGTCTCAAAACTAGTAAATGAATACAAATGTTTTGGTATAAAAGTATACTACTACCCTAGTCAAGAAAGTAGCTGGTTTAGTGCGCTCAAAAAGAAGTATATAGCATTCAGAACGTCCGTGAGGCTGTATTGGATATTGGGCATATATAAGTAAGGAATATAGTATTACAGGTATTAGGAGGAGGAAAATAGTGGGGAAAATTGTGCTTAAACTTTGATAGTCACTAATTACTCAAAACGCATGTTTTGATCACAATATCTTTGAGATTGCACTTCATGCCTAAGTAATCTTCTACATTAACTACTACAGCTCCCTTCTTGCTGTGTGACATACCTCCACTCCTCGACCGCTCTACCTAATTAAAAACTTTGTAGCCCGTGTTCTTTCTCTACTGGCGAGGTTTCTCTTGTGCAACTCCCGTACTTCATGATCCCTCCTGACTGTCCTTCAACACAAAATCACCTTGAAGGTCCTTCTTCTTACATATAATGTAAATAAACCTCGCCATCTCACCCCTCCACTATCATAGAGTTGACAGTGCGGCGTTCTTTGCAGAGACCTATACATGAAAATCAATTTTATTATTTGAAATAACCCTAAATCCTGATTTTTTCAAAACAACCTAAAGTAAATTATGCCATTAACTACATTTAATATTATAATTATATGTAATAAAAGATTGGAAATGTTGAAAATTAAGAGGGTAACAGAGGATGAATGGTTCGTTTACAGGTGGGAATAATAATTTGAAGGGCATATACGAATTTTTCAAAATATTTGAAAATTGCATATGAAGAATTCAGGGCACACTACTTATGTCCCTATACTACAAAGGCTAGAAAAATCTCAAATATACAGAAGTGCGAGAGATAAATGATATAATGAGATATGTTCTTGTTATAATGGAAGTAATGCAATGGAGTTTGGGACAAATTGGCCATGAATATTGCAGTCAAATCGGATACAGTTCACTAATGAAGGTGCAGATATATCGGCTCTGAGAAAGAAAACGGCGAATTTTGAGTTTGAGAACAATTGAACTGTTGAATGAGAAAAGAACAAGATAAGATAAGATGTATGCATTAAATGGACAGAGTGAAAATAGAGAGAAAAAAAATGAAGGCAAGGATTGCCAAGGGGAAAAACCGGCGGTAAAACCTAGCACCCATTACCGAGGACGGCCGCTGTCCTGTTTTTGTGAGTATGTCTCAAACATCACACCAGGGCAACAGCACCCTCCCCAGTTAATTACCTGAGGTAGACACCATCCAAACCAAATCTGTTTGTGTGTGTTGTTCGTTCATGGTGAGGATGTAAGTGCTTACTGCTCGCAGCAACATTATTTTTGGCTGTTCCCCAGCCTCAATTCAAAAGTATCCTTGCACATGTGTGTAGTTTTAAAAGTTAAAATGATAACCTCAAAATATAGATGGTTTGTACCTAATTGTTGGTATGTTTATTTTATAAATAAATTTTTAGTTCTGTATGTTAGAATGTTTGTCTCATTCCAAAGGGAAGGGGGGCGCTGAAAGAAAGTTTTGCCTAGGGCACCAACATAGGCTTGGTAGATGGATGCAATGAGCTTGCAATAATAATAGAGAGTATATAAGTGGATATGAACTTGTTAAGGATAATTAAAGACTAAAGAGCAAAGGCTGGGACCATAAACAAGTTAGCTATGAATTAAAAAGTACACAATCTAGTGTACTAAAATCCGTTGTCTATTATATGGATGAGTGAGAGAATATAAAGAAATATATTATGTAGAAGAAGAAGAGAGTCGAATTTGTGAGGAATTTTGGATAATGAGATAGGCAAATATTGTTTTCTTACAGTAATTAATTGATAAGATTTTGCTTTCCCATTTAGAATTTATGTTCAAGATCGACAGAGTTTTGTTGGGTCGGACGAGGTGTTTCGCAAAAACACTGTGGTGGAGCAAATGTGAGAGTGTTTGTAGGACTATTCTCCCGGGCCTTGTCTAGTGAACCTCGGTAAGAATGTGTGTGTGAATAAGAGATATTTTTATATAAGTATATTAAAAATGGATTTCATGCTGTATTATAAAATGTTTATATCTATTTTCAGAAGCCACTCTATAATTTTGCTAAAATTTCAACAGGATAATCCTTCAATTTGTAAAGAGTGGCGGAGATAGTAGAAATTGAAGTAATTTAACTAAATTTATTCTACATCCTGTTAAGACAGAAGAGCTTTAATAGCTTCAATTCGTGACTGGATCACATTAATATTAATAAGCTAAGCTCAGAAGTAACAGGCCTTTAAAGAACGCGCACATCGACTTTTGGTCACAAGAGTGACTGCTGGCAAGATTTTCCCCCTGCAGACCCTAAAATCGTAAAGGCCTCTTTTTGTTTCTTATTTGTCTTTTGGTTCATCGTTCGTTTAGTTATATTTAGATAAAAATTTGTTTAGTGATAAGACTGCGTATTTTTATTTTGTATATGTATTGTAATTGTAAATTAATCTATCTCATATTTGGTGGGGGTTCGTGTACATACATAGCGAGATCTCAAATATTTACCCCCATATTTTTGTAAATAAAGGACTGTATATCTAATCCGTTTCATTTCCCCCTTGATTTCTCATGTCCGACTTAGTGTCGGAAGCGGGCTCGATAGATTGGAGTTAGAGTGTAGGTTCGTGGCCCTGTACGTTTGGTGCCCGAATAGGGATTGGATTGCAGTCCGTCATCCGATTGGACGTAGTTTATTGTTTTTTCCCTTCTTCTGTCCTTTCTTAATAACCTGGGAGGATGGCTTTTTTGGAACATGGCCTACATGATGAGATTGTGTGACTGAGGCTGGAGTTGAGACAAAAAGAGGATGAATGTTCGATGTTGTGGAGCGTGATTGAGGGATTGAGGAATGATATGTTAGGTATGACTGAAAAGACTGATCGAATGAAGTTAGAGATGGATGAGAGACAGAAGCAGGTCAACCAAAGGATGCAGAGCCTCTATAACATGATGAAGAAGTCAGAACCGGCCCCAGGACCCTCGACCCTGAGCCCTGCTCCGACCGAAGGTGATGAAACTAATGGGATCAATAAGAGTGTGTGTGGGTCTAGAGAGGAGAGGATGATTGTGACTGATAGGAAGGACGTATAATGGAAGAGAGTGGAACACAAGAGAGGAAGGAAGCCTGGGTCAAAGGAGAATGAACGGAAGGTGACAGTGAAGATTGTGGAGGCGTTGTACATAATCGGAGGAAGGAGAGAATGAGAGTAACTTAAGTGAGAGTGAAGTGAATGTGGGGAAAAGAATTTTGATTAGGGAAGTCCCGAAAGGAGATAGATTTAAATTGCATGGTAGTATGTGTGTGGAAGAGTTCTCCGGGCAGTTTGAACGCCATTACAAGCTAAAATAACTGGAGAATAACGGGTACTAGTTGAATACTTTTGGGGAGTGTTTGGATGGAAAAGTATTATAATTCTTCCGACTGATAACGTTGTGGGTGAACCAAAGTATAAGGTGGTGAATGAGAGACTGATTGGGCAAGTGAAACGAATGAAAGAGAGTGTAAAGTATAAAATGGTGAATGAATTTGAGAAGGCTCGCATGGAGAAGAGTGAAAATGTGAATATGTATGCGCATAAGCTTGAGACTATGGCGAGAAAGAGGCATGGTGATGATGGAGTGAATGAATGTAACCAACTGTTGAGGAAGTTCCTTGGCCCGATCCCGCGAAAGGTGACTGAATGGTTAAATGGGAAAAGAAAGGAGAGGGTAAGAGTTATAGTTGAACGCTTAGTGTTATAGAATGTGTTTGAGCTTCTGAAAAATGGGGGATTTGATGAAGAGAGTGATTTAAATGAGGATTGATAGTATAGTGTGAATGTTAGGGGTAAGAAGCCCAGGAGCTTTCCTTCACCCCATCAGTTTGTCAGCTATCGGGATGCCCTGAGGGCTGCGCCAGCTAGGGTGGTGTCGAGCTTCCTGGGCGGGCAGACTAAATGGGCGAATGGAGAATGGGCAAATGGAAAGGGGCAAATGACTGGTAAGCGTGTGAATGGGTATATGAAGGAGCAACCGAGGTAGGTTCCAGCGAATGAGAGGCCGAATTGTGTGAAGAAGATCATAAAATGTCGTAGGTGTGGAAGGATGAAAAGGGTGCGTATTATAAGCTGAGGCGTGTTGCTTGTGTGTTTGATGCCTTGGTGAAAATGAATGATCCTTTTTTATGTGTGCAGGCGGATCCCAGAGTGAAAGGGAAGGTAAAAGGGTTTTAAGTTTGCGATGTTATGAGTCAACTCTCCAATGTCAGTGAGGCAGATGTGGATTATTGTACTGATGTCAGTGTCAATGTTATGAATGAAAAAACTTGTGATTGGATTTATGATGAAGTGAAAAGGATGGTCAAATTGGATGATGGGGATTTCGGGGTAGCAAACCTCCATAAATTTAAGATTGCCCTGAAGGAGGGCACCCCAATTTTTCAGCGGCCAAGACATTTACGCGTCCAGTTGCTGATGAGATTGAGGAGCAGTGGCGGAATTGGAACGATTGAAGGTGAATAAAGAAAGTGAGAGTGCATGAAATAGTCCAATTGTCTCTGTACGTAAGCCGGAAGAAAGATTGCGTCTGTGCCTAGATTCTCGAAGGGTGAACGAAAGGACTGTGAAAGAGAGGTTTCCGAAGTGTGTGGTATCTGAATGTGTGTATAGTATGCATTGGATGAAGTGGTTTATAAAGTTGGATCTGGGACGGGGGTATTACCAGATTCCCATTGCTGAGGAGAGCCGGCCGGTGAATGCTTTTTTCTGTACAGAAAGGAATTATCAGTTAGGGAACCTCAGGTTTGGGTTGGCTAATGCTCCCGGTGCGTTTCCGCCGGCAATGAATGTGGTATTGAGTAGTTTTACGAGCAAGAGTGTGATTGTGTTTATAGATGATATTTTGATTATGAATGAGAGATTTGAGAAGCATATGAGGTTGGTGAATGATGTGTTGAGAACGTTGGATAGTGTTGGTGTGAAGGTGAAAGTAGCGAAGTCTGAATAGTTTGCAAGAGAAGTGTAACTCCTTGGGCATATGGTGAGTGAGAATGGGTTACGAAAGTCACGGAAGTATGTTGAGAAGGAGCGAATGTTTCCCAAACCAGTATTGTGAAGCAGCTGAAGTCGTTTCTGGGTTTAATTGAGTTTCAAATAAAGTTTATATGTGATTGTTCGGGTGTGAGTAAGCCTAAGACTAAGTGGATGGGTAAGAAAGGTAGTACGATTGTCAGGTGGTCGATGAATAGTTTGAGGGAGAACGCCTCTTATTGAGGTCGCCGGCAAAAAGAACGGTTCTGCCTTGACCACAAAGCTGCAGCAAGTTATTGGACGAGTGAATACCATCTCTTCTGAGGCTGGCACTCTATTGCCAGGGAAAGTGGGTCCACTGCCGTACGTACCTCTCAAGGTAAGTAAGATCCATCGAGCCCAGTTATTTTTCTGTAGTCATACCTTTTTTTCACAGCAATTACACAACCATCAAACGTTCTCCACTGTGATTCCAGGTTATGAATTCGTATGGAGAAATTTTTATTGGATTTCTGCCTGTAATTACCCCATGTTTGATAAATACAAAGTCTGGGTCACTTTTTCGTATTATGTATGTTACCGTAAAGTAGTATTTCTTGGTCCAACCGTTTGAATTAAAATATAGTATTTTTAGTTTGTCCAATGTCTTATTCACGTAATATTCATCTGTGTGTGTTGTTATTAAAGCTTATTCTCTAACAAGCTTGGGCCCTTGTGGAGTGTTTAGTGGCGTAATCGTTTTTCCATTGCGTTTTTACCTGTACTCGCCATATGTGAGGTTAGTGAAGGTTTCGGGAACAATTTTAATTAAGCTTTACAGTAAAGCCTCCTCGACTTTTTTTCCGTGAAGTCGTCCGAAGAGAATTCCTATTTGTACTTTCCGGATATTACTCCTTCAGTTACATCAAAGGAAGTCATCTCATTTGGGAAAGAGGACCTTTCGTCGGCATAGACCTTCAAGTTTATTTTTCTTGAGTGGTATACGTGCCTAGATTCCCACTTACAAGAAGAAGACAACCTTGGACGTCTTTGAGGCTGCGAGCTTTTCCGGGAGCGAAGCTAATGTGCTCCTCCCTTGAGTCTCGCAGTCTCAATCACCGAAACTTCCATTTCCGTTTGTCCTTGTGTGTGATTTTGTTTGTTTTGCGTGTTGTTTTTTTCTGTGTGTGAGTTTTCCTAATAATATAGAAGTAATATATATATATATATATAATATGCCGTGGTACACTACTCTATACCATACCCTACTCCTATATTATGTGTGGGGGGGGGGCGGACTTAATAACCTACTGCAACGCGAACCGTTTAAAGACTGTTTGCAGGGATTAAAGATCGACCCGGAGGTTAAACTCAAGGCGTTGGGTTTCAAATCCTTAACAAATCAGCAGAATGGAAAAAGTTTTGTCGAGACTTACTTGATTGGCCGAGAGTATCGTTCAAGGTGAGGCTGTAATATTATTAGACTGTATACTTAATAGATAAGTCTAAGCTTAAGTGACATCTGATAACATAAGTTCATAGCCTTCCGGAAACCTTCCTCTCATCATTGTTACCCAGTATGATTATCAGAGGGATATGATTATCCATGTTACATCAATTTCTTAAATTTTGCTGTTTTTAATTCTTTTTCTTTAAAAATGGAAGAAAATGAGCTAATTAGGTTTTTTCCATGAAAATTTGAAAATTGCATCTGAATCTTTAAAATGATAAAGAAGGCACTGTTCAATTTATATTGTTACGCGCACTTGTCTTTGAGTAGCACGAACCTTTTCGTGATAATAGAAAAACGACTGAAGGTAGTAGATTAGGTCGTTCTGCTACCACCTGTAGTATTGAAAACATTAGCGAATTAAGACATGAAAATGCCACTGTCAGAATTTTATCTGAAATATTGAGCATTAGCAAGATTTGTTGTAATAAAGCTATGTGAAAAGACATCGGCAAAAGAAAATTGAAATTGAGCTTTGTACCTCGCTTTCCTAGGCATAAGAAAAGTGTTTTTGGCACTTTGCTCATACGGCTGTGATTGTTCTTAATCTTACGCTTTAAAGTCCAGCTTTAATTACATATATATCTTGAGGCTGAATAGGCCTTGGCACGTAATTCCATCTTTATATGTTTTCGTCGCTGACATCTCCAAAGTTTGGTGGAAAAACTCCAGGTGAGAGTGAAAGAAGTGTACCTTCAGGAAAACCATAACTCCAAAGCTAGGCACTTCGGGGCACTTCGGTAAATGTGTATAAGGAGTGTTTTAGTGACCTTCAGAAAAGATGGAAAAATTGTATTGCCTCAGGATGAGATTATTTTGGAAGAAGATATTTAATATATACAGTTATTTTTCTTTTCGTCCTGGAAATATGTAGAAAATAACGAGATTAAAAAACTGTAGAACGATAGGGGGGGGGCAAGAGGAGTATATGTATAATGACATAAGCTATCTTAAGTTTTAAAATAAAAGATTGCGAGGATGGAAAGATAGAGATAAAAACAGGAATATTTGCTTTGTTGACGAAATGTGTTGTTGCAATAGAATCTTTAGGAGACGAAATGTGATGGAGTTCATATAAAGAGAGAATACAAATCAAAACTCATGGTGTTAAGCGATCACCACTAAGCTTGATATGTCCTTAGATTATAAAATAAATATCTATGACTTATGTCATCAGGTGGGCCAAAAAATTGAAAAATTAAGTAAATATCGAATCAGAAACATTCATGCAAATCCAAATCTTTAAAACTTGAAATTATGAAGAAAGTATGTAGAAAAAATGATTAAATAACACTAGCCATTGAATACCTATATAAATAAGATAAATCGAGTTATTGAAGTAATTTGAATTTGTCATCTTAAAACTAGATTGTTTCTTAAAGGAAGTAGTGGCACATTTTAGGTAAATGGTAGGATAAAGACAGGAAGAGGATGCAAAAAATGGATATGCGCATGATGCACTATCAGACAAATAAAAACAATTTAAAATGAGGTTATTGAATGCGGTGGACATGAAGAAGAGAGGAAACGACTTGAGAAACGAAGAAACATAAATAGAAGTAATGGTGTAAAAAATGTTCTGCATGACTTCGAAAAAACCAAACTTGCAAACATGGTTCGGGTTGGCATAATACCTATATGAATAAGTTTGTCCATGAAGCACAGTCGCTTAGATGTAAGACATTAAACAACAAAATGAGGCACATACAAACGAGATTCGAGTCAGGCAAACCCTAAAACACAGGAAGACGTCACATTTTTCCTAAAGTTTATTTCGGGTTCAGTGTCCCCATCCACGCTTACGCAGAATCTGGTTACTCCTTTCTTGTCATCTCCTGATTTAATCCCGGCGCTCGAACACAACTTTTCCTTTTACTCAAAATTTATCCAGACATTTACGCAAAAGAAGAAGAGAAAACTCAGCGTTTATTTCTCATATCTAAGTCAAGAGACTGAGACAGGTCGGCCATTTTGAAAATAAAAACAGAGATCTTACTTTGACAAACCTCTGGCGGCTTGAGGACGATTGAAAGGAAGGAAGAAGGAAGAAGAAACAACGAAAAGAAGTAAGGAAGGAAGAAAATTAGAAAGGAGAACGAAAAATTAATAAGGAAATAAATAAAAGGAGAAAGATAGAAATAGAGTGGAAAATAAGTAAAGAAAAAGAGAGACAGCAAGAAATAATAAGGACAAGAAGATAGAGAAAAGAGAAGACATTAAAGAAATGGAGAGAAATAAAGTAAGAAAGCTTTTGAAAATGTAATCATCTTTGAAGGATCAAAGGCCTAATTCCACGACTAGGTCAGAAGGGGGATAGTGTCTGGAGGAGAAATGCCCCTAATCTGAACCGAGGCGATCTGAAAAACTGACGGGTTCCCTTGATGGAGAGAGAGAGAGATAGCAAGAGAACAAATATGCACACATACATACAAACAGAATAGGGGAAAAAAAGACAAAAACACACTCAAACACAGCCAAAGAGAGAGACGAGTGAAGACAAGCACAGGCAATGAGAGGGACGAATAAGCGAAGTACTTGAGCCAAAATTGGGAAAGTGACGAAGACCAGCTTTCTTAAGGGAATGCTCTAATGTCGACAAGTACTTAAAATAGACGTATATACAATAAATAGTCGGACCAGAAACTAGCCATTAGTACTCAAAAGACTTAGAAACGTATTAAGTAATCCATCTTAACCTTCCCCAAATTGTTGATTTTTTTCCTGTTTCTCTATATTTCAAACATGCTAAATGCTTTTATGGAATTCATTTCGCATTGCATCAATATTTTTTTAAGTAATATATCTAAATCATATTCAACTTTGTGTTCCCATGCCAAATTTGTTTGCCTTGGCTATATTTCATTAATTGTAGTGTTTTATTTTTCAGGATTCAATACACCGCAAGTTATAGGTTGACTGTCTATCTGTACGTTATTTCGCTTAGTACCAAATATTTCGTGAAGCACCTAACCTTTAATGTTAGCAGAGACGTGAGGTCAGGTTAGATCTTCTGACCTCCGTTTGCTTTCCGTCTCTCGGATTGGTTTGCGGATATCACGCAGGGCAACTTTGTAATTGAGCCTTACCTGGGATAATGCAATTAAACTTGGGGTTTCAATAAATCTCTAAGAATGACTAGTTATACTTGGCATAATTAATTCAACTATCTAGTGGTTCTGTATATCAAAATCGCCGAAAAAAAACTTAACTACTTTACAAACAAAAATAAATACTGGACATGAAGGATAAATCAAAATATACACAATCGGCCGCATACGACTGACAAAAGGGGCATTCCAACTCCGGATGGATCTTCCACCCCTAGATCCGCCTGATCGAGAGGAGCACGAGGGGGAGAATCACTGAACTCGAATACTTTCCAACAGCACGGTATGAGTTTGCATTTTGAAGCTATGACGGAAAATACAATCTGTATTCGAGTAACCACCGTCAGCCTCAAAAGTAGGTAACGAGAGAGTATTTGCTGGAAGGAAGCTGGGCTCGAGAGATGTTTACTCATTGGTTTATTTTTATTTTTTGTATTCTTTTATTTCTTGTATCTATATAGAGGCACCAAGAGTGAATTTAGACCTTCACGCCATCTCGCGGAACCTCCTGTTGTTACAATTAGGCTCTCCATTGGGCGTGTTATCAAACGATAGTTACCTCAAAAAGAAGCCGATCGCGGGTCTTTTCCGCCCTACCCGTCTCTCTCTCTCTCTTTCTCTCTCTCTGACATCTCCTTCTCCTCAAGGTTGAGCTTCCAGGTAGGAGTGTCATCGAATAATAAGTCAATATAAAGGGGGCACCTAAGAAAAATAAGGGTTATGCAGGAAATCGTAATTTAGAAAAAAAATGCATGGCAATAAATTCGTTGGTAAAATTCGCAAATATAGAGACTGGAGCGTACATATGTATAAAGATTAATATTATAAAAGAAAACAATAGACAATAACCACAATTATCAATGATTATCTATAAGAAGGAGACTCACCTACCTCGAAACCATACGCAATAATGTTGACACAATGAGTAGAGAGAAAATAAATCTAAAAGGTACAGGCTTCTTTAAACTTAATTTGATATATTACATGGGCATATAAGTACATAAAAAAAAATCAATCTTAAAATACGAAAAAAATATTCTAAATCAGGATCAGTTCGAAGGGGAATTCCATGAATTCCGGCTTAAAATATCAGGTATACATTTTTCAGTCTTTAAAAAAGTAGGGTCCTGAATTAGAATTCTTGTAAAAACAAACTCCAGCGCTTTAGACGACCATTACTTTCTTTAAATTTCCGACGAAGGATAAGGTTTTATGATCAGTTTCTATTATAAATTCCTTTCCCTACCAGAAACATTTAAAATTTGGGAAATTCCCAGAATAGCGTGAGGGCCTTTTGTTCACTCACAGCCTAGTTCTTTTCTCGTGGTAGCAATTAGCCACTTGCATACGAAATGGGAAAACTCTCATCATTTTTCCTGTATTAAACGAGAACACAACATATTCCCTCGTTGCTTCCACTTGTTCGTATTCCAAATGGTTTTTCGGGAATGGGCAAGCGTAATATGGGAGCAGACGCGTTTCCCTTTGAGTTCATTGAAACTCTTAATCGTCAGTGTTTGCCCTACAAGGAGCTCAGGAGCTTTTTTTCAAAAGTTCGCGCAAAGGAGCGCAAAGGAGCGGATAGTGAGGCGAAATTATGAATAAAACGACGGTAAAAGGACGGAGAACCGATAAAATATCTCTATTGCTTCCTTCTCGCGGGCAGAGGCATTTTAACAATCGCTCGAACTTTATCCTCCTGGGAAGCTAGCTGGTTATCTCAAATTCGGAAACCTAAATAGTCGATTGTATTTTAGGCAAAGTAACCCTTACTGGGACCAAAGGTTAAATTATGTTCTCGAAGTCTTTGTTAAAGTGCTTGAAGATCATTTAGGTGCTGATTTCACTTATTTGTAGCCACAATCTCGTTAGTCTATACGCGCTGATGATTTTTCTTAAGGAGATTTACTTGGAAAAGCTTCTTTCGCGTTGGCATTTCAATCAAATAATCGACTGGTCTGCGTTTCTCGATCACTTGATAAGGGCCATTCCATTGGCTTAGTAATTTGTTGATTTTGGTAAGAGCAACAACAAGGCTTCCTGACCTGCCTTAAATTTTCTAACATCCGCATTTTGGTAAGCTATTCCGGGGTATTTCTCCAACCTCTGTCGTAAATCAAGAACATATGAGTACGAGGATTATAATTTATTATCCAGGTTATGGTTCGAATATAATTCTTTCATTATGCTCAAGGGGCCTGGTACATTTCTTACCTATAGTAATTCAAAGGAGCGACACCCAAGGTGCCATAGGTAATTTCTCTATACGTAAAGAGAGCTGCCGGAATAAATCTGTGCCTTTCTCTTAGCTGCTCCGAACATTATCTCTTAAGAATAGCTTTGAGACTGCAATTTCACCTCTAGCACATTCCATTTCAGGCTAGGTGGATCGAGGTCGTAAACTGCGGTTTTATCATGAGTAACTGGTCCACATATTAAATAAATTGGGACGTTAATTGGTGGCCACGATCAGACAATATCTCTTTCGGCAGCCCAACACGGGAGAAAATAGAGATGAGTGCCTCGGCACAAGATATGCCGTCAAGCTTCTCAAGTGGCACTGCATCGGGAAATAGTGGCGAAAATAACCAGATTTAAAACATAACTATGGCTCTCACTTGAAGGTGAGTGAATCAGCTAGATCAAATCAATCACCACAAGGCACGAGGGTTCAGAGATTAATAAGTTGCTCTGTAAGGGTGCAGGCTTGACTCGCCCTCTATTTGCGGTCTCTGGCAGATGTCACATGAATGAAAATAACGCAGAATTACGTCCAAAGCACCTGGCCAATAGAAATATTTAAAGACCCGTTGAACCGTCCTAGTGCGGCTAAAATGACCCGGGAAGAGACTATCGTGGGCGGTTCGAAGAATGGGTCTTACATAGTAACAGGTCAAACATAATACTTGGGATTCAGTGCTAGTGTCTGCTAAGAACACTTGGAAAAGCAGGTCATCCTTAACAATGAAGGAGATTATCTTGTTGCCTCTAATGGTCACATGTGTCTTATTTTGCACTTTTATCCATATGTGGCCGAGGAATTCGCAATCCTTCTGATTTTTTCAAAAACTTTAATTCAGGACATTTGGATAATCTGAAGCGCCAGGGGTTTCTAGAGGTTCAGACGCTTTGAGTATTTAATTGCTTGAGCTCTCCTAGGCACGAGTTGAGCCACTGGATGGACGGATACCCGCAGATTCTGGCCAAATAAATCAGAATGTAAATTGAAGGGCGCTGTGACGACCTCCACCCAGCCAGTGAAGTAGTCGCAATCGATGTAGCATTTAACAATGTGGAATCTGTTAGCGCGCCCCAGGTTTATTGTGCACTGTTGCAAACTTGTCATGATCCGGGACTACAAGTAGAATTAACCTGTTAGTTATCACGATTCACATGCAATCTGTTTTGCTGACGAGAGTTGAGATGCGGCACCCGTTCACCTGTCCATTTTTTAATTTAAAACCTCCAGGAGTGCTTTGTCCAAAAGAAAGTTCAACTGTTGGCCGGCTGGATTCAGTTCGCTTGAAGAAAGGGGTGCTTCTTAATGTAACAGAGGTTGAATAGGTGTAGCTCTTATGTTGTGCACCTGGGGTTTGGGATAGCCGCCACTAAACGGAGAATTTTGAGGGCACTTATTTTTCACATCAGCCTCTTCGTCACCGGGATTAACAGACGACAGGTCTCCTGGGGAACGACGAAGCAGGGGTGTTAGAGGTAAGGGTTTGACCTCACATTTGTCTGGCATGGAAAAGATTTACGCTTAAACGGGCCAGCCATTTTGATGAAATTATCCCTGTTGTGGGGGAATAATTCGGCCTTATGGGGCT
The DNA here is from genome assembly GCA_963969495.1 of Ceratothoa steindachneri. Taxonomy (NCBI): domain Eukaryota; kingdom Metazoa; phylum Arthropoda; class Malacostraca; order Isopoda; family Cymothoidae; genus Ceratothoa; species Ceratothoa steindachneri. The sequence goes on along the minus strand of OZ018335.1, from coordinate 63,030,489 downwards.
TTGCTTCGGAGAAGTGCATTTCACTCTGCCTTCCTTCCTTTGGATAGACATTATGGCTAGCCGCATATATATCTGCTTCCTTGATGCACGCTTTACATAAATGTCTGGCACGTCCAGTCTTTCAAAAAGGATCTGATCTGCGAGTGAAATAACGCCAAGGGTTGGTCTTTGAGGACAAGGTCGACCAAAGCATCGTATTCCTGGGGAACCTTTGACGGGTCTAGCCAGAAATTAAAAAAACGCTCCCAAGAATAACCAAACTGTTGGAATGTTTGTTATAGGCAACAAGCAATTTTGCTTTTAACGTGGAATAATCGATAGTTGCCTCTGATGGGAGCGAGATGAAAATATCCATGAGCTGGATACTACGTGAAGGCAACAACTTGGGTACAACGTCGGTTTCAATATCCCAATGATTCAGCACAAAAATTTCACGAAGTGACTAAGGTATGATCCGAAATCTTCTCCTTCCCCCAAAACAAGCAACCTAATGGATGCAGTTTGTTGCACTTTGGTTCTAGTCGTAAGTTAAGTCGTTTTGCTTCTAGCGCTGATTAGGTTAGGTTAGATGCGATCGTGCCGGAACTTTGCATGGTAAAAGGCGGAGTCATGTTATAGGCAACAAGCAATTTTGCTTTTAACGTGGAATAATCGATAGTTGTCTCTGATGGGAGCGAGATGAAAATATCCATGAGCTGGATACTACGTGAAGGCAACAACTTGGGTACAACGTCGGTTTCAATATCCCAATGATTCAGCACAAAAATTTCACGAAGTGACTAAGGTATGATCCGAAATCTTCTCCTTCCCCCAAAACAAGCAACCTAATGGATGCAGTTTGTTGCACTTTGGTTCTAGTCGAAAGTTAAGTCGTTTTGCTTCTAGCGCTGATTATTTCCAGCTCATACAAACGAATTTTCTCTCTTTCTTCTTTTTCCTTCTTGTCTCTTTTTTCTTCACGTTCTTTCTTTGCTCTTTCCCTTCTTTCTTCACGTTTTTTCTCTTCTCTTTCTCTCTTACTGTTTTTTATTCCTCTTGGATGTACGGCATAAATCCTTTCAATTCAATCCAAGAGACTTACCTTGTGCTTTGTAATCTTCGAAAGACGACATGGTGACGTGTTCACAAAACATTTACGCAAAAATAAAATAAAGAACGAAGCGGAGCGGTCGAACCCAATTTAATCGTAATTCACTTGGATTAATTTCTCAAAAAGTACTAACAGAAGTGCATAATTGGTTTGCTTAGCACGGAGAAAAAATTACCACCAAAAAAACAACAAACACAACTAAATATTCGCACAATTCAAATTTTATTCCGTTCGCTTACTCGGAATAATTTCTTTGACTGAAGTCGAGATTTTATCCCTATCTCCTCATTTTACGCTTGGTTTGATTGAGAAGATATGGCCTCGGCGTCTTTACCCCTTAAAGTAAGCTAAAAACAAGAGAAAACAAGAAAAAAATGCAATTCCTACTGAACCTCTATATATATATATATATATATATATGTATATATATATATATATATATATATATATATATATATGTTCAACAAGGTTGCTTCTAAGAAGGCGTAATTTTAATTGCAGTAGGAAAAGGATACGACCATCAGGTGCATTAAAGCGTAGGAGAAGCAAAGCCGAATGGCTCTTTGTATCAAAATATACAAACTGTTCATTTTAAATTTTTTGTCACAAATCTAAAGAAATTTAGACCTAATCCAAAATATGTTGGTTTTCTAAAGATAAACGTGCAAAAACTAGTAGGCCTTTTTTCAATTAGAATGTCCAGAAAAGAAATAGAGTTTCATGTTTACTCTCCATTGTGAACTTTATGTTAGAATGAAGTTTATTCAAAAATTTGAAAAAAAACTTAAAGCCTCATTTTCAGAATTAAATAGTGCATAGGTGTCGTCAACAAAACGCCTATGAAAAAGCGGCATAAAGGAGGAGAGACATTCTTTAAAGAGCCTATTCTCCAGGGATACCATAAAGGAATTAGCCAAGGTTGGTCCTAGGGTACTTCCCATCGAAACACCATCCACTTAACGAGAGAGATCCATTAAAATTAAATATATTTTCTTTACAGGCAAGGAGTAACAACGGCGAAAATTGTTGGCGGTTGAACCCATGAAACACCAAGGATGTCGAATCAGAAAGGAAAGCTTTATCCAAAATAATTTTAGGACCTCTTCAAGTGGAACATTTGGAAAAAGAGACGTTACGTCATAACTCGCCATATGTCCATGTTAATTGAGTTAAAGCAGTTCAGTGGAAAATTCATAGCTATTTTTTTACTTTGTATTGATTATATGTAAACTGTGATAAAAGTGGAACACAAAATTTGGCAAGAGAAAATGTCGCTATTTCAAAACTCGCCAGGATCAGTCGCAGTGGTATTCCCTCTTTCTAGATCTTTGGTAATCCATAAAGTTGCCCCAATGAGGAACCAGATACATACAGTTTTGAATAAATATCCTCTGTTAAAGAGTTTGAATTTTTCAAGCTCAGTTGAAACCGGTTAATCTTGTCTTCTAACCTACGAAAAAGAGTAAGAATAGATTCAGATAACCTACAGAACTTAGAGGAATCCTCAGTTCTTAAGTTGCTAGGAGGAAATAAGGAATTAACAATCACTTGACCTGATAAAGGCAATGGAATTTTTCATATAAACAAAGCCGAGTACATTAACAAAATGAATTCTATAGTAACCGCAGTCATCCTCGAAAGTACGGATTTAGGGAGTATCCGCCTGGGAAGAAGTTGGACTCTAGAGTTCCTGTCTGGTTTGTTTCTTTTTTTTTGTCTTCCGGCTCTTGGGGTATGGGGAGGCCGAGAGAAAGAAGCTACAAGGAGCGACAAAATAGCCACAGGTAAGGATAATGCAAGCGATCAGGGCACTGGTTCGTATTACAATAATTATGGACAGATCTTATTCAAGTACCGAATTATTCAGAGGGTAATGAATGTTTTAGTTAATATTTAACAATTACTACAACTTAATTCCCGCCTAGACTCAGCCAGCAATCAGAGCCTACAGGCCTTAACTTATGCGACGTCTCATTTTAACACAATACTAATTTAGACATGACAATGCTCTATTATTTATACAGAGCCACCGGAATTAGATTTTAATCTATCTATATACAGGCGCTAGAAGAGAATTTAGACGTTCACGCCATCTCGCGGCACCTCATGTTGTTACAATTAGTCTCGCTCTAGGGCGTGTTATCACCGGAAGTTTCTTATAAAAGAAGCCGATCACGAGATTTTTCGTTCCTAGCCGTCTCTCTTTCTCTGATAAAAAGTCCTTTGCGCCATCAAAGAAGATAAATTAATCAGTACGACGCAAAGGATTAAAGACAAGCTGGTATTCAGAGGTCACATCTGGTAAACCCAACGCTCCAGCTAACCTAATTTTTAGTGATGCAAAATTTAGAAAAAAACACCACAAAAAGATCAAGAGGTAGAGCGTGTGAATGGAAGACAACCATACAAGAAAGAAGAAGGAAGAACAAATCAAGAGATAACCTGAGGCTTGGAACTGTTTTCAAGAGATATGGAACCGTTCCTCTCAAAGAATACCACAAGCAATACCAACGACTCGAACCTGGAAGATAAATTCAGCGATGGAAAGAAAATGTTTTGAATCGCCTGAATTAGTTTAACAATTTAGTGATTATAACTTGATGTATTTATGTTTCCTTTTTGATCTTCCATACATTACTACTAATAATAACAATAATTAGTTTTGTATGGCACTATTCAAGGCCTTATGTTCTCGCAGATGACTTTATATCAACAAAAAAAGACTTAAAGAAGAGATAAAGCTTAAAATTATGTTGGTATGCAGCAAAGGAGGAAGAGGGAATTATAGTAAACAAGGCAAGAAGCAATAAAAGCGCGGAGACCCATCGCGAAACATTTGGAACAAGGTTGGGGGGAGATGCGGATAAGATTACGGAGAAACTAAAGATTTTCTTTAGTTTTATGACATTTTCCACTTCTTACTACTTGCTGAAACTTTAATAAGCGATTAACACGCCCTTGATTTGAATAAACTTAAGAAACATGTTCTGAAGAACTTAATAAATTCATTTCTACTCTTATAACCAAGGCAGGTCATACTTGAAGGGCAGCTATACTGTAGAATAGTGACTCCTCGCTTTTCTGGTCCCACTTCTTTTAACCTCACGAGCTTCGAAAGGCAACTAATGGACAGCGAGTGGCCTAAATCTCCAAGATCTTTTATTGAACAGTATTTTAATTGGACATCTTTTCCATTGTTATTACCTTCCCCATAAAAACAAATACAAAAACGAGCTTTCAGAAATATTTTCCTATCAAAAACTACGTTGAGATTTTAACAGAGAGGGAAAAGGGAATTGGAGGACCATCAGGGTTAAGAAAATATTGAATGGCTTTACAGCGAGCTATATTCAATGGAATACCCATATTGTTGTTTTTTTCATAAGTGAATTTCAGGAAAATGTCCGAAAGAGTTTCACTTTCATCATGTCGTATATGGGTAAAAGATTTATATGAATCAGAAAAAGAGACTGTTGATATAGTAATGTTTAGTTGTGAGCATCATAGAAATGAAATGGCAAACATAAGCGGAGCACCTACATGCACCTCCACTGGTCGAGATATATCACTCTTGATGTGGTTGGATTGAATACAAGGTAATACATAGATGCAGGGTTAACTAGGCGATTTCAGAGAAACACAGAAGTAAACGAACTAGATGAAGAAGAACAGTACAACTTATAGTATGAAACGCTGCTGAGAGATTGAGGATTACTTTAATGGAAGGCAGACCAGTATCACCTCTCAAGGAAGGTAGGTGGTCATTTATATTTTCGAGAGAAAATTTAGGGTTGTGCTCTGTTTTGAAGTTAGATTGGAAGATTTCATTAATAACGGAAAGGAACTGTGATATACAATCTGGGCTGATACGAGCCATCTAAATAAGCACTTTAAAAAGAAAATAGATTTTGAGATTGGGCCGTAACTTGTCGGATGGTTGGACTTCGGGCTGTCATTTAAGGAAAGTGGGAGGAGAAGGGCGTCATCAAGAGGCGAACAGTTTTTTTGGCGAAGAGTAAAGGAGAAAAGATAATTAATATGTGAACACTGGAGCGAGAGAATGCGTCACTAAAATTATAAAGTTCCAGGAATCATAGTAGAGGGAAACCTAGATCGGTTAAAAACAATATTTTGAGGAATTATGCAGAGATGTTCTTTTGAAAGATATATATCAATTAAGTGTTATGTTTTTTATTGTACCAGGGTTAAATATATCAATCAAATTTTGCGGTGGTGATAGAGGCATGATTTGGAACTGGTTGATGCTTTTAAAAATATGCAAGGGGAAATTGTTATGGTTGATATTTTATCACTCTGATAGATTTGATTGGAGTTTAAGAAATATATAGTTTAATCAATTGTCGCGGTTTTTATTGTAACGGATTATTTTATTTGTGAGGTAGGGCACTCAATTCTGGGCGTTGGAGATCAAAAGCCCTACAATCTTCTAAATATAGGTTGTACCAATGTTCCCAATGCTACACTTGACCCCTCCTCCTTGAGGACAAGTTACAATCTTAAGAGAATGAATTCGTCAGAGTGGAAAAGAGACGAGTGAAAAAGTTGATCAGACTTGACGGATGAAATGAGTGAGGAATGATGAAAGGCCTTAAGCAACGCAAGTAGAGTCATCATATGCGGTAATTCGCTCAGTAGGTAAGAGATGGTGAAATTTGACAAAAAACCAGCAGCGATATGAACACTAATTCGATACACGAGGACATAACTGTACCAGTGAATAAAACAAAGAAAGTGAAGCAACAATATTCTAGAGAATTAAGGAGGTAAAATGGTATGGCTTCTACTACCAATCTACACTACTATTGAGGCCTTTTATTTTCCAGTGGCGACCCAGAGGTTTAAGTCAAATCTAAATCATGCGCTTTACAGCCTACAGCATATGTCATTTATCGTAAAGGCGACCCGAGCCGACTAGGTCTTATCCCGTTAGATGAGATGTGGGAATAAGACCTGGTGAAAAATAACCTCAAATAATAAAAAATGCGCACTATCAAAATTCATGTGAATATTGGCTTTAATACTAAACACCCAACTCATATATCACTCCTACGTATATCTGATCATAATGTTGTGGTTTGCTACTAAAATACAAAAACACTATAAAACACCAGTGCGGTTGGATGCAATAAATTAGAAGATTATCTTTAGGCTATAGATTATGGACAATTTGGCGCACCAAATCCGGCACATCCCCCAGAGAGAATCTTAGACGTCGTTATGCTACTCTTTTGATACGGTATTTATGTCTCTTCTTTGTTATCTTAATCATTCGTTATTCAATTTGGCTTAAGACCACATTATTCAATATATTCAAATTATGTGTATGTGTAAGTTTCTGGCCACAGATACGCGCTTCTTGAGTGTTTTCACATACGTTCGAATAGCCACCATTCAGCCTCATTGACCGAGTGTCTCCTTGCCCGGCTTGGTAGCTAGAACCATTTTTACAATTTTATCACCAATTTCTGAATTATTGTATATCATTTTTCTTTTTCTCCTTTCAATATCTCTGTTCATTTTCTTTTATTGTCGAATTCATTAATTTTTAGCTCCATTTTCCACGTCTTACATTTGATCAGTGAATTTTCTATTGCTTTCCACAACTTTGTCGATCGAACGCCAATGTTTCTCATCATAGAACTTGAGGAAAAATGATCGGAATTCAATCAACTGTAATGAAATGAATACAAATGAAATGGAATGGAAATTATAGAACGATACGTGTGTGCTAGAATAGGTTTCGCTCCAAATTGAGATGACGTCGGGAAACAGAAATGAAATAAAATAGATTAGATAAATTAAGTTAGCCCAATCATTTTGCAAAGGAATTCATGCTGATAAAGAACTTAACCCTTCTTATACACACACACCTTGTTTCCCTCTCATCAGTTTAACCTACATAGCGTTTACACAGGTACGCAGAGCAGCTTAATCGTATCAATGGAGTTAAGACATGAATTGGGAATTAGTCAAAATGAAACGTTTGTAATTCAACCAGGGCATGCATACTCCTTAGCTCTTTTTCAGATAGAAATGCCTAACAAAAAAATAAAAGGCAGAAATAAGAAGAAAATAAAAGTAATATAGTTCTATGCAATGAGTCATAGAACCTGAAGTCACGCGAGCCTTCAAATGCCCACCTTGGGGGCCTTTCAAATGACGACAGTCAGAGACGCGTCCAATGGAGTCCTAGGCCAGGATATTTGAGTGTATTGCACCACAGGTAATTGATATATTTTATTTATTAAATCGTGAGGCAAGGTTTGTGAATTTTATGGATGATATGAAGGGTTATGTCCATCAAATGTCGTGGCATTTATTGTATGGTAGTTATTGTACCAAGTATATCAAAGTAATCGATTATTTTTAAAACTAGGCGCCCATCAGCTTTTGTGGTCATTATTGTACCAGATCTTTTGATTTAATTGATATTTATTAAATTTTATGATTCATCAACTATTGTGAGGTTGTCATTTCACCAGGTTGAAGAAATTGAGTGATTGGCACGAAAGATATGTACTAATCGAGGTTGTGGTTGATATTGTACCAGTTTGAAAGATTTGATTGAAGGATATTCAAGATACGTACTAATCAATTGTTCTCATTGTTATTGCAATTAGTCTGATACTACAATAGTGGATAAATGGCAAGAAGCGGTCGTATTTACAACCGATATGCACTCTATTCTGCCTTACACAATCCCTTTATATTGGAGTATCATAAATTAAAGTTCGTCTACAATATTTCCCTTTGGTGGATTTTTCCGATGGTTATGAAAGATGTTCTTAATTCTAATAATGTGGATTTTGCACTTTTTGAGTTGAGAATGAATTCTAGAATGTTAATTCCTTAATGGAAGCGGAATTGGGGGTAAAAACTAAAGAAAACTTGGAATAATAAAAGTTACATTCAAAGCCTCAGGCATTCATTCTCCCTACTCTGGCACCTTCTCCAAACAAGAGTTTTTTCCTTAAAGAAATTTTATAGCGGATAAGAGACAAACTCTAGTTAATTAGATAGTAAATTTCCGTTAAAACCTCGATATATCGTAGTTTTGTACTTCCGTCTTTTAGAAAAATCCCCAGGTGAGCATAAATCCAAAGTGGCTATATCTTAATGTAGGTCAATTTTAACAAGTTAAAAAATTAACGTTAAATAATCAGGAGTAAATTAGGAATTAGCACAGCCAATAACTACTTACTATAGACTACTAGGGTTACAACTTAAACTTCCTAGACAAGAAAATTAATCTAAAGATTTCTTGCCCTCAATCGAAGTGATTTATTTCGACAAGCCCCAAAACTCTCCGTCGGACATTGCCCGTCAGTTTCGTCTTTCTGCCATAATTCTTTTGATAATTCACTTTAGACTGGGATTTTTACCATTGCAAGTTGACCCGTATGACCGGACGCGTAAATATACTCTTCACAAGATTACCTTTTGTGCCCCCACATGCGAATCGGTAACATCTGTTTTGCGCCCTATGTTACACATCGAACGAGACAGGCAGGGCACCGTAGTACCCGTGCGAAATCTCTGAATCGCGATTAGACTTCTAGGATCAGAACCTTCCGATTCTTCTGGTTCATTGCTAATTACAGGCACTTGTACTTTAATTTTCTTGACCGTTGAGCTTAGTTGGAAAGCCGGAAAGAAGGCATTGGATGAAAGAAGGTAAAAAGCGTGAGGAATCAAGAGAAAAATATGTGTGTGAAAATCAAGTACAAGAATGACACGGTACTTGTGAGTAATAAAAAATTTTAAAATGGATAGTTAAATACATCGATGAGTTTAATGTGGATATAAAAGATTATACAAATTTAAATATGACTGGCTCCGTAGCTCTATATAAAGTGGTGTAACGGGGCATGCAAGAAAAAGTTAGGCAAACAAGAGTTTGGTAAATTATAACAGATCTCTCCACTTACCGCATAATCAATAATTTGTTACTACTGTGAGGTCTTGTAAATGCGATGACAGCTAGAGTAGATATAGTCACCCAGGTCCTAACAGTGGTTGTGATAATGCTATAAAATGGCTGTGACGGCTTTGTTTTAAGACATTTGAAAATGGACGAGTACCTAGAACTGAAATAGTGCAGTAATAAGGCTATTGCACAAAGATAAATGGCAAAAATGTGAGTGCAATAAAGACTGAGGGAAAATTTATCTGGGAGTTGTAAAGAAAGTTTATGAAAAATTAGAATTGAACATATATAAATAACATCTAGGTGAATTAAACAAGGGATAAGTGGTGCAGTGTATGCTGTATTAATAGATCTGAAGCAAATTATGATGATGTAAATATATCTTACATCTCGTATGGCAGGTGTTGAAAATGTATGGAGTGTTTGGTAAAATATTGGATTGTGCGGGAAGTAATTATGTTGAAGTTAGGTTTTTTTCTAGGGTGAATGATGGTCGGAGTTAGTGGTAGGGTAATCCATGAATCTGTTATGTCATCTTTGTTGTGAATGTTCAAGGCAATTACAGACTATGCTGGTATCATTTTTTGTTTATGGAAGCAAAATCCTGGTATGGAGGAGAAGGAAGGATATTCATGACGTAAAGGTGGAACTGAGCTTGTGATTGAAACTGTTTTGAGGTACTATGTACATATAAAGAGAGTGGATTAAAATAGACTTCTGAAAAGAATATAACTGAGTGAGTGAGGAAAGTTCTAATACCTGGTAAAGGACGATTGATTATTTTTATGTGATTGAAAGAGAAAGTGATGACAGGGAAGGAAGTGGATGGTAGTGTGTGTTTTAGGTGTTCATAGAAAGAGTTTGGGACGGGGCGTGTTTGAGGTCTTTCTTTTTCCTAGGATTTAACCGTGACTGGACGAGGTGCTTCACTACATGGCACACCATCACTATGAAGCGTCTTCTTAACATAATATGATGAATATATTGTTCATATGTAAAAGAAATCATATCTTGTTACATGTAAAATACTCTTTCACCTAAAAGAAAGTGAAAAACTGAATATACTATTTCAGCTAATTTAAGCAAATCAAAATTGAATTTGTGCTTTAGTTCCGAAGGTTAGATAGAAAATAAATCATTATGGAAGAAGGCTGAATGCCACAAAATAATAAAAATTGCTATAGGCTTAACTTAATCTAAATGCAGTTATGACAGAAACTCCTAAGAATGCTAAGAAACAAAGAATTGAACCGACGTACAATAAAGGCAACAAGAAAGTTGGTCCCACCGCAAATAGAAGAGGTGTAATAAATGAAGGGACTTCACCCGAGTGACGCTAAAGCAAAAATGAATCTTCTTACGCCCAACAAACCCAAGTATGGATTCATGGGCCGCTTTCTAAAAAGGGAATGAAACAAGGAGATTAATTTTGTAACGCTTCTAGGAACACTTAAATCATCTTCTAAAACACAGTTCTAGTGGAGGGATCTTCTAATTTGGGGGTAATTATATAAAAAAACACCACAAACCTCATCCGTATCATGCCGTCATTTGCATGATTTTGTTTCCAGATTATCATCATACTGGCGCTGCGTCTTCCTTCTTGACCATAATTTACCCACGCCCTAGTTCATATAATTCAATGCAAATAATTGCTAACACAACTACAATGAATTTAATATATTTATCATCTGATTGATTAAATATGATCCATGACATTCCATCCCATTCATTTACTACTTCCAAATCTCTAGGTCAGGTAAATTAATTAGTAACCCGAAACGCCATGTAATAATTTTTTTTATTCCCTACTATAACAATTTTAAATTCAATAGTAATCATAAAGCTACCTAGTAATATTTTGATTCTATACCATCGCGAGTTTAATTGAAACCATTTGAGCGTATGTACTAATTAATCAATTTCTAATTGTGTTTGTTTCCCGTGTTATTTAATTTAACTTCTTGACACGTGAATATTTAATTTTGTTAAAACTTTTAAACGCCGGCGTCATCATTTTATCTTAAGAATAGCAACTAAGGTTCCCTTGTTGATTAATCAAAGTTCTCTCTCAGTATGAAATTTTCATTATTGTCCGATAAAACTGTATTCTAAAAATTGTTTACCTACGTAACTTGAACTATAAAATGCTGTTATTTATTTTTTTCCTCGAATATAAAGTAAAACAACGAAGGGTGCTTTCCGCAGAAAGTTTGTAAGGAGAAACCTCTAAGGAAAGGGAATCTAGAGAAAGTGAAAATGTGTAAAAGACTAAATTGAAGAGCCTCCTGCTGCATTTGTGGATGAATGAAAAAACGCTTTAATATAGGTCTCGTAATATAGTTTATTGCTAATTTTGTAGGGCGCAAAAGGTTCCCTAGGTGAATTGCGAGTATCCAACAAAAACAGGTGCAGATCACTTAGAAAAATCGTTTTGAATTTAATGTCTATAAAGAGTATAAATTTAGCTTCTGCAGCATAGATATTCTTTCTAATGCAACCTTATTTGCAGACAAATTCAATATCTCTATAGTTGCAATAGTTTATTAATCCATCATCTAGTAATCTTTGGCAAATGAGGAATTAGGCAATTTGAAGAAAATTTAGAAGAAAGGCTGCAATTAATTTTTATGCAACTGTACAGAAATGTAAGAGGGATAAATATATATCTCTTTCTCTGGAGGCACCATTGGATGCCTCCCATATTCAAGTGGCAGTCCCTGCATTTCTCCTACAGGGGAGTGCTAAGGAAACAGTCCCTCAAGGCTGCTCGCTATGGCGAACCATCTTAGGAAGGCAAGGAAGGACAGGGCCCAAAGGGTCCATGCCCGATATCGTCCTGAACTCGTGAATTACCACTTTATAGGGGGCAGCGTACCTGCCCTCTCTCTTCCCAAACGGATGCTGGTTTGCCTGCCCAAGAAGAAACGACTAAAGGTACGTCGAAAGGGATGCGTAATGTCTTAGGGAGTAATGGGCACTTGAAGGCTCCCTCTGAGATTGACATGTTCCCTGAGCTGACTCAGCTGCAGATGGTAGATCTTCCATGGGATCTAACCCGGGATCAGTGCCAAGCACTGAAATCGAATCTGTCTCTAAGAAAGCTCCTCCTCATACTGCTCGGGTCCCGCGGCCTCACAAGGGACGAGAGATCTTCTCCTCCGGCTGGTTACCCTGGGACTGCCAAGACCTTCTCCATTTCAGAAAAGGATCTTGCTGAAACTGGTTCATCTGGCGTAAGTTTGCTTCAGGTGGATAGCAAAGAAGTAAGTTTATTCCCAACCCTCCTCTCCTAAAAAGAAAAAAATAGTAAAATTAAAACGACTAAGGTCTACTCTTCCTCCGCAGGAACCAAGTGGATGGACGGTGCTGCTGATGTTTTGGTATGCGACCAAGCCAGAATTGGTATGTCCGGCCCTGATACTCCATCAGGTGAAGAGTCACAGACATAGACCAAATATGCACTGAGCGGAGCCTTGATTACGCCGGGGTCGCCCATTCAGAGATAACCAGTCATTTTCGAACCTACTGACTTCAAACGATTTCTCTTAATTCGCTCCAAGAATGGTAGAATGTTGGCCGGCGGCAACATGATCCAGCAAAAGAGATCACTACCTAGAGTGATTGTTATCCAGCAGAAGGTGACCTCTTTTTTGAACGAGATCTTTCTGCCGAAATCGTCGAATGCCTCTGAGGTGGTCATGGTTAGTCACCTTCTGATACTTGATGGTACATTGGTGAGTGTGACGCCGTACTCTACAATGAACATCGTGAAAGGAGTGGTTTATGCAAGTAAACTCGTGAACTACTCTATAAATGACATCACCTTAGGTCTGACAATGGAGCGGTTAAAGTCGAACGTGTGATGAAAAAACAAGGAGACCCAACGCTACGCTCTTCGTCACGTTCGGATGTGACAAGCTTTCTGAATCAGTAAGCTATTTTTAGTCTCGCTACCACGGTTTTAGTATGGGGGTTCTGCAACTGACAGCGATTAGGCCATCTAAATCGCTCATGTAGACGTGCAAATTTGGAGTTACCCAAAGTCTCTGTAAGTTGCTCCTAGGCCGCACACGATAAATCCAAATCGTGTGTGGACAAGTGTGTCAATTGCGGAGAGCAGCGCCCTGCTTTTTCAAACCAATGTGAAGCGTATCTCCTTGAGAGGAAATCCTAGTTCTTTAGGCCTAGGAACTTCTCTCATTTCCCTAGGCTAATGAATAGTTTTGCCGCGCACGGCGCTGCCTGGGTCATCCTATGCCTCAATGTCGAGAAGGACTCCCTCTGTTCCTTGCCCCTCCAGGCATATGAGCATTGTCGTTTCCACTCTTATTAGGACCCTTCTGCATGCTCTACCAAATCTTGGCACTCTTCTGGTGAAGCCGACTGCACAAACGCTTCACACCTAACCCCTTCTAAAACCAGGGTTTTACTTTCTCTCCAAGCGTAACCGTTTAACATTAGGCGAGACGGCCCCGCGCCTCTACCGAGTCGTTAGACTTATAGGATGCAACACTCTTGAAGTTGGTTGTGAGGCCATCTTCCTGGATTCCTAAATCTGCCTATTAAAAGAAGGATAGCAGTAAAGGAGCTTCGGGTCCTTCTCCTACACCCAGTTGTAGGCTGGGTGGCTTGGAGAAGATGGATCTTCCAAATGAGGGACTCTTACCACCGAAGCCGCCCTGCCTGCATAAGGTTTCGAGGTGGAGGGAGTAAAAGACTCGCAAGCGAGCTTAACCTCTCCCAATAAGTCTGTAGGGCCATTTCGTCAGGGACTTCTCTTCGAGTAGGTCCCCCGCATCTCCTCCGAGCTAGGCTTGGAGGCTATATTCCTCCAATGGAATAACGGTAGACTCGGGATAACTGGGAGGAGCTGCGGAGGATCGTCTCCTTCCGTTCCCCGTTAGCTATCTTTTTGCAAGAAACCATGCTAGGCTCATGCCAGGCAAGAGGATGCGCAATCTACACCCAGTATGATGTTTCCGTTCATCTCTTTGCTTTAGATGGCTCCTTCCAGGCATTAGCTGTGCAGCTGCATCTAGATTGGAGGAATACTGTTATTTCTTTGTACTTTACACCGTCAGTCGACTTTGATGGGAAGGAATTCCGCCGTGTTGTAGCACGGTTTGCCAAGGGCTTTTCTTTTAGTCGAGGAATTTAATGAGAGACACCGTCTCTGGGAAGACTACTGATCAGCCCCAGGGTTCAAATCCTTGCCAAAATGATCGAACTCTCTCGATCTATCTTTGTGTTCTCCGGATCTAATGCCTGATTTGGGGTGGGAGGTACTCGATGACCTCCATTGTATTAATCACCATCCCTTTAAAATAATGATTTCTGGGCCACTGTCAGTGGAGAAGGTGCCATGGTGGTGCTTAGCGTAGGTGCGGTGGGTGCTTTTCAGAAAATGACTGATTTATCTGCCTCAGTCGAGGAGTTTATATTGGTAGATGAAGCCGCTCATTTCTTCTACGGCAACCTCATTGCCGCGGGCCTAATTACTATTCCTAGAACGTCTGGCGGTTTTTTACCCCGACGTCTTCCGTGTTGGTCAGCCTATTGTGAAGCATCCTTAAAAAGAGAGCGTTATTCCTACATGCGCTCTAAGCCCCAACCGCACAATATCACTGACGGTTAATTTCGTCGATCAAGGGATAGGCTCCAGTATATTTCGAAGCACCCCCGCTGCTATTCCTGGCGGGCATATGTTTCTTCATTTAAGGGGAGGATCCCTCTTGCAGAGGTGTGAAAGCGAGTTAAAAGGATTCGAGACAAGTTCCTACATGACCCGCCTCCCCTTTCCAGGAAAATGGGCCCGCGATCTTGGACCACCTGTACATTGCGAATCCTTCACTAACGCTTTCTCCGTATTTTCTAGACTCGAGCAGGCTTTTCAAGCATTCAATGCGTGTCGTCTTATCGTGGATGGCCGTCAATTGGAATTTAATTCCAGAGGCGGAGAACCTTTCAACGACAGGTTTAAAATGTATCAGTTGGCGCCAGGTCCTGCATGTACGGTGGATAAGGGAAAACTTTACATCCCAGCTCCAGGATTTTTTCCTAGGTATATTTTGCAAAGTGGAGTCGGGCGTTATCATGAAGAAACATGACAACAGTTAATTCTGGTCGTTTATGCGCAATTGCATCTGCCACCTTTAACAGTTGTTGACTATATGCTTGTACGTCAATAGACTGATTACGTTCCAACATTTCCCAGTAAATCACTTAGTTCACACAAACCATAAGCCTTTGCTTGAACTTGTGAAGGAGCACTGTAGAAGTCTAAATAAAACGGTCATAATTGTACGCAGAAATACTCCGACACCAGCTGCGTGCACTCTCGTATCTCTTAAGGCACCTTTAGCCTCGAATTCTCCGTAACCTTTTTTCGCACCGCCGTAAACTCCGAGATGGCTCGATGGCGTGAAAGAAATACCGTCGGCACGAATATGAAAAATTTCTTTCGCGCGAAGATACGGATTTTACGAGAATTTCATTCTCTCTCTTGATTCTGCTCGTGAGAAAAATAAAAGGACGACTTCTCCCTGGAATTAGGCAGAAGCTCTTGGACCTACGTCTAGTGTGTGAAACTCGATCCACATAGGAAACCGTTCGCCCGCTGCAAGGAAGGAATTTCTCGGGGAATTGGTTGTTGCCCTAACGGTACTTGTAGGTGCTAAACTTCTCGCAGCCCCCCCTCCTTCAGTACCTGAGGTTACACAGGACCTCCCTCTGCAGATTACCCTAGACGTAGCTAGGTAATCGGTTTTGGCTACCCATTCTAGGAGCCGAATATCCCGACAGATACTTCAAGAAAGAAGACGAATTTGAGTCACCATTTGGCTTACTTTCGTGATCCCGCATAGGATAAGCATATCACCGGTCTAGGATTATCCTCTCATTTGGTAACCTCGGACGGCCGGACTAGGTGCGATCATCGTCACCAAAAGATTTTCATCGCCCCCCCCCCCTTCAAAAATAAAAACGAACCCAAAGGTATCGTTAACTGAATTATCCCCTCCCCTAACTTCACCAATTTATATATGACCTAGAATTCTCATCCCCAGCTTATACCTTCGAATATTAGAATTGCTTACTTAATTCAGTGTTTAACTTAATAATACTATTTTATTCGTTCTGGTGTGTGCCATTAAGACGCGAACACCCTAATGATTAATTTGAAAGTAATCCCCATGACATTTTGTAGACTTATTTATTCAGTGCAAGATTAATCCTATTTATATTGATATACGCTGTTGCTTATTTCAAATTAATGTACATTAAAAATTATTTTTGTTTATGTGTGTTTAAGTAATTTGGACGATCCTTTGGCAATTATTAAGCAATCCTCTTGGCTTAAATCTCAATATTCCACTGACCCTCCCATGGTTGGCTTTTACTGAGTGGAGAACACACTCAGGGGATCATCATCTTAGTTTTGGTCAAAAGAGTACTCACCGGGGTTATTCTTATTCACCAGAAGTGGCTATGGTAGGTGTATTGGATACGCTTTACCTCCGCTTCCCCTCGTTGTGGTAATAAAATATATGTCCAGGAAGTGGGACTGGGATTACCTACTCACTAAACCCTCGACAAGCACCTTTGTCTTTATAGCTACTTTTGAGTGCTATATTCGAGTGTAGACACCATTTTTTATCTGCAGTAACTACTTTGTTCAGCCAATCAAAATGGATAGTAATATATTGGCATAAATGAGGTGCTGACGGTCGAAGTCGATCAGTTTACGTGGAATCCATAAGTCTAGTTTGCTAACTTTGTTAATTTCCTATAGAGATGTAAAATGACTGTATGTGTGACGCTAATCTGTTCAGCTAACTCACGTGATATCAGATTTCCCTCAGTTTTGAGACAGGCACAGAAACTTACATTGTCAATAAATGATCATCGACTACATTCTGGCTGATCTTTGTAGGTTGTGCCGTGAGTTATTGTGTCTTTTCCAACTGCTTGGTTGATACAACGAGCGATTAAGCAGCGTTTAGACCGGACTTGTATTCGTACAGTAAAATAGTTCGTTGCTGTTTACGAGAGTGTCATTTGATGGCAAATTTGTAAACTCTACATATCATATATGATATCCGTCTCTAGGTCACAATGCACTTTCTAGGGAGTCCTAGAAAAGACTAGCTACTACACATTAACAACCCGCTTACCCCCGTTTAAATCTCTAAATAAAGAAAAAAAAATTAAATGTTTGTGCTGGAACTTTGTTTCCAACCAACTACTGTAATTAATGTCCGAATCTTACCTTGACCAGGCCAGAGACACTCCATATATGCATTTTGTAATCTGATGATATCATACTCCATTTACCGGTACTTAGCAGACTATCCTAGGGGTTAAAGCCATTTTCAAACTCTAAGAACAACTGGTTAATTGACCGAATGCGAAAAATCGCATTTAAGCACCACGCTCAGAACACAAATCACATATTATTGCTTTTAGCAGGTGCTGATTACTTTTTCTGCAAACTATCTCAACTTTTCGCACTTACAGTTGCTAACTTTTTGGTCAAGTGCCCTCTCCCTGCTCGAAAATTTTGCGCTGTATATATTAAAAAATAGCCAACGAGACCCTTTGGCTAACTGCAAAAGAATTATTTTATTTAGATTATGTTAGCTATTCAGGATTCGAAGGAATATATTACTTTCTCGATTGCCATTTCATCTACATATTCTTACGAATCTTGAATCTCTGGCGAGTAAAGAAACGATGCCGGTACGGCCACCAGTGCGGAAAGAGACACTCTTCCATAACAAATACTTTTCAATTAGCCAATGATATTTCATAAATATTAGCAAATGTTTTATTGAAAAGTACACAAATATAAACCAATGATAGATTATTTTTTGTTTCTTTATTCAGGTTAATAATTCTGCTCCGCTCGTCACGGTTAGGTGGAAAAATAATTATAAAAAAATGAAATCACTTAAAGATACATATATACTCGTATATATGAAATAGGTCATTTCAGCTCGTGTGGCATCCAGTGAGGAAAAAATTATAAGAAGGAACAGAAAATTAATCTTGATGGATTAATTAAATAGACAACGGTGGTTTATTTTTTTTTTAAGGAAATGAAATGATGAATTACAATTTTTATTTATATCCTCCCTTTACCTTAAATTCAGAGAGAAATGGGTCTTATTATTTTTCTTTGACTCAATATCTCCTTTTCTGCCATTATTTTTCTTCGGGTCTATGGGAGATTCAACGTAATTTTAGTCTTCTTTTCTAAAATCTTTGACAAAACACGACATTAACAGTTAATCCTTTACCTGATCTCTTATCATATATCATCTAGTATTGACTCATCTACATAGTATAGACACTCATTCAGGCCATTGCTGATCAGTTTTGTCCCTTAGCTCAATTTCTTAGTACTTGTTTTCTTGCACTCATTTACCATTTGTTTTCCTCTGTATATTGAATATTTCATTCGTTTTGCTGGTGTTATGAATAGAATGCTGTCGGAAATTAAATAAATTGATATTAACATCATGAGGAAATTGGTTATCTTCCATCAGATTAAGACACGTCATAGTTATTTATTCGATGTAGTAAAAATATATAACTTGATCTCTACATATTTTGAATCTACACCACTGGTTTGTACGGCAGCGGTTGAGCAACATTCGTATCCCCCCCCCCCAAAAAAAGGGCTATCAGATGAAGGAAGATTCTAAGGAACGAAAAGTTCCAATATATGTATTTAAAAAGGTAAAAGGACGAAAAGTTCTTCATAGAATTTTTAATAATAGGGACTGAAAAAAAAACTTCCGTAAGAACGTTCATTTGCGTTTTGGCGGACAAGTCGAATTGAAAGCGCAATACCACCGAGGGTATTTCCAAAAGAAACCTTTACCATGAGAGATCAGTAAAAAGAGGTGAAGATATAAGATGTGAAAAGGTGTGCGAGATTTGTATGGCTGCAATCTACTTGCAGGCAGTGTGCTAGGGAGGACACATAACACTAGTTTTTTCTTTAATTGTTTTTAGTGTTTCTAAGGTGGTTTTACCTCCTGATTTCAAAAATACCATTGTAAATTGCATAGCATGATATTTTGGAGATAACTAGAATCTTGTATATAAAATTAACTATAGATAGATACGACAGTTCACTTTACTTAGCATATTCACATTTTCCATGAATAATAGCTGATAATATTTTGTCCTTGTATTCCTTTTTAAACTAATAAGAAAATGTGATTAAAAGAGATTGCTTACTAAATGTGCGCTGAAGAACGTGCTTTCTTACTGTGAGCTTCTTGAACTTTACGCACCAGTGACCATATTTAGTCTCCCATTATAGCAGTGCCCCATCTTCTTTGTCATCCTTTATCCATTACAATAATGTCTTCATGAAACCGCTCACCATGCTTCTCCCTCACTTCTCCCAAATTTTCACGATAAAACTCCGAATGTGAATGCAAAAGGTGCAACTTTAGTGACATTCTGGATCAGAAATTCTTATAAATTTCTAAAGGTTTGGCCATCAACTGCTTTTACTTTGGGTCTATATTTTTACCAAAGAGTGCATTAACTAGATTTAGAAATGCATACTTTGACTCACTTTCGAAATCACTCATTGTATTCTAAAGTTGTACTGATTTCAATGTTTTCCTTACTTGCGGTATAGTAAATATACCACCCATAACTATGTTCTCAGATAGCTTTGTAAAGAGTAAACGAATCTCTTAAAATGATTATTCACTATGATTGAATGCTTTTACAAGCTGTTTGACCGAATCAAGCTTTATATAAAGTGGAGTTAGTACAACTTTGGCAGGCTCTACAAGAGGTTGTATGATAAAATTTAGTTTTCCTGGCTGCAAGTGATCTCGTGGGGGCCACCCAACCTTCTGATAATGTTAAATATCAGCCCTACTCTCTCATAGGCAAAGAAAACTTGAATGCTTGGTGTACCAACCCTGCAATCCGAGTAAGAATGTAAGCATTTTAAAAGCAGCACAAACATGCCATTTATACTTATAGTTTACCTTCTCGAGAAGCCTTTTGCATTGTCATATTCTTCCATCATATGAACCAAGTATGCCATAGGCAGAGATGGAATTTAATTTCCATTATGTAGTAAAACAGCTTTGAGGCTTTTTGTAGAACTATCTATGAAAAGTCGCCATGCTTTATGGTTGTCATCAATTCCAATAGCTGTAAACCACCCATTAATATCTTTGCAGAACCAGAGATCGTCACTTATATCAAAGTATGCTTTGAATTCCTCATCGCGCTTCCTGTATACTGTTGATCTGTATTCCTCACCCAACAGATTCCATTCATTAAGTCTAAATGCCAAAAGCTTAGCTTTTAACTTAGTGAACCCAAGTCCCTGATTATATCATTCAGTTCACGTTTATTTGGAAAGTGTGGGCGGGTATCATTTTTAGCTTAAACGTTTCAACGATTTCTTCATTGTTACAACCTTCCGACTCTCCTTATGAATCCTCAATCATACCCTCAACCTGTAAAAATATATATATGAAAAGAGATCCAAATAATAGCCGGAGCATAAATATGGATTGCATGTGTAATCACATTACAAAAAAAATTAGTTAGATGTTTAGAATATTTCAGTATTGATTCTGCTACAAAGAATATAGCTTACAATTCGATAGGATTTACTTACATTTTCTGGTGGCCGTGGAACCACTAAGATATCATCATGTGGCACAGGTACAATAGAGGATGAAATGTTGGGATATGAAAGTGATTTTCCTACCTAGCAAATTTCATTGCTTTTCTTGCACCTCTCAGCCATGCATCTAAATTTCATCGACAACTTCCACGTGTCACATGAGGGGCCCATGGTGTTTCCTTGTCATCCAGACTCATTCCAAAGTACAGTCTATAAGCACAATCTAGTACTTTGGGCCTTTCAGAATTTTAGGTGATACATGCTTAGGTCCAACATAGAAACAACACATAAAACAGACTAATCTGGTCAATTTATACATTCTATTGTAGCCATAATCAAGAAAGTCAATATTTATCATATAAACCTGAAAAATAAAATAAATAAATTAGCGAAAAATGTAAGTGTGCTTTACCCGTACCCCATAAATTCCTTTATATAGAATAATTTGTTCATATCATTCAAACGGTCGATGGTAGAGAAAAGGTAAGGACATATCTGAAATCAAGGCAAATTTGGTATTAAAAACACTAAAAAAATAGGAGAAACAAAAATTTGAGCTAATTTGTTACCTAGTGTAATTCTCTAAATACCAGTGGCAAAAAACGTTGCTATTCTACACATGAATGAACTAAAGAAGAAAAAAATGATGACAAAAGGAAATTAAGAAAGATGCTTACAAATTGATTAAACGTGATACAATAAAACACAATTTTATTCGTAGAAAAGTTGTTTTGAACAGAAAATAAATTTAGGTTCGAAATAAAAAATTCATGAGCCATAGATATAGAATAAACTAGTGGAAAACATTTAACAACTGTTTTTGCACGAATATAGAGCATGAATTGGATAAAAATGAAAGAAACAACGCTGTTATGATAGACATTGAAAATGAAATCACTGATGAAGAGAAATACCATGACTCGTGTGAAACAGCTAAAATAAGAAATTCTTGGTCTCCTGCAGTTTTTCCTGAATTTTATAACCTTCCTCTTTTTAAGAGGAGATTAGTCCATTATTACTTCTCTTTGTTTTTTTCTAATTTTTTTTCGTTATTTTTTCATTTTCACAGAGTCTGAGCTTAATGTGCGTATCTCGTGCCCATTTTAGTCTCATGTACTGAAAGAAAATTTCAATTAGATGACCATGTATTAGAGATTTCACAATTTAAGAATGATCTCCTAAGAAGTTAGGCCTTTTCTGCTTAGAAAAATGAGATTTCTCAATCAAACATCTTTCAGATCAGCTAAAGAGTGAGTGCTCAGTATTTATTGGCCCGTCAGACTTACTTATAGACAGCAAATCTCTTTGACAAGGAATAAACAGCATTCCATGTTATTACTAGATTAACTTTGTCTATTTTTGCCTCATAATGCACCATATGCAAGCCTGGTGGATGCCTCGTTAGATTTCCACATCTATGTAGATACCATGGTTTGACTCTTCGTATACACAGCATACCAATGTTCGGTTCGGGAATCTGTCGAATGTTTCTTCTATATCAAAGGCTCCAGTCTCGCAACGGCTGTCCCTTCATTAAGCTATCAAAGTCTCCCTGCCGTAGAAGCTGAAGAAACACACTGCTAGTACCGATCTAATGTCGATTTCGCCTCTATCTATGGCCATACCCTGGTGCTCACCCTCTTACCAGTCTTTGCCGTTTCTAATGTTTTTGTTAATTGCTTTATCCACTCGGAAGACGTCCTTTACGATTTAAGAGGGACAGTTGGTGCAATCCCTAAATATCTTTGGATCACCTGAAAAGAGCGATCTTAATTGATTTTCTGGTCACTTGCCTTCACTTGAGAAAAGATATGGTCGTTACCAAACTTAATTAATTTCATGAAGAGAAAATTCAGGATTGTTTATTTTAAGGTAGGATAAAGTAGACTAGTCTTAATCACAGAGAGCACGTTATAGGATTAAAAAAAGAGGATTATATTTACACGACCCAACCCTACATTAAAGCTCATTATTATTTCATGTTATTGTCGTAATTAACCAATAGTGGGGCACGTTAAGATAAAACCCCACCTAGCTTTCTTCCTTCGGCTTATCTTTAAGTGTAGGCTTAAAATGCGGAGCTCAGAATGGAATAGTTTAGAGCTCCTGGAACGGTCAAATCATCTTATAATCTTGAAATATATACTTTAAAACACAATGCATACACTTTTTCATTTTTAAATAAAAAGCGTTAAAAAAAATAACCTAACCAAACCAATAAAAACGAAATTTTTATTCCTAAACCCAGATCAATAAATCAAAAACACCTAACCTAAACTACTAGCATATCACAAAATTCTTTATATGTTAACCAAACTAATATATCCACTCTACCTGTAAAAGAACAACCTCTGACACCTCCCCAATTTATTTGAGACCACACGAAATGGTATCCAGCCGTAGACAACGTTATTTCCTGTTCGAACTTTTACAAATTTTGCACTCCTGAGCGAATGAGGAAAATTTTCCCATTTCTTCGAACTCGTCCATAGCCCCCTCCCCCCGGTGACGAGGCGAGAAAGAGCCACTCCGTCTTGCACCTTGCCTTAAAATGATGAATCGACTCCGCCTCCAGATTAATATGTCTGTAGCTTGTGACTTCTTTCTCCAAATTTCTCGATCCCTCTCAAAATCGAGTATACAAATACTCGGGTTATTCTGTAGTTCAAGGAGTCCAGCCCAGATATCAAGGCCGCCATTATCGTCTCGGCCCGTGAGCGTTCATCAGAGAGCAAACTATCTTATCCGTTATTCTACCCTAGTCAATTGGTAGCTTCTGTGAACGGCAAGCAATTGAATTTGCGCGAAACTCTTCCTTCGTTTAATCGAACCGATGAAAATCTCCATCAATTCCCTTTGAGGAAAAGAAGATTTCTCTTCTAGTGGAGTTACAAGTAATCCCACATTCCCCGTCGAACCTAATCTTTGAAGTTTAGCTATCTTTATTAGGAGGTTTGTTCACATCGTGCTCCACCTGCCTCATTCGGATCGTGGTCCACTCGCCTCATCGCAAGAAGAACCTTCCTCAAAGTCATCGACCCGTAGGACTGAAACTCCCTCCATTATTCGTATTGTCAAGTTTCCCCCTTTGATCTGAGCCTAGTAACATTAATTAATTAATTCTATTTGAGAATATCTCCTTATAATAATTATTAAGAGACTATTTTAATTTAGGTAATTCCCTTTTGCCTATTATTATTCTTATTTTGATTTTGTGAATAAAATCATATTTTTCTCCTTTCATCTTTATCTAACCTTGAACGATTCTCTTAGCCTATTCAAGTAAATCTCGCCAAATGTGGCCTTGAGCGTGACATCCTATTCGGTCGTTAATCCCTGCGAACAGACCTTCAACGGTTCGCGTTGCAGTTGGTAATTAAGTCACCCCCCACACATAATATATGAGTAGTGTATGGTATAGAGTGGTGTTCCACGACACTATCTTACCTAACCATAAGAAACAAAATAAAATTCTTCATTAGTTTTTTAAAGTAATGAACTGAAACAACCGAAACTAACCTAGGAAAGAGCAGATACCGAAGATAAGAAAAGTTAGAATAACTTAATTTCAGGGAAAAGAAGCGGGAAGGCTTATCTGCAGGACTAGATTGGGGGAGGAGGGGTTAACTTCATCTGATTAAAATTTGTAAGTGTTTAATGTTAGAATTTAGTTTTATGATACGGCTTTGTAATAAAGTACTCATTGTGTCGCATACTCTGTATAAAAACCTGCTAACAATGGGTTAAAGAACAAGAAAATACCTTTCACTTATGTTCTTGGAGTCAACTCCTATGGTAAGGAAAAATGTGTTCTTTTAACTTCATTTGGGAAACCTATTTCATTACCTTCCCACTTCAAATTAAAAAACAATCATTCTTACTAGTTTTCTCATTTCACATCATCGTAACATATAACATGTTAATATGTAATCTAACTTGTTTGAATAAAATTAGGTTACATTGACCTTTCTATGAAGATCCGTGTAAAATAGATGACAACAAAACGAACAATTGAAAATATTGCACCACAGTGGACATGCCATAAGTTAAAATAATCTCATAGCATATTCTTAAAATTAAGTGAGGTAGTAACCTAGTAATACGGCCTGTTATTGTATGATTCGTAAATAAAATAATCATATAAACAAGTAGAAGCTACAAAATCGGTAGCGGATCATCGTTTACTGGAAACGTTCAGTATATAAGTAAGAGAGTATGGTTGTGGGCTTCCGAGAGAAATAGATTCGGATATTGAAAACAGTGAAACATTCAAATGAACTTAGCATAAAGCCGGCATCAGAGCTGTAGTATTTTATAGAAGAGTGGCTATATCTTGTGTTTTGTTGACTTCTCTCGTGGTGTCTGACCAGATATGCACCACAAAGATTGCATAAACAGAACAATCACTGAGAATTTGTTGCTCAAACTTGCGTGCAACGATTTGTTTCAGGCTTTGTTTTTGTTCTCACATAAACTTATGATCATTCTTGATCGACGGGGTCATCAATTTTGTTAAATTTGCTTCATATTTCACAAATAATGGTGTTGTGGTACAATGAAGTGTCGAAGACTAGTAGGTTTGGTTTCTCTAATAAAATTCAATAATAACGACTGAGATGTTTGCATCACGTAAAAATTTAAAAGTCAAGGGAACGAGAAAGGAAATAAACAGGGAAAATTAGAAAGAAAAAAAGACCTCGGAAAGGGCAACACAATTTTTGCCCAATAACAGCAGGGAATACACTTAAAAACATAGCCTTGGAGCACATAGACAGCCGACTAAGCTGGATTAGTGGCTTAAGTTTGGCAGGAATGTCTTCGCAGTTCCAATTATGTAATTGAGTCTATAGATTGTATGCAAATAGGTTTAAGAAAAGTAATGGGATATGTATGGTCAAACTTTGCTATACAGATGTAGCAGGTTGCATATGTAGAGATTTGCCGTAGAAAAGAATATGTAAATACAGAATTAACTCACTTATTTTAGTTAGTGGGTGATGGAAATGAATCAAAAACCACTCCCGGTGTTAACTTGTTTATACAATTTACAGAATTTAAGGTCAGAAAACGTTTCTCTGTCCTGATAAAGAACGAAAAATTAAAAATTCCCCCAAATTATCCTATCTATGCAGAGACTAGAAAACTGACACTAGGAATTAACTTGGCCTATACTTCTTTCCTCCAATGATGACCGGAGCCTGTCGCATTTTCTTTCAGTATATATTGTCATTCTGATCGTTGTGGGTATTTCATTATCCGTTAATGAGGGTTTAACAATTATACGAGGGAGGTATTACGCAATTAGCCTATATACCTAGTTGGTAGTCATGACCACCTTGCCGAAATAATATTATAATATATCTCAGTGCTAGATGTGTGTGTTTTATTTATTAATGTTACATTCTATATAGCCCTGCTAATAAAAACTCATGGTTCTGGATCAAAATAGTCTGATTCTACGGTAATTGTATGTGCTGAATTAAATAATGACATTAGCGTAGATATATCGGGCTTAATTTTCCAGAACAGCATTTATATATTTGGTGTACCATGTTATTAATACAGTAATTTATATGTTCATTGGTTCCACTTATGCAATAATTTTTTCATAATTTGTGCATTTTTGTTTGTTTCAGATTGCTGTTTCATGATAATGCATATCTACAACTGCCTAATTTCTAATTACTCTTGAGGATTAGAAAAAATGGAATCTGGCAAGTGCGTGAAAGATGCTAATCGTTTTGGGGGCATATGTGATGCCTTAACTCCGGGTAGCCTCAAGAAACTAATCACAAAAGCTGTTCGACTGAACTACAAAAGTGTCTTTAAATGTGTTTTGGGTGACCAAAGCAAGAAATGAGCACCTCATTTAGCTGTAACTCTTGTGCCAACCACCAGAGCGAGTGGATGTTTGGTAACAAAGCTCAGGAATGCTGTTGGCTCTACCAATGATAGAGTGTGAACCCAAAGACCACAACAGTGTCTACTACCTCTATCTCACAAACATCAAGGGAATAATCATTAAAAGACGAGGCAAGGCGTAGGTCCCCAATATTGCTCTGCATCCGACCAGTTCCGCACAGCGCTGAACTCCCAGTCCCAAATCCACAGACTGAATAAGAATTGATTAGTGATTCCGATTCTATTTCTCCCTCAAATGAAGACAACTACCAGGATGACTCTGAAAATACCAGACCTAAACTATTTAATTAAGAAGTGCTTCTTGATCTCACCAGGGCCCTAGACTTTTCCAAAGAAAAGGCCGTAATTCTAGA
The DNA here is from genome assembly GCA_963969495.1 of Ceratothoa steindachneri. Classification (NCBI taxonomy): domain Eukaryota; kingdom Metazoa; phylum Arthropoda; class Malacostraca; order Isopoda; family Cymothoidae; genus Ceratothoa; species Ceratothoa steindachneri. Next base: position 63,003,502 of record OZ018335.1, on the reverse strand, counting down.
ATCCAGGCTAACGCAACGTAACCCGCTAGAAGCTGAAGTGCCTATAACTACAGCTCGTTACCGAGATAGATAGCTCTGTCTGCATTTTTCAAGATGGCAAACAACCTTTTTACTCTGAGGATGCAGCATCACTCATGCAACAATTCTGCGAGTCTTAACCAAACAAATCAGATGAATGGAGGCTGTTTATATACATTGGAAAATACTCTCTGAAAGCTGTTCTTTTACACAATCGCAATCAGTTTTCATCTGTCATAATAGCACATGTAGCAAAGATGGCTGAGAGCGCTGAAAAAAATAAAGATTTTGTTAGCCACTATATACATGGTACGAGAAGGACCAGTGGAAGATATGTGATGATCTCAAAGTCATCTGTTTACTATTGGGCTTTCAGAGTGGCTATTTGTTTTGGGGGACAGCAGAGCTGATGTAGAGCACTATGTTAAAACGTAATGGCCGATAAAAACAAAGGCATGCCTAGAAGGTTCAACTGTGTTTACAATCTTCATGTAGATCAAGAAATAATATTTTTGCCTCCACTGCATCTAACCTCGATTTGGGTGAAAAATACATCAAAGCTATGGATCAATCTGGTGCTGGGTTTTGATACTTATGTTAGAAACTAGGTGTTATGGTTTCTGAAGCCAAGTTAAAAGCAGGTGTTTTAAATGGACCACAGACTCACATACTTGTTCATGATAACGAATTCACAGAGGCCTTGAACCCACTGGAGAAAATCTGATTGGAATCTTTTGTTAATGTGTCAAAGCTTTTTTGTGAAACTATCGTGCTGACAACTGCAAAGAAATCGTTATAACTATGGTGCAGGTTTATCATGCATTGGGAGCAAAGATCTCCTTGATTGTTTCCCAGATAATCTTGGAAAAATTAGTAATGAGCACGGTGAAAGATTTCATCAAGACATTGCCATAATGGAGAGCAGATATCAGGGACAATACAGTCCTAAACTTGAGGGACGACTATTGCTGGACGCTGAAAGCAAAGAGAGCGAGCTATACGAACGAAAGGGCACAGTTCAGAAGCACTTTTAGAACTTCATATTTTCTCAATTGCAAAGAAATTGACCTGATGCTTTCTAAGACAATTTCTTATGAGCTTATCTGTGACATATTTAAATATTGTTATCTCGAGTGAGACAATTAATGTCACTGTATTTACTATCTTTCTGATTGTTCAAGAAAGTATATCTGATGTAGAATAAAACATCTAAATCATAATCAACAATCTGAAAATAGTCATAAAAGCACAGTTACATAAGAGACAAGCTGGTCTGTTTTAGGTTAAATATCTTTTGTGCGCCACAAGTGACCGAATATTGAATATTTGTACCTATTGATATTTATAAAACCTAATCTGATAGAACAAAGCAAATATGAGATTCAAATTCAACAATATGAAATTAGAGTCTGATAAGTTTATTGACAAAGGTACAAGAGGTGGGAGACAAAGAACAGCTCTTCCGACCCCTCCTCGGCCACACTTGGCGCTCATGGAGTGGTAAAGGAGGAAGGGAGGCCCGGTACTCCTTAAATACCCCCATAGACACACTGTCTAGAGCTAAAGTAGGCTCCAAGCACTGTGTGTACGGTGGTTAGGAGTGAGAGGAAGAGGAAGGTTTTAGGATAGGACAGCGAAGAAAATAGTAGGAGACAAAAGTGGACTTAGTTAGTCATGGGACCTACAGCCTAACGTGGAATCCGAACCACGATATGTCGCTTGTCTGTAACTATAACTATAACTGTTTATCGTGACCTCTATTCCACGTATCACTGTGATCCCCGTGTGCAAATATGAGTGTTAAAAAATACTAATAGATGTAGAAGGCTGAAGGAAGTAAGAGGTTTGCAAAGAGGTGCTAATTGCCTGGAGGTCAGGCTTATCTCTGTCTATTTTAGGTAGTATAGCCCAAGGTATGTGGTTCCTTATGTTTTTATCTATACGGTTCAAGTATATTTGTTGAACATTGCCGTTCAAAATATCCAAACGGTGGAATCCTAATAACCTAATAAGTATAAATCAGCAGATAATTAATTTGCCATAAGAATTGAAATTTCCTGATTAATCAGAACGACAGCGGGAACCAATTTTTTTTGAAAGATAAATATTAAATTATAGTTAGAAAACATTTGTACAAATTATAAGTAGTCAGTATTTAGTGTAGAGGCTTTTATTCTCAGTGATGCTTTCACATCTACTGCATCAGGAACGAACGAATTGTTAAGACACTTGCGTAGTAAGCTTGCTCCTTTCTTTTTGAAAAATTACCCAGAATTCTTGAACCGTTTTTGGATTCCCCGCGTCAGACTTCCCTCAGAATGGCTTCCAAACATTTTCAATGGGATTCAGTTCCAGATTTTATGCAGGCCAACTGATAACAGTGATGTGATAGTTCTCTTAGAAGGTTTTCACCGACTTGACCCAAAGGCACCTGACATTGTCATCCAGGTTGGGTTTCGTAGCCTAGAAAATCGGGGAGAGCATGTTGTTGTAACAATTTAGCGTACATTTGTGCATTCACAGTGATCGCTAATGCAGGAGTAGAACAAGGCATTCCAACGAAATCACGCCCCAGAGTATGAAACTTACTTTGACACCTTCACATTCTCTTTGGTACAATGGATAACAATCTTTCGTTTTTCTCTCCTACGACCGAACTTCCTGCTATTACATACAATCAAATCGAACTTGAGATTAAAATGGCCCTAATTTACAATTTTGGTAATTGCATGCCAATTTCTGGAAACCTGGATTAACGATGGCTAAATTTATGTAAGATGTAACAGGAATTTAGGTGTTCTGATCTTTTTAGACAGTAATGTACGTATTTGTATGTGCCAGATTCAATGTCGATATAAATAGTAATTAAATATTTTGTGCCATAAAACTGTTAATTATAGATCTACTAATTGTTTTTAATTTTTGGTTTATGGCAACATTGCTGTCTAAAGTTTATTATAGCATTTATTTTACTTTTCATATTAACAGAGCAGTTTGCTTTCTCATCTACTATATATTTTTTTCAGGGTTGCTCAGAAATAAAGTGTAAATTTTTCAGAATTGGCTTCCTCCTCAGCCCTTCTATTGGAATAAATGACAGAAAATATAATCTGTTACCACATTGACTCTGTTCGATATTTTGGCAGTAAAAATACTTTACTTTTTTCCAGTTCATAACTTTTCACTTGATTAGAAAATTAAATATTGGGAGTTACTTATGTGAAATGGTCAGATTAGCAGAAGCAAACTTTTCTTAGATAAAGTGAAAAAATAATTTAATATGAATAGTAACACTCTACTAATAATTTAATCGGTAGCATTAAATTTAACATCTTCAATAACGACCCTTCGATCTATTGGGATTAGCTTAAATCTATTTGATATGCCTTAGATTTTGTGAAATTAAACAATAAAAAGACGTTATGATATTTCTAGATTTAATATCATTTCCAGCGCAAACATCTCCACACTGTAAGGACATTTTCTTTATTTAATGTTTTTTGATATATTGTTACTTCCTTGCAGTCTGTCTTGTATTTATCAAGTTTCCTGTGTGTCTCCCTATTTTCTTTGGTATTCCTTTGGATTTCGTTTTTTAAGCCAGCATCCAATAATTCTTTAGGCCATTTATTAAATTCACTTCTGGCCACATGCCAAACTCAGCTATACATTACATAGAGTATTGTTCGTCCATACTGCTTATGTAGTATGTTACGTATCGTCAAATTATTCTTATCATTAGACATACATGGTCTCTTCGATTTTTAGGTTATAAATATCAGAATTTTTCATTAAATTTAACATTTCAGCTCAATAGGTCGTTGATGGGATTTTTATGTATTCTATATTCAATATAGACGGAGATATATCTAAATTAATTTTCAAAAGTGCTCCTACTCTTAGAAATGTTTGCACGCAGAGAATATTTCTATAGTGTGTGTCTTGATATTCTCCAAGTGAGATTGTTACCAGTCAATCTAGTTAGAGGTATTTTCCTACGATTTCCATTTGGTAGCTGTTAGTAATATTCTGTCATATGTTTAATTTTGCCCAAGATTCGTTTTCCGATCAACTACTTTTTTACTTTCTGAGTAAAGTTACATAAAATGTGTTTAAAATTCTCCATGGCTTTCCGTATTAAACGAAATAACACCTGCAAATCCTCAAATGGTTTTGCCTTTGGTTATTAATATTCATGCCTTTTTTGGTAATTTACCGTTCATGCTATTAATTCTAGATGACAGTCGAACATTTTTCATGAGATAATATCGCATTGTCTTTCTTTAAGTGTACAATTTGAATACTTTTACTCTTAGTAAAATGTTGCAGGGATTTTATAATTACTTCTGTTAGATGACTTGATCTATTTCATAATTGTTTAACTGTCATGACTGCGGTCTTCCTATTGATTCAATGGCCTTTAATATTTTACAAAAGCATCATTAATTATATTTTGTAATGTCAACTTTTCTTGGTGAACTATTTGATAGTGTGTAGTGGAGCAATCGCATAGAACTTCGTTTATAAATAAAGAATTTATTTAAGGTTGTTGCTAATCTCACTTTAAAGTTCATTGGCTCTGACTCTCCCAAAATACCTTAGACTCACGCGAACAAATTTATTGATAAACATTTTGTAAAACTTATTTTGCCTTATTGTATTTTTATAGGTGAGATTTTAAGGCATCTTGCTTATACAAGGGTGTAAGGGCGAGACAAAGTTCGGCGCCCCCATATGAAGTAATTTTTTCGCCTCTGAGCCCTGCACCGTTGGTCGATGCTCCACTGACGCTCTCGATAGTCATCCCAGAAAAGGGGCGGGCGTATAACACTACTACGTCACGCTGGTCACGTCCACCCGTATAAAAGGACGCTTCCTTCTGTCTAAAATGTAGAACGTGTTCAAGTCCGTACTGAGAGGACACTTGCCTTATCTCCTGCCAGTTTTGATGCTGCTCTTCCAACCTGCGGTACGTGTGCTGCTAATCTTGGACGTTTTACAGTTCTCCATTGGAAAGTCTGAAAACCGTGGGATCGTTTTGACTCGCCCTCCCCCCCTAGCCTTTTTGTCACGCCACCACCTTCTGCTTTTGGAGTTTCGTCACTCAAGAATATCACCGTGAGTTACGCCGGTTCCTCTGCCGTACTAACTTTGGAATCCCTCATCACTGGCAACATCTTCAATTCCATTGGTTCCATCATCACCTCCGCCGTCGCCATCCGTGAATTCGTCCTCCGTTTGATTAGCATCATCCGAGGTGTCCTTCCATTTCTTCAGTATCAGGCACTTTTGAATAGTTCTTTCATCTTGCGCCCTTACTAGGCCTACGAATAAGTCTTAAGTCTTCCTTTACATCGTAGGAAAGTGCGTAAGACTTGGAGGTTACTCCGTGTCTAGCTCGTACCCGAGGAGTGGAGCCTATTATTTCCCGCTTTCTTTATAGGACCTAAATTCTTTGTAAACATCCTTCCCTTTTATATAACGACTTGGGTCGTTTGTGGCCGATGTGACATTGATTTATTATAAATTTTATTTTTGTTATTTAATAGATATATTTCGTATTTATAATCAAGAAGTTCCTCTCTTTAAATTATAAGGTTAGAATTTTTCCTGTTTTGTTTTTCCCTCGCTGATACTCCCGGACCCACCATGTAACCAACAGTAACCTACTTAGTGTATCCTAGTGGCGCGACCTTTAACCTCCCTCGAAGTGAACTTGGTTTTTTTTTGAATAACTATTCTGTCCACCTTGTTATTTTGTTAAAGTATTATAGTGCCGTGTGAACTGGGTTCCGCGTTTGTCCTTACAAGTAGCGACCTTGCCAGGATTCGAGGCTTAGCCAGGACATTAGGTTTTGCCAAGTTTAGGTTTTATTAGGTTCTAGGTTGCCGGGTTAGGTTGGAGTGCGGTATTAGCTTGGGTGTTTAAGAACCTTCGAGCGAGCATTCACTGTCTGTGGCCTGAAAGCGAATCCCTTTTGTGCCTTAGGGTTATTTTTGGCCTGTGGGCCCGAGGTCTGCTTTTGCTTCATTTTTTGGGGGCTTTGCTATAACCGTTGATATTAATTTGTTCATAGTTTCAGTTGCAGGAGGGTTTCACCTGAGGTTTGCCCGTTACCTCTTTTTGCACGCAAGTGTTGTCCTCGGTGATATCGTGCATTTAATTTAAATTAGTTTTTTTGTGCGTGTATAATTTGTTACTTTTGTGGGTGGTGTATTGCCTCTTATATGGGATTTGTATTATCCCATTTCAAAACTTTTAGTTAACTCTGAGGCGCCGTTTGATTTTACGCACGTTAATATTGACTTTGCTTTTGGTTTTTGTTTTTTTTGGCAAAGTTAACTTATTCATATACATTTTTTGTGCAGATCATATTCCACTTTGGTATTATCTATTTAATTAGTCTTAACCTATTGTTTGCGTACGTATCTGTCTTCTTTTCTTTAAGATGTCCCACATTAAATAACTCAAAGATCAGGCAGTGGAACTAGGCTTCACTGGGAGTGAAATTGCCTTGTACGTTTTTCAACGACAAGCTTATGAACGGGAAGAACAGGAAAAAGGTCGTCAAGTCAAGAGAGAAGAGCGCAAAGCTCAGAAGAAGGAAGGTGAACGTCAACTGCAGTTTGCTTAGATCGAGGAAAATAAGGACATCGAATTGGCTCGAGTCTAAGCGTCACAGCATCCTGCCCCGGTTCCATTTTCTGACCCGGTGAATCGTCCTAACCTTCCTCGGTTACAAGAGTGTGAGGACATCACTTTCCATCTCAACCGCTTTCAACGGGTGGTTGTGTTGCTGGGATTTGAACCCGAAAGCTACGCCCTGAGGTTGGGAAGCTTACTTACCGGAAAGGCTGCTGATCTCTACACCTCTCTGCCCCTGGATATCACCAGGGATTACGATCTTCTAAAGCGAGCCCTTCTCACCGAATTTCTAACCTTGGTTCCAAGAAGTTCTCTTGTCAACCAAAACCGTCCCCAAATGGGAGTATCACCTCATCCAGTTCATGTAGCAACTAGCAGTGTCTCTTCCACCGTTACCTGTCATGGCTGCGGCTAGGTTAGCCATATTAAACCTCGGTGCCCGAAGAATCCTCGTGCCTTCAAGGACGTCCCAACTTCCGTACAGCCCTTGAAGGTGGGATTTTGCTTGGCCGACCGTAGTGTCCCTCACTACCAAGTCTCCGTTATTATCAACGGAGCTTGGGTTACTACTATCATCAGAGACACCGGACGCTCTTTTGTGTTCGTTTCTGAGGACGCCTTGCCCGACACCGACGTGACCAACAGTCAGAAAGTCCTCGTGGCCGAATAGCTGGGACGTGTGGATTCCTTTTCTCTCGTCTCCTGTTATCTTCAGTACTCCTATTTTAAAGGTCGAACCGAGATCATCCAAGCGCCAATTAAGTTTTCCAGCGTTTTGGTTGGTAATGCCCCGGAGTTAAGGAACTAACTATCGCTAAACCTTCATTTTCCCCAGCTTCTTCATCGTGTAACCACCCGACTTTGCTTGCCGGAGCAGTAACGTCAACCCAACCTAAGCTACGTCATGTCCGAGCCGTCTAGACAAGGGTGAAAAAGATGCAGCGGTTACATCTCTTAGCCCTGCGTGCTCTCCAACCCCTCACTGTGATGCCCAACGATTTAGGCCCCCTCCATTCTTCCTGCGAGACTCTAACCACCGGTCGATAAAAGCTGCTTTCAGAGAGATCGAGCGAACCAGAAACGGATCAAGCTACCAATTTTTTATGATTGATGGCTTCCTTTACCGAAAGTGTCTGACATCTGACCCTCCCCAAAAGATCCAAAAGTCGACCTTGGTGGCTTCCCGTGACTGTTCCCCCATTATTCTCTTCATTTCTCTGACACTTTTCGCACCGGAAGACGTAATTAAATGTCACCAGACAGTTTTACTGGGCGGGTATCGGAACGTACATCCGAAATTTCTACCGTTTCTGCGACAAGTGTCAGCATTTCTCAATCAAGGGACGCGTCCGGCATGTTCCTTTACAGCCTTTGCCCATTGAAACAGAGCCTTTCGCACGCATTGCCATCGATCTAGTCGTACCCCTCTCTCCATCATTCTACGGCAGACATAAGTATATCCTCACCATCATTGATTTCGCCACAGGGTTTCTAGAGGCTGTACCCATTAAGGATATCGATTCTATCACCTTCGCTGGAGCCCTATTGTTAGTATTCTCTCGAGGTTAAATCCTTCGAGAGATATTATCCGACCGTGGCAGCCAGTTTACGTCCTACCAAATGAAGCAGCTCCACAAGTTATTGAGTGTTAAGCCAATAATTACCAGCCCATTCCACCCTAGTGGTAAGGCAGTATAGAAAGGCTTTATACCCCCTCTAAAAGCTATTCTTCCTAAGCTATGCTCGGAAAAGCCTCGCGAGTGGAATCGATATTTCATCCCTCCCTTATTTACCCTCCGAGAATTACAAAGTGACTAAACTGGATTTTCGGCCTTCGAACTTCTCTATGGTCGTTCAGTCGAAGGTTCCCTTTCCGTTCTTCGAGACCTTTGGGAAGACGGCCACCTCCATGAGGACGAAATAATTAGCTTCCAATATGTTATAGAGCTGCAAGAAAAGTTAGCTGAGTGGTCCCAGATTGCTTCCGAACACGCTGATGTCAGTCGTGCTCGGTATAAAACCTATTTTGACCTTAAGTCTCAAGATCGACAATTCCAAACAGGCAAGGAAGTGCTGATACTCCTCTCCAGCGACACCAGCAAACTGCACGTCGCGTGGAACGACCCCTACAAAGTATTGGAGAAGCGTGGTAAAGTGAGTTACCTTATTAAGGTTCCTCGGGGACCCTAACCGTATCACGCTAATCTGTTATAAAAGGTACCACCTCCGGGCACGAGTGCAGCAATTGGAAGTTTTGGACGAAACCTCAACACTCGAAGTACTTTCAGCTCCTGGAAAGGACTAACTTAGCATCATCAAAGGATGAGACATAACATGCCTCCCGCTGACACCTGATGGCATGGTTGATTCTCCTGCGTCCGCCCTTCCATCATTTAGAGCTCTGGACCCAGATTAGCATTTTCAGCTTCAAGCACTATTGCACAGGTACTAGGACGTCCTTTCTGACAAACCCGGCTGCACTTCTACTCTTGTCCATGATATTCACCTCATGACCACCGATTGGGTTGAGGCTAAGCGGTACCCCGTACCTATACCCCTTAAGCCTGTGTTTGAGAAAGAGGTGGAGACACTCTTCGGAGAAGGAATTATACAACGCTCCTCCTTCCCTCCTTTCTCTGCTGTCGTCATGGACAGGAAAGCGGATGGGTCCTTTCAGATGGCTATTTACTTCCGACAGCTTAACGTCGTTACAGGGATTCATGCTGAGCCCAGTTGCAGCAGGAAAGAAGACCTTCATAAATTCTCGTCTCCAAGTTTTTTAGTGAGTTGGACCTCTGCAAGGCCTACTATTAAGTGCCTCTCTCGGATAACGCAAAACAACTAACAGCCTTTGCTACACATCTAGGAATGAAGGAATTTTGTCTTACGCCTTTCAGATTAGTCACTGTCTGCGCGTCCTGCATTCGCCTAATGAGGCTTGTACTGGATGGCCTACCAAATGTGTGTTTTTATTTCGACAACATTTTTATACATTCGGTGCATTAGGAAGAACACCTTACAGCCATCAGTCACGTGTTGAAATGGGAGCAGTTAAACTCTCCAAATGTCAGTATGGATCCAGCTCGATCCAATAGTTCGGGTTTGTTCTCAATGGGAACTCCCTACGATCTCAGCAGGACAAGTTCAAGGCCATCACCAATAGACCTCCTTCCAACAGAAAGAAACTTCTAAGATCGTTCCTCGACCTGATCTCATTCTACAAGACCTTAATCCCTCTAGCCACCAATTACATCGGCCCCTTATCCGATCTACTAAGGAAGTCTAGTCCAGAACCTATACCCTGGAAGGAGGATCTCCTGGGACGTTTCGATCATCGATCACCTCAAGACTGCCATTTCGTTCGAACCACGTTATACAGCTGCCAAATTCCCAAGAGTTATTCGTTCTAAGGCTTGATGCCTCTCTTCATAGTCTGGGATCTATCCTCTTTCAATATCAAGAAGAATATCCCCATCCGGTTGCCTACGCCAGTAGAAAACCTTTCGACCGTGGAAAGAGGTACCCCACGATCAAGAAGGTGTGTCTGGCCATAGTTTTCGCCATCACAAAGTTCGATTTTACTTTCGTGCCAAGTAGTTTGTTCTTGAGGTCGATAACAAGCCTCGTCTGTATTTATCTACCTCCAAGGGTAAAAATGACAGACTCCTTTGTTGGGCCCTAGCTCTACAAGCTTATCGATTTCGGGTTGTTCAAATTAATTAATTGTTATTGAATTTAGGAAACATTTTTTTTATTATCAATCTACTCTCCCCAGTAGATTCTTGTTCCGCTGGTGGTGTAAGGGCGACAAAGTTCGGCACACCCATACGAAGTTATTTGCTCGTCTCTGAGCCTTGCGCCGTTGGTTGATGCCCCCCGCGCGCTCTCGATAGTCATCCCAGTAAAGTGGCGCGCGAATGATGCTATTACGTCACGCTGGTCACGTCCAATCATATAAAAGGACGCTTTCTACTGTCGAAAAGGAAAAACCCGTTCAGGTCCGTACTGCGATGACCCTTGCCTTATATCCTGCCAGTTTGGACGCTGATATTCCAATCTTCTGTACGTGTGCTGCTAATCTTGTTCGTTTGACAATTCTCCATTGGGAAGTCTGAAAACCATAGGCTTGTTTTGGCTCTCCGCCCATCCTACCCTGTTTGTCACCCCATCACCTTCCGCTTAGGAGGTTTAGTAACTCATAAGTTCCCGGTTTTTGTTTTACTATCTTCTTTGCAAACTCTTCTGGATTTCAAAGTCTAATTAAGATGGAAAGTCAAACAGAAATTCTCATTACATTCTCGCTTACCGACTTAGATCTTTCTCATGCACAATATATTTCTTTAACCATCTTCTGTATTCCTATTCAAATGAGCCTTATTATTATTAAAATTTAATCTCTTTAATAAAACATATCATTAATATTGTCTACTATGTTGTATCTACGTTGGATCTCTTAGAAACTCTACTTTCAACTCGGTGTCCCATGTTGATTATTAAAACTGGTAGCGGGAAGAGTGACAAGCCCGCCCAGTCTATCTGCTCCCGACGTATTTTTAGAAATCCTTATATCATCATTTCTTCTAGACATCTTTCTATTCTACACCCATTTACAAGCCTTTTATCACCTGTTTTCTTGGTCGGTGGCTAATTTTGCAGGCTACTCGCTGGCCAGCTTCCATCCACTTAGATTTGATCAGATCTAGAAGCAGAGGAGTCACTCATTCCAAATTGGCCTCACTTACGAGGTATCACCTATATCCTTCCTGCTCTTCTTCCTTTTAACTACTACCATCTTTCTTTCCGCTTAATATTATTTTTATAACACAGCTAGGTTGCTGGTGTAACACGGATATTAGACAACCATGCTGCAACTGATATCTGTAGAAGTGGGTGCCCACAATTCCATACTGCCTAAGTTTATTGCATTCCTTACCTCAATGCTGGTGAGAAAATCTGCAACTAAACATACATCTTATATACATTTTCACTTCCATCTTCTTCCCTTACTTTACACATCTTTGACATTTTTATTCCTCTTTACATATCTCTCCTTTCAAATTTCTAATGGAGATGCTCTCATTTTTTTTAACTTTAAAAACACCCTGAAAAACTTCGATGCCTATATATGATGATGTAATGGATGTTTTTTTAATCCGTTATTTAAGCACTTTCTGGATTTGAAACCTAAAACGTCCTGCCCCCTTTGATTTATCACGTGTGCACTAGAATATCAGATGAGTGGTATTACCTTACACCTTGAGCACAACAACGATCGATCAAAGGTGCGTTATAATCGTGACCAATGACCTATCGCTAGAATTTTCCATTGTATTATTGGAGCAAATCCGGCTCAATTAGCATCATCAGCCAATCTAGGAGAGTCAAGAAGCATATCCAGCATATATTTTAAGTATTCATTACTTTTCTTGGGATATGGGAGTAGAATGACTAGTGTCTCTGTTATTACCTCGGCAACGGAGACAGCGCCGCACTTGGGCACGTGGCGTCGCTAATTTGACACTGGAGGACTGGCACATGTGACATGATCTTAGAAGACACTTTTACTAGTTGCGGGCTAATTGTAGGGTTCTGGTGGGGGCAATGACACAATGAGGCCATATACGCAAGTTGTTAACAAGGCACTGTGTAGCCTGGTATTGCTTCCATACTGGATAAAAGTGCGTTCAAGTTAAAAGGGTTGGTTTTCTGTTCGTGTAAACATGTTTTGGATTGGTTAAAATTACGTTTAACTGCTTGCTTAATATTTTTATATATTGATGGACTCCATCTACCTGAATTACGATTATATATTCCAGCAGGATATCGCCCTATTTTATCGAATCCATAGTTCTCTGAATTTTCTAGTGGGGCATTCTGGTGAGTATGAATAAATACTGTAGCGACCCCGTTCTCCTGGCGTGAAACAAAGGTTGTTCTCACATCTATTGGTATCCAAAATCTGGCACCTAAAATTATGAGTAAACTTCGCTAACTAACTATCCCGAGACTTTTGGCACTTTACTTTATGCTTTTTTATTATCTTAGATTTCAAAATCACAATACGAGTTATAAAGATCGATTTCTTAGAAGGTTTTATAAAGTAATAGATGGCAGAGAAATTACTAATTAAAGCCCGTCGTTTCAAATTCCCTCCCAACCAAATTACCAAACACTTTTTACCAGCCAAAATTCTTCTTGTCTCATTTTATTAATTTCTCCTCTCATCGTTTTTTCTCTCTAATTCTTTTCAACATGATGATTGCGACCTTGCTATCCCATCATTATGGTGGAAGTCGTTCTCTTTTGCGTTACTTTGTTGTCTTAAATTTCTTTGGGTTTCTTTGTCCTTATTCGCGATTTACTTCTATAGGTTCAATACTTTTTCCTTTACCCTTTAAACTGTGCCGAAATTGGATCAACCAAATCTATTTTTATGTTCACTAAAAGCCATCCCTTATTTCCATCTCTGTCAGTCGCTTCATTTCCATTTTAGAGAGACTCGATGACCAACCATATTTATTTCGCAATCCCTCTCTCTCTTTCCTCTGCTTTAAATGTTTCTACATATTTATGATGGTCGTTCTGATATTTCTGATATTATCTCATCTCATATGTATGCGTGTGCGTTCATATATTATTTGTACTGGTTTGTATTTCATAAAAAATCACAGCCAGATGATATTTTGTCAATATCGCATTTTGAAGGTGCACTTTAAATGTTTCAGTGGTGCTCATTATTTTACTATGGCATGCAGGTACAGCGAATTTGGAACAATAAGGAAAAGAAATCCTTATCTTACTACTACTGAAAAATCATAGGTAAGGCTTATTAGTACAGAGATAATTATGCCTGAAGCTCAAGTGTGAGTACTAGGAACATTACTTGAAAATATTGAGCATTTCAGAGAAAAAATAGAGAATTGGAATTTTAAAATGTTTAATTTTATAGCCAAGAATATTATGCATAATTATTTAAGAATTTAAATATAAACTCTTGAAAGTTACACTATGTAACACAATTATTCTTCCCTGCACATAATAGTTATTTTCCAACCTCTTTTATTGCGAAAAATTAGAAAATAGACATATTTGTTGTGAACTTTGCTTTTGTATCTTCTATAATGTAAATATTTATAAACAATACGCATTTATTTTCAGTTAATTTATGGATATAGACAAAAACAGAGTTAAATTTATACAATTTTATTGAAACCCACAAAAATATACAAACTAGTAAAAAGTTAAAGTAAACAGTTTTGCTCGTTTCATGATTGCAATGTAAATCACTTTCCCATAAAAGGTCCCAAATGTAATTTGACATCATGTTTTCATTGTACACTCCTTACTCTCTTTGTTCAAAGTTCAGTATCACTTGGTGGAAGCGTTCTCCTTTCTCCTCTGACTATGAGCATCAAGCTTGTGCACATCCTGCAGTCCAAATAGTTTTCAACCAGTACCACTTATTGTCAATCTTGCGATTACGCATAAGTCCACGATCTACCAATTTATATATTGTACAGGATTATTTTTCATTTTAATAAGCTTTAGAGAGAATTCTACCACGTAAGGGCCGTGGCGATATGCCGTCCTAGCCGCCGTACTAACCCCAGCTTAGCTTCTTCTCCGTCTTTCAGATAGCCTGTATTTCTCCCCTACTTCCTCACTTCCCCTACAACCTCTCCCACAACTAACTCTGGTTAGCCTCTAATTTCACAAATTAGATGCTGAACTTCTTCTCAGCCAACCGTCACGGATCGGGGCTGAGGGGGGAGAGGACAATGTTCCCTAACCCCTGAGCTCTGGTCTGGGGTGGTGGGTTTTTAACAACCTGCTTCATCACACACCCATAACTTCGTGACATCCCCTTTCCTTCTCACTTCACCATCTATTTTTTTCACGCCGTGTCCTAGGTGGAGCCGCCATGCAGAGGGAATGCTAGGTAACCAGGCGGGAGGTGTGGTCCTGAATGGTGGCACCTGGCTCTGCCAGGCTTGTACGCACCCCATGCAGGGCGGGCTACTGCGAAGGGTGTTGAGCTAGTGCTTCCCGTAATAAAATGAGGGTCACGATGCCCAACTGATGAAGAAATACAAAATCTCACGTTAATTTCGCCAGTTCCTTTGTCGGAGCCGCCCTTGGGCAGCTCCACAGAAAAAAAAATGAAGATCCCTCCCCAGAGCAGAGAGGAGCCTACAGGTGTAGGGGACTCTCCCTCACCCCCTTTCGGGAACCTCCCTCTTCATAGCTGCAGCCCCCCTTTTTCTTTCCAAGGTGACTACCAAGAAAGGCAGCAAGCACGTAATAGCTGAGCGCTCTCAATTAAAGTGGCTCGGTAGGGTAAACCCCCTGAAGGAAAAGATGGAAACCAGGCCTCTTCGGTCGCTTCCCTCAAAAGACGTGCTGGCAAGAATATTGAACCTTGCCGGGGTCAAGGCCCGTGCCTCCCTAGACGTAACTTGTGAAAACGCTGCCAAAGGGACCTGGGATGTCCTGGGAGGGGAAAGGGGGGAAGATGGCCAACTGGAGGCCCCCCCCCTAAGATAGACATGGTACTTGAAGCAACCCAGCCAAAGACGGTAGGGCTTTCCATTGAAGCAAATCCAGGCTCGGCGCCAAGCACCGAACCCGAATCCGCACCTATGCAAGGTCCTACTCAAACGGCCTGAGTTTCCAAGGCAGCACAAGGAGAGGAGGGATCTCGTCCAACCATTGATCCCGCGACTGCCAGGACATTCTCCATCTCGGAGAAGGACCTGGCTGAGCCCGGTCCATCTGACCTGGGGGCTCCTGCCGGTGGAGGGGAGGGGCGGGTTCGTTCCCCGCTCTCCTCTCCTAAAAAGGAAAAAATAGGAGAAGTACTAAGAAGACTTGGGGATCCTCTCCCTCCGCGGGGTCTGCGGGGACGGATAGGTCTGCTGCCACTTCGAGGCAGCGACCAAGCCAAGATTGGAACATCTGTTCCCTCTGCCTCCTGGGTGTGGAGCCCTGACTATGACTAAGACCAAAAGGGCGCAGGGCGGAGCCTTGATAACATCGGGGCCCCTCATTCCATATTACCTGGCATTTTCGAGCCAGCTGGCTTCAAATGCTTCCTCGTTATTCGCTCCACTGATGGCAGCATGTTGGCCAAGGGCGACATGATCCATCAGAGCAGAGCATTAGCTAGTGTAATTGTTAGAGAGCCAAAGTTGACCTGTTTCTCGGACGGGAGCCTTCTGGCAAATGCGGCTGTTCCCTCCGAGGCGGCTAAGATAAGTGCTCTTTGGACACTTGATGGCACCCAGGTGAGTACGACGCTGAACTCTACCATTTACTTTGTTAAAGGAGTAGTTTATTCAAGGGAATTCGTAGTCTACCCAATAAAGGACAACACCTTAGAGCTGGCCGACCATCTGTGGTCAAGGTCGAACGCTTTATGAGAAAACAGGGAGGGGCATACAGACCCACCCCTACACTCTTCGTCACGTTCGACTGTTACAAGCTCCCTGAGTCGGTACGCCAGGTTGGTACCGCTACTGCATCAATGAATTTGTGCCCCTGCCTCGGAGGTGCTATTACTGTCACTGCTTCGACCATACGAATAGCTCATTTAGACTTGCAAAGTCAGAATCACCCGAAGTATGTGTTAATTGCTCCATGGCCACACAAGATAATTCCAAATCGTGTGTGGCCAAGTGTGTCAATTTAGGAGAGCTGCAACCCGCTTGCTCTAAGCAATTTGGTACATACCTCGTTGAGAAAGGAATCCTGGTCGTTCAGGCCGAGGATCGACTCTCAATCCGCGAGCCTAAAGACTTGGTCCTTACGCGCCCGGCTCTGCCTGAGATGTCTTATGCCTTAATGCTTAGAAAGACACCCTCAGGTCCTGGCGTATCCAGGCCAACGAGAGCGGTTGTTTCTGCCCCCATTCGGAGTCCTTCTGCGGGTTCTACTCAACCCGGGCGCTCCCCTAGTAAAGCTGGCGGCACAAAGGATTCACACCCAGCCCCAGCTAGAACCAGGCTTTTACCTCCCCTTTCCCTAGCGTGACCGTTTCCCGTAAGGCGAAACGGCCACGCGCCTAAACGGCGTAGTTAGATTCACAGGAGAAAACACCCTGGAAGTTGTTCGCCAGTCCATCTTCCAGGGTTCCTAAAGCTGCTTCCCTAAAGGAGGAGAGCAACAAAGGGGCTTCGGCTCATTGGCCCACGGCTAGTGGTGTGCTGAGTGGCTTGGAGACGGTGGATACTCGTAGAGAGGGACCCCTGCCTCTGAAGCCGCAACGCCCGCCTAAGGTTTTGAAGCGGAGAGAGAAATAGAGTCGAATGTAGAGCCCAACCTCCCACACTAAGTCCTCGAAGGCGCCACTGCCTTCATCGCTTTGTCCGGCCAAAAACGCCCTGAGTTCTGCCTACGGGAAGCGTATGGCCATTCCTGAGAGGGTCTTCTGATCGAAGAGGGCCCTCGCGTCTCCTCCAAGCTAGGCCTGGAGGGCATATTCTTTCAATGGAATTTCATTGGACTCCAAGCCAACTGGAAGGAGCTGCGGAGGCCCGTTCTTCCAGTTTCCCCTTAGCTATTTCTCTGCAGAAGACCATGCTAGGCGCATGCCCCCTGCCGGCCCTTCCGTGGTATAAGGGTTTTGCACCCCACCACCACGAGATGGGGGCCGGGTTGGGGGATTCGCGCTTTACACCCGGTATGAATTCTTCGTTTTTCTTTTCACTTTAGATACCTCCTTTAAGTCAGTAGCTACGTAGATGCACCTAGATAGGAGGTATACTATTATTTCTGCGTACATTCCACCGTTATCTGACTTCGACGTGGGGGACTTCCGCTGCGTCGTGGCATGGTTCCCGAGGCCCTTTCTCTTGCTTAGAGATCTGAACGGCAGGCCTCCTCTTTCTGGAGATTACTCAATAAATCTCAGGGGACAAGCCCTTGCTGATCTGATCAAAGAGCTTGAGAAAGGTGTCCTAAATGTGGATGAGTTTACGCATCACTGCCCCTAAACCGGTTCATTTACTTGCCTTAATCTATTTATGTGCTCTTTGGATGCATAGCCTGATTTTGATTGGGGGGGTAGTCGATGACCTCCCTGGTAGTGATCCCTTTCCCATTTGAATATAATTTCAGAGCAACTGCCGCCTGAGAGCCCACCTTGGTCGTACTTGGCGCGGGCGCGGTAGCTTGCATTTCAGTAAATGACTGAATTCTCTATCTCAGTCGAGGAGTTTAGGTCGGTAGATGAGGCCGTTGAGTTCTGCTCCGGCAACCTCATCACCGCGGGCCTGACCACTATTCCGAGAACATATGGCCATTTTGCACGCCGACCACTCTCTTGGTAGACGGCTGAGTTTGAGACAGCCCTCAAACAGAATCTTTATGCCTACATGCACTATAAGCGCTGCCCAAACGATTTCACTTTCAGTGAATTTCGTCGGGCTAGGGCTAGGTTCAGGTATATTTAGAAGCACACCAGCCGCTCTTCTTGTTGGACATACGTATGTCTTTACTTAACGGGAAGAGCCCTTTAGCAGAGGTGTGAATGTGAGCCAAAGGATTCGGGGCAAGTTCTCGCAGGACCTCCCTCGCATTTTCTAGGAGAATAGGACCGCAATCTCGGACCCTGCGTCCGTGGCGAAATCCTTCGTGACCACTTTCTCCGCATGCCATAGCCGCGATGCTGCTCTGCCAGCTTTAAATGCACGTCGCAATGTCGCGTAAGGCCACCGGCTGGACTTTACCTATAGAGGCGGAGAACCCTTGAACGACAGGTTTACTGTGAGTGAGTTGCGTTCCGCTCTTGCTTCGTGCGCAGCCACCGCCCCTGGTACGGACGATGTCTCGTATTCCATGCTTCAACACCTAGGTAAGCGAGAAATTGCCTTTCTCTTAGATTTGTTTAACAGCATCTGGGTAGAGGGTCTCCTCTCTCCTCCCTGATTTCTGGCAAATCGCTATCCGGGCAGAGACCACTCTACTCCAGCCTGTTTCTGCCCAATCTCTCTAACCTCTTGCGTGTGCAAGTTGATGGAGAAATTTGAAACTGTTAGATTACTTTTTTATGAAAAGAGGAGGCCATCTGTCTTCTGCACAGTGCCGCTCCTGCAAGTTCCATTCTACGTCAAATGCTTTGCTCCGACTGGAAAATGCCGTCTGCGAGGCCTTCCTTTGAAGACAGCACTACGCCGCGGTGTTATTCGATCTGGAGAAGGCCTATGATACCGCATGGCGATACGGTATCATGGAGACTCTCTACACGATGCGGGGAGGAGACACCTCACAATCTGTATATCTGAATTTTTGCGAGATCGTCGATTCCGCGTACAGGTGTGAGGAGCACTCTCCAGCCTAAATTAGCATGAAAATGGTATCCCGCAGGAAAGTGTCCTCAGTGTCACACTCTTTGCCCTTATCATCAACGGAGTGCCCTCGGTTCTGGCACGGCCCAGAGGCCGCGACCCTAATAGGTCCCACTTTCCTGCGCTGCGGGGACCTCCCCTTGACTCAGGAGCTTGCTTCCTGCTCGTTGCTACAGCTTAGAAATATTCCACTTTGGGTGTCTTTAGAGGATGAAAAATAATCACAGGACCCAAACCGGCATTAAAGAAAGCCTCCTAGCACAACGAAAACTCCGCTGGCTGGGTCACATCATCAGGATCTTACACCACCGATCCTCAAAACAAATACTTTATCGTCAACTTGAGGGAAGCAGAAATGCATGAGGCCACAAGAAGCGGTACAAAGACCAGTAGATAAACCTGCTCAAAAAAATACACCATACAGACTCAACAACTATAAATAATTGCAACAGACCAACAGGCCTGGAAATCATCCTGCTCAAAAGAGTTATCCAAAATAGAAGAAAGCATTTCAAGATGAAGAGCAGGAAAACGCCGCACGCGACACCACCTCCAGTGTGATGAGACATCCTAGGACGGTGTAATGAACACTTTGAGCAACTTTTCAATAGAGATGCCTATATCCATGAAGCCATTTATGCAGACATCTCCCAACATCGTGTGAGAGATGACCAAATCAAACAAAGCTTGAGGTCCCAATTATCTTAATAGACATTACAAAATTTGGATACGCTAAATCGGGATGCCCTATGGAAAATCCTTGAGAAATATGGGTGCCCATTCAAATTAGTTCTTTTATAAGACTCCTCTAAGGTGACATGACAGCGTTAGTAGCATACAAGGGCTGTCAAACTTAATCTTTTAACATCCGAAAAACTGAGTTAAGTAGGGTTGTATTATCGCACCAAGCCTGTGGCCGTCCACCTAGCTCAAAAAGACCTACCACCTACTGTGGAGCTATGTTCCCGACTGGATGAAGGACTATTCACCCTGCAGCTCCTGAAGGCCAGAACAAAGGTTGGAGAACTAGGCATATCTAAACCCCAGTATGCCGAGGACTACAATCATCTCACACTCTGTCCAAGAGATGCAAGCAGCTGTAAAGGCATTTAATAACGCTTACATAAAACCTAGTCTGAAGATCAATACACAGAAGACCAAAACCGTATTCCAGCCGAGACCATCAAGGCCGGACAACTCTCCTCCAATTTCTGTGGAAGGAGAGCAACTTGACTAAGTGAAACACTTCCTGTACCTTGGCAGTCACCTCTTAGTGAAGGCAAACATCCACAAGGAAGTAGAACATCGCGATTGACACCCAACTAGATAAAAAGTTAGCGAAAAGGTGATGTTCATTTAAGGAATCAATGAACAAAGGTTTTATTTCGAGAAATAGGTTAGAAAAGAGGAACAGACTGAGTGAGAATTAAAATACTGTCTTGGTTTGAATGGATTCGCATAAATAAAGTTTGAAATTAATTTGATGAAATAAAATTCCTGAAATAAATAAATCTCTAGGTATTATTTAGCTGCATGGATTTCCGAATATTCAGTCGCATGCGAATCAAAATCTCACTATGGTCGGTCCCCGTTTAGCTTTTTTTATTGGGGGAGGGGTAATCACATTGTAACTATTCGACCGATTCTAACGAAATTTTAAATTCTTGTTTTCTTTTACATTTTGTTTAGTGATGTAATTGTCAAAGTCCTCCCAAGGGTAGTTCAGGAATTATTGAAGGTTATGAAGGTCGTAAGGTCAGAAATCAGAATAAGTGAGAGCACGCGACTTTGGTCAGCAGACCTTGTTGAATTTATATTCAATAAAACTAATTGTTTTTCTACTCAATATCCTCCAATCCAGCTAGAAGAGGGAGCACCTCCGAAACAGTCTATTAAAAACGTTTTTGAAAATGAGCCATGAGAAGCCAAGATATGAACGATCAGTTATTAATCTGCCATCAAATAGATCCTTTACCAAAAACATGAAAGCAATATCTGTGCGTGAATTCGCGATATCTTTTACAAGTCATATATAACATAAAGTAAAATTGACTCCTAAAAAAGACTTTTTTACAAATTAAAAGATACTCACTTTAAAAATTTACTATTTCAATACTATGATTGAAAGTTGAAGGTATAAACTTTCCCTGAAATCGAAAAAATACATTTAGACTTTACTCTTCAGATATAAAACTCACCCCCTTCAATTAAAGATAGAGTAAAAGCGGTTATCTAATTAAGTTTTTAATTTTAGTAAAATAGAAAAGGCGTATTTCGATTAAAAATGTCTAACGCAAAACTTTCAAATAAAATATAAAACTCAAGTAAATTTGGCCAAATTAAATATACACATTTTAAAGATCAACTAAATACTTTTTGAATCCTTAATGATTCGGATTCTGAACAATTTTATTACAAATTGAGTCATTAATTTATCCGAAACCGTTGCTTCTTATCTTCGTTTGCTATGAAATTATGATTAAATATAAAATTGTAGAGACAAAACAAGACTATATAATGGAAATAAGATGGAACGCAGAAATATATGCTTTCCTTTGTTCTGAGCTGGCTCATGTGGCAGTATATGATCTAATATATATGCTGATGAGTGTGACACATAAATGTCCCGTAATTTTCCAAGATTAACAGGGTTTGTAAAATTAAAAAAAACGTTGTTATCCTGAATTGTGAGAGGGAGAGGAGCGAGGAGTATCAGGTCGTTCTATGTTTTGACAGGTTGAGGGCTCTAAAAATGGCACCATGGCTACGTCTATTAGAAATAAATAAAGGATAACAATCATGCAGTCATGATATCTAAATAAAGGTCACTGATTCATTATGGATAATTATAAATGATAACGTGATATATATTCAGAATAAATAATATATTATGCTAAGTCTACCTTCAAAATACCTATAAAGGGCATAAAAGCTTACATTCATCATTTCTAATAAAACATACATGTACTAATGGTGCCTAAAAATATACAAAGGCTATCTTAGGCTCCCTAAAGTGGTAATAAAAGATACGGCCCAAATTACCTATAATACATCTAATGTTACCTTCATGGGACCAAAAAATGATACTGAATTTATATTCAGAATACGGGAGAGGATACTAAGGCTACTTAGATGCATTAATAAAAAAACATTCACGATACTAAAAAATGGATAAGAATATTTATGTTTAACTAGTTCGGAGTGAGATTTGGTTATGAGAGAACAAAGCAGCAATAATCCAATGAAGTAATAGAATTATTTAACACTTTACTGGCTCCTTCTATAATAATCACCAAAATTCAATGAAATCGTATTGCACCAATTACCAAAATATCCTTTTTACCTGGAATGGATGTTTCGGTATATATCAAGGGAATCATTTGGATATTCAGTCGAGTTGTTTCGTTGTATTTCTCATTATTTTTATAGTGATCTATACAAACATCCTAATTTGGTAAAGCAATGAGGTTACTGTAAAGAGGTAAGGTAGAATGTATGGGAAATGAGTGTGTTACAGAATAAAATGATCATGGATATCAACTCCCAGAAGACAAAAGAAGTAGATCATAAATATTTTGGAGAAGTAAAAGTGCTCTAAAGAAGAAATAAGAATGACAAAGGCTAAAAATGCCAGATAAGACATAGCCGACTCTATTTTTCCTGAATGAACGTCTGATTAGTTTAGCCATTCCTGTGGAGCTAAGGTTTGAGTTAAGCCGCACTTTGGGGAAGCTACGCGCATATTGACAAGTACAATTTTAATAAACGCTCTGATGGTAAGGAAAATCATTAATATTTCTTGGATTAAAAAAAAATAAAGATAAATATTACAAAAGTGCTAAGGCTTTGTAAAATACACAAGATTGGAAAGAAAGAGATTTTACACCATATTATTTTGACAAAACACCATTATGAGCCAAAATTTGAAATAATGTAATTACATAGTTTCTAACAATGGGTATATAATGGTAGTAAAAGGAAATAATGTAATTACATAGTTTCTGATAATGGGTATATAATGGTAGTAAACAAATCATGCAAACTAACTGCAATAAACGAAAGATCATTATATATAATGGTTACAAGTTACAAGATGATTTTTTTATATAGGCTTAATCATTATTACCCCTCTACCGGCTGTTTTCATTACAAAATTTATCTTACACCGAATTTATTTTTTATTCCTTGGTTTTGAAGGTTTCTTTAAGAATTTGGATTATATGCTCAATTTCTAACCACATATCATGCATTTTTTTTGACGACATGAGTCATTTTTAAACCGAACCTCTTGTACTTCCTGTACTTTAAACTTGCTCTTTCTTGCTACGTCATTATGCTCTCTCACCTTCAACTATTAATCATGTTCGAGTTTACTATCACTCACTCAACTTGTTGCTTCACTTTCCAAAAACATGATTGGCAAAATATGTAATATTGTCGCTTGCTAATTGGCAATCCATAGACTTAACATTATATTCTCATAGAAGGCAAATTCTGGCAATTTCTTATTCAATCTTGTTCTTCTCTTGCTGTTGAAAACAATTTTCGTTTATTATCTGTTTCTCATCTCATGCTTGTTTATATTTAATCTGTTATTGCCATAAGCCCTGATTCTTACCATATGGCAATAGATTACTCTTGCACTCTCACTCCTTTCTGACCAATATGTCCATTGAATAACTAACCTTTGTCCTCCTTTCATAAGAAAAGTCCTTTTATTTTCACAAGTTCCTCTCAAAAGACTAAATTCAGTTCCTACCTTTTTCGCGTCCCTTTGATCTCATTTTATGCCATCTGATTCAAAACACGCTCTTTTTACAAAGTTCCAAGGAACATATTTTCCCCGGGATTCTCCGGGCTGATTCTTCTCAGCATGTCGTCTTTTAACATTACTGAAATCTTCAATTCTCGCTTGTAGACGAAACAACACCTCACCTAAACCTAACTGGCTAGCCTTGTTGAGTGACTGGTGCTAGAAAGACATGCATTATATTAATTCTGGATTTCTAGGCAATCTTCCAATGCTGTTGATTACATTTATTTTCTTTAACATCTTAAGGAATTGGGCGGTTTGGCAAATGCCATTGAATAAGAGGGCTCTTAAATATCATTTTTCACGGAGTCTCTTTATATCTAGAATGATATAGACGAGAAGGCGAATAATGTTTTCTTTTGCAAGGGTGAGTTCGTTACCAACTTTTTTTATGTACCTAGCTACCAGCATTTGGTATTATTATGTTGCTTCGCCTGCCTATCATTTCATTTGTATGGAAATGACACGTAGGTCTATTTCTTTCTTCAAGGCCTCCTTTGCTGAGACTTGGAAATAGCTATCACACAATACATTAATTTATTTTTTTCAGAGAGCACCCTAAAAATCAAGCATGGCCAAACTAAGAGAATATTAGTGGGTATTCCTTCAGTTATGGCTCACTATGATACCACTATTCCCTCTACCTCTTTTCCTTGTTGGCTGGTTAAGAATCGGGGCTTCACCTTTTATAGTCAATTATCTCTAAAATTGAAGCAGGTAATGTTTGCAAATCCTTTCACTTCTTTTTACAAAGCATTATCCTAACCCTTTTTAGACTTGAATAGAGATCGAATATCGCTTCTTATTAATTTCATAACTAATTGCGAGGTGTTTCCTTGTGTCCAGATATCGAAGAGTTTACTTCCCAAAATGAATGATAATTAATCATTCTTTCATAAATTAGTAAGTTTAATTGAAATTTAGATGCTGGCAAACGATTGTATAACAACAATGAAATGACCGACATAAATATCAACTAGTGGAACAGTGTTGAGACGTTTCGCCTAATCTCCCAGATGTATACAAATATTCAGAAATAAAAGAAAACCTAAAATGAGTAAGTGGGGATACCGCTCAGTTCTTTCCAACGATTTGGATACACAGGTATACATTTTACTAAGCGAAAAAGAAGACATTCCTAATGTAGTTGGTGTTGCAGTGGGACGAGAAATAAACAAACTACATTTGTCAGTCAACCGATAAAATTAATCTAATATTTTTTTCCTAAACTCAGCAAACAAGATTCCATGGGAGCGTATTTGTCAATGCAGTTAAATCGGGCCACTTTGCACCGATTTTGGGAAAATAAAACTTGCCTGTCGAAGTATACATAGAGTAGAGATACAAGGCGAGGAACTCCTTTATCTACACCACGCCACGCCAAGTTTACTCTGCAAACTGCATGAAAAAGTAAAGACTCAATTGCGATACAAATTCTACCTAGAAGAAAGACCATTGTTACCAACTTTGCTCTTACATAGCTAACTATTGCATAGTTCTCAAATATTTAGCAAATCTCTATTTTATTGACTAAACTCTTTCCGCAGTGCCATTATCGTAATGGAATTAGTGAATTAATTAGCACACCAATATTGGGTGTATTTAACAATTATAGCATTCAAACTGTAACCCTCCCTTAATATCAGTCAATATCACTCCATGCGTATGAAAGGAAAGCCACGCAAATCAATTACTTTCCTGATAATCCTCGATAGAGGATTGAATTTCCTTACATTTTTCTCCAAACAGTCAAATCCCACGTTGGCTTAGAAAATGAAACTAATTAAGGCAAGTAGGGCCTGATATCCTAAAGTTGGTATCAGTCCATAAGCAGTTTTCCTAACTTACTTATTTCATTGGACTGCTGACATATGAAAATAGAATCCCGGAAACATTTTCCGTATTTGAAATTTAATCAATGTTCAACCCTCGAAATAATCCATTGTAAATTTTAATGATAAGGCGCAAAACCATAAATCATTTTATCTATTTAAAGAAAATTTTAGCATCAAAAATTAATTTTTCAATCTCATAATCTCGCGCACCACGCAACACTTCAATAATTAGACAAGCCTGAATTTTTGAAAGATTAATTAATGGGCGAGTCTAATCGACTAAGAGAATATATTACAGTTTATACTGTACGTACAATAAAGACTTAAGTCCTCAGTGAAGTACTTTTCTTAAATTTTATCAATATCCTTCAAAACATAACTCAATCTTAAGAAAAACTCAATACTAAAGTGGCATCGGTAAATTATTCATTGTGAAAATCATTGATGCTTTGGACAATATTTTTTACGATGAGTTTTCAAATTAATCGTTCTCAACAAATCTTCCTTTAAGGGAAGTTTTAGGATTTGAGACCATTGCCTTCTGTGATCCATATTTTTACTCCCATTTATATCTCGTCAAATATTGTCTTCATCCATTTTAATGATTTTATATTTAGGTTTCACCTCTACTAAAAGTCCAACACACTACTATTTGTTTCCTCAACATCAATTCTTACTGCTATTAAATTGTCTTAAAAATGGCTTATTTTTTCTCACTACGAACTATCATGTCGTTTGTAGAAATAAAAATATAAAAAAATTCTTGTCTGAAACAGAAAATTCATAAATTATTTAAGAGTTAACATTTCTAAATCCAAATAAAGAATTAAAGTTTATTTCTTATTTACTCTATCTAATAAGTAGCCTAAAAATTGTCGGACAAATATATATATATATATATATATGATCATTAACACCTAGAAGGAAAAATGGAAAAACGATTCCGAGCACTTTCGTCTTTATTTTAAAGGACCTCTTCATGTAATAACGGAGGTCAGGAAAAACAATGTCTTGAATAGTAAGGAGTAAGGGGTTAATAAGGCTACCTGCATCAAAACCCTAACTTGGGGGTACAAATTCTTTAAACACTTTAATTTTTCATTTAATATAATTAGATATGATAGGATCTAGGCTAAACAATCTAGGGCTGATATTAAAATTTAGGAAAGTATTAATAGAGATACAGTCCAAAATATTTCTTGAAAAGTAGTTTGTACATTTACTAACAGGTTTAGCACTATTCCAATTAATAGTATGATCCTGACTATAGATATGTAAAAATAATGCAAATTGTTGACAAAATCTGCATAATTTTCACATATCTATAGTTAGGATAATACTATTAATTGGAAGAGTGCTAAAACTGTTATTAAATGCACAAACTACATTTCAAGAAATATTTTGGACTGTATCTCTATTAATACTTTCCTAAATTTTAATATTAGCCCTGGATTGTTGAGCCTAGATCCTATCCTATCTAATTATATTAAATGACAAATTAAAGTGTTTAAAGAATTTGTACCTCCTAGTTAGGGATTTGATTCAGGTAGCCGTATTAACCCCCCACTTCTTACTATTTAAGACATTGTCTATCCTGACCTACGTTATTCCTTGAAGAGGGCCTTTAAAACAAAGACGAAAGCGCTCGAAATCATGTTTCCATTTTCTTTGTGGATGTTATTTATCATAATTTTGACTCAAGTGCAAGTTGTGAGTTTCTTATCTTATATATATATATATATATATATATATATATATATATATATATATATAGAGAGAAAGAGATAGAGAGAGAGATAGAGAGAGAGAGAGAGAGATATGAGAATCTTACAAAGTAGCGCGTAAGTAGAGACATAACTAAATTAATAAATTAAAGGCCTAAGATTTAAAATGGACAATTTTGTTATAAATAAGCCTTTAAATAACAGTCTAGTTGAAAGATCAAAGGGATATATTAATATTAGGCAAAGCTTAAATAAATGATCCTCCATTTTAATTCTTAGCCATTGGATTCATTAATTTAGTTATGTCTGTCTTGTTTATTATTCGTATTCGCAATAGGGTATGTATGTACTTTGTTTAGTCACATAAATGTGTACATTTTTTGCGCACAGGTTGGAATTTTCCGGAAGTAGACCTCATATATTTGGTTTTATATTCACATCCGTCTTTGATATTATTTTCCTATTTTTGGTCCTTTCGTTGTAAATGGGCGCGTCTTTGCTCTTCTGTTTCACATATACAAGGTGTCCCAGAAAAAAGTTAACCGTATTTTGAATTAGTATAACTAAAAACCTATTGGAGATTTTTGAGTCCTGTAAAACACAACAAATTTAGCAACTATTTATCTGTCGATTTTGGAAATTTCGTTAAATTCCCTTTTACGGTATTGATACACTAATTGGTTGAATGGAGGCTATCCAAATTATGTTTGCGCAAGGAAGTAAAATAATGAAACTTCGAACTTTAAAATTAATAAATATATTTAAATCCATTTTTAACAAAAACACCTCTTTATATGGGTAATACAAATTCATTTTTTTAATTTTCTAAGTATCGTTTTCTTCCACATGTCTTCCATTTCTTTCCAAGCACAGTTGCGCCTTCGATCGCATTTATTGAACAACATTTTTGATTAACTTGTGAATTTCCTTAAGTCTATTGACTTCACGTGTGATACTATCTCTTGACTGGTTGATGCTTTGTGGTAGAGTAGAATACACTTTATTCTCTCAATATCTCCATAAGAAATAATCACACGGTGTTAGGTCAGGGGATCTTGAGGGCCATTCAATTGCATGATTTAGCGTGACAATGCGGTTGTCAAACGTTTCTCTTAGTTTTGTTCTTACAGCAAGCTTTCTATGAGCTGGTGCGCCGTCCTGAATCCACCAAAGTTTATTGAATTGATTGCCGTAAATCTGGCGGAGTTCCGGAAAGATACTTTCGTTGATCATGCTCAGGTAAGCAGCACCATTCAAGTTATTCTCGTAAAACAATGGGCCGACAAGATAGCCATTCCCGCATATTCCGATCCACAGAGACACTTTCTGCTGACAAATACGTGTGTCAAAGTTAAATGCTTGGGGGTGGTTTAGCGTCGCATATTGCCGAATGTTTTTTCTATTTACCTTTCCATTCATGAAAAGGGCTGCCTCGTAACCAATTACAATGTTTTCAAAGAAACAAGCAAGTTTATGGGGAGGCCGATTCGACAAATTGTCTACAAGGAAAATCAGTTTCAAGAAGCTGGTGTCTTGTATACATCTTATAGGGATGCCATTTTAAGTCCTGTTTAATAATGCGGTTAAAGGATGACTTTGACCATTGTAATCCATTCTTACTGACATGTGGATTTTGAAGAATTGTCATCTAAACATTTTCGATATTTTCTGTTGTTTTTATGGTTCTCATACGACCCGAACGACCTTTATTTAGATTTAAGGATGTTCCTTCATGTTAGTATTTGCGAACCTTTTTTCCAAAGTGTGGGCTTGCTTGGTGGGTGCTGACGTAGAAAACGTTGTTCAAATGAATTTTGTACTTGTTTAAAACTGCCAGTCTTAATAATGTTTGCGACTACAAATACGCGCTGATCTTTTGTTAACTGCATGATTGAAAAGTTTCTATGTAAGTAACTTTTACACAGAAACGCTTTGATTTGCTTAGTAAGCAATAATGATGAGACATACCACAGCTTGAAAAATCGCACAAAGACCTTGGCAACCTCGGCTCCCTAGGTTCTCTTGAAAGTGTACGGTGGCCTAGCCTTCCTAGGCTTCGTTTCATTATTTTACTTCCTTGCGCAAACATATTTTCGATAGCCTCCACTAAACCCATTAGTGTATCAATATCATAAAAGAAAATTTAATGAAATTTCCATTATCAACAAGTAAATAGTTCTTAAATAAATCACTTTTGGCAAAACCAAAAATTTTTACATAGTTTTTGAGTTATGCTAATTCAAATTACGGTTAACTTTTTTCTGGGACACCAGGTATATATACGATCTTTGTAAATTTTTTCGTTATTCCTTGATAATGAACTGAACAAGTTTGAAAGTACTTGGAATCCGCCTTTCCTTTTCTTTGGAGATTTTTTAATATATATGATTTATGGACGGCAACTGCTAATTAGTGTTAATTGTTTGCTTTTCGAGTCTCTCGATTTATCTTATGTTTTCAATTTTGGTCTTGCTTAACCTATGGATTAGTTAGCCAAAATTCATTTGAAAGTCGTGACGCACGAGGGCAGAAAACCTGTCACTAAGCAAAATGAAATTCATTATTGGCCTGACGCGTTTCGATGTATACACATTTACTATAACTGTGTATCTTTTTCCCTATCCACAACTGTGTAGCCTTTAAAAATGATATATGTATATATCGAAACGGGTCAGACCAATAATGAATTTCATTTTGCTTTGTGACAGGTTTTCTGCCCTCGTGCGTCACGACTTTCAAATGAATTTTGGCTAACTAATTCATGGGTTGAGACGAGACCAAAAGCGGAAAATAAGAGAAATCGAGAGATTCAAAACGAAAACAATTAACAATAATTTAGCAGTCGCCTTCACTAAAACATGTTACGAAAAAAATTTAATACCTAACTATACGAATATATATATATATATATATATATATATATATATATATATATATATATATATATATATATATATATATATATTAGTGTAGTTCGGTATCAATCTTTTCCGAATGCAAATTTTTTTGAAGACCATTGTGTATTTCGCCTTGATTAATTTTCTTTGGTAACTTTCTCATATTCTAACTATCTTTTTATTCCATCTTGTAGATGGAGAGAAAGTTGCCAAAGGAAATTAATCAAGGCGATGTACACAATAGTCTTCAACAAAATTTGCATATATATATATATATATATATATATATATATATATATATATATATATATATATATATGCAAATACAAAAATATTTATATATTTATTCAGAATATAATTCCTTTTTATATTATATTAAATAAGCGAAATATATTGACAGACTGACAAATGAATGAAAATAGAGATGTGTAGGATGGACACGGATCATATTACTAGTTGTTTCTTAGTCATCAACCCTAAAGTGTCAAAATTAGCAGAAATAAAAAATGCACAACAAGTTTCACACTGAAATAACTCTATGTTATGTTCCAAATACGTAACTTTGATAATTTTTACCACTTGAGATTTATGGTGTAATTTTTGAAAAAAGTGTTTTGGTAAGGATCGTAACCATGTAGTACACGCTTCGTACCCAATGGTACCATTTTTAATTCGTTTTTATATGCCACAACTGAAATAAAAGGAGTTACTACTACTAAATGATACACAAAGGATACAAATATAATATAAAGAATTTGTTAGAATTGTTATTAAACAAGATTTTCGCATGGGATTTAAAAATAATATAAAAAGTAATAAATCTTTTAATTTTATAGAAAACCTTTGAACGAGTAATGCACAGCCCTCATTGTTTGTCATTAACCTCTTTAGTCAATATAAAATCGTTGTACTGCAATAATGAAACTGGAAATTGAAAATTGAAACTCATAAAATTAAATACAAAATGTCCTACAAAAGGATAAATGCCAAAAAATTGAGTAAATTTAGACTACTAGCCTACAATCCGATAAACTAACCAATTACTTAATACACTTAGCGCAGCACTGTATATAGTTAAAACTAGCATCTAACGTAAAATAAGGTTAGATAATAATACAAATAACATTTCACACTGATAAAAATAGTTAATATGCAATTTAATATTTTTAATACATTTATTCATTTCTTGGACCTTTTTTACATTTATAACACAAAACAATGTTAGGTGATCGAAATACAGTAATGTCAACACGAAATCTTCATTAGTATAATTTTCACGAATTTCCGAATTTTTATGGGCCGTGTATTATTTTAAATTTCATGTAAACTATAAAAAAAACAGAAATCCCCACGTTGGTAACCCTTCTGAAATCACATTCAATTTTCTTCACAAGGATCATATTCAACATGGAAATTATACCAGCGGAATCGCGCAATATGCAAAGTATGAATTACATCACACACCTAAAAAATCGAAAAACTTAACAAACGAAAATGGTGTCGGAGCTCCGCGGGAAGAAGAGAGGAGTGATGTTTTGTATCCTAAAGGTAACCAGAATCAAACCCATATTTGCAAGAAGGCCTTTTGTACGATCCCTGTCAACTTAAATATAAATATATATATATATATATATATATATATATATATATATATATATATATATATATATATATATGTATGTATAAGCGGTTAAGAGAAGGGCATAAGTAGACAAGTGCTCTGCACCAATTCCAACGGGTGATCGGATCCTCCTCAACTAGAAGACAAAATTTAAGGATGGCCCATTCATCAGACCCCAAAAAGGTGATTCCAAAGGCACTTGTTTATGTCGTCTTGCTTCATGTGACAGAAAACTTTTATTATAAATATATTAACAGCGTTGTCTAGCCCAAAGGCTCGAGAGAAGGAAAAATGTCCAAGACAAGTTGGTGCGGTTAAGATAATGGCATAATTATACAGATGCTCTGCTTCTGGGCCAGCGTGTGATCATATCCTCCTAGAACTGGAAGATAAGACTTGAGGATGGCCTATCCATCAGCTCCAAAAAGGTGATTTTAAAGTCAGCCCTTTACGTCATCTTGCTTACAGTCAGAGAAAACTGTTATTATTAATATATAAACTGCATTGACTAGCCAAAACGCTTGAAACATGGAAATATATCCAAGACATATTGGTGCGGTTTAGTTAATTAGCATATTAGACAACTGCTCTGCTTCAGGTTGAGCGAAAAATTCTATCCTCCTCGAAGTGGAAGACAAAACTTAAGGATGGCCCATCAATTAGCCTCCAAAAAGCTGATTTCAAAGACAGCCCTTTATGTCGTCTTGCTTACCATCACAGAAAACTGTTATTATTAATATATTAACAGCGTTAACTAGCCAAAAGGCTCAAGAGATGGAAAAATATCCAAGACAAATTGGTGTGGTTAAGATAATGGCATAATTAGACAACTGCTCTGCTTTAGGGCCAGCGTGTGATGCTATCCTCTCGAACTGGAAGACTAGACGAAAGGATGGCCCATCCATCAGCCCTAAAAAGCTGATTTTAAAGTCAGCCCTTTAGGTCGTCTTGCTTACCGTCAGAGAAAACTGTTATTATTAACATATTAACAGCGTTGACTAGCCAAAACGCTTGAAAGAGAAAAGTATCCAAGACAAATTGGTGCGCTTATGAGAATAGCATAATTAGACAACTGCTCAGATTCAGTTCGAGAGTGGAATTCTATCCTATTAGAACTAGAAGACAAAATTTAAGAATAGCCCATCCATCAGCTCCAAAATGCTGATTTCAAAGTCAGCCCTTTAGGTCGTCTTGCTACCGTCAGATAAAACTGTTATTATTAATATATAAATAGCATTGACTAGCCAAAACGCTCGAAACATGGAAATATATCCAAGACATATTGGTGTCGTTAAGTTAATGAGCATAATTAGACAACTGCTCTGCCTCAGGTCGAGCAGGGAATTCTATCCTCCTCGAACTAGGAGGATAAAATTTAAGGATGGCCCATCCATCATCCCCCAAAAGCTGATTTCAAAGTTAGCCCTTTACGTCATCTTGCTTACCGTCACAGAAAACTGTTACTATAAACATATTAATAGCGTTGACTAGCCAAAATGCTTGAAAGATAGAAAAAATTCCAAGAATAATTGGTGCGGTTAAGATAATGGCATAATTAGCAAACTGCTCTGCCTCAGGTCAAGCAGGAAATTCTATCCTCCTCGAAGTGAAATACAAAACCTAAGGATGGCCCATCAATTATCCCCCAAAAAGCTGATTTCAAAGTCATCCTTTCATGTCGTGTTGCTTACCATCACAGAAAACTGTAATTATTAATATATTAACAGCGTTGACTAGCCAAAATGCTGGAAAGATGGAAAAATATCTAAGAGAAATTGATGCGGTTAGGATAATGGTATAATAAGACAACTGCTTTGCTTCAGGTCTAGCGGCTAATCCTAGCCTCCTCGAACTGTGAGGCAACACTTAAGGATGGCGTATCTATCAGCCCAAAAAGGCTGATTTCAAAGTCACCCCTATAGGTCGTCTTGCTTACCGTCATAAAAAACTGTTAGTATTAATATATTAACAGCGTTAACTAGCCAAAATGCTCGAAAGATGGAAAAATACACAAGACAAATTGGTGCGGTTAAGATAATTGCATAATTAGACAACTGCTCTGCTTCAGGTCCAGCGGGGGTGTCTTATCTTCCTCGAACTGGAAGACAAGACATAAGGATGTCCCATCCATCAGCTCAAAATAGCTGATTTCAAAGTTACCCTTTTATGTCATCCTGTTACCATTACGGAAAACTTTTATTATTAATATATTAAGAGCGTTGACTAGCCAAAACCCTCGAATGTTTTAGCTAGTCAACGCTCTTAATATATTAATAATAACAGTTTTCTGTGACGGTAAGCAAGAAAACTCTTCAATTGATGAATAGTTTATTATGGAATCTAGCTACCCCCTGGAACCATTTTGCGTAATTTAAACTTGCTTGTGTGATGCAAGACACGTGATACCTGTTGCATGTCTTTCCTGACACTAATAATTCTTTGTTTGCACTAATTAAGATATGCGACCAGCTATCCTCTCTTCAAAGGAATCAACTTCAATCGCTCCTGAGTCGCTTTGCTGCCGTTATCACATAGATCCCGGGTTGTGGCACCTATTTTAAAAACAACATTTAATTATTGATCCAGAAACCCATTCGTTCCGAACCATGCCCCCAGCCCATACGTCTCCTGAAAGTATTCAATGAAAATAATAACGATGATTTAATGCGATGGAGTTTGTTCCTCCAGGAATTCCAATTCCTCATTTTGTATCTAGAAGGTACCTATAAATGTATTACCGATAGTTTAATTCGAAAACCAGTTGGACGCTTTTCCAAACTAATTCTAGGGCATTTATGTTTTTTTATAGTGTGGAGAAATGGCTACATTAAGCATCCTGGAGGAGTATAGGTACATTAAAGCCCCCCTCCCTTATGAGGAGAAGCGTGGGAAAGGTAGCCGAAGAAAATGCTTACCATTTGTGATCTCCCCGCCGCTGTGGGCAGTTGGAGCTAACATTTGTTTTAAGGCGACCACCTAAGGTCCTTATACGACGCTCTAACGATCCAATTACCTACGAGACCCATAAATTCGTGGTTATGGAAAAAAAAGCGGTGCGAGTCAGAAGGCACGCCAAGTAGCGGTGCGGTTGCGAGCCTCTAATTTGCGAGATGACTTGGGCACCCCAGTGCCACCTCAGGAATTCTCACTCTCCCTAGATGCTAACTCACCACTGGCCCCCCCGCCCTTTTTGCCTCTGTGGCCTGATCACTTCCCCCTTTGAATGGGGCGGCAATCCGCCTAGAAATAAGCCCCGCAAAGAAAGAGAAGAGGATTATCAGAAGTCGATACGCCAGAGGAGGATTAGTTCGTGAAGATCGATCCATCGGCCAGACAAGAAGATTATTAGTAGTCGATTCGCCAGATGAAAGATTAGTTCGTGAAGATCAATCTTTTAGCCAGACAAGAAGATTAGAAGCCGATACGCCAGAAGAAGGGTTAGGTGGTGAAGATCGATCCTTCAGCCATACAAGACTATTTGCGTGAGAAACGAGAGGATCAGATTGAGAAAATCGATCCCCCCTTTGAGGGCCGTATTAACCTAAATAGTCAAGCTTTATATCGGTGCCATACCGAAAAAGCCTTTTCCGTCTGCAAAGAAGTCTGACTGAAGAAAAGCAAAGCCGCTCACACTCGAGCGACTCACACATCTCAAGCTCCATAAAAGTGAGAGGAGAAGAACCCAGCCCCAACGAGCTCCCGTTCTTTAATTACGTTGAATAATCAGCCCCCGTCACAGGCCACAAGCAATCCCTCCACGAAAATTTAACCAGCGGCCACAACTCTTCAAAGCGAGAGATAAGTCCTCCAGCGACATCCGGCAATCCCTAATACCTACCTGTAAGTTAAAAAATACATTTATATCTCTATTGCGATAGTAGAAGTTTAGTACGTCCCACGTTTTAAAGGAGAGTAGAAACCCTTGTTCTTGAACCTAGGTCATATGTGTTGGTAGACGAGAGTACGTTAATTTAATGTTTAACGCTAATTAAATAGAGTCGCGATAAAAAAAATACTAATCGGCAATTGGTATGTTTACGGGAAGCCAATTTGTTTATTTTTTTGTCATTGAAAGATCTTTGATGCCAAAGATAGAAATGTGTTAACTGTTGATTTGTAATAGTTAAGTGTTTCGTTTAAAATACATGTTTATTTTGGTAGATTCTGGTGATTCCTCTTATCCATTTGTGTTTAAAAATAGCTCTTCCTTAAGAACTAAACCACTTAATTAGCACTCTTAGAACAAAGCCCCATTCATCATAAAAGTAACTCACGCCCCTTAAAGCATACCGCTACTAAAAGGGTGTTAGAGAGTATAGTGATCAAAACCAAGGGTCATTCTTCGACATATAGTAATTTTCGTTCGAGAGGTAAATTTTTATATTTTACTGTAAAATACGTGTCCACGTATCGTACTTTTTACATTTCGATTTCTCTTAGTTTGTATATGATGAATTCCTTTGTATATTTTTATTTTTAGCTTTGCTTAACCTTAGGATGATTCTACCCTTGGGCAAGTGAGCCACATGTCAGCCGTACTTTAGTCTTATATAATTTGTATAGATGTACGGCACGAAAGAGAGGAAAAAAACCCAATAGTTCCTCTTTAGTATTTTTGGTTCCGTTTGAAATTTGTTCCAATTATCCTCAACTTTAATGGCTATTGTCACGCGAATATGATGTACAATCTGCGAATATAAGCGTCTGTCCACCCGAACCCTCTCCCTTTGTGCGCATGGAAAAGCCCGCCATAAAATCAGGTTTATCAATAAAAATTTATTAATACTAGTGTCTGTTTGTTTAGATGCTAAAACTACCTCGAATTAGACGTTTTTTAATGTAATCATTTTCTCAAAAGCAAAAACCAAGAACCATGATGGCAGTTATTTGCTGAGATCAAATGGTGGTGCTTCATGCCATTACTGTAAATGTGATTATATTGTGCTTAAAAATACATAAGAGTAAGAATATTTTTTTTAGAAATGTATATATCATCTGATGTTCCCGACACTTATTGCTTGATATCCATCCAGCTGACACCAGGCACCGCGAGGTAAATGGAGGACGTGAAATGACTTTTTAAAGACTTTTTCAACTCGCTTACACGAGAATGGTTTTTAAACATGTTCTATAAAAAATCTCGCGGTTATTAAATTTTTAATGAGCTTCTTCAGGAAAATCCTATTCAGGTCTAATTCACTTTCCATTAGTGTTTCCTGGGATTGCAGGCTCTTTGGGTGTCATTTTACTTGATTGTGAAGATTTTTTATCTAATCTTATAGCAATTTCTAAATTAAGCCTTTGAGTCAGGATATTTGCATATCAATTAAACTACTTTTTAGTTTACTTGAATTCAAAGCAACATTCTAAATATGGAAGTTCAAGAGTCGTCGCTTGCACCTAATTATTGTTCATTTTTAAACTATCGTTTTAAATTTGTCTGACCAACTAATATTTTTCTTAGCTTTCAATTTACTCTGTATATCAGGATTTTTGTAAATCGGTATTACAGGTTAATGTTTCTCTCTAAGCCTAAATAATTGTCTTCTCAAACTAAATCTATTTTCCTCTCCTCGTAAAGTATGTGGTGAAATGTGTATGTGATTCATTAAATGTACGCACAGCTTGATATTTGATACAGAAAAAAAAAATCAGGGTAGAAACTAAAATACGCAGATGAATTTTAAATGGCATCTATCATTGACTTTAAGAGGGGTAAGGAAGAAATGAAATTTCTTTGATTGAGGTATTCTTACTTTTTTATAACAGAACATAAAGTTTTAGGGTCTAGCGTAGATTCAACTTTATCTTCACCGGCCTTATAAAACCTGGATCTATTAATATTAAGCAACGAATCTTGTCTATCATGATTCCTCCCGTAGGCAATATATTCTTTATAGACTTCTAATGGACAAAAATTGAGCGTAAGAATAATACAAAGGACACAGAAAAGGGCAACAACATAGAAATTTTCCAGAATATTAATAAATGCAACTTCGGATGCGGTCAAAGGATACTTAAGAGTATAAACAAATTTGTGAATGTAGCGATTAGTTATCTGTGAAACTAGCTGAAGCCCTTCAAAAAAATCTTTCTTTGTCTCTATAAAGAGGATGGTCACTATAAATTATAGTTCTTGAAAATATTTAACAAATGAGGTAAAATTAATTCAAACTTGAAGTTTGAGTTTAATTTTTTTAAGTTTTTTTTTAGTTCATTTCCCATATTTGCTTCAGCAGCTATTTATGAGTTATTTCTGTTCGGTAATCTCACTAGTGCCCTCTATTATATAATTTTCATTTTATTCCATATGTTACTCTGTTAATTTAAAATAATATTTACTACTTAAGTGCAACCTCTAATTACTCAGGACTTGTATTACATTTATTACAAGAAAAATAGACAAAGTCATTCCTAAGACAAACCTAGTTAAGAAACATTCGAAAGAAATTAGAAAATTTCTACTTATGAAGACTCTAGGGGTGAAGGTAAGGGGTAAAACGCGCAACTCTCCTAACTTACTCTCTATTTTTAATAAGAAATCATTGGCGCTTTTACGCGCGGAATTGTAGTTTTACACAAATATAATTAAGAATAAAAGCAGGAATCATGATCTCTGGAACCAAACTGTTTAGACTAAATGTCGTATATGCTACTGAGTGATCTGTATATCATACTAGCCGACATGTATCTGGTACTAGTCAATCTGGATATTGTACTTGTTGATGCTTATATGGTGTTGGCTAATCTGTAAATGTTACTGAATGATCTTTATATGACAATGGCCTATTTGATTATGGTACTAGATTATCTATATATAGTAAATGCTGATGTGTATATGCTAATATGTTATGCAAGCAACGACCAACTTGAAATCATAGGGCTATCGAGCAAATTCTACTTAGAAAACCAGGACCTAGAAATTGATCTACTATTAATCCCTCATAAGAGTCAAATGCATGACATTCAGAAATTAATAATCAACATGATATTAACTCTAAGAAATCATCAAGCAAGAAAGAGGAGAGGCCACACAGGAAAATACCGAGTAAGTATGATCTAAGAAAGCAAAACAATTTAGAGAAATCGAGGAAATGCAATATAAGAATACATGAGACTAGGAAAGGAAAAAGGTATGACAATGTAAGGAAGGCAAGGCAAAGTATTCTGAGGCAAGCCAAGCCGATAAAACACAAACTAAGTAATGGAAGAAAATGTAAAGAAGAATCCGTCTGGATATATGACTAAAGAAAAAGAAGCAAATGTGTGGAACGAGAAGACAAAACAAAACAGTTTAATACGTATAATTAAGGTTAGCTAAAGCATTATTAGACAAACCT
This sequence comes from Ceratothoa steindachneri, assembly GCA_963969495.1. NCBI lineage: Eukaryota > Metazoa > Arthropoda > Malacostraca > Isopoda > Cymothoidae > Ceratothoa > Ceratothoa steindachneri. Next base: position 62,964,264 of record OZ018335.1, on the reverse strand, counting down.
TGAGAAGCAAAAGAAGTAAAGGTAAAAATAAATGCAAATGAACATTGCTTAATTTGAAAAGTCGAGTTGAAGCAGGTACTAACTTGAGAGCTACTTATAAATAGTAACTTTAATATAATATATTTTGAAAATCTTTAAAAGAAGTAGGAAAAAATTAATTTTCGAAAAATCAACCAATAATATTTTCATCTAAGCATAATCAAATTTGTTAAATTTAAAATTAATGAAGATTGAATTCCTTGAAAAATAAAGAAAAGTAACTTTTTACAAAGACAAAAAATGTAGGGAACTTTTCAGAAACCTAGAAAATATTTTCATGGCCTAAACGCACCTGCACCACAGACTACGAAGTTGAAAATTGAAGGGATCATGTACACATACCTCATACTCTGCATAATCACTGGTAATTTCATGAAGATAGCGAAGCCAGGATACTAACACAAGGAAATGATAAGTTAGTTGGAAAAAACTGCCTTAAGCAATGTGGTTCCCCGAGAATCTTTCTTCAAATGAAATATATAACATAACTATGATACCCAAGCAAACGAAGAAAATAGAGCAAATCAAGAAGAAGAAAAAGCAGAGATAGAGACCGAATAGAAAACAGGAGACAAACCGACGAAGAACTTTTAAATGCATCTAGGGAAATTTTCGAAAACCTCGAAAAGAAAAGACAAAAATCAAAATCAAATCTGAAGACACAAGAACTGAATATAAAGATATACGGTTCTTTCACATGCTCCATTAATAAAGGAAACAAGAAAAATTGAATAGTAGACGGCTTTGGTTAAAGAGAAATTTAAATTGGATTACGAAGCAGATGTAGAAATAAACTGGAAGGAACAACGCACTCAAACAAGGTATATTTTAATCGTCCCTGAATCCTGTCACAACTTATCGAACGAACAATTAAAGAAAAATTATCTTGTCGCACTCGATTCCCAGCGTCTACAGGAAAGTATTGTCAGGAAAAGAACAGGTTTAGTGCAAAATGCCAACATGTATACCAACCAGCGAGGAATAAAATCATTTATGTTCTACGTTAAAGTTTTGAAAAACAAAAGAATTTATTCCACTTATATAAAAAATCTCGAACAATCTTATCTTGTCGCAAAGATAAAAGTTACTAGAGGAGACTTACTCGTATCCAGGGCAAAACACACCCAAGGCACCCGTACTTTCCCATCAGCAACTTAAATAAGCCAGTGATAATCATCAATCATATTATTCAGAGAACTCAAAGAAGCAGCAAGAACACAACAAATGCTAATGCAAAGAAATCTGGACCAGATAGGAGGATCAGAACCAGAACCAGCAGCACCTTCCAAACAATTAAGCATGGCCACTACCATCCTCAACTCTGGCATCCAAATCAAGATCCTACAGAAAAGAGAACTTAGTGAAACACAAGTGAACCTATATAAAGAGAACCAAAACACTATAGAAATGAGATCTCTAAATAACCAATGAAAAAATGAAAGAGAAATACAAATTGAACTATAACTTTAAATAAAACAGAATCCGACAAACTGAACACTCCCAAAATAAAATATATTTCTTTACCTACACCCCAAAGAGATTACGAGATCAAAGAGAAAAAGGATCAATTCCAGAATCTAATCAAAGAAATTATGGAATTAGGAATTACAATGGAAAGTTTTTGCAGGCAAAGAATTTTCAATTTCAAAGACAATTAGGAAACTCTGGAATCAATACAGAAGTTTACGAGGGTCACAACCAAAAAAACAAATAAAAATTAAATTAAAAGTCGAGTAAGTGAATCAGAATGACGAACTGTAAGAGCACTTCCAAAGATACTGGAAAAAATATCTTACTTTTCTCGAGAGGAAAACCTTGAGTACAATGTCGAACATAAGAAAAGAGATCATACATCAACTAAATGTAAAACGAGAAAACATTGTTCCATACTTACCTGTCAACAAGGTGCAATACAACCAATAGGAGAAGGAATGGCTTTTACATAGGAGTACTTAGCATCGGTTAAGATATTAAAGCCAAAAAAGAACAGGTCCGAGCGCTATGACAAAGGCAACTAAGTAATGCACCGCATAATGTTCATGAAACAATATTGAAGATCTTTAAGGCCTGTCTGAACATTAGATATTTTCCCAAAGCTTTCAAGGTGGTAAAGATAATATTCTTACCAAAAGCGGGCAAACCAACGCAGCAAATCCAGTACTACCGTTCCATCCCGCTATTACAGTTTTTTGGGAAACTCATCGAGAGGCTCCTAAGCCACAGTTTCAAGAAATACATTGAAAACAGGAACCTATGTAATCCGCAACACCACCTGTTTAAGAGCAAACGTGGAACGGAAATGCGCTGGCAATTATAAGATTAATGAATCGGACAGAGCCATCAGAGGCAACAGAATACGCGTTGTTGCCAAAGTTTTGGAAGATTTGTGGATAGCGAGCCTGAAAGCTAAAATCAGCAGCCTAAAGAAAAAAATCAATCTATGTACAATATTATGCAGGTACCTGGATGGAAAAAAAAACAATTTTACACCGAAACAGCCAAACGGGAGAGGTCTTCGAAAACCAAACTGGTGGCCCTCAAAGGAGGGTCTCTCTCTCAAACTTTGTATAGGCTAAACACCATCGAGCTCCCTGAACCGACATAAAAGAGTGCGATATAACCCAAATAGCAGATGAGCTCATACAGATTATTACAAACTAGAGAAAAATCCAGAGACATAACATATAGGAGGTCCAGAAAAATTACCCACATGAACAATTATGAAAAACGAAACCAAATTAAAACAAACAAGAACATGTCCAAGTTCTTGTTTGGCGTATCACTATGCCATGGAAAGGCGAGGCCAAGAACTCAAACTATCGACAAAAAGATATACCTCCCTTTTTAACATAGAATGTTTCTAAAGTAAAACCGACCTTAATAACACTGCACCAATTCCCAAACTTGTCAAATAATAACAAATGGAAGCTATAAATGGCTCTCGTCCGCCCAAATATGCATTACTTGATAACCCCAACAACTACTTAGGAAACTCAAAAATACAAACAGCCTGTAGCATATAAAACAGGGCCACCAGATTCAACTTAAAAAAGAGAACAAACGATCAGCTCACATTAAAGGAGCTACAAAAGAAAAAAGCATTAGAAGCAGTTAAGAAAGACCTACACGAAGGTTCAAAAAGCCTATTAAACAAACTGAATGCAACACTACCACACGAATAAATTAACCAAATCACTATACTTGATAATAAAATTCGTAGCACCTGATATTGCCACCGATTTGAAGGAAACAGAACAAAGAAACTAAAATATATTAACCCTATATATAAATAAAAGAAAGAAAAACAAAAACCCTTGAATTGACAACTTTACCAGAAAATCAAAATAGAAAAGTTAATTAGAAAAAGATATAGATAACCGATGAGACAAAAAATAAAAGTATAATAATGAGAAAGCGAAGATGAAAGAAAGAAAATAAAATAAAAAATAAAGAAAAAACATTGCGAAACAAAAAGGAAAAAGAATAAAAAATTAATAAATTAGGAGAACATGTAAAAGTGCGAGAAGAAGCAAAAAACCAAAACATAGAACATCAGATGATGCAAAGGCTCAAATGAGCAAACGATAACAAAGGCTTGAATGCTACATATACAATTCAATATAGATGCAATAAAGCGAGAAAACAAAAGAGTTTACCAGTTAACCTGGCACAAATCATTATTATCTTCATCCACATCAGCCTTCATAATCTACTTTTCTTCACATCCATATCATCAACACTATGCAGCGCACAATATTTTCTAACAATGTCTTGGTTTACGGCCGAGTACGTATGTACGTTTGATTCGTACATTAGTAAATCCGTTCGACTTTTCTCTAAGAGTGCTCTACTTTAATTCTTTCACCAAGAAGGATTCCTATTATGATATATCTATTACCATTTGCTGCGTTCGCCGATCTAATTAAACAACTTCGACAAAATATACTTTTAATTACATAAAAGAATGAAATATTAAATTTCTCTATACAATAATTCTAGATTAAGAGGGTCTAATAAAAATTAACACTACAAATGATGACTACGAGATCGTTTACGCCAAAATCACTACTAATACACGAGCTTTAAGCTCAATTAATGCGACTTTTTAAGTCATTTGAACTTGAAATAGTTTGGTTAAGCTTACGAGATTGAAATTGCTTTGTTACGTATACACTTTCACAAGGAATGGGAAATAACAAAAAAGGAATAATTTTTGTATTTGTTTTACCTTTAACTCAGAGTGTGTCAACAGTTGGGTGACCTTGAAAGTAAGCCTCCTCGCTGAGGTGGTTTGGGGCGAGTTGGACTGGAGACTTGAGTTGATTCGAGAAAACAGCTGATGCTTCTCATGGGGTTAGTTGAGGAGAGTGACGATGCTTCTCTTGACTTGAAGCTGTAAGTGAGTGGATCTTGAAGGAATGGAAGATGTTCAGAACCCTGTGTTACCAATTCTGGCTTCTCGACGAAGAGACTATACATCATTGCTGCCCAAACAACAGAGTAGACTTCCGTTTCCAGATGCATGAAGAAAGGCGAAAGTTCGCGGCCAAAATTTGAATTGAATTTTAAATACGACCTAATGAAAAGGATCTCCCTCAGGTGAATTTTAATCTCCAGCTATATCATCAAAAATGCATAGCTAGTTAGAACGTTTCAGAAAAGAGGGTTTAATAGCAGATACCTGCTTTAATCTCTCTTTTCTGCTAATATAGTTTTATTTTTTCTAGCCAAGTTTTTTGTATCCTTTTGGTATACATAGGCACAGCATCGCTTATTTGGTTTCTATATATAAGACGTTAAATTGTTCTTTATTTATTCTTTGACAATGAAATAAAGAAAGTTTAAAAGTACTGGATTGTGCCTTTCATTTTTCCTGTAGGAAAATTTGCATTTATTGCGCCACTCACTCGTTACTTTGTGATTTTCTTATATCTCTCCCTTTATATATATATATATATATATATATATATATATGTGTGTGTGTGTGTGTGTACATTATATATATCTATATCTATCTATATATATATATATATATATATATATATAATATATGTATACGGCCGGTGCCCAAAGGTTTACGGACAGTTGTTTGGCGTCTAATTTATTTTTATATTTTACCTTCAAATTATGATACAAAATATACCCTAAATTATAGGATTCTAAACGATTTTGGCCATGACTATATTCTGGTTATCCATGTTCTTTTCGTTTGTGCTTACTCTTTCTTCTGTTACCTGTTCTGGCTAATGATCGAGTGAATTCAGATCAATTTTTGCTAAAGTGATCTTTGAATAATTTGTGGCAGGATCCGGGAGCAATATAGATATTTCCTAGTTTTAGTTCGTTTTTTTTATTCCTGTTTCGTCATCTTCTGTCTCATTTTCACATTTATACATCCCTTGTTACCATTTCGTCTACTATTTCTTTTTTCGTAAATATTTTGATAAATGGCTGTTTATGGGATAAGTATATCTTTTTTTTATGTTCAGTTGTCGATTGCTTGGTTAGGAGGGTACTTTGTTTTATTTTTAGTTTTAGTTCATCTTTTATTTCTGTTGTTGCTTTTACAATTTCTGCGTCAACGTCATTTCAGTCTTGCTGGTTGTCTTGTCTGTTTTCGGCTCTTGTTAGTCAGTTTCCATCAATAATTTTGCGGTTCATTTTTATTTGATATATTTCACTTGGGAGTACTTTCTCCGGCAAGCACATCGTATTGAGCCCGGCTTTTTTCGCATCTTGATTAATTTCTTTACGGAGGAGCCAGGCTCATGATGCTCTCGAAGTGTGCGTTAATGACGCGTAGGAACAGATCTGGATGCATGATTAGTTTATTTACGACCGAGTTTATTGATTGTGTTGTTCCTTTGTTCCTCCTTATGTTGCTGCTATGTAGGCAGTGTTCCTTATTTTCTTCGTTCCTTTCGGTCTTTTTCATTAGTAAGATATTTTTTTCATGGGACAAGAGAGTTATATTGTTCGGTGTAAATGAATACAGATGAGGCAACCGGGAGATGAATTTTTTAATTGTTTAACATATATGTCCAATAAACCCACAAACCTGCAAATATAAGCAAATAGGTTCTAATGGCCTTCAAATTAATATTGATAGTGTCAGTGGTTCACACAAAAATTAATCGACAGTAATTTGGTAGATAAAATGATTAACTCTATGATTTAAAATCAGTTTGTTTATATATGTATGTAGAAGGACCCTCTAAAATAGTAGTATTTCCCCACCTGCTAAGATATTACTTCGTGAGAAAAAGCAAGCCGTTACTCCCTCCCCCCTCCAACTTCATCCTTTTTCGACGTTCCGCCATGTCACTATGAATTTTCCACCGAGGCATGACTCAAGATTGAAGGCTACCTCCCCGCCGTCTTAATATTCTCTCCCCCTCGGGTCCGGAGATTACTCATCTATTTGTAGGTTTGCCAGGAAGAACTTTTATGGCTCCAGCCGATCGTCGTTCCGTCAGACCCGCTGACCCTGGCCTCTTACACTTTCTCGTACGGGCACGCTTGGTTCTCCCAGCCGATAATCAAAGTTGAGAAGGCTCCTCTCTCTCTTCCTGTTTTGGAGAAATCCGGGTATATATACACCCTCCCAAAGATTACTCAGAGATTCCAGTTAGACGAAGCTTCAACAACGGAGGTTCGATTCAACGACGTTCTTTCTCGAGTAGTGCTTAGTGACGGTCGCAGGCCAAGGAAGAGCTGGACATCACACTCATATCTTCGGGTCAGGTATAAGAGTCTATTGAGGCAACGTCAGCCTTTCTCAACCCCCTTCGGATCAAAGATTGGATAAGCCGTCCTCCGAAGTTCTTCTGGTGACTCTTGAGGATAAGCGACCCAATAGCTCGCTCAATCCGAGTTTGGAGAAGTCATCGCCCCCCTTCCTCTCCCTTCGAAGTTCAACCGGTGACCTCTTGAGGCCAAAAGGCCCGCTACCTCGCTCAATCCGGGTTCGGAGAAGTCACCTCCCCCCTTAGAAGATCGTCCTGTGACTTTTGAGGACAAGAGGACTTTTTTTTACACTTTTTAGTCCAATCTTTTAGTCGAGAATCCTAGGAAGGCCAAAAATTAATTTGCTTCATTGATTTACCCACGAGATTATGTTTCGAAAATCAATAAAGTTGCAACTATTTTATAAAGAAAAAGGTTAAATAGTAATAATAAAATAGTGTTTTCATGTCAAATTATCTGGTTGATTATTGTAATGCCTTAGACGCGTCAATGTCTTTGAAGTTTAAGAAATTAAACATGTTTTCCAAGAGTCTAGGTTCATTTTCATAATTTTACTTTTTTAAAAGATTTTAAATTTGAACTCTATCTAAATTAAACTTTTTCATGCATAAGTGCCCATAGACATTTTATACCTTCAATAAACACTGAAATCTGAGTAGCAGAACTAACTAGAGTAGTGAAGAGTCGACAAAGGAATTTTTTCTTTGTATTCAGTTGAATATCACTACCTCCTTTCACAATAAATCCAGATATTTCGCCTTTAGGGGCTTGTGTTTGGTTTATTATTTGGAGTTTTTCTTGTCCTAGCCTTTATTTAAAACGTTTCACCCTACAGGACAGCCTGGGGTTTGAATTCAGAGTTTTCGTTCCTCTAGCCTTTTTCTGCGATTTTCCGTGAGTAGTTTATCCTCACAAGAGGATTGGATTCTCCACTCCTCTCTACAGTTACTCATAGGCTTTTATTTCTTCTTAAAACCACATTCTTCCCTTATTTCACATAGTTTTTCTTGAGTATACAAGGGTGGCGGCCTCGCCACGGTTTATTCCTCAAGTTAAAGCTTGCTTATTTTACAGCTAGCCATCATATTTGATGGACGTTCCATACTCCGCCATCCGTAGCCACGTTAGGTAGCCTGCAACAAGGCCACTGAATATACTGCAGAATATATTTAGGAGCAGGGAAGGACGGGTAAACAGGTCTGTTGGCCATAAAGGCTTTAACGCTACATGCAAAAGGGGCTAATTCATTCTTTATTTGTTTATAATCTTAGATATATTAATATAGACATAGTCTTATATATATACATTCATTTGCCTACATAATCTTTTTAATATTAGAACGTTTTCCACCTTTATTCCTAAAGATTCACACAACTTTAAATTTATATTTTTAATTTACCGCATTCTCTCATTCAAAATTTTTCATATGCAAATAATATATTATCAGGCCTGAATAGCGATGCCAATCATGAAGTGCAATATAATAAATTATAAAAAGAAAAAAGAAAAAAATGAAATATATTAATTTAAGAAAATGTTTTAGTTCACAATAAAACATTCTCAAAGATTTGATGTTAAAACAGATTCGTGTACAAAAGTAAGTTATTAATGGCTGCAAAATTTGGTCATAAGGGTAAGCCACTGAAAGATGGTGAAATAATAAAAAATAAAATTAATTGCTTTTAATAAATATTGTCCAGAGAACGATAGATAACCTATTCGGCAAAACGGGTCTGTCACATCAGAGAATTAGTGAAAGAATTGATGACATGGGCTGACAGCATGGCAGACCCAATTATCTAAATCGGTTCATTACAAAAATACTGATCACCATGACACTGCACAAATGGTTATTTTCAACAGTGGAATTGATATCAATTTTATTATCATTCAAGAAAAATTGGACTTATGGCATATGATGGTTACACCAACTGACAGGGACAATATTTAATTGAGCATGTTAATTTATTCTTAGAAAATTTCAATGTTGATATATATATATATATATATATATATATATGTATATATATTAATGAAATGTCCCGCAGGACAAAGGAAAAGGTGCAAAAATGAAAAGATGCTGGTAATTACATTCATTGCGAACCTCACGGGCTACTTGTGAGTTATTCATTTCATATATATATATATATATATATATATATATATATATATATATATATATATATATATATATATTCGAATGCAAATGCAAGTAGCCCTAAATTAACTGGTGAAATAATAGGTTTATTCAAAGAATTAATTGATTATGATATACAAATCTACCATTGTTTGAATCATTAACTGCAATTTTGTGCATAAAAATTAAATATGAAATAGTTCATGACAGATATTTCGAAATTTGTGATTTTTATCCGATCTCAGGGCTTGCACAATTTAGAATGCAAAACAGATATTAATTATTGTTACCTGAAATAAAACAAAGAATTGTTGAATGAAATTTCCTTCTTAGTAGATACCAATGAAATATTAGACGAACTTAATTTGCATTGGAAAGAAAAAGACCATTTATGTTGCTAAATGCTGAAGTGAATAATAAGTTTTACTAAGTAGTTATAAATTATCACAACAAAATAGTAAGCTAGGAAAGTGTGCATTTTGGGAGTTTATCTAAGTGACAAGAAGAATTTCGTTAGAATTCGGAAAATATAATAAATTATGTAAATTTTTTGTTAGAAGAGTTGACAGCCAGATTTTCATAATTCAGAAAGATAGAAACTGAATTAAAATTGTTTAGTGTTTGATTAATTGAAGTTAACTGCTATATAAAGAAAGAATAACAACGACACCCACCTCAGAAAAAGAATGTAATAGGCCGCTTGTCGAAGAATTCTTCCTTTCGCTAGAATACCTTCAATGTTCGTTTGAAATACCCAACGTAATCTTCCGTTCTTCTTCCTTCTGCCAGCCAGCTCCGTCTTCACCTCCGCTTTTTGTATCGGTGCTCTCCACATAGATTAAATGAAAACACCGTTAAAAGAGGTAAGGAGCCGGATAGGAAAAGAAGAGAGGTGGGTGTCCGTAATACTTTATAGTGAAAAATATTCCAAACACTCCTCCTCAGGAAATTAAACTGATAAACACAGTTTAATATTTAATACTAATACTATTTACATTTTATATTACATAGCATATCTATGATATGCAGATAAATTTTTATCAAAGGAAAAGCAACTCCCTGGGAGATAAATTTTGTTTAGTCCCCCAGCGACCTACCCTCTCCCTTGTTTAAATATTTCTTCATCAACAATATTTGATTTTAAATTTACTAATAGTGTGTATATATTTTAGAAGATTTAAAAGTCTTCCAAATATTAAATTTATGGGATATCTTTTTTCCTTAATACATATAAGTTTTTATTTGTTTAGAAGTTCATGTGTCTGCAGTATTTACTGTATAAAGTTTAAATGTTAACACATTTTTAAAGATTATAAATATAAAGCTATCTTGAAAAGTTTCATAAATAAATAAACTAAGTTATTCTGAAAGTTAAAGTTGATCAGACTTTAACCATTCATCCATTCTTTCTTTAAATTTTACTGCAGCTTTTCTGCTAGGTCGAGAAGCTGAAACAACATTCTCACCAGCAATAATTTCATCAGGATCCGCTTCAACACCAGAAAGAGTTTCTTGACTACCTAACTGCTGCTGACCGTCCCCACTATCTAATTCCAACGGATACAGGTTAGTTACTGAAGTAGTTACAATATTATTATCATGTTTTAAAACTTTAACCACACGAATTAAATTGTCTTCACCTGGGAGCACTTCTACTATTTTGCCAATACTCCAGTATGGGCGAGGTTTAATTGGATTTTTAATAAGTACCACAGAACCTACATATAAATATTTATTATTTCCCTTATAACAATCTACAAGCGAGAATAAATTACTATGTTTATTTCTTAAAGAAAGAAGATAATAAGTATACCATTCCTTTTGAAATCTGTTAACTATTACATCTCTTAACTCAAGAGAGTTTAATAAATTGTCTCTAATTTCTTCTGAATCAATATTGCTATCAATAAATTTTTCAGAAATAAATAATGATGGGAAAGATACTCGGCATGACATGAGATGATTAGGAGTGATTACCTTTATACTATTCTCTTTATCCCTATATGTTAAAGGACGGTTGTTTATGGCCAGTTGAATATCTGAAAGGGCTGTTATAAAATTAGATTCCTTTACAATTGATCTTCCAAAAGTTTTATATATGCATTGTTTTACAGTTTTAATGAGTCTCTCCCAACTGGCCGCTAAACCAAGGGAAGTATGCTGGGATTGTCTTATGCACTAAGTTATATTTAACAAATTTTTCTTGAAAAATATCTGAAGCAATGAGATTTGATAAAAGTGATGTGCTTGAAGTAAATGACCTTGCATTATCTGAATACAAAACTTTTGGCAGACCATATCTATTATAAAATCGGACAAAAGCCATAATAAATTCTTCCACAGACATATTGTTTACAACTTCTAAATGAATAGCTCTTGAATTCATACATGTGAAAAGTAATATATATATTTTATGTTTGTTACCAGAAAAATCAGAAGCGAAGAAATGTCCAGTAAAATCTATGCCAGTATGCTCAAAGGGATTAACAAAGTTAACTCTCTCTTTTGGAAGAGAAGGTGTAGCTGGGGCATGGAAATAGCTAGAATTGTATTTATGTCATAAAATACAATTTTTCAATACTTTCTTTACTGCTTGTCTAACTTTAAGGACCCAAAAACCAGTTTGTTTAAGATAATTAACAGTGGAATCCACACCCAAATGCTTGCAGGAAAGATGGGAATTTCTTATGATTAATGTTGTTAAATGATGTTGATCACTAAGAATGATTGGGTTTACTGCATCATAACTTAAAAGTAAATTCTTGGACATCCTTCTTTTAGACCTAAGAATACCATTACCATCTAGGAACAGGTAGAGATTTTTAACAAGAATGGGTACATTTTTTTAAGAGGTAGGAAAATTTTGAAGAAATTTAATTTCTTCTGCAAAACAAACACTCTGCATTTGTTTAATAAGAAACACAAAGCTTAATTCTTTAATTTCTGCTACATTTATTACCAATTTTTTAACATTTTAACAGCTGTTAACACCTTTGAAGTTACTGAAATTAATTTGGTATATGAAGAAAATTTATTTAAGTTAATAACTTGAGTATCTTCTGCCACAGGTAGTACGACAGGAGAAGACTGTTCATCTATAGAACAACTTCCCTCCCTAAATGGAGCTGGAAGACAACCTAACTGACCTTTAGGCTAATCTTTCACAGGTAAGGTAATCCAAATAGGACCATTAAGCCACATAGACACCTGATTGTGAAACTTGGAAATAGACACAACTCTAGTTAAATTATCAGCTATATTATGTTCAGAAGGAACATACTTAAAGGACAGGAGAATGTTTCTCTTTTCTAGCCTGTTTTGAGATATTTCCATATCCTTAAACCTATTATTTACAAAAATATTATTTTTCATAGCTCTTCCAGTCAAGGTCCTAGCAAGAGCCACCTGACTGTCAGTGAGAAAAGTAATATTTTCAACATTAAGATTGAAATTTGAATCACTCACAATTGTATCAATACACTTTATAGCCAAAAAAATTGCCAACAATTCTAATGATGGCAATGTTTTGTTAGGCAATGGAGTTAATTTAAATTTACTGAAAAACAACTTAGAATTTTCATTTTGGACACAATACATTGAAAAACCATAAGCTTGTTTTGAGGCATCAGTAAAAGTAATTAAGGAGCATGGTAGATCATCGTTGTCAACTTTGCGGGATACAGAGATATTTTCCTGACCAAGATACTAGTTGAATTTAGTGGCATAATGCTGCCATTCAGATAAAATTTCTTCTGGAAGTTCTTGATCCCGAGAATATTTATTGGTGTATAACTTCCTTATAAAAAGTTTTGCTTCAACTAATAGAGGGGAAATAAATCCTATAGGATCAAACACAGATGATACAGAACTGACTATTTGTCTCTTGGTATTACACTTAGGATCTACATGATTTACTTTAAGAGACATTTTATCCTCCTCAGGTTTAAAGACATATCCCAATACTTTGGATTCGTTAGTAGTTAAAGTTTTCTTACTTGTGTTAAATTGGTTGACAACATCATTAGCATTGCTACACCACTCTCTAAGTAATAATCCTGCCCCTGACATGGTACTGGACACTGCATGTCCAATCTTAATCAGAGTATCTTTTTCCCTATTAGTTAATATGAGGTTATCTACATAAAATTTATGTTGTATAATGTCTCTTACAATGACATTATTACAGTTCTGGGCATGATGATATAAGACATAGTTTAATATAAAGGGTGAACAGATCAATCCAAATATAATGGTGGAATAACGGAAATAATGAAATTTATTATTATAACACACAACAAAACTAAAACAGTTCTTGTCACTATCCTTATTTTATTTAATATTGAGAAAGGCTTTTGCAATATCTGCCAACAACACATACTCATTGGTCCTAAAGTATATCAATAAACTTAACAAGTCATTCAGCATGTCAGTACCTGCATAAACAGCTTCATTTAGTGAAGGACTGTTTTTAACTTTTAAAGATGCATTAAAGACTGGGCGAATTTTTGTATAGTTAACTAATGGATCTTTCCTCATGATGGGTCTGTGAGGTATCCATTTATGGTCATCTGGATTGGAAGGTTCCTTAAGTTCCTCTATTATACCTAATTTAAGTTGTTCCTGGAATACTTCAAAATAATTTGAATCTAAAGGACCATTCTTACTGGACACCTTTCTAGCAATAATTTTGGCTAAGTTATAATTTGATGGGACTTTATCCAACACATCTCTGTGCCAAGGTATATCTATATAATAATGCCCATTTTTAAACTGTATTGAATTTTTAAAGTTTTCTACTTCTTTCTCATCATATAGGGAAGTATTTTCTTGCCTAATACCTATGGTTTCTAGGGAATACAAGTTTTCCAGATTAAGTTCTAGATCTGGATTAGGAAATGCCTCAGACATAGGGGAGAAATAATTTGATTTAGGATTTAATACAAAATTAACTGCATTATTATAGTGTTTAGGTATTTTAACTTCTGTATTCACAGAAAAGGACTTTTGAAAAGACTTTATTAAAGGTCTGACCTTTCTCTTAACTTTTCTCTTTTCAGGGATGTCAGCCTGACAAGAGACATCATGGTGGACTGGACAAGAGGGATCTACCGATGCTTTTTTATGTACATTAGATAAATTGTTTGAGTCAGCAAAATTTCCAAAGTTTCCTCCCTTTATATAGGGTGATTCTACCTGGTTAGAGACATTAATTTTATAAGAAATAGGCAAAGAAAAATCATGGTTTGGCAGATCCTTGGTATTATTACAATGTTGAAATTTCTTATTGGAAATGGTAGCAGTCAGGGATTTAATAGATCCAATGGGTATAAATCCATTTGATACTCGAAGCATCCTAGCTCCATTCAAATTTTGTAACTCAAAAACCCTGAAATGTTGCAAAATATCATTGCCTAAAATTCCACAAATATGGATTGAATCATTATGGTAATCTGGTATATTTTTACTCAGAGGGAAATCCATAAGTTTAAGCTTGTCTAAAGTTGAAGAGATACCTTTTACAGTCAGATTTGAATTTAGATTTGGTACACAGAAAAAATTTACTTGAGCTTTATCCGAGCTGGGTAAGATAATGGAAGTATCAAAGGAATAACCTTGGATGGACTTATTAATGCCCAGGCTAATTATACGCCTTGCAATTGCTTTAGCTTTTACACCATACTTTTGAAGTTGGCTATAATCTATTATTGATAACTGAGCCCCACTATCAAGAAGAAAAGGCATTCTCTGAAAACCTGTAGGAGTTTGAAAAAACAAGGATAACACTGGATTTGCAATATACGCCTTTGATCCAACGGTTATTCATTTGTCACCTTCTTCCCCCTTCACAGTTTTTGCAGAAGAAGGGGACAGAAGCATGGAAGGACACATTGGGGTTACATGAGTTGAGGTATGGCAACTTTTACATGAAAAAGGTAACCTACTATTAATACCTGAACAAGCACTCTCTCTATGATTTAGGCTAAGACATCTGCTACACATCCCAAGTTCAACAGCTCTTTTGGACCTGCTTTTAAAATTGGAATACTTTTTACAATGTATTGACGAATGAGTAGTCAACTGACAAAATTTACACCCAAGTGGTTTATTCTTAACATGAGTGTCAAAATGCACATAAGTTTTATTATCCTTTTTGGTGAACTCAACAGGTCAGTTAAAAACAGACCTATCACTTTTGACCACATTACCATCCCTTTTGGTTTCAAAAGATTTTACACATTCTCTAGGTTTAATCAGTTTATAAATACATGAAGCATGTGAAAAAATAAGAGCAGCTGAGGGAAAGTTATTTTGTACCTTCCTACATAATTCTTTAAGGAAAGGTGAAAACAGTTTAGCTCTGACAATATTACTTAAGAGAACTGACCCTGAAGAACCTTCCTCAGTAAATATTAGACCAAATTTTTCTAGTTCAAGAGTTTTTGCTTTAAGATACGAAATAAAGTTCATGTTCATTTTAAGATTAGTACAAGGACTCCAAGTAATAATTTAGGTTATGGTTTCATTAATCAGTAAATCCTGGTCAAAGAATTCTTCCTCTAAAATGGTCCAAGCAGCTTCAAAGTTTTCATCTGCTATGGGAAGATTCTCAATTAATGACAAAGCCCTATCTTTAATATATGCCTTGAGGTTAACTAACTTGACTGAGTTCTTCAAACCTTCAACACTATTAATGGCATTGAAAAAAGAAGCCTTAAATCTAAAAAACTCAAATAGGTCTTGCTCATTTTTTCCAAAGGAGGTAATTTTGAGTTCATGCAACTGAACTTTAAAACCTGGTATAGACTGAGAAGTGGAGATGGGGTTATTATGACTGCTACTACTGGTATTGCTGCTAGGAGAATTTGGTTCCATTAATTTAGATTCTAGAGTGCTGATACAGGATAGTATTCCATCATTGTAGTCAGTATCCAGCTCTGACAATTCTTCCAGCTCAACATCTATTGCCTCTTCCCCTAGCTCTTCTAATGAAGTAATGTACAAATAGTGGGCATGTTGGGCTTTCATAAGAGCCTTAAACTTTTCCTGAATGAGGGCTATTATATTTTTGAGGTATTGAGGAGTGAGGCTTTCTTCAGGTTTTTTGAGGACATTCCTAGTTATTTTAGTTAGGGAAATTTTTATGAACCTCAACTCCTCCTTGGTTGGTACTTTTACAGACATATTAAATATAATAGCGCACAAAAATACAAATATTATACACACAAAATAATACACAAAAATTGGACAAGGAAAAGGATCTGCCAAGAAAACAAAATGGAAACTTTGCTGATGGGGAATGTTTGGTTATGGTGCAGCAATCTTAATCCTAACAAGGAAATAGGATGCTGCAATAAGTTGAATTCTTTGACTTAATTTGATTAATTGAAGTTAACTGCTATATAAAGAAAGAATAACAACGACACCCACCTCAGAAAAAGAATGTAATAGGCCGCTTGGAAAAACTACGTTTTTAAATTCAACTCATAATTTTCTCTAGTAAAACAAGAATTATTAATTTTATCATCTTAAAGTGCCAGGTAAGGCTATAGATATTTAGGTTATTTGCCTAACACCTATCCTAATAATAAGAAAAAATATCGTTTTAATCATAGAATATTAGATACTGATGACATCTTTAAAAATATTTAACAAGTTTCATCAACTCTTGCTTTGATTCTTTCTTGGACGTAAGTCGCCAACATGCTTCTTAGCCTCTAAAACAGCCCTGATGCTTCTTATGTGCATACATCCAAACTGATGCATCTCTGACTTGTTCTACACACCTTGTACAAGCCTGTCAAGAAACTTCTTTACGCGCCGTGCTCAGGTTACACGTCAAAAGAACTTCATATATCCCATAGGGACAGCTGTCTGCTCCATCCTAAACTAGAGTCGAAGGAAGGTTCTTCCTAGGACCTATTGAAATATTTCCATGTGTGTAATCATCTTGACCCCTCATATCAACAATATTTTAGGACAGCAGCTCTTTTCTCGTCACTGTCTTCTAACAAGCAGAGTCGATGGAAAATCATTTCGCTAAATGAGTACCATGCTGAGCGCTTGATGGTTGCGTAAACAACATCCACTTCAATAATAATTTGCAGCTTAAGTAGCCACAGCTGAAACAAGATACGGGGGAGTCTTCAATCAAAGAATGTTTTACTTTAAAGTCGAACCAACATGGGTAGTACGCACCAACAATATATTCCACTATGTTTGAATTGGCTGAGGGTTCTGCCTTTATAGCCATATTTTGCAACCCATTATACTCTGTGTGTTTCAATACTCATACGCTTGTTCAGTAGAAAGAACCATTACGACATTGTCATTTATTGAAGTATGATGATCTCCAATTGACAGGCTAGTGAATATAGGAAGATTTTAATTTTTGTTGCAGTGTCTAGCATCTTGCTAATATTATTTGTCCACTTTAGGTTAGCGAGGTTCTTCCCATCCAGTCTTCTGATCCAATGTCCAAGGGGAAACTCTTTAGTGTGAAAGGTAAACCAACCAGATCGGTTTATGGCCAAGCTTAACTTCTACCTACCATTTGTAGAATCACCTCTAATGGCCTTTTGTCTTTTATCACCGGCCTTCTTCCTCATGAAATCTATAAGAGTATCAGCAATAACTTAAACAAGTTTGTTACTCCTTGAGCCCTTCTCAGGAGTGAAGTGGTAAAGAAAACTTCTACCTGCTTATTGCCCACAGAAACATGCTCTTTTTGATGATGCTTGAAAATAGAAAATCTGAATTTTCTCCTCTCAGCATAACGATATTTATATCTTAACGACCGTAATAGAGGATACAGTCAATTTCACTCTTCTTATAATTTAATCATAATACTGATCAAGAGATTTCCTAACTTTTTTTTCTTAGGCTTTTTATAATTTATTGTCTTAAAATATAAGTCTCTTATTCTCTTCAGTGATCAAGCAAGCATCCATTAAGGCAGCGGTAGTGATATCATCTGTGGCCACAGGCCTAAACCATATATGGTGCTATGTATAGCAACATTATATATTTCTAATGTGTTGTACAGTGGTTTTTTAATGGAAATGGAAGATGTGGTTGGTATTTTTAATATTACTTCATAAATTTCCTCATTTCTATAATGAGAATCAATGTATAAAGTGATATCATAATATTTTTCTAAGCCCTCTTGAATTAATTGTGATAAACTATGTCTTTTCTCCTCTTAGATCAGTGATTCACAACCTTTTTGGACTAACGACTTCTGGAAACTAAATGGGTTAATATTGCCCCCTCTGCCAACAGAATTTCATCGTTCGTAAGTTATAAGACATTATTTTAAAAAATACAAATTAGAAGAAACTCATTGAAAACTTACCTCAATATGTTTTAATGAAATGGTAGACTTTAGGGCTTTTGGGCTAACGCTTGCACCGTAGGTCCCATCCTACTCAGAAGTATCCTTAAATCTCCTCTTCTTGTAATTTGAAGGGAGTTTCTTTGTTTTGTGAGAAGTTAAATAACTGCACTAAACCTGCGTTCAGCCATATATGAAGGAAAAAGGCTATTTAATATTGTTTTCTTGCTTCCCACAGTTTTGGATACTTTTCAGGAATTTCTTTATGTAACCAAAATTCCTGGTGTGATGGCTTAAATAGAGGCTTCAATTTGAAGTGATGTTGTAAACCAATTAACTCTTCTTGCCTTGGATGATTAGTTTCATTTGTATAAGTATCTGTAACTGGGTTTATCATCTAGTCAGGTATTTTCATATCTATGAGATCTTGATATCTACAGCTCATGTCCTCGTGTAACGTTTTCAAATGTTCTCAATAAGTCAAGAGGTCACCATGCAATATGGAATTATTACTCTCATTATATTCCAGTTCACTTCTATTAGGATACAAAGACAGATTTTTACTACAAATATTATTTTTCCAGAAGGATAGTTTTTCCAAGAATGCGCAAATTTTAGATTTTGCTTTGATAAGAGTTACATCACAGCCTGAAAATTGCAAATTCAGATCTTTGAATATGCTGAAGATATCTATTAAATAGGCAATGTCCTTCTTCAAGCCAAAATTTCATCACTCAAATGACCACATTTATTCTCTCGGAAAAATTGAATTATGCTTTTGAAAAATGAATAAAATCGCTTTAAATAGTTTTCTTTCGATAACCAACTCACTTCCTTATGTGAAAGGAGGCGATCAAATTCTCCATTATTCTTATTTCAGAGCTGTCTAAATATTCAGCAATTAAGGGAATGACATTTGATTTTATTTACTAATGTAATAAAAACTTTAAGACTTATATGGGGCTGATCACTCCCGTCCCTGGCAACCAGAAGTTGTCGAAGAATTACGCAATATATTGTGAAAAAACCGGGCACAACTTTCTTAGAAAATGCAGGAAAACCTTTATATCGTTCTTTTAATGCTGGAGCTCCGTCAGTCGCGCTAGCAATAATATTGCTCATTGGAATATCCTTTTCCTTTGAAAAACCTTAACTGCAGTAAAAATAGATTCATATTTAGTGTCTGTTTCAGGTTTCTTTGCAAAGAGCAGCTCTTGCTCAATTTTCTTATTTTTAATAAAGCAAATAAATCCTAAAAGCAGTGCTTGATCGCCTGGTAGTGTAGACTCATCCAATTGTAAACTGAATTGCTTAACCATAAGTGTGTCACAGAGGATTTATTCACTGTCTTCAGCCATTTCGTCAACTCTTCTTGGAACAGTATGATTAATAAGTGGAATCGTTTTGGCAATTGTGCTTGGTGAAGGATGATATACTACTTTACGCAAGACCTCCTCTAGAGCTGGCAAAATGAGTTCTCTAATTATATGGGAGCTTCCCAGGCCTAACAATCACTTTGGAGATATTATATGAACCGAAACGGCCATAGTCCAATCTTTAGGATCCTTTTGTTATAGAGGAGCCAATAGTTTTTCTGTTGTTAAATTTGTCTTAAAAAGTTTGAAAATATGATAAATTCACTTTTTCTTTATCAGGATGAATCTTCTTTAAGTGATTAGAAAGTCATGATGGTTTCATGGCCCCGTTAGAGAACACTTTCTTATAGAGAAGGCACATTGACAGTTGCTTGTTTTTAGGCGAACTAATAAATCCAAATTTCAAATATTCAACACTATACTGTCTGCACTTTTGTTTTGAGGAGTTTTCAGACATCATTATGGATAGTTAAACAAGGTTACTATAGTTCAAATAGATCAGTAAATGCCAAATACAGAATTCCACGCCCAATAATTATTCCAGGAAACACGCCTAACTCACAAATGAAATAATCGGGCACAGCAAACATAAAACTTAAAAAAGGGAAAATAGCAAAAATATGTGGTAGTAAGATGATGTTTAAGTTTAAATATAGTTATTAAAGTTATACCAAAACTCACAATTCCTATTAATTGCTTTTGTCAAAATATAGGTATATGTTACCAAAATGATTACAAAATCAAAGGTTATGTGAAAGCTATCGCAAAAAAGCGCTAAATTATTTATATCACGCAAAGGAACAACACTTACCTACAGAGAACCTAAGCAGAAACTACCTGCAATCTTAAACCGACGTGGACCCAAGATAGTGCGACTGTTACGTGCATATTTTAAACAAGTACAAAATGTATTAAGTTTAAATCAACAATAAAGAGTGAAGTCTTTGTGTACTCATTTTGTACAAGTACAGATCTAACCTCAAGCATGTTTGGCATTATTAATGAAGTTATAACAAACTACGAGTATAAGTCAGCTATGAGAGTTTTTTTAAAACGTCATCGAACAATATATTCAGTAACAGCTTGCATCAAATACGTCACCGAAAACTAAATGCCGCGTGAAGAAGTATCACCAACTAGTTGTCCAATACTGTTAGTACAATATGTTTACAATATTAAGCTATGCGTATAATGCATAGAATTTTAAATCTGTATAACAGTAAAATTTATAATTGCACTTACATAAGTATCGACATAATTTTTTCATTGCAACATAGATAAAAGGTAATCAATATTCACGAATTATGACTACAAGACTGAAAGTTTTTTAACCCTGCGGTGTAACACCAACTGCGCAAAAAAACAAGCACACTAACACACATCACTGGCAACCAGTAGAAGCTTCTGTAGAATTCTATAAAATTTCTCCAATTCTGCAGATTTTTCTTTGCATAAAACTTCGGTATTTCTATAGATTTTTACAGGTCCAACAAGTAGGTATGCTATAATAATTGAGTAATATTTAAACTTGATATTGTTAACATTAAATAAATGCTGAACGGCCCTTTAAAACTAGATGAACAGCCAAGTACACAACCCCTAGAAAGACTGAGCGGTCATTTTGACCTCTGGTATAATTTTTCCTAATTTTCTTCATTTTTTCACACATTTTTTGGTGATTTCATTTTACAAGAATTATGTTTTCTTATTAGTTCCAGTTTATCTTCCTTCTGTTGCAAATATTCCATTATATTATTGTATAGAATAGGTATCACTAAATGATGAAGAAAAATATATTATCAATATATTTCTATTTACTTACATATATGTTTGAAACAGAGAAAAATAACATAATAACAATCCCACTTATGTTTATCATATAAAAATAATTGATGCAACTATATAATATAAATATATTTAGCGAAAAGTATTATATAATACTAGCTCGTTAGAGATATTAATTATTATCAATATCATGAATAATTTCTAAAAAATATTCGCATTTGTATTATTCCAGTACATTTACCACACACATATTTCTGGCACTTGTAGCATATTTCATTAGTTTTATTATTCTGGTATTTGCTAATTTGACAAGTTTTACGCTTATTGGTTCTTCTATTGGTTCTTCAAAACGTTCTTCATCTCTCCATTCGTCTTCGAGGTTTTTATCCACACTTCTGTTAAAAGCTCATAGCTCTCCTATGAGTTTTAGAATGTAATCTCGTCGTGTTATTTTATCTCCAACCACTTTACGGTATATTATAACTGAATTGATCACGGCAAGATCAAGTAAGTTATAAAAGACATGTAATGGCCAACGCCGAGAAGCCCCTCTAGTGGTGTACAGTCTGGCTATCTAATCCACATTGTCAACGCCAGATTTTGTTTTACTATAATACATGACAGACTCTGGTAACTTCTTTGTACCACTGTCAATATGCACTGTCTTGTGCACAGTACTTAGAATCAGTACACTCTTTGAAGGTTTTCCTTGGTACACGGTGAGTGTCATGTCACAATTCTTCAAAATAATGGACGAGTCTAGCGGTTGTTTTGTATTTTTGATGTTTGTTGGTATTTCACGCCGAATTCGATTCGTCGTTCCAACGATACTCTTTTTCCTCTTCTGGAATGTCATAAAGTTTAAGTTCAGCGAAGTAAAAAAGTTATCACATGTGATATTTCGACCTTAATTTAGAAAAGGAATTACCAATTTCTTCACTACTATTCCGATAAGCTTTGGTTTTGGGGACAATGAATATTTTTACCCAGATAAGGTAATCTATTCAGCAAGTAATGGGACGTTGAGTCTACAGCACGCCAGAATTTGATTCCTAAATTTATCCGTTTTTTTGCCATATATTGGGTGAAGGGGCTTCTGGACTTAGTGGAGAAAAGCTGTTCATCAACAGTTATATATGTAACAGGTCTGTAACATGATTGGCAATTTTTAATAAATCTGTTCCATATGGTAGTAAAAAGAACAAATTCGTTGACTTCTAGTGAATCTCAAATCAAAACGTAAAAATCGAAGAAGGTGCTTGAATCCATCTCTTGACATACTTATGGAAAAGAAACCAGGCCCCCAAACCTTTGACCATAGGTAAGCAAGTGGATGTTCTTTAGCAATAAGTTTCCTGGCGTAGACTATTGCCAGCATATGATATATTTTTTCCTTAGTTAAGAAAAATGATTTATCATTTAATTTGCTGCGGGCTTCTGCTTCTCTACATCTTATTATCTCTTAAATTATAAAATCATCAAAAAATGAAGAAAATGCGCTCATCATGCTCCCCAACACAATATGTTTCTTGGCATATGCAGAAAGACCGAAAAATTCAGTAAGAATATTGTATGCACTGTATCTTCCACTGGGTCCCATCTAAAGCCTTTAAATTTTGTCATGTGCAGATCTAGGAGCTTCATCTGATGTACTTCCTTCCATTACCTCTTCATTGGCAATGCTATTACTCTCAAGAGTTCCCTCATTATCTGTAGATAAAGACGTAATGATTCATAAATCATTTATAGTAATTCATATATAATAAAGGTACATAAAAAATCTCCCCACATATTTATTTTTATCAAAATAAATTATACTCATCGCAACATATGATAATAATGATATAAATAATATAAATACAATTATATAATGTAATAATAATGATAATAATAAAAACAACAATAATAATAAAAATAATATAAATAATAATATAAATAGCTACATATTATTTTAAATGGTATATCGAATGACATTCCAACAGTATCATAAAATAATCACATGAGACTTAGGTTGCTCTATAGTTGATGCAATGTTTTCATTTTCTTCGTCTGAACTTGATGAAAAATTGTGTTCAGGAATGTATTCTTCTTCATCACTATCAAAAGGATTTTTTTCCGATTCATCGTAAGGTGTGGCAACAAGAAATTGTCGCAGTCGTTCCTCTGTCAGACGAGTCTCCCTTCTATTGAACGACATTTTCACCCAATGAGAGTCCATTGTGTACTGCACAATCGTGTAATTGCAGCGAGTTTATATAGAAAACACAAACCTTGTCAGTACATGTTGGAACAAGCGTGCACTGAGTTATGAACTGTTTCACACTCGCTGTAATGAAATAAACAGGTTAAATCAGGATTATATTATGCAATGGTCAATCTGACCTCTCAGCCTTTCTAGGTAGTATACTCTATTGCTTGTTACCTGACTCTTGTAATAATTTTATACTTTTACAATGCCATTTTGAATATAAAAAAGTCAAGAAATTTGAGCGGATTGCGATAAAAAATGCGGCTGATATTTAATAAATAAACTTGAAAGGGGGTCAGAATGACCGCTCCGTTATTCTAGTGTTAAGTGCTAACATCTTACAGCAATTCCTTGTACCTCAACAACGCCTAATTCCACGTTGGGAATTACTCTCTTAGATGAGCAAAACTTTCCTTTATAGAAGAAGCTATGGTGATGTCAGAAGTAGCACGCAAGCCAGCACTATATCTGATGCCAGACATAGGAATATTCCCTTATGGCATGGAACAGTGTCCTGCTTTCTTGTCTGCTTATATTCGGCAACTCTTTTTTTATTTCTAGCCGCTTCTCCATTGTGACTTGAATATTTTGCTAAGATTGATCTGGCAGACCAAACCCATGCGCTCAAATAGATCCAAACTTTTAACTCTTACCTTAATTAAAACCAAGCTCCTTCACAGGCATCTTTGTCTCAAAAGGGCATATACAATTAATGCCTTTCGGTTTTACAAGCAGGGCAGACAAATACAAGGCAAACAACAATTTTACACTTGAAACTGAGGGTGTCAAAACGCTTGTCATATTTTGAAATGCAAGACTCTTTGAAATGTTGCTGTCCTGTCCTAAAAGTTATGTTTTTTGGTCTGCTTTCAATTCTCTTGGTTCTTGTTTATGATTGTGACTCGTTAATTTATAACGGAAACTACCAAAGAAATGTTCGCTCATCCACACTTCTCAAGCGGATTAGGGTAAATATCGTTTGCAAGACTATCTCTAGGGTGTTTTATAGCATCCTCTCTACTTTATTTTCATTCTGAGCACTAGTCAATATTTCAGAACGTCAGGCAGAGTTGGAAGCTCAGAAGGCAACAACTTTCTACCCTTTTCAATTAAGTTTCTCATATATGTGTGGGTCCAAATCTTGACATAATTTTTAAATCCATTATGTATCAATTCCCACTGGTCAGGATGGTAGCACTGACGGCTAAGTAATCTTCAGCACACTGATTAATAAGATTTTACTTGTGAAATAAGCGAAAAATAGCAGTGCAAAAGATATACTTATTAATATAATAATTTTTTAGCATACCTCATTTTTCGAATTTGAAATTCTGAAATTTTTACAGCTCTTAATAGTACACTCTTCAAAAAGAAAGAATTGCGATTTAAAATCATATATGTATATTATATCGGTTAAACTGAATGCCATTTGAAAACACGAAACGACAAATCCCGCTAAATAAGAACAAATGAGGACAAATTTATTTTAGTTTGGGAGAAACGTTGAGCCTTCAAAGGTCATGTACGATAAAAGGTTAGTTAAAGAGCACCATAAATATTTAATTTCAATCACGAAAACCTGCGATATATTTTTTTAGTCATTTCATCTTTAAATTTATGGAGAATAATTTTGCCTTCTCAAATAGACATATTCTAAATAGTCTTCCCGAATCTACGGGAAAGCTTTGCTAGATTTTGCTTGCTATTATCAAGCGTTGGTGTTACCAAGGTAACTATAAATTTGTTTTGGGAGGTTGAATTGTTTCTATGGAAATAGACTAGTTCTATCTGTTGTTGACTGTAAAAGGTTTATCTCATAGTGGAGTATTTATTATGGAAATGAATTTTTATATATATTTTTATTGTATTTTTTCTTAGAAGAGGTGTCTGCCAAGTCGAAAGAGGAAGGAATAATTCGAGCCACTTTATGTCGTCCTTGACTCATCTATTACTTGTACTCTATTGCTAAAATCAATCATATGTTGAGACCCATGTGTGACAAACGCGAGGACAATAGCAATCCTACTCAAAATTCGCAAATTCAAATTCGTATGTAAATTTATTTTCATTCTATGATAAATCAGTTAAGAAATCAATCGTATTATTACAAATCTTAAGAGCCCATCATATTTGCATCCTAAGCCTACTTCAGGATGACCTAGGACAATATTGATTGTTGTTAGTCAGTTGTTGTTCTGGAAGATGGTGTTACTTGAGTATTCATAGTATTTCTATTTCCGTTTATCTATTCTGTGTGATCCACTTTGATAGGAAATATGTCAGATTTTCGTTTTAGAAGTCTATTTTAGCCATTTTATAAGTATATATTTTTAATGCCTTTGTTTACTTCTCCTCTCTCAAATTGTGGGTTGGTATTTGGTTCTTTAATGTCTTTCCGCATCTTTTTAGTTTTAGGCCTTCCAAACATTTGTGTTTCTTCTTAATTTAAGTTTCCTTGTATTTTTCGGCAGTCACTATTATTTGTTTAACCAAGCAATTTTCTTTGCGATTTTTCTATATTCAATTTTCATGTGTATGAAGATGGCGTAGGATTTCTCGATTTTATAAGCCTAGCTTTTTAATTATTCACTCTGATTTTATTTCGACCAGCATGTAATCAATTTTATCGGATATTTCATATTTTGGGCTTCTTCAAATTAATCTTTGTTGTTGCTTATTTTTTAACATAGTGTGGGCAATTTTGATGCCTTGGGACAAGAAGTCAACTAGATCTTGTCTCCTTCCATTTCGTTTCCCCATTGAAAAGTTCTCCATACATGCCTCATTATTACCTACCAAGCTTTTGTAATAATGTCTCCCAAGCCGATGTTATTATGGGTTTTATTTTCATTTATGCTTGTTCTGATGTCATAATAGAATCTATTTTATTCTTCTTATGTACTAATCGATGTCGCTGCATACACAATTTTGTAGTGATAGCCTCCTCAACTACTTATATCCCATTTAGAATTATGGACTTCAGTGAGAACTTCATTGAGAATTACCTCCTCAGATAGTGTATCATAGTGTAGTTTTTAATTTGGAGTTCTTTATTAAAGATGTTAATGCCGTCTTTTTAAGAAATTGCAGGGAGTCTCATTTTGCCTCAAGGCAACTCTCTCTATTTAAGCATTCCTTTATACCCATAGTTTAAATCCGCTGATCCAGCAAGAACGGGGGAATTTTCTTAAGTATTTGGTATATGGGAAGAGGTTTAGGGCCGAATGTTATCATTCTGGGCATTGCACATTGGGAGGTAGCAGCCGTCAGCAGAACTAGTCTTAGGACAAAAATATCATGCATTTAATACTGGTTGCTGACATTTAATTTTAGCCTTTTCTAGCGCATTCAAGAAAAAACTTTAGATTAGAGCAGAGTGCGGAAAAAAGTGATTAGTTGAATTAAATCTCCAAGACTATGTCGGGATTTAGTTTTAATTATAAGGACAAGCGTGGACAAGAAGAGATCAATAAATAAATCTATGATTAATAATAATAAACAAAAGTTGAGCGTCTTCTTATATAGTGAGAATATATGGGGGTATATATCAATTTAGGTGTCTTATTTAGTTAAAAAGGTTTGATTCACATTTTCGTACTTATTGGGTGTTTTAGTTATTCTAGGTTTGTGTATGTCACATTCAGATGAACTCTTAAGGAGCTGGTCTCATTTCGATACCAGTAAAACGGGTGTTTCCGTGTGAAAAATCGGCTTTGGTGTTTGCTCCCTTTCTTTTCTCTCTCTCTCTCTCTCTCTTTCTCTCTCTCTCGGTGGTGGTCATAGTGTTGTACTTGTGGTGGTGGGGGTGGTGTAGCAATAATAGTGGTAGTTGTATAGTAGTAGTGGTGATGGTGGTGGTATAGTCATATAGTTGTGTAGTAGTGATGGTGGTGGTAGTGGTGTAGTAGTAATGATAATAGTGTTAGTGCTGGTGTACTAGTAACAAGGAGTAACAAGGAAACTAAGTACCCTAGGAGACCTTACGGTCCATTCAAAGAGGGTACCTTTAGGCTAGCAATCGAGCGGGCACATGGCTGCTCAATTGTTTTGCGTCCCTAAACGGCCACTTTTCAAGACTTTGTCTAGTCTTGACTTGAACTGGTCAACAGATTCACTGTTGACAACTTCCACTGGAAGTGCGTTCCACATACCGCAGATACTGTAAGTGAAAAAATTTCCACACAGATTGCGGTTGTAACGCTTCAGTTCAAGTTTGAAGCCGTGATTGCGCGTTCTGTTCTCACTCAGTGTGAAAATATCCCGGTAGTCAACATTGTCGAACCCTCGAAGTATTTTGAAAACTTCGATGAGCTGACCACGCTGTCTACGGGTTTCCAGCGAGAACAGATCTAATTTCCTTAGTCTATCCTCATAACTTTTATGTCGGATAGAGGGAATCAGCTTGGTTGCCCTGGCTTGTACGCGTTCCAATCTCGCGATGTCCTTTCGCAATGAAGGACTCCAAAATTGTAGGGCATACTCTAGGTGCGGTCGGACAAGTGAGTTGTACAGGCACAGTACAATCTCCTGGTTCCGATAACCAAACTGGCACTTAATATAGCCTAGCATCCTTTGGGCCTTTTTCTCCGCCTCAATGCACTGTTTCGAGAACTTGAGGTCACTAGTGATTGTTACACCCAAGTCCTTCTCAGTGTCACTCGATTCAATAGCAGTGCCCTTAAGGATATACTGAGATTAGGGGTTTCTGTGGCCAATATGCATCACTTTGCATTTGCCCACGTTAAAAGGCATTTGCCACGTGTCCGACCACTCCCCAATCTTCCCAAGATCTTCCTGCAGGCGGGCAGTATTTCCATCCTTTGCAACGTTCATACCAAGCTTGGTATCGTCGGCAAATTTGGAAATCTTGGCAACCATGTCACCGTCCATGTCGTTGACGTAGATGATGAATAGTAGTGGTCCCAGGACAGAACCTTGAGGCACCCCGCTAGTAACGGGCACCCACTCAGAAGACTGTCCATTTACCACCACCCGTTGCCGTCTGCCACTTAGCCAGTTCTCGATCCAGCCGGCTACCTTTCCGTCTATGCCAAGCGCTCGCACTTTCCGGAGAAGGCGGCGGTGTGGTACCTTATCAAAGGCTTTCTGAAAGTCTAGGTAGACCACATCCACCGCCTTGTCCCGATCGTGCTCACTGAAAACGAAGTGGAAGAATTCTACAAAGTTCGTCAGGCATGACCGTTGCCTTCGGAAGCCGTGCTGGGAACTCCTCAGTAGCAGGTTTGACTCTAAATACGACGTCACTTTGTCCACCATGATGCATTCCATGAGTTTACCGACTATCGAAGTCAGACTGATAGGTCGGTAGTTCGACGGTTGGTTACGGTCTCCTTTCTTGAAGATAGGAGTCACCTCCGCCTCACGCCAGTCTCTAGGAACGCATGCGGTCCGGATTGACATGTTAAAGATAGCGCACAGATGTCGTGATACTTCATCGCACACTTCCTTTAACACTTTAGGTAGAAACCCGTCCGGTCCAAGGGACTTATTCGTCTTTAGGTCAGCGATCTTTTTCTTTATTTCTCCTTCGGTGAAGTCCATTGCCTCCAGCTTTTCCCCTGAGTAGGAATCCGTCGGCTGGGGAATCGGACCACACTCTTCAGTAAACACTGAAGAGAAGTAGTCGTTGAGGAGGTTGGCATTTTCTGCATCTGAATGCTTTAATGTCCCCTCCTCGTTCCTCAAAGGGCCAATCGTTCGACGGATTGGTTTACGGCTGTTCACATATCCAAAAAACTCCTTGGGATTCTCTTTACAGAGTCTCGCCACTCGGAGTTCCTCAGACCGCTTAGCCGCCCTTATGCTGGACTTCACTCTCCTGGCTAGCCTCCGGTATTCGTCAAAGTCACCCGAGATCTTCGATTGCCGGTACACATTTCTCTTCTCCCTAAGCAGTTGGTGGATTTCTCGATTAAACCACTTTGGTTGAACAGAAGACCGACGGGGGCATTTCAGAGGGATAAAACGCGATTGAAGACTCATGAATGTGGTTTTGAAACTGTTCCAAGAGTCTTCAACAGCATCGCACTCCTCTAGCCTCGCGTCAGTCAGTCCCGCGCGTAGACCTGCAAAGTCTTCTCTTCTTAAATCCAGTTTCCTTGATTTACTAGTAGTAGTGGTGGTGGTGGTAGTGGTGTAGTAGTAATGATAGTAGTATTAGTGCTGGTGTACTAGTAGTATTGGTTGTGATAGTAATTGTTTTGATGTAGTAGTAGTGGCGGTAGTTGGGTGCTGTAGTGGTGGTAGTGTAGTGGTGTTGGTGAGGTGGTGATGGTAGTGGTGTAGTAGTAAGAGTAGGAGTGGTGGTGGAAGGGGTGAAGTAGTAATAGTGTTGCTGTACCAATAGTGGTGGTGATTCAGCAGCAGTGATGGTAGTGGTGTTGTAGTCTTATTAATGTTGGTGTCGTAGAATTGGGGGTGGGGGTGGTGTAGTAGTAATTTATTTTGGGGGGGTGATGGTGGCGTCGTAGGTATAGTAGTAGTGGTGGCGGCGTAGTAGTATTGCTAGTGGTGGTGAAGGCAGTGTATTAGTGGTGGTTGTCGGAGGGGGGTTATAGTAGTATTGGTGGTGAGGTAGTCTCAAACTTTAAATTAGAATCCATATAACGTGGTGAGGTGCGTGGTAAGGGAACCCATAGCAAAGTTATGCATAGATTAATAGTAGGAGAATGAAGATGAAAAAAGGGAGGCAAAGGTTAGAGAAGACTCATATTGCTCTCTTAGTAGTTGTAGGCGAAAATGAATAATTCCTATTTCCACGTAATTTGTACCCTAAGGATTAATGCGAGATCCGAGTCACCATACTTCAATTACCTTTGTTCCTACGCTTTGTCCCACACTATGTAAGATTATTTAATTTTCTCTGGCTATTAGTGATATGTATAGTTTTTGTTATGAGCTACAAATGTGTAATGTCATTTATGCCTTATTACTCTCTTTAGGTCGTTAGCTGTTTTGGTGTGCTTTATTACATTAATTTTAGTTTACTTCTTTCTTTGTTCGTGTTTTGTTTCCTTATCGCGTGTCATTTACGGTTTTTCTTCCGATAGTCGTTTTCGTGATTTTGTTGTCTTTTGTGGTTTCGTTTGGCATCATTGTTTTTTCGTAATTTATGAAGTTGTTTCTTTTATTTCAGCTTTATACAGTATTTTGTCTTTTTCAGCTTTGTTGCCTTTTCCGCCTTTTTGGGGTTAGGTTATTCGATTATTTTCTTTGTTTATCTTTACTTTGTTTTGTTCTCTTCTTCTGATTTTTTTCTTTGTTATTCCTGAGTTATTTCTTCATATGTATATGGTTTTCTCTTCTCTCCTCAGCTGATGTTTTGAGCATTGAAATTGAAGTTGAGTGAGTTGTGCCTTTGGAATATAGATCTGTTCCGTGAATAATTGAGGCAAGTTGTTATTTTTGCCCAGATATCTTCTGCCCTTTTTCCGTGTTGTTAGTTAATCAGACGAGTTTACATTGCACACTTTGTATTTCCCTTAGTCTTGTCTTTGGCATCTTATGCAATGATATTGGAGGGTATGTTAGTGTTGACTTCCTAAGTACCATATCTCTTTTTCTCTTCTTTTCGCAGAGATTTCTTGGATCAAATAATAAGTTGTAATATTGGATTTTTTTTCTGATACTTTCTTTTCCGTAACTTTTGTATCCTTTTGATGTTATTTCTAGATCCCAAACTTCACATTCAGGTTTATACTGGTACTTTTCTCGTTTATGTACGATATTGGCTACATTTTTCTTAGCTATTGAAATTACAATAAATTTTATGATGGCAGTTCGTAATTTCCAATTCTTCCGTATCTATTTATATCGTCTATTTCTAGTCTCTTTATTAATTGGGATATTAAAACTTATTAGTAAAATAATGACTTTGTAGGATTGTTGACTTTTATCGACAGTGTATTTCAGGTAAATAGATATATAGTTAGGAATGTTCCTAAGGAATAATGACCGCACAAATCGATGTGATTTGACCTTGGTGAGGCTTATTAAGAGTTTAGATTTCATCAGGGTAAAAACATATGCTATTTCATCTGAGAATGTTAGCTAAGATCAAAACACGGTACCCCATACTCACGCACTTCAGCGGCGGGAACTGCGTAAAACAGATTCTGAATTTGTTTAACTTTCTGATGAACCTCGTTTACAAATTGAAACGGTAGTTTGAGTTCGCTAACAATAAATTCGAAATTTCCACTGTTCTGCACAACAAACTTCCTGACGCTTTAATGGTTCTGGGCATAGTCAGCTACAAGGACCACGTTATGCTTCTTTACATTTGCTATTGGGCTACAAGGTCAATGCAGACGTTTATATTGAGGTAATCAAGGCTGCAGTAAAGCCTTGCATGGGCCAATAACCACGGTACGGCCTGACTTCTTCCAACTAGAATCTGCTCTCGCAGATAAAGCAAGATCGACCAGGCGTGGTTGTTCTCGCTCTATAGGTCCCCAGAGCTTTGACAGTCCAACTTTTCTGCTAATACCCACTAAATTATTTCGTGTAGGTTGTGGTTGGGAAGGATGCCAGAAGGCAACCATTGTGGACGTAATATCATCCATGGAAAAGGTGTAGTAGAATGACCCCGACATATACGTTACTTCTACCCGATATTAGTGGACGCTCAAGGTCAAAGAGTGACTTTGACTCAACTCTGGTCACGACAGAGATAGGGGAGGATAGAACTGGGCGGGGTTGTGGTACAACTTCCCTGGGAGATTGCGAAGGATTTAAATACAAAACCATTGAATGCTGTTGGCCGATATTAAACTAATGAAGGCTACCCACTATGAGGCTTATGAAAAAGTAGGTACAAAATATACTTTAGTATTTACACAGTTATACACAAAAAATAGATTAAATATAATAATGGCAATGGATACTCGATGTATACATTAACTGAACTAATAGAGCTACTCATTGCGAGCTCTACGGATGCTGGGTTGAGAGGCGATACGAGCCGCTGTACATACGCACACAGGGATGACTGGCAAGGTAGCCACACATGATTTTTCTGACCTATCTTCGGTTCGAGTCTTTACGAGATGATACGGGGATCGGATGGTTATTTGAGGGACTATAACTACGTGGATTTTAACCTCTACTAGTATCACTGACTGGAGAGAGTATTTGTGCCAAACGAAATGTACCGAAACCAAGGATGAGCCAATTGACTGGGGCTCCGATCCTTCATTATAATTCTAGCTTACGGGCAGGTAAAGAAATGGAGCGCGATTAAGGATGACGTGTTTCGTTGTAAAGGCAGACCTATACTGTAGATGCCCAATTGGGAAGAACAATATATAGGGACCAGCCGAAATCGTAACTGCCTCACATTAATAATCTATCAGACCATATAGGACCTAATAAAAATAATAATCTATTCTTTCGTTATTTATATAACATTATCCTAGTCATGAACTTAGAAATACTCAATAAATTTGCTCGTACATTTTTACGAGAATTTTGATCAAATGAGCGACACTAGTTTCGGAAGTACCTTCTTTAATCATTAGTTTTTAAATAATTTGACAAGATAATAATAGGTGAGATAAGATTGGAATTGGAGGGGAGGAGGCGTGCTAAGGAAAAAAGCATATTAGTCGAACAGCTATATATGTATGCAGTTACCCGGAGGACCTGCGAATTTCTGGAATTTTGTGTAAAGTTATTTCTTTGAATCGGATTTGGTTTTATGGTCAAAGTATCCGCATTCTTCAACCTATCCTCCTCTTTTCTAACTCTAGCTTAGTGCTTTCCATAAGAGAGTTGAGAGAAAATTCCAAAGGGACTCCATTAAATTCTTTTGATTTTTAGATAATAAATTGAATTTTAGAAACATTGAGAGAAAAATAACATTTAACGAAACGTTCTATTTGGTAAGGGAAGGTTGCTTCATATGCAAATCATATCATAGAAAATATATAAAAAAAAATATAATAATAAAAAGTAGAGGATAAAAAATTGGGGGGAGGAAGGACAATATCTAAATTGAAGAATAGGGATAATCTGGTGCTGCTGTTCTGAGTTAAAATTTGAGAGTACTTTGTTTGATCATCATATTTTGGAGGAAGTGGCTGGGAGGGAAGGTTCCTTAGAACGATTGAAATTTGGAATTTCTAGGATAATTGGAGATGCTTTAATTTTTTAGGGGGGGATTCTGACTCTGCATTTGAAAGTTAGATTTAATCAATTAAAAGTGATGGTTTGATTTAGGCCGTAAGAGTGGATGGACACTGTAAGGATCTTAAATCTACTTGTAGAGCTGGTTTTATCTTATTCTGCTGTGCTCATCGTATGCTTGTCTATTTCATCCTTATTTTTATCTAAATTAGGGTTTTATTAATGCAAGGCACCATTTGCTACTGACGTAAGTGAATGCTAAATTTTACTTTTTAAATTATTTTTCTCCAATCGATAGGTTTTATCCTCAAATTTGCTCTTTACATTTAATTTCCTTCCTTTAGAACAATGCTAGAAAATTCAGTTTTAATAATATATATATATATTAGTAAATTCAGGGATTGACTCCAATGCGTCCTACTCAGCGAATCTGTCTGGAATTAGCCTGGTATGATGTTCCAGACGGAGCTGGGGCTCACCAGACAGCTTGATCATGTTTCGTTGCCAGGCCCTCCAACGTGGGATAGCGTCCAGCCGAAGGTAAGTTTTTATTCAAAGAGACCGAAAGCTCGTGTAGGAGCGGTTTAATCTCACTGATTAGAAAGTAAGTTAAGATTAGTGTGATAGGGTGGAGATGGCACTTCTGGAATACATGAATAAATCGAATTCGGTGGATTGGAGTATTAAGGCGATGCGGGAGGCCTACCGTACGAAGAACGATAGCCAGGATAAGGCGAAATGAAGAGAAGTATTCAGACACTTTGTCAACCATGATGGCAGCGGACGAGCAGATGAGGGAGCGAGAGCCATCTATGAAGCTGGCCGTACTCTGGTCCTGAGCAGTTGCACGTCTAATTAATTCTTACCCGAGAAATATAACCTGCTTTAGTCACACCTAATTGTGTATAAGGTGTTTAGCGACTCTTACGGGGTCATCATCCACGTAGGAGTACATGCGAAACAGATCTCTCAAACATCTGCAGAAGGAATGGAACGGTGGAAAATAGTGAAGCTACCGTCTTTTAAAGGTGACAATAATCATCACTGGAGGAGGCAGCAGACAGCAAAGGCAATAATAGGCACGTAAAAATCAAGCGAAAGCGGAAGATTGTCTCTGCAGAAAGGAACGCACCCCTAATCGTCAAAGGAGGGACACCACATTTCACGATTACTAGCCACCGCAATGGAGTGGATGCACCAGAGGACAGACAAAGACGGTGATTTAAAATTAGGCCTTAGAGGATCGACGAAGATACGGAAGCAATTACTGAAGGGTCAAATTTAAATGTGGGCTGGACCTACGAATGGTAGAGGCAGATTAAAGTGCAGCAGCCAGCGCCCCATATATTTTGGTGTAGATTTATGAGGAGCTTGAGAGTGGACTGGGGGTCGACAATGAGGTAAGAGACGTTAGGCTTTTAAGAAAACTTTTCGATGATAAGGCCAAGGATTCTTACAAACTGCTTTTTTGGTGTGGGTTTTCGAGACATAAACAGAGATGGGACGTCACCTTGGTAGTGGAGGGTGCGGATGAGGAAGCGGGGAGATTTGTGAGAGGATATAGTGAATTTCTTTAACGCGGCCTACTCGACAGTTGTAGTGAAGGCACTTTAGTTTACTTGGTCACCGTGGAGAGAAATCCACCACAGTAGTAGATCACCAGATCGTCAACCTAGAGTCAGATGCTAATGAAACGGGTAAAGGAGGAGATGACTGCCTTCATTATAAAGGATAATAAGAGCACATTCAGCATTGAGGCCTGGGGGACAAATTTCTCCTGCAGAAAGAGCCTTGAGTAGGAGGAACCTACTAGAAACTTGAAGGAATTCTCGCGCGAGAATTGTGAGAAAAGGTGGTGGGGGAGGAATCAGATTCCGCAAAGTCTTACATTGAATGTAGATTAGAGAGGATAGTGCTGTGGCAGGTAGTATGATAGGCTTTGAGTATGTAAAATATTAAGCCAGCGTGAAAATATGTCAAGGGAGTGCCTCTTGAATTCATTGGCTAAACCAGCGAGGCGGATAGAGAATATCGCAAAATTTGCGGAAGCCAGCCTAGCATTCTGGCAGAATAGAAGTGTATTCAGTGGAAAATGAGAGAAAGATGCCCTCTTTCTCTCCATGATCTTGCATGAACAACAAGTCATTTATATCTGACTGTAAGATGAGACGTTAGAGGGATTGGAGTCTAGTCTGAGAATAGACACTACAAACGCCTTGCTTGAAACAACGGGGAAACTGCCCTCAAACCATTTTCGATAATGAAGATCTAAAAGGGCCAATACGTTGAAATTTTGTTGAAAAAGGTACGGGATTCCATTCTGGCCAGAGTTAGTGGCTTGAATTAAGAATAGGGCGTGTGGCATTTCTCGAATCAAAAAGAAGTGATGGCAATCCTCGTCTTTTGTGTGTGGAAAACTTGCCGAGAATAATTTTCCTGGGTATTTCGAAAATTAAGTGAAGTAGAAAGGCATTCTCACAACAACCATTCTTTTTTCGAACAAAAGCGAATTACTAGCTCTACAGAAAGGTGGGTGCAATGGGAAAGGCTTACCGGCAACACAGCAAGCCCAGCGCCATACATAGGCCCTTCAGGAGGGATCGGCGAGCCGCTTTGAGTCAAGCAGCACTGCTCGCGCATGGTTGATTTGGTTCTTATGTTAAAGGAGACGAGTGTGGTAGTAACGGTAAGCTGTACGCTTCTTAACACAACCTGCGTCACTTCGCTTAAGGGACAACTAGGTGACAGCGTGAGGGTGGACTGTGGTGAACACTTGAGGATATAGGAATAAGTAGATCTGAATATTAGAAAGGTGATGAAGAGTAGTGGTCATCGACTGTGAGAAATACCTGTACAATATGAGGGCAAGTGATGTCGGTGTTAGAGACAGGCAAGTTCGCTTTACCAAATTGCCACCTCTGTCGCACCGCAGATGGGATAGGGTGGTGGAGAGATAGAGAAAATGAGAAATGGTCGTTACCGCAATTTTCCTGCGCCAGGACTCAAGAAATTTCCTTAGCGCAGGATCAGAGACAAGCGAGAGATCCATACAGGAGTCTTGGTAGTGAAAGCTGGATATAGTAGGTGAGCTACTAGAGTTCAAACAGAAGAATGGGAGCTTATCCATGAGGGATAGGAGAGATATTGCTAGCTAAGTCATTTAGGAGTCGCCCGAGGCGGAGTCCTTCCTGGTAAATCTCTTGTGATTAGAAAGGGTTGTCAGTCACCGCATAAAAATATGTTTGGGGGTGCTTAGGGTGAGATGGAACAAATATTGGTCAAGGATAGCTGCACCACCTCAGCCAGATCTTCTGACTGTTCTGGGTGATATTTTTGAACTTGAAGCTTCATGAAACTCTTCAACAAGTTCGGTTGTTTATCTGCGATACTGAAGTAAAGCCCGAATGATAGATATCTTCTCTAGGTGTTGTAAAACGTTTTATGCCACTTCTCTTTCTAGATAAAAAGCACCTAGTCTCTAAATATCGTTTTATAGTGGTTTAGACAACATATAATGCATAATTTATTTTTTTAACAATTTTTACTTCTGAAAACCTTTGGTTATGGCAAATTTGGATTTGTACTCTAAGTGGTTCTGTAAGATTTTAGTTTTAATTATAACAGGTGGCCCAAAAGTTACTTCACATTTTTAAAAATTAATAACACAAAAACTAATTAAGTTATAAAAGTGGGTAATATAGAAAATGAAAGAGGAGGTCTTGGATTTTTATTATTTAAATATAATATCTTTCAAATGTTCGCCATTATTGTAAAAACAAAGTCGGATCCTTTGCACCATATTTTCCATGACATTTTCAAAAACATTAGGAGTGATTTTGTCGATTTCTATAAAATGATGTTTTGTTTGAATTCTTGAAGATTATTAGGTTTATATACGTATACCTTTTCTTTAAGGTATGCCCAAAGAAAAAAGTCTGGAGGGGTAAAATTAGGTGATCGTCTTTGCCAAGAAACGTCACCTAAACGTGAAATTAACCGACCAGGAAAGGCTGCTATTAGTGTTGCCATGATTTCTCTCCCTGTGTGTTGTGTCGCCCAATCTTGTTGAAACGCAGCAGGTGCTTTAGATTGGGCGTCTAGATGAGAGAATCCTAGAGCTAGCCTCTAAACTAGAGGCCCAGTCAGCTCAAGCTTGAGACGAAAGTCCCATCGACTTGGGTGGTTCCGTCGATGTAAATCCAGCTCAAGGAGCTGAAAGTGCATTGGCTGTCCCACTTCAGCCATGCGGAGAAGCCAATAAGAAAAAGAAAAAGAATAAAAAGAAGAAAAACGACCTTAATAAAGCTCACCCCAGTGTAGAGGATTCGAGCGTTACTAGTGTGCAAGGGAAAGTGGAAATAGAAGAAGAGAAAAGAGAAACAGAAGAAACGACGAATGAAGATCGAAAATAAGGAAAGAAGAAGAAGAAAAAGAAGAAAAACAGGGAAATACAGAGACGAAAGAGAAAAGAGATAAATCTATAGCGAAAGAAAAGAGTGCAGTCAAATGTGCGAGTGTCAACTTTATAGGGGACTCTCAAGCACGGGCCCTGCAACCCATGCTAGCAGCACGCCTTCACACGAGTGTGAAGGTAACTTGCCTACCAGGAAGGGGAAACCAGTAGATCAGAGTAGAGACGGAGAAATTTCAGATTTCTTAGAACTCATTCGTTGCCATAGTAGTAAGTGGCAACGACCTCTACCTGAGAGGAGGAAGGATAGGCCCCACATAAAGGATTCTCAACACAGTCATGGGTACTGTGGACGACTGTAGGCTTAAAACCTGCAGACGTGTAGTGGTCGGGATGCTCCCGAGGAACGTCTTCCTTAATCGACGCTTCGGAGATTTGTGTACGGTGGAGGGGGTCTTTTAAGGAGATCATTACCGCACCTTCTATGGTAGAAATGATCTCTAACAAAGGGATGGAGTACATCTATCATTTAAAGGAAATGCCGTACTCTGCAACCTGATACAAAATGCCATGGAACGGACCCTAACTAGTGTCAGGCTTAGAGTGAAGGCGGACGTACGCGAGTACGTCGTTTGAATCCTGAAACGACCTTCTCGGAGGTCGCAAAGAAAAATGGCAGCACTTCAGCAAGCAAGCCGGGATACGGAAAAGAGTAGGGAGTACTACATTCGGGGACTCCCTGAAAATTCTTCTGTTCAATGCGAGGTCAATCAGGAAGAGGTTTCTGAAGCTCAATGGCCTCGTAAACAGAAGAACCTGAGATGATAGCCATAACGGAGTCGTGGATAAAAACCTCAAGCTGAGATTTTGAAGGTGAATTCACGATTCCCGGTTACCAGCTATTCCTGAAAGATAGGCCAGACAGAGAGGGTAGCGGTGTGATGCTGTATGTCAAAGATACTCTCAACTCGACGGATTGCAACATCGTATCCGACCATGAACTACTAGGTGTTGACCTAGAGATATGTCCCGCCAAATACAGGAACCTGGTGCTCTTCAAACCTCCTGCCCAACTACTTGAAAATGACAGAGATCTGTACCAGCTACTAAGAGAACTTGTCAAAAACAGAGTGTGTATCGTCATGGGGGATTTCAAGACATAAGTTGACTGGAAAACTAGAGAACCCTGTGGTGAGAACCCACTACTCCTGGAGTTCGCGAACAACAAGTTCCTGACTCAATGGGTGAGAGAGCCAACGAGCGGATACAATATCCTCGACTTGGTTTTCACCTCTGAGCATGACATCGTTAAGGATGTCTCTGTTTGCGAAGAGCTCAGTGGCAGTGACCACCGACTAATTAGATTTGTAGTCAAAGTCCCGAAGGCAGGGCCTGCAACTAGTAAATCGAGAAAACTCGATTTGACAAGAGCAGACTTTGCTGGTCTTCGTGCTGGACTGATTGATGCGAGGCTATAAGTGTGCGATGCTGTTGAAGACTCGTGGAATAGTTTCAAAACCACATTCATGAGTCTTCAATCGCTTTTCATTCCTCTGAATTGCCCCCGTCGGTCTTTTGTTCAACCAATGTGATTTAATCGAGAAATCGGCCAACTGCT
Source organism: Ceratothoa steindachneri (assembly GCA_963969495.1). Taxonomy (NCBI): domain Eukaryota; kingdom Metazoa; phylum Arthropoda; class Malacostraca; order Isopoda; family Cymothoidae; genus Ceratothoa; species Ceratothoa steindachneri. The sequence continues at coordinate 62,924,426 of OZ018335.1, read as the reverse complement.
TACGGAAAAGAGAACTGTGTACCGGCAATCGAAGATCAAGGGTGACTTTGAAGAATACCGAAGGCTAGCCAGGAGAGTGAAGTCCAACATAAGAGCGGCAAAGTGGTCTGAGGAACTCCAAGTGGCGAGACTCTGTAAAGAGAATCCCAAGGAGTTCTTTGGATATGTAAACAGCCGTAAACCAATTTATCGAACGATTGGCCCTTTGAGGAATGAGGAGGGAACATTAACGCATTCAGATGCAGAAAATGCTAACCTCTTGAACGACTACTTCTCTTCAGTGTTTACTGAAGAGTGTGGTGCCATCCACCAGCTGACGGATTCCTACTCGGGGGAAAAGATGGAGGATATGGACTTCACTAAAGGAGAAATAAAAAAGAAGATCACTGATCTAATGACGAATAAGTTCTCTGGCCCGGATGGGATCCTACCTTAAGTGTTAAAAGAAGTGCGCGATCAAGTGTCACGACACCTGAACGCAATCTTCAACATGTTAATTCTGACCGAATGCGTTCCTAGAGACTAGAGTGAGTCGGAGGTGACTTCCCTCCTCAAGAAAGGAGACCGTAGCCAACCGTCAAACTACCGACCTATCAGTCTGACTTTGATAGTCGGTGAACTCATAGAAAGCATCAGGGTGAACAAAATGACTTCGCATTTAGAGTCAAACCTGCTACTGAGGAGTTCCCAGCACGGCTTCCGAAGGCAACGGTCATGCCTGATGAACCTTGTGGAATTCTTCCACTTCGTCTTCAGTGAGCACGATCGGGAAAAGGCGGTGGATGTAGACTACTTAGACTTTCATAAAGCCTTTGATAAGGTCCCACACGGCCGCCTTCTCCGGAAAGTGCGAGCGCTGGGCATAGACGGAAAAGTAGCCGGCTGGATCGAGAACTGGCTAATTTGCAGACGGCAACGGGTGGTGGTGAATGGACAGGCTTCTGAGTGGGTGCCCGTTACTAGCGGTGTTCCTCAAGGTTCTGTCCTGGGACCACTACTATTCATCATCTACGTCAACGATTTGGACGGTGACTTCGTTGTAAAGATTTCCAAATTTGCCGACGATACCAAGCTTGGTATGAACGTTGCAAAGGATGGAAATACTGCAAGCCTGCAGGAAGAACTTCGGAAGATTGGGGAGTGGTCTGATACGTGGCAAATGCCTTTCAACGTAAACAAATGCAAAGCGATGCATATCGGCCTCCAAAATCCTCAATCACCTTATCTCCTTAAGGGCACTGCTCTTGAATTCACCGACACTGAGAAGGACTTGGGTGTAACTATCATGAGTGACCTCAAGTTCTCAAAACAATGTATTGAGGTGGAGTAGAAAGCCCAAAGGATGTTAGGGTATATAAAGCGACAGTTTGAATATCGGAACAAGGACATAGTACTGTGTCTGTACAAATCCCTCGTCCGACCGCACCTGAAGTATGCCGTACAATTTTGGAGTCCTTCATTGCGAAAGGACATCGCGAGATTGGAACGCGTGCAAGCCACGGCAACCAAACTGATTACCACTATCAGACATAAAAGTAATGAAGATAGATTAAAGGAATTAGATATGTTTTCGCTGGAGCCCCAGATACTACGTGGTCAGCTTTTTAAAGTATTTAAAATATTCGAGGCTTCGACAGACTGGACTACGGAGATACTTTCCAGCTCAGCGAGGGGAGAACAAAAAAGCACGGCTTTAAACTTGAACTGAAGCGATACCCCCGTGATCTGTGTGGGAAATTTGTTACTTACAGTATCTGCGGTAGTTGGAACGCACTTCCGACAGAAGTTGTCAAAAGTGAATCTGTTGACCAGTTCAACTTAATACTAGATAAAGTCTTGCGAATTCGCCGTTAAGATCCTTGAGAGTGATCTTCGAGGTTGCCAACGGACACCTTCGAAGACTGCGCCAAAAGTACCCTCCTTGTATGGACCGTAAGGTCTTCTAGGGTACTAATTTTCCTTGTAGCTTCTCGTTCACATATTCTGAACACTGTTTTTGTACTCCTTGTTTGAGGACTGCAAATTTAAGAAATAAGTTAAGATAAGGGCAGTTTACCCTTGGTGGTCTTAATTCATATCTTCTAATCAATTGGTTATTTAAAGCGAATTTCATCGTAGTTTGCGCCCATGGACAGTTCAACAGCGGACACGTATATCAAGAAATTTGCCGGTCCAAAAGGAGAAAGATACATATATGATAATAATATAAACAGACAAAAATATAAGAATAGATAGTGGTCACAAAACTTGGAGAGATTTGATGAATGGAGGGATCACCAATATCGGAGGCTCTTTCAACAGTATAATCCAACTCTTTGGTGTTCTTATCCTTGACGCCAAACCCATTCTTGTGTTCCCTACTATTTATTCAATCCATTGTACCTCTTCCTCTCTCCAATGTTTTCCTGGGTCACAGGGGGTGTTAGTTCTTAGCTGAGTGAAGTCAGACCAGTCACTTCATGGGAGCAATAAAGAGATGAGGTCGCTATTAGCTGAAAGCCCACCTAATTTTAACCCCTGAGAGTAGGGGTAGAACATCATAGGCTTTATCATGCCTATGGACTTTTAAGTTCAAATGCTCTACGTCACCCCTCCTAATGCTAGAATTGCTGCAGAAAATTCCTTACATAAAGAAAGGGACGAGAGGATGTATTATTAGCCTACAAGAGCGATTCTGTACAAGAACTGCAATTTCCGCGTATGTGTGCAAGCGTGAATTTGTCTATGGCATACCCTTCCTGATGTGGCACTGATGGGACGTCGTTATCAAATACGTATTAAAAAGAATCCCGACCAATAACGGGAAATTTATGATACAGAAAGTGAAAGGAACGGTGGCCCCATTAAACGAGATTCACTGACAAACAAAAGACTCCAGATTTCTTTAACACCGCCATAAACTTGCTACAAAACCCAATGGAAAACTTTTTAATGGGACAATTTTATCACTATTTTTGATGTGTGTAATTCCGCTAAGAATGAGAGGGGGAAGAAAAATGAGAGATAGAAAGATATATAGAAAGAGAGAGAGAGAGAGAGGCGGGATATAGGGAGAGGGAGAAAAAGATAAAAAAAGTAGTCAAAATGTCTCATTATTTTTATATTTAATTTTCATCATTAATTCCAAATTTCCTCTCATATTCATACTTAATGTTGAACATGTAACAAATCTGTATGAACTATCTAGTTATTTAATATTATTGCTCTTAATTCGTAATTATTTCATATTTTCAGGATTCAGTAAACATCCTATCTATCTTCTCAAGCAAACTTCACTGGGTATTTATGAGGTTAATTTATCTTTACATCTTTGTCCTCTTGACGATGAATTATCGTTTCAATCAAATAATTCGAATCGTAAATTTTAAATAAACATCATGATTTGTGTAAAGCTCTTGGAGCCGAAGGGATTAAAGAGCTGGATTACCCACGCTTTCGTGTTGGGTTCGATTCCCAGCGATAGGGGTAACTGAAAATTTAGAGGTTTAAGGGAGACTTCCGCCAATTACGTTTAAGGCGGGACGCCGGATCTGAACCAAGCATGCAGGCATTTACATCTACATCTGTTATTACACATAGGCAATCACAACCCGCCGAGGTGCTGGGTTTCAAATCCACACATCGTAGGGTGGTACAAATGGCTCTGACTGGTTGCAGGTTTGTAGCCACATACTGGGCTTCGGTCGAAGAACCCCGCGAAAGAGAGGAAGAGAGGGGTTGTAATTAATAAAAATAATATTTAAATGGGAAGAAAATTCATTTAATTTCCTTGGCCATTTCTAACTTCGAATCCTTTCCTAAAAGACAACCATTCAACACTTTATTAATGGCCGCCGTTATCTATTTTTATTCCTGCTGCCACAAATGACCGCCTACATTAAATATTATTGCAGCCTCTAAACAATTAGTGGAAGTTGATTAATATATTTTTATAATTTTAGGGACGTTTCGGCTTGTCAAATTTTATGCGACAAGGTCTAACTAATTACTGCCGCACCCACCTAAAATACCAAGGTACAAGAAAATTTCCGTACAGTTATAAGAACTTCTGTCAAAGAATTATGATCTATTTTTTCTAATGTGGTTCTAAAATATAGAAATTCACTTAAATATCAGAATGGCAATCGCTGAAAAGCGCGCAAGCACTAGGGGACAGTCCTAGTTGAGGGGTAGCTGCTGACAGAGCAGTATCACAGTATTTTGATGCTCTCTTATTTATGTGGTTGCCCAGGGAAGAGCCACATGTTCCACAGCAGAATATGTGAATCTGGAAGTTTCCTGGGCATATTTTGCGACGGAAAAGTAAGGTGTTTGATTTGCATGGAGAGGAAGGAGGTGAGGAAGAGACAGTAGTAATGTGATTGGCTATGTGTGTGATTACGAACGTGAAAGAAATTGGCTTCGCATTTGCCTCAAACTTGTGACACCCTATATTAGCCGCTGTCCGATGGATGCCGCACCGTTTTTTTTTTGTGTCCGCTCAACGGAATTTGAAATCCTTGCTGAAGCGTAGAAATAGAAAGCCTTATTCAGTAGGGTAGCGAGAGCTTCTTTCCCACGTGTTAACCTCTAGTGTGATCTCATGACTATTTTTTGTCGTCGTGGAGAAGTTGCGTCTTCAAATGACTCAGTTCCAGCATTTGATAAAAAGTTACCCCTTTTTTAGTCACGTGCGAGTTCAGTCGCGGGTGAATATTTTTCGGTCGTTGTGGAGGAGGTGCCTTTTTTGTTTTGGTAAATCCATTTTAAGTATTGAGCCCATTCTAACGAAGTTAAAAACCCATATGTTCTTTTACATTCTCTTTGAAATGATATAATTACCAAAGTCATCCCAAGTTAGATGGGGAATTATTTTGTTTTTGCAATACATCATAACTATTCGTCCGATTCTAACGAAATTTGAATCCTTTATGTTCTTTTACATTCTCTTTCGAATGTTATAATTGCCAAAGTTGTTGCGATGATAGTCGGGGAATTATTTGGCTACAACCCTATAACGATTCCGCCGATTCTAACGAAATTTAAAATCCTTATGTTGTTTTACATTTTCTTTTGAATGAAATAATTGCCAAGGTCCTCTAAAGTTTAGCCGGGGAATTATTTTGTTTTAGCGATAACATCATAACTACTTGGCCGATTTTAGCGGAATTTGAAACCCTTATGTGGTTTACATTTTTATGCAAAAAATATAATTCTTAATGAATTACCAAGGTTAGCCGGGAAATTATTTGGCAATAAAATCATAACTATTCGGCCGATTCGGACTAAATTTAAAATCATTATGTTTTTTACATTCTCCTTTGAATGACATAATTGTGAATGCCGTCCTGATGTTAGCTGGGAAATTATTTGGCAATAACAGCATAACTATATAGCCGATTTTAACGAAATTTGAAACCCTCCTGTTGTATTACATTATGTGTCGAATGGTATAATTGTCATGGTCCTTCCAATGTTAGTTGGGAATTATTGAACGTTTGTAAGGTTTTAAGGTCATAAATCATGCTATGTGAGAGCACGCGACATTTTGTCAGCAGACCTTGTTAGTCCTTTGGTCATAAGTACTATTCATGAACTTAAAGAAGGCCTACAATCACCTACAGATCAGTATAAATAAAGAAACGATATATATTTCCCTCTCAAGCGAACTCTTAAGGTTTGTCATCTCAATCCTAGAAACTCTTAATGATGATCCTGCAACCTGGCACCGTATTAGTTAAACTTTTTGAAGAACAAGTAAAAGAATCTGTGTAATAGAGATCGGAAATGTAGAGTTATATATCAACAGCAACAAAACCTTGATAGCGGAGTCGTGTTCACCTGTGAGCGCTACCAAAATAGTTTTTCTTAGGTCAGAACTTCAAAGACACGAACGAGCACATGAAACACAGAGCCGAAAATGACGGACAACCAGAAGCCGGTCAATAAATTTGTGTGACCATATGTCTTTACTATTCCTTGCCTTTAACCTTTTTTTGTGAAGATCATCTCTTCGAGAATATTCAGACTTGATATCAAGCTGGACAAATGATTACGATATTTTCATTCAAAGAGTCTAATTTTAAGCCGTTAACGATATTAAATAAAAATATTAAAAAAATATCTAAACATTTCGGAACAACTATCAATTATTAAACAAAACCTGATGCACATTATTTGACCTCGTGAAAGGTGAATTTAGTTTTGAATAAAATGGTTCCGTGTTTCTGAGAATTTTGCCATTTAACCTCTCAGTATCTTGATAATTACTGGAAGTTATCTTAACTGTCTATGAAAACATTCATTTGTCATTGGAATCATTTATTTGAATTTAAATCCTTTTGCTTTCTGATGTAATTGATAGCACATGATGCTGAAAGGCATAGGTAAAGTGCTCTATATTTTTGTTGATAATAATGTATTAAAAATACAGGGTATACCACGCAGACATCTATATAATAACTTTGAAACTCAGTAAAGGAAGTGATTAAGCTAGGGAAAGAGAAAATATATTGAATGTACGTACAGCAAAGAAAACATCAACTAATGAATATTTATGCTGCTTCTATGATGCGACCTTTTTTTCATTTATTAGGGAGAATTTCAGCACCTTGTGCTTGCCGTTAGAGAGAGAAATCGTCAGAGAAGCATGTCACCATGCTCGGATGGTTACAAGTGTAAAAAATGGAGCTGGATATATTGTAGAATGTGGCTGCATGAATTTATCAGTGGAGCGAGATGTTTTCATGCCAGAGAAGAATCAACCCCTCCACTTATATCACCATTTTGTTAAAAGAAATGAAATTATATTTAAGGACAATGCCCAATGCCTTACATCCAATCACCCCAAACTATGGTTTGTAGTCATACGGATCAACTTTATCGAGTGGCCACCACAGAGTCCAGACTCAAAATCAATCTGGCAATTGTGTGCAATTCTTTGAACAGCTGTATGAAGTAGCAAATATAGAATGCAAACAGAACCTTATGAAATATTGCAAGATGAGTGCGCAAAGAAAACCTCAGAAATTGCCAGGAAGAATTATCTCTGTAATTAAATCAAAAGAGGATCCAACTAAGTATTAAACAATATATATATATATATATATATATATATATATATATATATATATATATATATATATATATATATATATTTTGCAGAAAATCCCACAACAAAAATGAAAAGCAGATTCTAAGTACTTTCGAACATTGTTCGGTTCATTCTAAAGGAATCAAGGAATATGCTTTTCATTTTTCCTGTAGGCGTTTGTGCAATTATTACTCTACTCACGCTCGATTTTGTGAGTTTCATATATATATATATATATATATATATATATATATATATATATATATATATATATATATATATATATATATCTTCGAAAATATTTTTTCGCCAAATTTTTCTTGTGTTCCTGCCTTTGCTAATACGACAATATTTGAATAACACATATTTATTGAAGGAAAATTTACGTAGAAGTAATATGCATTGATTAAAGTCAAACAAATAGTTGAATGCTTTTGGAATTTTTTAAATCTCACGTATTATGTGTAAAGTTGTGATTCATCATTTATTCTTTTGAAAATGCTAAAAAGTCTATGCGATGTTTTGCCACGTATGAGAGAAGAGGGTGTTTCGTCATCTTTTAATAATAAATACATTCTGAATTTACAGAACCCCAAATTATAGCGAGGGCCTCCCTCTAAATTACTACACATTTTTTCTCACGCACGAGTAATTTGCTGCTTGCGTAACCGATGGGGAAACTTTCGCTGTTATCCTCATAGAAGAGGAGGAGACATCCTATACCGTCATTATCTGCATAGGAGCGAATGCTAAACAATACGTCCGAGTTAGGGAGGCGGAGGATAGGGGCGGATGCCAACTTCTATTTGAGATTTTTAAGCTGTTAGTTGAGATTGGCGTAGGGGGAAACAGTCGCAAACTTGGGGATGAAGCGAAGATATAACTCTTCGGAGCCTACGAAGGATCGCTGCTTATTATTATTAGAGTGGAAGGGCATTTCCACGGTGGCCTAGATTTTTTTTTGCTGGGGGCTAAAGGATTATTCCCGATATGGAAGACGAGGTAATCGATAGTGCCAAAAGCGAAGTGGCACTGCCGGGGCCCATTGTCAAATTGTGTTCCCGGAATCAATACGGAAGGTCTTGAAGGGTGGTCAAGTGTTGATCTCAATCTTCGGGGGCAACATAAACAGTATCGTAATAGAAGGGGACGTTCGTTAATCCTTCTAAAATCATCATCATCATCTGGTTATAATTGCTGCAAGCCGTCATCAGACCGAAAGGAAGCCACCGGGACTTCATAAGGCCATTCTCAGTAGAGAGGACCGTAAATTTCTCCAATCCCTTCCTCAAGGGCATCTGATAATTGGCCTTGCATAAATTCAATTCAGCGATGAAGTTGGCCGTCTGAAAAAGGTGGAGGTTCTGATCTATTGATGGATTTGTTCAAAATCGAATACGGCAACTGAATTTAGCTTTCTAAATCGATGCACAAAGTTGGACGATCTGCAACCTTAGATGTTTATCCACTTCATTATTGAAAGCTTCCCGGAAGAGTATAAGCAGTGGATACGGTTTGGAACGCATGGGGTTCAGGGTGCTTAGTTGAAAATATTGTACATAAAGTGGATAGCACAACCGGTGATCTCGGTGATGACGTCATCAAAACGACTCAGTAGCGCTTGCATTCGATCCTTTTAACGAGATGGTAACTGATCGCATATCTTAATTTTCACAGGCGTGGAATTAGTAAAGTCTAGTAAAAACATGCAACGGGTATTCCGTATCTTGCACCACGCAGGCGACTTGGATTATTCAAAAGGGGTCGAAGTGGTCGCCAGATTCCTTGGGAGATTATCCTTGGATTGCAACTATCTGGTTGATGCTCGCGCGTCGATGGTGCCGCTTTAGCATCCTAACATGGAAGAACTTTCTTCCTGGCGGAAGTTTCAATAAGGTAGTCGACGATGCCACCTTCTCCATTATGGAGAAGGGGCCCTTTCTCTGGCTCAACGATTTTGGGTTGTCTGTGGGGAGGAGAACCAGAACTTCTTCTCCTGGTTTAAATTTCTTTTCTTTAGACTTGCAATCGAAATATGTCTTATACTTGCCATAATTGACGTCTGCGACCCGAGACACAATTTCGGCGCACTTCTCAAGCCTCTTACTTAAATCCAGTAGATACGAGTAAGAGGTCTGGATATTTTGATACAATTTCAGATTGCAATAAAGTTCATTTAGTATACTCAAGGGCCACCTGACATTTCTACCATATAAAAGTTCAAAGGGGCCAATCCCAATGTACGATGGGGAATTTCTCAATATGCAAAGAGGTCAAACGGAAGGAATCGGTGCCAATCAGTGTGCTTATCTGCACACAACTTAATGAGAATGGCCTTGAGGCTTTCATTTAGCCTTTCGCATATTTCGTTTGCACTCTGGTTAAAAGGAGTGATAAAGAGGCGATTGATCATCAATAATTTACCAACCTACTCCATTAATTCGGAGGTGAATTGACACCACGATCCGAACAACACGGAAAAAGTTGGAAATAAGGTCTTCGGCGCATGAGATGCTATCGATTTTCTTGAGTGGAACAGCTTCAGGAAATCGAGTAGCAAAGTCGATCAGCGTTAAAACATAAATATGGCCTAAGGTCGATGGGTGTGGATCGGCCTGATTAGATGGATTGCTACTCAGAAGAAGGTTTCAGAGATTAGTGGTCCTTTCTGCAAGGGCACAGTTCTGACTGGTCCTTTTATTGCCGTCTTTTGGCAAATGTCGCACGAACGACAATATTGCAGAATTTTCATAATCGCACCAGGCCAATAAGAATATTTGAAGATCCTCTGAGCGGTCTTCGTGTGACTAAAATCACCAGTAAAAAGGCTATCTTGAGCTTTTTACTGGTTTTGAGGGACGTGGGAACGGGATACAAATAGTGTGCGGGTATCAGTGTCGTTTTCCTCGATGCACACTCGATAAAGAAGGTCGTCCTTGACGAGGAAGTTAATCACCTTATTCCCTCTGACAGGTGGCGTGTCTTATTCTGGGCTTTAAACTACAAGGGGCAAAGAGATTCATGTTCCCTCTGGCTGATGGTATAGTGATGGGTCATCGCACTTTGGAATTCGCGAGCACACGGGGGTTCCAGAAGTGTAGGGGCTTTCAGTTACTTCTTCTGGTTGGAAATGCTAGTAACGAATTGAGTCAGAGAGGCGGAAGAAACCCAGGGGAACTCACTAATTTGGACAAAGCAAAACTTGATTGGAGCTGCTACGACCTTAGCTCAACCTGTAAAATACGCGCACTCAATGTAACAGTGAATATTGGGGAATTTATTCGCTCGCCCCAAGTAATCATGCACTACGGCAAACTTATCATGGTTCAGAGTCACAAGGGGTAGTAGAGCATCGGATACAACAATGCTCGTTCAGCCTGTATCACTGAAGAGGGTGGCGATCCGACACCTATTCACGGCTACAGTTTCAAATTGGAAGGACGTAGGATTACTTTTATCGAACAAAAAGTTCACCTGGTGGCAAGCCGTATTCTCGGGCTCGAAGAAGGGGGTCTTTCCTTTTGCGAATGTGGGGTGCAGAAGTAGCACTGAACTGGTGTACCTAGTAAGAAGGAGGGTTGCTTCTAAACTGCGAGTTTTGAGGGCAGCAACTCACAGGAATAACACACAATTTTCCTCCTGGGGAACGTCAAAGCAGGGCAATTGGGAGAAAAAAGCTTAACATCACGATTGTCGGATGAGAAGAGAGGTTTGGGTTTGTCAGGCGCAGTGACCTTAACAAACTTATTCCCATTATTAGAAAAAAAATTATTCTTGCTGGTTTTGAATTTACGAGATGGGAGATTCTGATTTATTCCCTTTCTTCGCATAGCAATTGTGGCTAGCCCCGTAGTCGTCTGCCCCCTCTTTCCCCGTCTTAAAAGTATGCATCTCCAGTCCTTCACAAAGTATCTGATTTCCGAAGAAAGCGAGGCCAGGAATTTGTGGTTGAGGAAGAAATTGATCAGGGCGTCGTATTCATGAGGCACCTTAGGCGCGTCAAAACAAAAATTAAAATGACGCTGTAGGGAGTAGCCAAGCTAACGAAAGGTCTGGTTTGCTTGAATGCGACAGTGTCTAATTTAGCTCGATAGAAATCTGGCGGTCATATTGTAAGGAGAGAGCAACTCTACTTTTAACGATGAGTAATCAATTATTGCCTCTGATGGAAGGGAGATAAAAATATCTCTAAGTTGAGAGTTTAAAGGAGGCAATAATTGTGCTATGCTGTCCTTTTCAATGTCAAACTGGTTCACCTCGAAGATCTTTTAGAGGTTGGTGAAATAAGACCAGAAGCCTTCGCCTTATTTACAGATGGCGAGTTTTATGGTCGCAGATTGCGGTGTATCTAGACTAATACTCGAGGAGTTTAGGCAGAGCATCTCATTACTCGCTCTGCCCATTTCCAATTTGTGAGAGTGAATTCTCTCTCTTTCTTCTTGTTCCTTTTCTTCTATGTCTCTTCTTTCTTCTTCCTGGATGTAGGCCATCAGATCTTTGAGCTGACTCCAAGTGACTCACCTTGAGCCTTGGAAATTTCAAACGGCAATATGATGATGGTTAACAATTTAAACCAAGATTAATCAACTTTCAATCATTTGATTGGCCAAGATTAACCTTATAAACCTTAGACTAGTTTAATATAGAATGTCATAGAATAGAGTCAAGTTAACGCTTTCTCCATTTACGAGTCCGTGGTAGATTTATAATAAAGGCAGAGTGCAAATTACTGAATGTAGGTTGGCCACAGGTGACTATCTTGGAAGTAACTAGATAAGAGAAAAATGGGTACAAAATAACTTTACTACATGGCAAATTAATATTTCTTTACAATATTAAAAGGAGTTTTAACACAAGAACGTTTTTGCGGTCAATTTGACCGCATTTGGATTTTTAAATGCACATATCTCATCTATTTTTTTCTCAACAAAATTAAGATTAATTGACTTTTCCTGATATATGATGAAGTGTATTGAGCTGAAATATTTAAAACATTACTACGAAGGCTTTTATTATTTTACATGCTATACCTGAAACGACCGAGTGGTTAATTTGACCGCATGTTTTTTTTGGTACAGAGACTTGTAGGAACATGCTAATTCCTGTTGAAAGGCGTTAAGGCTGATACAAATAGTTACGTGACAGCTTTTCAGTCATTTCTTGCTCTACTGTCGGGCTGAAACATGTCTAAAAAAATAACTTTTTCTGATGGTGAAATTCTGAATGGTTTGAGAACAATTCCTCAATCTAACTCTGAAGCTTATAATTTATCTCACACCAGTGAAGAGGAGTATACTCCATATATTATTCAAAGTTCATCGTCTGAATCTGAAGGTGATGCAATGCCAAATAGTGAAAGTTTGGAAAGACGTGGAATATTTTCAAATACTTATGTGCTCGTAAGACTTTCGTCGCCGGTTACTGATATTTTGGGTGAGTAAAATATATTCTATTTAATAGCAGCTCACACCTATACATAATGGAGCAGGTATTTGTTTGTCTGTCTGTCCGCTTTTTGCTATATATACAATCTTTTGTGTACATATACGTGTATTTAGTAATATATAGGTACCTATATATAACAGCAGATCCAGTCAAGCATATACAGTATATAGGTATATATATAGTGTATATAATATTTTATACGGTACGTATAAATTATATAATACGGTGTTGCCCCAAGCTAGCAGATCGGTCCAGTAAGGGAGCATCCTCTAGTTATTATAATTGATAGTAATAAACTTTATTTTATGAAAATAAGATTTATTTGTTTGTTTTGATATTTTATTTTTATACAGTTATGAAAACTTGATTATTCCTATATTTTACTGCTATTAATACAGCTTCTCTTTCACTCTAATATAGAAATATTCTGAATATAATTTTAGACTTATAGAATCATTCCCATGTTACACTCAGGGAAGAAAAGAGGACGTGGAACGAATGAAAGCATTCAACGTTTTGCAACAGTAGGATTAGGAGAAATTGGGACAGTTCTCATCAGCAAGGTTGGTACAAAGCGGGAAATTATTAAACCAAATAAAAATGACACAGGAAGATTTGGAGCTCAAAATATTCCTCGGAAATGACCTGGGTTTGCACCACTTGCAAAACGACAAATTATTGATTGTAAGGTTCTGAGTTTTTTTTAGGGGATGATTGATGATTTCATTATCAAGCACATACAAAACTGTACTGAAACTGAAGCTCGCAGACAATTGCAATGTGACTCTTGGACTATAACATGTGAAAAAGTCTATGCTACTATAGGCATCATGATTGCACGATGAGTTCTAGCTAAATGATAATCAGTGGAACATCTCTGGTCAAAACAATGGGGCGTTCCATACTTCTTCAAATCAATGACACAAATGCGTTTCAAACAAATCATGAAATTCATCAGATTCGATATACGATCAACACGATCTGCTCGATTGAAAATAGATAAATTTGCTATGGTATCCTAAATTTAGGAAAGATTCAAAGGAAACTGCATTGCTTAATATTAACCAAGCGGCAATATGGAAGTGGATGAGCAGTTGTTCCCATGTAAGACTAGATGCCCATTCACAGAATATATTGCCAGCAAGCCTGATAAGTTTGGTATCAAATTTTGGTTAGCAGCCGATGTAAAGTCTAACTACTTGGTGAATGGATTCCCCTAAATTGGAATTGATCAAGCTCGTCATCCAAATCAACCACTCTCTGAATACGTTGTTCTCCGTTTAATAGAACCATACATGGGAAAAGGTAGAAATGTGAGGACTGATAACTTTTTCACGTCAGTAAACCTAGCTGAAAAACTACAGGCAAAAATTACGAGTATCGTAGGTTCAGTAAATCGTATTAGAAGAGTAATTCAGGAGACCATTAGAAAAACTCATAAAAACCGGAAAAAATTCACACATACTGAAGATTAATTAATGCACACTCACAGTGTATCAAGGTGAACCTACCAAAAATGTTCTCTTACTGAGCTCCATTCATAAAACTGTTGCAATTGGGGATGATAGAAAGAAAATTTCTGAAACTGTCAAGTTTTATAACTCTACAAAATATGGTGTAGATATAGTAGATCAAATTTCTCGAAAGTACAGCATAAAATGTGCTTCACGGAGATGGCCAGTGCAAAGTTTTACAACATTTTGGATCGAGCTGGCATCAATGCAGTAGTTCTGCAGATAAAATTCCCCGTCGCAGATTCCTCTTACAATTAGCTGAATAACTGCCGATAAACTTCAAGAATAGCGATGCTGTAGATAATAGTAGCAATGACGATGAATCGTTAGAGACTTCTTGGAAGAGAAAACAATGCCAAGTAGGAAGTTGCAATCAAATTAAAACATCTGAAACTTGTTATAAATGTAAGAGACCTGTATGTGGCAAATGTACAAGCAAAGTGCTGAAGAAAGTACTTTGCACTAATTGTAACAATTAACTATCTATGGGAAAATTATTTTATGTGTAGGAATGTTTGAATCATAAAGTTATTTGCCTACTGCTAATGAAAAGGCATAGCATTTCTTGAAATTGAATGAATTGCATTTAATTCTTTTATTAAATACATTTTTCGTGACTTTATAATTTTATCAATGATTTATGGTATGTATCATTAAAGTTTGATTTAAAATATATTATTTTCTTATCCCATATTGCATATATTATTTTTATATGTCAACAGAGATATAAATATAAGCGTATTAAAAAAAAGAGAGAGAAAGTGCGGTCAAAATGACAGCTCGGTCGTTCTAGGTGGTGCAACTTTCTGGACGTTCTAGTGTTAAACCGAACTATATACACATTAGATGTACACGGGGTTCAGTAATTAAAATGGGGTGGGAGACTTGGTGAGGACGGTCACCATACAAACAAACTGATAATATTGACCGAGGTATGCTTGAATGCCCTTCAGCGTATACTAAGCCAACGATAAGGGCTTTACATTTTATGCGTGGGGGGTTATAGACAGCACTTACAGAGGAAAGTTGCGCGTTGCTGTTACCTGGAAGATTTGGCTGAGCGAGTAATCCTTGCCTTGGCGCAATGTTCAAACACTAGTCTCTTGATAATGACTATTACGGGATGAACTTAAATCTTGCTTTCGAGTAACACAAATCGAGACTAAGCGCGCTTCGTTCGAGGAGCGGAAGGAAGCGAGTCGAAATAGATTCATGTGAATTAACGAGAATACCGGGAGCTTCATGGGTTCTGCGAGAATTGTGCATAGTCTAACGGGACGCGAATAGCGGGTAAGAACGGGCAGAAGCAAACGGCAGAAATGGACGGGGCAGGGCGCGCGGTGGATACTGACTTCCTAATCTGGGTTCGAATGTTTTTTTTTTCCTCTCCAGACAAAGGGGAGGGTTCTAGGGTCAGACGCATCAGCCGATGAGAATAATCTCGGCCTTTTAGCACGAGCCAGGAAGGTTCCTAAGTCAGCGAGACGAACATTGTCCGACGTCAGATAGGACCCTCTGAGCTCTCAAATTTGTCGCAGCTTTATGTGATGGCGGCATTTCAGGTCCCTGTGGCGTCTCATAATTTCGCCTCTTCATTAGCGCTGACAAAAAGGGTCACCCAGGTGTATGTTGTCTCTCTCTCTCTCTCCATTGAATGGCAAGGCGGCGTGTATTTTCCTTTCTCTCTCTCTCTCTCTCTCTCTCTCCCTCAAAGATCTCTGACATTGACAAAATAATTTCAAGAATATAATGGCTGACTGAAAGCCAGACAAGCTGTCTTTCTAATTCCTAGTAAATTATGATACACATGGTTTTCAAGCCCAGTATTTGATGGACTTGTAGCAAACATATGACCTTGAACTTTATTAGAATGATTCCGATGATACATTGTTAAAATGATTTCTTTTAAATTTGCTTCCCCCATGGCTCATATATTTTGGGCACTCCTAGCAGCTATTCCATCTGATTTATAGTAATGACTATAGCAGTTCGTTCTACTACTTCCTTTACACCATCAAACCATGGAGTAGTTTATCATCCCAATGAAGAAGAATAAGTCATTAAACAAAGAACCAAGCTTTCTCTCATCACATCCCTTCTGAGCCTCCTTGATTCTAGTAAGGAACTTAAGCAAAGTGTTTAGTTTAAAAGTTCATGACCCAATTCTTGTCCCAGTGATCCTGTAGGAATGGTCACTTGCCTATCTGTATTGTTCCTAAGATTAAGAGAAACAACCATACTTGGTGTTTTGAAGATAGTTTTTTGAATTTGAATGATTAAACTTTGTCTGCAACATTTAAATTGACTTTTTCACATCCTGACGACGATTCATGGTTTCAGGACTAGCAGCATCTACTTGAGCTTAGGAAGCATATACTACTTCTTTGTCTGTAAGAGCTTTCTAATCTCAAGATTTTTGTGATATTACTTTATTAAAATATTTTTATCAGATCCAGGAACGATACTGAAAAAAAATCATCCTCTTCATCAACAGGAATTGGCAGTTTACTTGCTTATCTATTACTTTTGGAAGATCCTTTGAGCCTATATTTTAAAGCTTTAAAATGGGAGCTTAAAAACCTTTTTCATTCTATATGAGTGTAGATGTTTTTTACTTTGCACACGCACACGTACTTATATATATATATATATACGCGTGAAATTCTTAATGGAAAAAACAAACAAACAACCGATATCCCAAGCGCTTTCGTTGTCAAAACTTCTTCAGGGGCAAGTACGATGATAAAGGGTAAAGAAAAATGTGGAGCTGACATATAAAACAAAAACATGTGACGTCATAAAAAAGACTAACGACACGTATTCCTAAAAACTAAACAAAAGAATAAAGAGATTCTTATGTAAAATGTGTTATAAAACCTGTGAGAGCTTTTTTATATTATTTACATATTCTTTCAGTTATAAAATTATCAAGTTTAAAAAGCCCATCACCAAGATTAAAATTTTGGTGCTGCGTAGATTTAATAATGTTGGATTGAATAAAATTACGCTCATGATGGCCTTTTACATGAATTAGGGCTTTTGCTCCTGACCAATCAATCCGATGGTCAGTGGAGCTAATATGTACAAAGAAGCATTAGAAGTCTGCCCTGTTTGGCAACTATATTTATGTTGGGTAATCGTCACAGAGAAACCTTTTCCAGTTTGGCCAACATAAAACTCATTACAAAAAGTACAGGGAATTGTATAAATGCAGGAAAGTTTATTAGAGGGCATATTATTAATTAACAAATTCTTTGAAACTAAATTGGAGGTAAAAACGACATGAACATTAAATGAGGATAAGAGCTGTGGATATGTCTAAAATTATTATTATAGGGAAGACACAAAATACTTTTGTTGGAAAAAGTTTTTTCATCATTATTGTAAAAGGATTTTTTGGCAGGGGCCAAGGCAATATCTAAAACATATAGTGAGTACTTTAGATCCCTACCAATATTATATATACACTCAAGCTCTCGGTCTAAAAATTCAGGATTGTAAACACGTAGTGCGCGTAAAAACATGGAGATAAAAGCAGTCTTTTTGGAAAAAGTGGGATGGTTCGAGTAAAAATTAATATATAGAGAAACATGGGTAGGTTTTCTAAATACAGAAAATTTAAACCATTGCATAGTACGATGAACAAGACAGTCTGAAAAAGGAAGTTTATATTCAATTTCAACTTCATAAGTAAACTTTATGGATGGTACTAAGTTATTCCGTTCATTCAGAAAAGCCTCATATCACAATCATTGGGTCAAGTACAAAATACATCATCGACATACGTAAGCAAAATAGCATTTCTTGGCAAAATTCAGGGCAGCATCCTAGATCCAAAAAACTCCATGTTAAGGTAGCTAAGTAAAGGCGAAAGGGGTTACCCATTGCCATACCAAAGCGTTTCAAGGAATAATTATCATTAAATCTGAAGGAACAATTTTTTACGCATGAACCAATCAACTCGATTCCACCATTAATGGGAAAAGGTAATGAAACTTCATTCAAAACTCCCAGCAAGTAACTAAGAAGGTCGTCAACCGGGACCTTGGTGAATAAAGACACCTCATCAAAACTTACCATTTTAAAATCTAAAATTCGCATTATGTTCTTGAAGTTTATCAAAAAAAAATTGATGTTATTCCTAACAGATGAGCCAGAAATTGTACCAATTAAAGGACTCAGGATCGATACCAACCACTAGGATAGTTTGTAAGAGACGGATTTAACCAAACTAATAATGAGCCTAAGAGGAAAACCAGGTTATGGGTTTTAACCAATCCATATAGGTAAGGCAAAAAAGGTGTAGTAACAACAAGCCTACGAATTAGCTCTTTGTCCTTAATTAAGCATTTGATTATTTTATGGAAAGATGAAATTACAAAAATTAATGGATATTGAACGAGTTTAGAGTATGTAAAATTGTCATTAAGTAACGCATCTATCTTATTAATATAATCGTACTTATCAAGAACCGCAAATGTGTTAGACTTATCTGCTTTAGCGACAAGGAGGGATTGATCTTACTTCAGATTCATCACCGAATTAATAAAACATTTGGGAAAAGTATAATCATCACGAATTTGCTGGGCAGCAGAATATACGACTCCATAACAGAAATTACCATCATGAAAACTAATATTAATGAATTTTTCTAAAACAGCAAAGGACTTAGCGAGCTTAACAAAATTTATCTTGCTACTAAAGGAAAACCCAGTTTCCAGACGTTATATTAATTCGGTGAAGAATCTGAACACCATCCAGCAAATTCAGCCAGATTTATGCGACAAAGTCATCGAAAATTGGGCCTCCCGAATACGTTCCACCGAGCGAAGCTGCCGCGGGCATTTAAACGACGTCATATTCCTCACATAATGCCATAAAATTTACTTTGAAATTTAATATAAATTGAGTGCATATATCACAAATAACTTGTTTTACTTACATTCAAAAATCGAGCGACCTTATTGAAAGACCCTATATATATGGATATGAGAAACTCAAAAAGTAGGGTGCGAGTAGAGCAATAAATGCCAAAAACTCCCACAGGAAAATGAAAGGCGGATTCCAAGTACTTTTGAACTTGTTCAGTTCATTATCAAGGAATAACGAACATTTTACAAAGGCGGTATATATATATATATATATATATATATATATATATATATATATATATATGTGAAACAAAAGAGCAATGACCCGCCATGTACAACGAAAGGACACAAGATAAAAAAATAATATCAAAGACGGATGTGAAGTCTAAGACAAAAATCAATAAGGGGCCCTCTTGAAAAATTACAACCTGTATGTAAAGAATATAGACATTTATGTGACTAAATTAAATAGATACCTTCCTGATTGTCAATAGATAAAAATAAAACAAGAGAGACATAACTAAATTAATAAGTGAAGGGTCTAACATGTAAAATGAACAATTTCGTTATAAATAAGTCTTTTAATAACAGCGACTAGTTTAAAGACACCAGGAGAAATATTAAAATTTTGCGAAGAATTAATGAATGAGCATTTAATAATATTTCATTGAATAAAGTCACTAGATTTGTAAATAAATTTAGCCGACTCCCAATTGTTAGGGTGACAAATGGAATTCGGCTAAATTTATTAACAATAAACTAAACAAGTTCGAAAGTACTAGGAATTCGCCTTTCATTATCCTGTGGGATTTATTGCATATATATATATATATATATATATATATATATATATATATATATACGAGGTTCAGTCAATAAGTTTGGCAATTCGGATATAAGGAAACGAGATATGCGCAAAAGTGTTTTATTATTTTACCATATAACTACCCTCGACTTCAATACACTTTCGCCACTTGTCCCAGAGCCTTCGAATTCCCGACAACCATAAATCTCCCGACTGCTGTTCAATCCACTCCTGGACGGCGAGCTGGAAATCTTCATTGCTCCCAAACCAGCGTCCACGCAGGTGCAGCCTTGAGCGAACGGAATAAAAAGTATCTGCTAGAGGACAGATCTGGACTCTAGGGGGATGGTTGAGCTCCTCAAATCCACACTCGCGCAGGGCAGCTTGTGCAACTCTGGCCTTGTGGACTTTGACCACGTTGAAGTTGATCATATAACGTCAGATTTCTAGGAACCCAACGAGCAGAGAACTTAGGCATGGCCAAATTGACAAGGATGATGTTGCTAACACTTTTATGTGATATTCCATGTTCTCGCTCGATTTTCGAGGATCAGCCTCTCCACACGGGCCAAATTAACTCGGTGGTCACGTCTGATGGGCCTCCTGGACGGGGGTCATCTTCAAGGGACTCACAATCATGGCGGAACTCCCTATTCCATCGAACACTGGTTGCATAGGAAGGGGCAGTGTCGGTGTACACTGCAACAATGCGTTCATGGATCGCTTTTGCATTCTTGCCTTCCTTGGTCAAAAATTTGATCTCTGCGCGGTGCTCAACTTTCTCCATTGTTGAAAAATTTCTGACTGACGATCTGCGATCAGCTACTGCTTCTTGAATAGAAGAGGCAGAGGAGCGTGGGGCTGTAGGTCCTGACTTGTCATAACTTGTCCTAACATCCACACAAACAGCTATCCCTCTTCCTCTGTTTTTCCCTACCGATTCGCAAAACCTATTGACCGCCTCTCGTATATATGTATATATATATATATATATATATATATATATATATATATATATATTTGTGGGCCCAAAGAAAGAAAAATTGGTATCACAACACTTGGGAAGGTAACATTGTAAGCTTAAGAAAGAAAATGGGAGATATAGAAACGGAGAAAATAGGGAAAGTATTTTTTAACCGTTATATGAAATTGAATAAAGGAGATGGATTCAAACCTGTGTCATTACTATGACAACTACGCTCATCGCCTAGGGCCATAAATACATCTAGGATATCACGTATCATGTGAAGACAGAAAAAAGATGCAGAAAACTTGTATAGCTGACGATAAATACATATAGTAGAAGAGAAAGAAGAATTGGACGCGAATGAGCAAATGAGACAAGAAACCGGAGTTTTTTAAAAGCAAGAGAAAGGGACATTAGAAGAACCCAGAATCAAAGAGAAAAAGGGCGTCATAGTGAAGGCGATCCTTTACCGAAAAGATAGAAATAATGCCAGTAGAAAGAAGTTTTTGAAAATTCCTGGCCGGGACTCGAACCCGGGTCTGCTGATTGCCAGTCAGATGCTTGGCCACTAAGCTACCAGGCAGAGTAGCTATATTTTGCCCAAAGCGTTACCACATCAAACCCAGTATCTCCCTAAGATAGGAACCTCCAACCATGACAATCATAGCGTAGAACGCTGGTACGAACAAAGCTTTGGGATAACCGGCTAAAATACATGCAACAAACGGTATAATTATATTTTTCCACAGAATACTTACTGTGAACAAGACTTCATATTTTTAACAAAGAGTACAGAGTGTAGAAGAAAGTGAAAGAATAACAACGGCAGAGATTGCCCAAAAAAATCAGTAAGAGAAAAAATTATGAGCGAATAGCAACGGTATAGATTGGAAAAGAAGGTTCAGAATAAAACAATAAGAAATAGATGGGAAAAAATGAGAAGAAGAGGGTCATAATTTGAATAAAAAATTAACAAGGCGTACATATACACGGACGAAAACTCCAAATACACGTATGTATTATACAATAATGATAATAATAATGATATTAATGGCAGCGGGATAGGTAGAAAGTGAAGAAAGTACGTAGTACCTTGACAAGGGGCAAAAAGACAAAGGAAAGCTAAAAAGCATAGGTCAAGGGCATGCAAATCAAAGCGATATCACCCTTGATAACTCCAAATGTAAAAAGAAAAAAAGGGGGCCAAGGATCAAGGGCAAACATAAGAAGAAATGGGTATTTACCATATAAATGGATAGAACGAGGGAGATAAAAAGGACAAACGGAACCAAGGGGTGGTTGGCGAAGAAAAGGTATAACCCAAGGCACGGCTATCTATCTATCTATGGGGGTCTCTTCGCCGTTATAATAGTACAAATCACGGCACCAATAATGAAAAATGAAATGCACAAAATGATGAAAATTCAAGTCGTTGGAAAGTGAGATCTTCTCTTCCAAGCCATTCCTGTAAGTCAAGCTTCTGTCTTGCTCACCCTTCCCTCCCCCTTTATCTCTCTTACTTTCAAGTTTCCTATTCTCCTCTCTCTATCTGTCTCTCTCTCCTCCACTATTTCCTGCTCTCTCTTCCACTCTCATTCTTATGCCCTCTCCCTCTAAACCCTCACTATCTTACCCCTCTGTCTCTCTCCTTCTCTTCACCTCCCTATCTGGCTCTTCTTCTCTCTCTACTTCTCTGTATCACACTCACTCGCTCACTCTTTGCTCAATATATCTGCCCATCCCTGTATCCTTTCCCCCTCTATCTCACCTTCTAGCTCCCTTTCCTCTTCCTCCCTTTTTCTCTCGTTCTCTCTCTCTCTCTCTCCTTCTGTTTTTCGCAATCTCTCTCACTTCCTCTCTATTTCAATCAATTTCCTCTTTTCTACTTCCCTCTCTATGTTTTACTCTCTAACCAAATACCTCCTTCATCTCTCTCTATCTTTCTCTCCCTACCTTCTCTCTCACCTTCTCTCTCTACAACCGCAATCTGTGTGGAAACTTTTTCACCTACAGTATCTGCGGTAAGTGGAACGCACTTCCAGTGGAAGTTGTCAACAGTGAATCTGTTGACCAGTTCAAGTCAAGACTAGACAAAGTCTTGAAAAGTGGCCGTTTAGGGACGCAAAACAATTGAGCAGCCATGTGCCCGCTCGATTGCTAGTCCCAAGGTACCCTCTTTGAATGGACCGTAAGGTCTCCTAGGGTACCTTCTTTCCTTGTAACTCCTTGTAACTCCTTCTCGATCTCTCCCTCTTTCCACCACTCTCTCCCTCACTCTCTTTTACTCACCATTTTCGCCGTATCTCTCAGACTTCCACTCTCTCCCTCTCAATTGCCTCTCTCTCTTCTTCCCTTTAATTTACTCTTTCTTAAAATAAATAAACCTACAAACGCAAAAGATTCCCACTGTACGAATCAAATGGTCTAAGGTTCGTATGTAAAAATCACAAACGTTCTCAAAATCTGGATTACGGCCTAGAATTACCGATATTCGAAAGTATAAACAAAAGTATTCGAAGATTCAAAGGAAGGAACCTCGAGATTTATGATTTGCAAACTCAAGGACCCGAATGCTTTATATTAGATAATACCAACCGTAAATTACACAGATACAAAAAAACAAAGGCAAAAGTTCTGAGAATTTATATTACGAAATTAAAAGTTCACACATTCAAAGTACAAACCTCATAGGCCACATACTTGATTATACAATGCTTAATATTCTCAAATTCACAAGGAAGAATTACAAAATTTTGAAATTAGAAATCATGAACCCCGAATATTACAAATTTAAAGTATTAAAGTGAGGTAGATCAAAAGAGGCAGAATTTGAATTTAGTAAAAGACGAGAAAACCAAAAAGGAAATTCGCACAGGATTTAGAAATAGAGAGAGCAGGAGATAAAGGAGTAGATAAACAACACAAATAATAAACAGAGGTGGGAGGGGCGACTGCTCAATGATTAATATAATCGTTCAAGAATATCTCTGTACGAAAGGCACACGTACTCAGAACTACCACCATTAATTGGGTCTCTTGCATTTACTACAAAAAGAGAGCACGTAAGTTTAAATGTTTTACAGTAACAATTAAATTGGCAGCTGAAATGTTTAAACAGTAAAGGCAGTTAAAATGACTAACAGTAAATAAAGTTTTGAAGTTTAACAGTTAAAACAGTTGAAATGGCAGATATGTAAATGTTTAACAGTATAAGCAGTGGTAGTGTTTAGCAATATACACAGTGTCATTTCAACTCACCCGCAAAGGGATGCTACACAACATCTGTAGGCTTGTATGGCCTCCAAGCATCAATATCCTCTTAGTTTGCCTTCCCGGCCTGAATTCATCGAAAAAATCTATGACTATATATCTACCACATATTTTCACTTACTCTATCTTTACCACTTTTTTCGAAGATCTTTCCTTACAAACTTTCTGCGTGCGTCTGTCTCATTTCTCTTTCACTTAAATTAAAAAAAAATAAATCAACTCTTGCAAAAACAATTTCACATAGAGTATAGCTCATTCGACTGAAATGACAAACTGAACTCAATTCCCATCTTGATATAAGTTCAAATCAGCCCACTGCCACATACCACATAAGCAACATATCCTTCATCTAAGAAATGAGAATCATTCATCTTTCGAAATGGGCATTTACTATGCACACGTTGCTTTCCTCGTCCAAATTCTCTCTCTCCCTTATCTCTTCCCTCCATACTCCTTATCCCAAATTTCCCTAACTTCCTCAAATGCCCAGGGGTCTCCTCACCTCACCCCAGTCTGTTGCGCGTGAGCTAAAGTCCCTAAGTTAAAAATAAATATTCGCTCTTTCACCACTCTAAAATAAAGAAAATTCCTTCCAAATACCAATAAATAAATATAACGTGATATAGGATCCTTAGATCGGAGCTAGAGTGTGTTTAATTTGTGTTGCTGAAGCGAAATTCCCGAGGGGTCGTAAGGGACAAATTAAGTATTTGTAAATTGCTCTAGGAGAAAGATTTGATACTCAATGAATATGAAACTTATGTGCAGTCTGTCAGTGTTGTGTACTTCATTAAATGCCACTTGCCCTCCCACTCTTCCTCTTTTTGTTAACCTTCGTGACTCAGTGGTTCCCTTTATCAAAACTGCTTCAAATCTGGGTATCATTTTTCCTACTAGCTCAAAATGCTCTTTATGTCTTTGCTTTAACCTTAATTTACCCGTATCTACTTCTACTTTGGCCACAATAGTTTCGAAATTTTATACTCCATTTTACTGCCTCTGGCATTGCTTACCCTAAAAATACAAGTGAGAAAAGTGCAAACAAATGTGAATTTAGATGAAAAGTAAAAAAGTAAAAATGGATTTGTTTGTGCCGTCTACGATAAGGAAATGGAATGCGTTAAATCTTAGTAAGAAAAGATGGAAACATGATTTTTGCTTCATAGACGATTCTTCTGCATTCCGTTATTATTTTATATGATATTTAATTTTCTAAGTTAAGTGAAACATTCCAATGGTTAACCTAACTTCTGTTTCCTCTAAAAAAGAGATCACCATTATTGATTAAACTGTTGTTTATTTGTAGGGCTCTCCTGGCACCAGAATCGAGAGAGTTAGTATATTTCCCTGCCCGAAATATATATGTTAAAAACAATAACCATTCTTAATAATTAACGTAACTCTGCCTCTCGTGGTTAACTACCACCTTTTCCATCTTCTGTCGGAATTTTTTCTTGCCTGACGATTAAAGATCGTCGTCTCAAGCTCTATTGCATGATAAATTAAGAGAAAAGTTTCGAACCAACTATTTTAGTTGATCACTTAACTGATTTCATGCCACATATTCTCCTAATAACTGTTTCGAAGGCAGAATTACTCCACTTAACCCTTAGGTGTCTATCCACTTTCTTTGCAAACCTAGGAAGTAACTTCACTGTCTCTTCTGAACTCCTCTCCAGTCTTACTGCGATAATCATATGACATTCAGGTTTTCCTCTTGTAAAATTATATATTTTATTCCATACTTTAGCCTCACTAGTACTTCCTAAATTCCCAACAACTTTCACTCCTGTCTAAGATTGTATCAACCACCGAACCTATTCTTATATGCTTAAAATTCCAACCATTCCAAGTTCTTATAAGTGAGTGAGATCATTTGCTGACTACATTTAATTCGGTTCTATTTACTCTTGATTCTTATTATGATAACACATTTTGATCATTTTCTAATTAAAGTGTCCCTATTTTTAACTATTCTCGACTTGGTGCGATAAGCTGCTCTATATTGACATTTCCTCTTATTTATTCCTCATCCCTTACCTCTTTTCCCATCTTCTATTAGCCTAATGTCCTCGCAACTTAGCTTTCCTTTACTCTCTTCACTATCCAAAACACACACCATCTTCGGTGTTCTTCCATTAAGTGATCTACCATATTTAATTACTTTAGGGTAAACAATGAAAAAATAAAATTCGGAATGAAGTCAACTTCTTATAGATAACCTAAAAGTAAATAAAAGTTAATTGAAAGTAATATAAAAATCAAAGGGGAAATTAGTTATGTATGTGAATAAAGATATATTTAATGAATGAATTATTCATATATGTTGAACGATAAAAAGGGATAATATCATTAATAAAATCGGAGAACTAATAAATATTAATAAATAGGAATACAAAATTAGGTCTAAAATAGATATAAGTTAGGAAATTGCTAATTCGAATAATCGCTGCTCATCCGAAAAAAGATAAAGTAGAACCAATATTGGAATGTAAATTCTATGGTGAGCGCACTTATTAAAAGACCACCCTTTTGTTTATAGCACCCAAACGCACTTTTTAGTGGCACTTTCAATCCGTTTTCCTCTTTGTTCTTTCCCTCGAAGTCTTTCTGGCAGTTCATTTCTGTTCTTCTTACTTGGCTGAATGAAAAGTTTACACCACCCTCTCGTCTAGTATGGTACCATCTGATTTCAACTAAGATGCTCTTCGCCCAATACTTATGAAACCTAACATTAATATCATTTCTTCTGTAACTTCCTTTGCTTAAAGTAGTACTAATTTTCTTTTTGCATCCGACATCCTTACTGAATTTCTCTCAGAAAAAGTTCAGAAATTCAATAATGATAAAACCTCTGTGCGGTGTGCCAGTATCTTGTACTTAATGGAATGCCACTTGCTGTCACACTCCTGCGCCTTTGGTAACCTATATTTACAAACCAGATTTTATTTTGTGTACACCTTAGAAATTGCAAGTATGACTTGATTTCTATTTATTCAGGAACTCATGTGTATATATTTACAACACACAATCAAATCGGAACGCAAAAGCGTTTAAATTGGGAAAGGTGATTTAAATAAAGCCAAGTTTGTTCTCCCATGGAAACTTCCTAAACAACTTTGTATTATTTGTAATTGGGAGATGTCGAGGTATAGCCGATATATATCCATCAATGAAGGGTGATTAGATTAGCTAAGTGATGAGGAATAGAGCAAAATGACGCCCAAGAGACCTGACCTCGGCTCCGTTACCAAATTAAAGGGTAAGATAATGAGAGGGAATTAATGGAAGGATACTGTTCTTCGAGTACGCAGGAACTTAACAAAAAGCTAGTTTCGATTGGTAGTGAATTACTAGCTATGGCTGAATGCTCTTCGGGGTTATTTATTAGAAAAATAGAAAAATAATATTTACTAAACTAAACCTCCCAAAATAGATATTTACACAAATAAAATGAAATGGGATTATCCAGGACTTCGTGGACTCGATAGTCGGGCCAAAGGGACAAGATAATGAGCTTAAGGCGAGTAAAGGACCAAACTCAGATTGAGTCTTTAAAGGGCTGTCGATGAGCCAAAATACAAATATATAATTAGGGGATGACCAGATTAAGGAATCCGCATGCGATGAAGTTTTGCAGAAGCTAAAGCGTAGACGACGAAGGGAAGAGGGGCAATTCGAGGAACAGAATTGAAGAAGGTTGAGATTTACTTCGGAATACCTTGACGAGGAAGTACTTGCGCTGGTGAATAAGAACGGCCGTTACTGGGAAATCGTCAATTGACTGGTGCGGAATTCCGACGGGAGAGCTTCCTGCTTTTGCGTTCGTGGGAACGAAGTGGAGCCAAATCGACAAGATATGTGTCTCGTGCTGGATTGCAAGCCTGTACAACCTTGTTTCGGCTGAACATGCCGTTAAATACCCTTCAGACGATGGGGGTGAAATCGCTTTCTGCCACGGAGGGGATTCTCCCAAAGTAAACTCAAGGCTGGGGGGGGGGGACGTCTTTTAGCCAGGAATTTGTGATAAAGGATGACTTCCCTCACTCTCGCATGCTTCCAGATGGCAGAAGTGTGGCAAGATTTCCTCAAGGCTTTGGGGGAAACCTCCAGAAGTAAATACAGCTGCATTCTGTTTTCCTTTTGCGTGGTTTTTATGCCCTTTCTCTTGTCCTTTGACCTCGTGTGTGAGAGACACGGGGTTTTTAAGGTCCACGTGGAGATTCTTTGACTTGATTCTTTCATAGGAGAAGATAGCTTATGAAGTCGCAAATAAAGGCCATGGCTCTTAAAACATCCAGTTTACTTTTGACTCACAGTGGTTGTTTGGAATGGGAACAAGAAATAAGCCGTTTCCAGTATCCAAACTTAAACCAAGTACATTGACTTTTCCCAGGATAAAACTAGCCCGCTTCAACTTTTGGTGTCTATCCGCTTTCTCTCCGCAACTACGAAGAAAGCTTACTGCCTCTCATAAACGACTAACCAGTGTTTGTGCAATAATCATCTGTCCTTCGGGCTTTACTCTTGTAACTTGCGTATGAACCAGCATGAAGAAGGACTTCGTACGCAACATGTGCCTGGTCGGCCATCAGGTATCGCCTGGAGCACATGCTCGCCGCCGAGGGCGACCACATTGATCGATTTACAATTTAAATTTATGTTAAAACAATAAAAACTTATCTAACTGCACTAAATCTCTCATTGTGGACTTTGTTGAGA
This sequence comes from Ceratothoa steindachneri, assembly GCA_963969495.1. Lineage (NCBI taxonomy): Eukaryota > Metazoa > Arthropoda > Malacostraca > Isopoda > Cymothoidae > Ceratothoa > Ceratothoa steindachneri. The sequence goes on along the minus strand of OZ018335.1, from coordinate 62,895,760 downwards.
GCGCAATAACGAGTGCCACACGACTTTGGCAATCCCCGGTATAATAATACAGATAAATGGCATCCAAATGGGCACTAATGCAACACTTTATATATGGAAAGCTATGAATCAAACGTTCTCTATGCAAAGACTTGACTTGTGCAGCTAACGTTTTCAAGCGACGTAGAACGACTTTTCTCGATTCATCAAAATGTGTTTACGGATAATAGGTGAACTCTAAATTTCAAAGACCTAAAGCACCATGTTATAATTGAGAGCAATGCTACTAATTTGTATATTTTTAAGAATAAAAGAGGAAAATATAATGGTTTTAAAGGAACTGGCAGTCTATTTTGGTTTAAGATCAGTTGAAATGATTTTTATTTCAGTATTTTAAATGTATATTCGTTCCAATTATCTATTCGCTCATATAATCTCTTCATGTATTTAAATTTTCATTTTGAAATAATATTGTTAACCATGTTGTCGTAGAATCCCCTTCCCCTTTTTGTTCTATTCTAAGAGTGCTAAGTAGTGTCTAATATATATTGATATCTAAATATCTTAAAGAACAGAGCCGTTCCGAAACACGTAAGGATATATAAGAGAAACGAACATCAATCCCGAAATAAACTTATATTTTAACTTCATTAATTGACTACACAACGTCTTAACATTAATTACACCAATACGGGGAATATTATCATAAACAAGAATTGATTCAATTAGTTAACCCCTCAAAAATTGGTTAATTTCTCTACACATAACAATAATATAAGAATTAGGCTTATGGACTCATCTGGAGTTTAAAGGGCCTCAGAAATGTTATTGACTCACGACACGTGCCGTCTGTCCAGATGTAGATGGGCGAAATTACACCTTCGTTTTGGCGAGGGTAGCAGCTAGGGGGTCCACACGTTCTTCCGGGAGGGAGGGATCTTCCAGGACGAGAACAAATACGGTGCTTTATGCAACCCCTAGGCAGTCTTGGTCTCTCTGTCGAGAATGAGTCGAACTTGGATCTTAAATCAAGTTAACTTGGAGTGCGGTGTGACCACCGAGTAACGAGCTCGAGGAGGAGCTTTTCTCCTCCGTTACTTATTTCCTTATGGAAGAGGACTGAACTCAGGGAGGGTCTTCTTCAAAGGCGAGGAGCGATGAGACGGGGGTTTCTCTGACGAGAATAAGTTACTTAAAGTTGGGTTTGGTAACCCAGAACTAGCTCGAGGATGAGCTTTTTCTTAATTCCAGTCTTCTTCAAGGGCGAGTCTCACGCATTTGGATTTCTCTGGCGAGAATAATTTGAACTTGTTTCCTTACCAAGTTAACTTAGGAGTTCGGTGTGGCCACCGAGTAACGGGCTTAAGGGGGGAGCCTTTTCCTTCTTCTTTTCTTAATTCCTCAAGGACGAGGAATACCCTTGGTGTTTAAGGTGTACCAGGATATGAGGAGACTCTCTGGCGAGAGTAAGTTGAACTTACCAAAGTTAACTTATCGTTTGGTTTGATAACCAGGGACTTAGCTCGAGGATGAGCTTCTTCTTAGCCTCTCAAGGTAGGTAGCCCTGCCTCCTTTGCAGCGTACTTCTTGGTCTGGCGAGCCAAGTACACTACCTCTCTAGTCTTGGTAGTTCGGTTTGATCCGAAGACTTCGTCACCTAGAGACTGACGTATACTACCACGATTTTCCTTAGAGTTCCTCATTTATACCTCGTCACCCCACCCCAGGAGAGTTCTTTTGGCCAACGGTTTTTCCCACGAAGTCAAAAATCGGCTCCTCGTTAGCCTTCGAGATTGAGAGAAACACGTCTCCAATTTCTTATTTGACGTGAAACTGGATCTCACTCTCCTGGGGGAGATCTTACATTTTGACCTTTAGGGTCTTTCATTGCACCAATTTGTGCCACGCTGTGGTTACGCTTTTGACTCACCGATGCCTGGGCCGGATGTCCCTGCGGTAACCGCCTTGAGACTGCCCCGCTAGTGAACGGGGGGGGGGGGACTATTCCCCTACACATGTAATTAGATTCTACTTACTCTGGACATGTGAAAGTCAATGCATATTTAAGTGCATATTTTGACGCTTATTAGTGCACATTATGGTACATCTTTAGTAGATTTTAAATACATGATTATAGCAGCACTGGAATTATAACTTGCTATAAAAGATGATTTCACTAGACTTGTTTAAGATTTCTATTTAAAAACAAATTTATTTACGGATAGATTCCTACCCAAATTTGATATATATAAATAATACAAAATAAAGAAATATTAGTCAGTATACATGCATATTAAATGAAATGTTGAGTTTAAGCTAAGCACTAATGTTTCAAAATTTATGCTGCAATCTACTATGAATTCCATGGCAACAAAGATCAGAAATTTTTTACAGTTTTGGCCAAATCTTTTTATTTTTAATTTCAATTTCTAACAAGCTTGCACCAGAGAGAAAAGTTATAATTAACAGGTCTAAAAGAAAGTGACTATTAATTTGCCGGTACTTCCACCGTTTGAATGAAAACAGATATTCCTATCTTTTTCAGGGGCCAAACCACTCCTAAGGTACTCGCGAAACCATCATGGGTGTTGTATATTACCCCGAGCTAATTACTATGAACCAATACGTCTTGTTCAACGGCTGTTGGAAACAATGAACGCTCTATTTTGGCCATCTTGTGGGCCAAATGATCTGACAATTCCTCTTTATTCCTCATTTATTCTTTTGAGGCCCTTTTATCAGTAACACATCCATAAAGAGCCGTTTTCTTAGCATGAAAGAGAAATGATGGTTCTTCCTGATGCACCCATGGACATTATTGCCTAGGGATCATTTTCAGCAATTCATTTCCAATGTGATGAATTAGATTGGAGAATGCAAATGTGCTATCCTTCACTTGGGATTAAAAGTCCAATATATATATATATATATATATATATATATATATATATATATATCTTCCGACTTTTTAGCCCACAGGAGGGTTGATGGTGTAGAAAGTGCAAGACACTTGCTCAAACCAGCTGAATTTAAGAATTAATATACGAAAAGTTTGAATAAAATAAGTTTTTAAATTATTGTACACGATTGAAGATCTTATTACGAGATAATTGTTTAAATTTTATAAGAAAAGGAAGATTACGATTATAAAAGAGAAGATCAAAAACAAGTTATTCAAAATGATATTGAAAGTATTCTACTGAGAGAAGATGTAGAAAAGAAGAAAGTAATAAATTTATTTGAGAATAGTTTGAAGGTAAATGAAACATAACTGCTTAATTCAATCATGAAAGAGAAACTGATATTTACCTTGGCTGAAAGCCACTAACCGAAAGCCTGCCTAGAAAACAAAAACTCTTTCTGTAAGGAGTAGTGGCGAAGCTGCTTCTCTTCTAAAATTTATTTTTTTTAAGTTTTAAAATATTTTGGAGGTTTTACGGAATCTATAGTTTTGTATGTTAATGTTTCGTCTCTTATCTTTTATAATTAATGCTTACGAACATTAAGTTTTCTTTTTATTTGATTTTAATATATATTTATTGTATTTTTTAAAAATTTCTGTCATTGTGCGAATTTAGGGTTTTTCTTCAAAATGAGATGTGATTATTGCATTATTGTGGTGCTGTTTGCGGTAAAACAATTGTAAGATGTTTGATTGACTTTACATCCATTTTTAGTGCAGGTGAATTAGAAATATCAAATGGTCTATTTCAGATATAGAGGTGGGCAATTAGTTTCTTGTTAGAACTGAATCTTTTAGTTTTCTATTTTTGTTTGTAGTATTAAGGTCAATTCTTATTTTATTAATTTTACATTTTTGGGTATCTACTTATCGCTTTAAGTTGTTTTGCTCTTGGAATGTAGCTATCTGATATTTGGTGGCAGTAGTATATTATTAATTTATCTTTTTCCGTGTCTTCTTTTGTTCCTCTTATGATTAATAAATTAATTAATAACTTGGTCTATAATATACAAGGGAAAATCATTATTGAGTAAAGTTTGTTTGAGCCTTCTTACTTTAGCACATGCCCTCGTCGATATAAAATTGCATTTAGAAAAACATTTCTTTATCGAAAATTCCTAATTTCTTCAAACTGGACAAAATGTGATAGATAAATCAGAAGGATCAAACAAATGTTACTGATGAAGATTTCCCCCCCGTATATGTACATATTACAAAGCAACTATTAATCAACTTATAACTATGAAAAGAAACACGATACAAAACACACAATAAAGAGAAATTAAAAATATATACTACAACTAAATAACAGAAAATTAGTTACATTTAAAGAGAACAACATAAAATAATAACTACAGAACTACAGAAACAAGGAGCAGTAAATACCCTAAGATGCGCACAATACCAGTTAGATTAACACAAGCGGTGTTATTCTACCACTTACATATCCCGAGCAAGATGACTTATAATCTACTGTTAGTATAACATCTTTTAACATTTTTGTTTCTTGTTTACTATCTTGATACTACGGTACACATTTATCTATATGCGTAGCTTTTGACATGCAAGAAAAGACACGCACACACTGGTACGAACAGGCGTGTGTGTAATTGGACAGTACTCTCTTTTCTTGCCGGGTTCGACTGCTAGTTATGAAAAGAGTTAAAGTATAGGACAGACAGATGAAAAAGACCCGGAAATCTCATTCATTAATTCCCATGCAGGAGAAGGTCACTGGCATCTTTTCATTTGTCGTTTTGCTTTTATTTCTTAACTGCTTATAATATATGACCATTTCATCTTCGCCTTATTCTATGTGATATTTATACTATTAAAACACTCATAAATTCGGTTTCAACATATTTATTGACGTGTATTGCACTTCATGTGGGGTAGGCTAATCTTCGTGTCTTGGTCATTTCCACAATCTCGATGTGTAGTCTCAAATTAATATAAATCAGTTAAATATTTTGAATACTTCGATCAATTGCCACGTAATCGTCTACATACTTGAAACAAATAATAGTTTCAATGAGCGGGTTCTCTGTTTGTACTGTTTGTTTTGAATCCCATTATCTAGTTTAGTAGCCCTACGTTACACTCTTTCTACATCTAATATATATTTTTGAATGTAAGGAGACAAAATTATACTGCCTATTTGAGGTGTAGGCACACGAGCTCTTTGTATTGAGATAGAATTATATCCTTTGACCTACATGGAAAATTCCGGGCAATTTATCCTACCATTTGACTAGCTTCTTTCCAAGCCTTTGCAAATTGTTTCGACACCTTAAATTCCTCCCAGATTAAATCTCCAGGTCCCTTTCTAAGTTAATGGAGTCAAGAATTTCGTAATTCATATGATATTCCACTTTTAAGCTATGACATCCTAATTGCATGACTACATTTACGTATTTTATAGCTCATCTGCCATTTATCCGCCTACTCGACAATTTTATCAAGATCTCTCTGCATTTCTTCTATATTGGATCTTGAAAGGGCTCAGTTTTCCAGTTTTGTGTCATCTGCATATTTATAGGCCGTACTGATCAATCCATTATCCATGTTGTTAATATACACATAGAATAACTGTGGACCTAGGACTGTACGATTAGGTTCCCCGCTAGTGACTAGACCCCACTCTGAGTACACCCCATTTACAACAACTCATAGCAATAGATTTGAGAGGGAGAGTGTGCTATAGGGTTTCATAAACAGCCTTTCATGCGGAAGAGTATCAAAGGCTTTTTAAAGTCAAGGTAAATTATATTTGCCGCTACAGTTTCATCGTAGATGCAAATCCTCTAATGAAAAAAGTTAAGGAATTGGTTAAGCACGAGCGCCCTTGATGAAATAAATGCTAGGTGTATGTAATTAAATTATTACTCTCAAGATAACTCTCCAATCTACCTCTAATTATTTTAGCGATTATATGAGCTTAACAATTACAGAATTTAGGCTCGTACAACGAAAACTAGTAGGGTTAGATTTCTCCCCTATTGAACTTTCTTGGAACAAAATACTGTAGGCCTTCCTCGATCGATCAATTCACCTTTTCATCTTCTCTTCCCTAACGGTCCACTTTACCAACATTCGATATTTTACGGCTCGTTATTTTAAAAGTTTTGATAACCCCTATTATTCCCTTGAATTAGCGTAATTTGTGAAGGGAAAACCCACGGAGCCCTCTTTGAATTCTCATTCTTTCGACGTACGTATTTAACTACCACGGTATCCTTAGACAGTAGGTTTTGCTGTAATTCCGAGGACAAGTACTGTCCTGTTCAATTTTGAAAGCAATCTTTCTTGTTTATCCTTCTTACGCGGTCACGAAAGGCTTCAAAGTTTCAGATACCCAGAGGTGGGCAGTATTTAAATACTTTTTATTTAAATACATTTATGTATTTAAAATTGTATTTGTAAATACATTTGAAATAATGTTTTTACATAAAATATTCAAGTACAATGTATATAAATACTTTTTGCAAATACTCTACTGATAATAGGTTTATATAGCTGTTTAAAACGTGTAATACATGTTTTAGCTTGTCTCAACCTGCATGACACAAACGCTTGACTACGTGAGCTGGTGAGGGAAGATTGCTTGTATCAGTTCAAATTTAGTTAAAAGATGGTCACAGTTGTTTTCTTTTTTATAGTGAGAGCGCGCAGCATTATTTCAACTGCTGCATGGCAACTTCAGGTTCTTCGAAATAGCGTGAAACTGATAGATTGGACGATAATAAAGACGATGAAGATAAAGAATCATCTAATTATAGTCATGCTTCACTAGATGGAAAATCTTTAGAGTAAAATCTTCCGACGGAAAACGGTGAAGTATGTATGTACATCATGCAATGGCGAAATCAATACGGCGAGCAATGCTACTTCCAATCTACGCATTAATTTTTACGTAAGAATTTATCAAAGCTAATTATATGATAATTAATGGAATTTACAAGGTTCACTATTTCTTACTTTTTAAAATGGCATAGTTGCTATTAAATAACGATAGTATTAATTAACGTAGGCTTACCATCTAGGAACCTGCCTACTTCCTTTTGTAACATCTTTATTTATAATATATGTTGATTGAATTTAACGTGAATCATGGCAACATGAAACAAATATCCTTCAATTATCTAATCATGTGAATTTATCAACAGAGAAAGAATCCTGCTTTGGTGCAAAAAGCGGATTTGTAAGTTTCACTATTTCTTAGTTTTTTTGAAATGGCAAAATTGTTATTAATTAAAGATAATGTTAATTAGCGTAGGTTTACCATGCACAAACCTGCCTGTTTTCTGATTGAATTTAACGTGAATTATGGCAACGTAAAATAAATATCCTTCAATTATCTAATCATGTACATTTATCAACAGAAAAAGCATACTGCTTTGGTACAAAAAGCGGATAACTAGTTGACAGCTCAAAAAAAGATTCCACAAGAAAATGTTCAATATTATACAATGGCCCTTCAGGCAGTGGTGTTAAAGAAAAGCGATTAGCGGGATGTTTTACTATGAATACTAAGAAGGTCAAACAATCTGTTGTTGATAAGATGATTGCAGATTTTATCATATAAGGTGTGCATTTCCTATCAACCATGGAACAGCTAGCTTTTGTGAGATTAATTAAAGGTGAGTTCTGAGTTACAAATGTTGTTTACCATTATAGTATTAGTAGTACAGGTTAAGATCTTATTACGACCGAATACTAAAGCGTTCGGATCATCGGTTACTACGTAGCCTATATAACAAAGTTAAATAAAGGAAAACATATACAAACAACAGAGGTTATTATATTCTCATAATTTCATGAGAATCCAAATAAATATATTCTTAAAGCGCACTTTCATTTACTTGAAGATATTATTGATCACAAATTTTTGCAGGAATAATTAGTACAATTATCAATCGATTATATGTAGTTGTAAGATGAATTCCTATAACGATGTATTTCGTTATAGTAGCAATATATGTATATCATAATGTCAAAACTAGCATGCCCCCCAGTGAAAAATGTAGGAAATGAAGCTTGATAATATATATATTCCTAACAATACTGATAGTCAATATTTTACTATGTAATTCTAAATATGAAGGGCTAATAATATATTTATGAATTAATGTACTAGTCCTATATAGCTATAGGATATTCATATAGCTACATTTTGTAGATAAAGTTTGATATGCATACCATAATTCTCATTTCACTCTGAAAATCATTTTCCCTCGCAATAATCACACATTCCACTACCCCACATCAAAATTCTTCATTTGACGTTATTTCAAGGCCGACGTTAGGCCGAAATCTTATAGAAGAAGAGAAAGTGACAAGAGCTCTACTGAAGAATAAACTAGACAACATCTCTTATTTATGTCTTACTGCAGATATTTAGACAACTCGTCACCGTATTTTGGGGGGCATTACAGTGAAGATTTTGCTCTTTATGAAATATGAAATTGAGAATACCTTTACAGTTATGGAGTTATCAGCACTTAGGCTGAAAGCAGACCGATTTGTTTGTGGAATTTATCTTGATTATATTAATATATAAAATTTAGGGAAACATTTATGAGACAAACATTGGACTGTTATTTCATTTTTTTCAGCTTGAGGAAGGTGCTCTTCTCCGTCACAGTAGAGTATTAGAATGCTGTCACCTTATAGGAAAACATACATAATTGTTGAACATATGGAGCATATTATCAATGAATACGATATCACCCTGCAGAAAATCACGATCACCATCACTGATAACGGCTCTAATTTTGTTAAAACGTTTGAGAATTAACAGTCACTGCTGCAAATGTGTCCAAAGATTCAGAAGATGGTATCCATGTAGATGAAAGAGATCAGGGTGAGCACGAGCTGGAAGATAGTTTCTTAATGAGAGTGCCTTAGATCAGGAAGAAGACCTTTGGTCTGACCCATGCAGCTTCAGCTTACCTAAGCATGTACGCTATGCTTCACACACACTCAGTCTTGTTGCTACAACTGATGCAAAACAGGCACTGAAAATATCTTCTTTTGCAAATATCAATCATGCTGCGTTGGGAAAATGCTCAGCATTATGCAACAAAACGAGTCGTCCAAATTCAGCAGAAATTATTAAAACTGTTATCAACTGCTCATTAAAAGTGCCTTGAATCATAAGGTGGAACTTTCTGTTTGATGCATTGTCATTATTTAATAACACAAAGAAAAGTTACATCAACTCATGACGTCCCTCGAACTTCCAGGTTCAGAAGTCACGAAGTTGAATTTCTTGGGAAGTATGCCTTAGGTTTGGCTCTTATTGCAGTGACAATTCATCCCCTACAGGGACAACAAAACTGTTTTATGAAGAATTGATCCCTGTCTTGCTCACTGTGGGTATAAAGCTGAAGAGCTTTCAGTCACGTTCTCTGAAATTTTGCCAACCACTTCTAAGTGCAGTAACTAAGGGCTTTGGAAAGCGATACCAATCTTATTTAACCTTGGCAAGTGAAGCTAGCGTTACAGATTCCATTATTGCATCAGCAAGCCATTCATTCTTTAACTCCGCTAGTTAGATATCCGAATTTCATAGGACATTTCAAGCCACCAAGAGTGTTAAAAATATTATGATTCAAGTGATTGAGGATTTAGCAGAGGGACCCAAAGCTCAATCATCCAGTAAAGTATCGGACAGTGACAATTATTTTGGATTTTAAAACCCATAAAAAACATGAAAAAGTTATTTATTAAATACAACATCACCCTTTCGTCGTCATCTCTTGTAGAACGGCTCTCCTCTATAGGAGCATTGACCTTATCTCCCAAACGGAGTTGTTCTGTATCTGAGGAAACATTTCAGCAACTGATAGTACTTAAATTTAATGCTGATAAGAATAGTTAACTGAAATTTTATTCTATAGAACTTTCTATTTTTTGTAGTACCTACTCGTAAGTCTAATTGTCATCAAACCCTACATTATTCATTATTATATACAATTTCATTTCAATGGATATTTTTTTGTTGTGATACCAATGATTCCTTATCAATTGACATTATATATCATGTATGTGAAATTTCTTAAAACTGTATCTAAATACATTTTTCTAATGTATTTAATGTTTAGTATTTAAATACCTTAAATGTATTTAGTGGCCACCTATTCAGATACCAAATTACGGGATTAATTTATCCTTTCTTTTAATTCTACACTTGTATTAATTTCGAACCTAATTAAGTTATGGTTGCTCGTCTCCAAATGCTCCCCCACACATCTGTTCTCTAACAAAGTCTCTTCCGTGGTGATAATATAATCAAGTATATTTTGGTCACTTGTAACTTCATTTACTTTTTGAAAAAGAAAATTATCCTGAATGAAATTGACCAGTCTTTCTTCTACTTAATCCGAAGTGTTGGTTGTATATTTAACGTTATGGTAATTGAAATCCTCCCAAAATTGCAGTTTTCTATTCTCACACCATTGATGAAATGCACTCAAAGAGTAGCACATTCTCTGTTTCAATTTGGAATAGTGGTCAGTAAATAACAAATAGGTTGATTGTATTTTTTTAGCACGCACTATAACCAGAACCCCTATCTTCATATTTACGGTCGTCAGGCTTAGTGTTTTTGCCTTTAGTTTTTCTCATACGTAGCCCTCTCCAAGTTGATTGTTCTTCGATAGAGATTTAGTATCCTTTTATACTAAATTCCTCGATAAAATTTATTTTTGTTCTATCCAACCAAGTATCGCTAATACATACGATCTTGTAAGCACCCTTGTAAATGATGGCGTTAAATTTGGTTAGATTATTCCTTAATCTACGAAAGTTCGGTAACTTCATTTTAATTTGTCGTTTAAATATCTACCTCCCTTTTTCGTATGCCATGGGGGTTTCACCGGTCACTCGAATTTATTGTTTCTTCGCGTGAAATCGGGTCTATTGTTTCGTTTTCAGGGCTTCTGAGATCCCACTGAAAGTGTGTTTCCCTAATTAAGTTATTTAATAATCTTCCTAGGCGTGACTCGCCAATTACATTTAGTTACAGGTCATCATTTTGAAAAAGGGTTGGGTCTTGTAAACATTCCCAGAGACAGACGAATTTAAACTTCATTACCTGATAAAGTCGTTTTATGCAATTATTTGTATAGAATGATTTGGATTAGATGCTCAAACTTACTTTCATTCGGGGATGATACGAACTATAGCTTTGTTTTTCGCTCTGGCTATCAGGTCTCTAAAGTAGTATATAATCTGTTCTGAGCTGGTATCGTATTTGTGTATATCATTACCGCCGATCACAATAAGTACCGTGGCTCTGTACTGCTCGTGCCCATGTTATTTAACAAATTTATGTCGTTTTCTATTTAGCCTCCTCGCAGAGCTGTTAAACGCCTTCCACGCGGATTAGGTCGAGAAAGTTCATTTTTCTGTATTTTTACTAAAAGATCTGCCACCAGGATTGTGTCTAATTCGTTTTTAAGAGGAATTAGGCTTCTTAAAGCATTTACCCAATCAAGATCGAATTGGTTCTGTCTTTTTGGTCGATCCCCATTCAAAAATGGTCTAACACCATAGTTCTTCCTAGAACTCTGTAAAATATTTTCTTTTCCTCTTAATACAGACGTTGCGCTGTGGTTTATTTCCCCACTGAATTCATCTGCAGTTCCATGTGATCTGTGGTTGCCGCTAGATTTCGCAGGCATTCTCTCGTTTAACTTATCACTGGTCAATAATTTGTGAAAAGTTGTGCGCTTTAAATGAGCTTAGTTAATTCTTATGTATGTTCATGCAGTTAATCAAAATATCACCTTGAAAACCGCTTATTGTCTATAGGCTCAAAGATACGCAGCATGTGATATTTGATTATTTTATTAAAACGAACACTATCTGTCATTCTGTTTTAAACTCTAATCCTATTCACCCTCTGCTTCTTTGCTTGACGCTTATAGTGGGATGAAGAATCAGCTCCTGCTAATCTCTAGCAAAAGTCGGCAAGCATTGTTGTGCCCCATTTACCCTGCTAGCGCTTTTCCATGGTTAAATTATCTTGGTGAAAACTTTCACCAATTTCCTCACTAAATGCCCCATAGTTTCCTAGAAAAAGTCTAAATGTGAGTCCAAAAAGTGGAGTTTAAGTGATATGTTAAATCACACGATTTAGTAAGCCTTAAAAAAGATTTTCACTAGTTTTTCATAGTTTCCTTCCCTTCTCTTTCTGAGAAATCTCTTTGCCACTAACTTGAATGCTTCCCAAGTAACTTCTTCTTTTCATAAGGGGTTGATTCAAAGTCACCATCTTTTAGAATCTTTCGAATCTAAGGAGCAATCAAAACTCCCTCTCTTATCTTAGCATCGTTCATTGAGGGGAGTTATGATGTTAAATACTTGAAACCCTAATCAGATTTGGATAGGACATTCACAGCTGTCCCATCAGTACTCGGAATATCCGCTCTGCAAGCCTATAACAAGAGCAACAACCTTAATTCAGCACGGATCTGACATTGATTTTCATCATAATTTATGCATTACAACATATGCTTTATATTATCATGAGTTTCTTTCAGATGTGGTGGATAGCCCAACGGAACTAATGGTTCATTTTTGGCTTGTGCATCAATACACCTATAAGACTCATTTTGGATGAATCAATAAACAGCCTTTAGTGTTTGGGTTCGTATTGATGCCAAGTGCTTCCATAAAACAATCGATATTTTTTCAGACCACTATATCATATTCTATTACGAGGAGATCGTTGAACTACTGCTGACGGTCATGAAATATTGAAATTTTCACATCAGTTGCTAGGAGATACCAAAATGGAAGACGAGAGCATATCAGCTCAGCCTTTCTTTTGGGTAGTTAGAAATACCTACCAAGGACATGGAGTTCCAATTAATTCGTTATGCGATATGGCCTAGAGGAGTGTACTTCTTCGAAACATAAGTGATATTCCTCTCGAACCATAACAGTTATACGGCGCTCAGTGATGAAAAGGTCACCCCACTACAAATGTAGCATAAGTTTTCTGCCTATTTACACAAGTGTGAGGCATTTGAAAGAAGAATACAACAAAAAATTAGAAGATAAACCCAAATTTATTCATAAATTTATCATTATAATACAGAGCATGACAGCTTAGCAGAAGTATTTATATCATTAAATAGGAAAATAAAAATTAATATAAAATGCTTTATATGCATAGTAGTAGCTTGCTTAATGAATATTTATTATTAATTCAAACAGTGTTGGACTAGGAAAATCACTTACTTTCTCCCCAAATTATAAACTCGCACAGCACAGCCCCCTTCTATGTCTGCTGGAACAATACTGAAGGGCACTGAGCCTGTGAGTGTGGTAAGAAGCACATTGCCGTAAGCTTGTTGAAAGGTGTTTAACACGTAGGTGTATAATGAAAAGTAGAGCTAACAAACATTTTAACACTGATATGAATATATATCCACGACCTAATATTAGTTGGAAATTGTTACTCTCGTCTCAAAGGCATTTTGGTTGTTGACCAGTGTTATTAATGGACATGTCTAAATTTAGCTTAAAGTCATTTATCTCGTTTTCTATTCTGCAAATTACCTAAAAATCACGAAGATTTCTTCTTGAATATCGTCCAATGCATTTCTAATTTTAATGTCGAATGCCTGATTCACCCTGCTCAAAAGATAAATTTTACTTCTGTTGTCAACAGCTTAAAACCGGTAGTGCGCAAAATGTCTTATTCAGTTGTACCTTAAAAATGAATGGTTCCTTCTGCACAACTAGCTTCAGGATGATGTGGAAAGAAATGCAGAATCTCTTCATAATAGGCGACAGGAGAGAAACCAATTTTTGAACAATAGCTTCATGATCACGACACAAAAATTTAGTGGCCACAGAGTAAATAAACGAATTGGACTGTAAAGACAAGTAAAAGGTTATTTGATGTGGGGAATACCCCTTCACAATGGTTCAAACATATCTGAGATGGATTGTCTAGAGAAAAAGGAGGAAAGAACACGGATTATTTATCGTACGAATTATAAAACGATCGAGAATATTAAACAACCTCCAAGCCTTTTGAAGGCCATAATAGGAGGCAATATTTCAAAAGACGCCTGAAAATTATACCAAGCCTTGCAGAGCAAGTAGCAGAAGTTATGAAGAATGAAGGCTACTAGGAATATTAAATATGAATAATGACTTTGGTGCATAAATTTTTAGATATTTAGATATCATTTTTTTTTTGTTACCTTAGAAACTTGTGAATGTTATACCTAAAAAATCAGAAACATCCTAAATTAGGAATCCTCAAAATGGTATTTCAGCATTGTTGGACACGAGAATAAGCTAAATTTGTCAGGTTTTCTGTTTGCCTGTTTACACTAACTAATTGAATTCTAACTCATACTCTTCATCTTCTTTATGACATTCTTTAGATTGCACTGTTTCCCTCGGTTCTATTGTATTACCAGTTCAATTTCGAGGGCTGGGAATAATATTCCAGAGAGAAACATTACTTAGAAACCCAATCGCATTCTATACAAGAAACGAACGAGAAAATATTTATATTTCCATCAGTAAAAGGTAAATGTGCATGTATCCACATGTACAAAGTTCGGAGTTTTTATTCTGCATTCTTCCCTCCAAACTACAATTTGGAATAGTTATATATGCACCTTCTCTCTCTTACTTCTTCTTGCTCATTTCAGGGTTATATCTTAAACTAGGTTTTCAGTCCCAATGCATGTAAACAAAGTGCATTTTTTATCTTATTAATTATGTTATAATTGATTAGGAGCATAAATAAGTAAAGTAAATTCTTAAAGAATTAATGTGTTCAGCAGTGGCGCTTATTTATCTCAGGACTCATTTTCGCCTTCTCCATTATGTGAAGCCTCTTCGTATATTTTTTCGTTTTTAAACATTTAAATTCATACGCCAACTTTCAAATATTTTTTCGTCAAATTTCGTAACACTTTTATTGTCGATAGTGTAATAAACGACAGTGTGCAAATTTCACATGAATTCCCGAAAACAATGGTTTGGATATTTTTAACTAATTTTCATATATAGGGCGATACAACATATTTAATACAAAATAATAAAATTAATTACAGCAGTGTTTTTCATCAGGGATCCATATAGTCTCTTTGAGGCCATGTCCACTTTGAAGGAGGCCAGAGTAAACGGTCACGATTTAGGGGGGCCACCAGAATAAAATTGGGCCACAGAAATCTCTCGGGGCCTAAATTATAGTTAGGCGAATAGATCATTTTAATTAATGTAGTTGAATTACATTTAAAAAATATTAATAAATTTGGTTTCTTTTATAGATATTTTAGTATAAGATTTGAATTTATCTGTAAAAAATAATTTTGCATCTTACAAGCTTATTCTGTAAAAGAGTTATTAATTTGCATATTATCTACTGCAAATAATGCTTAGGAGTCCACAGGAAAAATAGGTTTCTAAGAGGAACCTGAGTTTCAGTAAGTATTGAAAATGTTTTCCTTTTGCTCGAAAATGAAGATTTCTTCATCTAAGTTTATTGATAAGGACGTCATTACGATTTCTATTCTTCATTTCTACTTGATTTCACCATATACCTCTGGCTTCTGAGTTAGATATAAAAATTACTAACAATTGTATTCCCATATGTAACACATTTTTTTCAAGAAAGCATGCTTTACAGTTTTCATAAATAGGTATTGGTATAATTTTGCATTATACATACTAAGATTTTATTTCAATTTAATAAGGAAGGAAATGGTTAGTTTGGGAAAATGCAGTGATATTCAACGATATCTTTCAATAGATATATGAAAATATATAAAAAATATTATTCTTCTGTTATTGATCATTTTATATTTTTATAAAGACGGAATACAAGACATCACAAACTTTCTCTCGCCTTCTTTTCGTGTCAAATTCGCTTGTTATAAAAATTCAAATGGAGTTGGTAAATCCGTCAGCACATTATTCGACTCTTAAATTCGCTAGTACTACCTCAATGAAGACTGAAAAGGCACTTCTTTGTAAATCTTACATTTAATTATTTATTCTTGCCTATCTATTTCAACTTAATGAATACGCTTTGTTATTATACTGACAATGTAGTTCTTCTAATAATATGAAAATGATTTTTTTCTCTTTTGTAACTAGATATAAACCAAAGTAAGGAGATGAGGCAAAACATTATTTTGCAGCAATTTCTTGCACACTTATCCATTAAATGTTGTATGTAAGTACACATGTGTCCCAGTACTTTCCCTTGAACTCAGTCCCAGACCATGCCACTTCCTCCGCAAACTTTTCACTCTCTCTGGTGTAATTGACAGAGAGTCTTTCGTTTGGTTGGCAACTAACAAACCTCCTCACATTGGATCCGAACAAAATGAAATTATTTTTGTCTATGAAATGTATTTAAAACCATAGGTTATCCCTCTAGAAAACATGTTCATTGGTGAATGCGAGTGTGAATGAAGATTATCGTCCATTAACCTCCGTGTCCCAGTCTTCCTTAAGATATTGAATGGCCAAAATTTAACAAATCTCTCTAGAAACTGCTGCAATCATCTTAAACAGTCTTTCGCAATTTTGGTATTAGCTCAGTTTTCCAGTTTGACGTCTTCCTTAGCCTACCGGTTGATTTAACACCCTTACATAAATCTGTTGTATTATAGGTTGACAAAGTATCATTGATTTCACTTTGGGAATGCTTGCTAGTCTCTGCAATGGCTTTACCTAAAAAAAAAATGTTGACGTCAAAGTTTGTGATGAGAGAGGCGAGACAGTTTCTTATGCCTTTTATCTGGATGACAGTTGTCACGAGAATGACCTAATGTACACGAGATTGATCTGAAATTAGTTGCTATGGAAACAAAGCCACTTCTCTCTACAAAAAACAAACCTTTTCGATCTTTTTAGATACATCCATTTTTTTAGTAAATTGTTCATCTAATAAATATCATTTTATTCATCTAAATTTTCATAACCCTTACTAATAAATAGTTTATACCTTTAGAATATTGTCCACCGAATTTGGTAAGCTTTGATTTGGGGACAAAAGTTAGAAAAGAAATTGCGATAGAAATACAGGCATTCTGATATTTTAGAATAGTATTATACTTGACCAGTTTTCTGTCGTTGAAGAAGGATTGCTCCAGGTCGAACACTTCTAATCAAAAGATTTCCCGGCAGAATCTGATCAGCGAGAATATAGACGATTGATTTAATGAAAGTGACCCAAAATCTCAAATTCATATCGAAAGGTTTATTTATTGTTCATTACTATTTAAATTTCTAAAATGCTATTACTTGTGAAGAAAATGAAAGAGGTAAATAGTATAAATATTATAAGCAATAGTTGAAGAAATTTCAATTTATATTCGTCATTATACTGACGGATAACATTCTCTAATATATTATTTAGATAGTTGTAATTTCTTGTAGTATGTGTATCCTCTCCTATGCCTAATTTTTAAGTAAATCTTCATTTGCCATTATTTAGATATATTCACGAAATACTGTTCTTCTGTAAGTTGTTGAACTTTTCTTGTCTTTTGTTGTTTCTTAGAATGCTATGGAGTGTACATTCCTAATCTAACATAAACTAAATTGTTCACTAGATGGATATAATTATGACTAAATTTTAATTATCGCAAAAGATGTATCTTAATATAGTTGCTAGCGCTGATATGATGAGACATTATGAACTGATTGGCCCTGTCAGGCTATCTATCTAGTTATTCTAGTAGATGAACAATTCGATCTAGTACTTAAGATTCTAGGACTTTGTCAACGTTCCATCTTACTGGGTCGTATGTCAGTATTATCTTAATAGTTATGCAAAATCTGAGTTAAAATTCCTAAGAGATGGAAATTTTGATTAAATTATGAAGGATTTTCCTCGAGTTGTTTAAACATTAAACCGCTAATTAAACCACCTCTGTACTAGAATACACTCTATTTACCCTCGTAGACATTTTACGGCTCTTTACCGTCAGGCTCCTCCTGCCTTTTTGTTCAGAGGAAAATCAGGTCTCACTTTGTGCTGACGGCCAAATGGAACTTTATCCGCCCCACTCAAATCGCCCTCACTAATTTTCATATAATTCATAACCTATTTATTATTGTGTCTGAATTCTGAACTCGATGTTTTCGATTTAAATGATGCCTTTAAATTTCCATGCCGTGAAATATTATAGTAAAGATTTCTTCTCGCAAGCAAAATAATGGCCTTTTCAATATGCCTACTCTTGCACAAGTTTCATTGTATGTCACCCTTCATTCGAGTCTCAAAGCTGTAATAAGATAAACCGAAGCAAATGATTATGACCGGGCTTGAATCTATAACGAGCTGGCAGGTTAACGTGTCACCAATAACTTTAAGGTAACCAGGACATCAGGCTCTACCTGTATAAACACGTCTAAACTAATTCTGAAGTTTGATGGGAGAAGTCCAAAAATTTATTAATGACCGATATCATTGAATGTCACTACACTGTTACTGTGAATTACCAAGGCGCTGCTTCAACTGCCATAAGTTTGGTCAGGCGTATCGCACGTGTCCAAATGCACATACATGAGTTAATTGCGCCTCCGCTCACCATAAATTTATATATAGGTAATCAATCCTCTCGCAGCACTAAATGTTGACTGAACCTTAAGTAAACAACTTTCAAACCAAACTGATAGTCAAAATTTGAATATATTCGGATCTTTCGAATATATAGTCACCGGAACAAGACTCTATAAGATACTATGTCGGTCCGTAGGTCGATCGGTAGAATGGTAACGTTTTTACTTTCAACTGAGGTTTTTGGCAATAACACCGTGATTATTAGGCTGATTCTAACGAAATTTGGAAACCTTATGTTGTTTTACGTTATCTTTCAAATCATATATTTGCCAAGGATCCACTCAAGGTTAGTTAGCGAATTATTTAAAGTCTTGTAGGTAGTGTCATATGGTCATAAGATCATAACTCAGGATAATTGAGAGCATGCGACTTAAGTCTGTTAACCTTGTTTTAAATTGGTAATAAAGTTCCTCCGCTTAATGCTAAAAAATCAATAATATAGTTAGTCGTTCAAATAGGGAACTGCTTGGTTTGGTATGTCGGTTCCGCCCAATTTATAGTTAGATCTAACGTTGTTTTTACCAATGTGGAGGGAAATGCGAGGTTAAAATTCATATGACATTTGCTCGCCCATTCAACCAGTTTGTTTATGCCTTCTTCAATCAGTCCATGTATTTGGATGTTTTGCACGGCCACCGTTTTTGCTATCATCTGCAAACACTGATAACATCTTCACTATTCCGATGTGTATATGGTTTATGTCTATGAATAAGAGTAGTGGTCCAAGCCCTGATCCTTGAGTCACGCTGCTTGTTACTGGAATATAGCTATATGAGCTGTCATAAATTACTACTCTATGACTTCTTTTACAAAGCCAGAGAGAGGAAGGAGTAAACAAAAGAGAAGAAGGGGTGAGAGAAAGATTGACGGGAGAAAGATACACGGAAGAGAGAGGACGGAATGAGTGGATTGACAGGGAGTTAGGTAGGGGAAGAGGGAGAAGTAGAAGAGAAAAAGGGACGAAGTAGAAGAGATAAACAGAAGGAGAGAAAAAATGAAAGGGGAGAGAAAAGGGGGATGTAGAGAGACATAAAAGCGTGAGATTGGAGAGAGTGGGATGAGAAGAGGTAGAGCTGGAGAGGGGGAGGGGAAAAGAGATTTAGGGGTAGACATCTAAGGGGGAAAGAAAGGGAAAGACAGGGTGGAGTGGTTTGAGGAGGGTTTTTGAGACAGATAGGTCTGGGGAGAGAGGGGTTTTGGGAGATTACAGCGAGATTACATCGAAAGTCTGATAGCAGTATATCTACTGATCCTCACTAAGCTACCAGAAAGATTATGGAAAAAAAACTATATGAAATGGCATAGTAAAGGCGAGGCAGGAAATTTTGTTTAAGTAGATTGCAACTTTATTAGTTAGTATTGTTCATCACCCTTTTTTTATCTACTGTAGAACAAGTCTGGGTTAAGGTTTGTCATCATCCATTTATAAATTTGTCTTTAAATGGAACTATACTATCTGCGTTAACCATAGCATTTTGTAGATTATTGCAGATTCTTATGGTTCTGTTGAAGAAGAAGAATTTCCTTTCGTCTGCCCGAAAGTGACTTCCCTCAAGCTTATGGTTTTGACCACGCGTTGATTCATTTGATAAAAATATTAGAAATTTTCAAAATCATAAACGATTTTAAATAACCTATCTTGTCCAAGCGTATGCGTTTTTGTCTAAGAGAGAATAGATTTAGAGATTTAAGACTGTCTTGGTAATTATTCGTTCACATGTAAAGAATCATATCGATCATTCGACATTGGACTCTCTCTAATCTTTCTGTGCCGCACTATAGATATGGTTACCAAAACTGCACGCAATATTCCATGTTTAGGACAAACAAATCTTTCGAGAAAGACATTAAAGTGAAGGGATGAAGGAGGGAAAGACAGTGAAGTGGAGAAACTGAGAAATGGAAATATATTGGGATGGCAGGGAAGAAGAAGGGCTGAGTAATATGGAGTGGGATAGAGTGAAGGGGAAAGTGAGAGGTGGACAGGAGCAGGGGAGAAAGAGAGGAAGATGGTGATGGCAAAGTTGTAGGTAAAAATAGAGAGGAAGAGATCAGGGGTAAAGAGGTATAGAGGTAGAAAGGGGGATGAAAGATGTTGAGTCAGAGGGAGATTGAGGGGAGAAGATAGAAGAGGAGAGATAGAATGGAAAGAGATTAATATAGATAATGGGATTGAGACAGAGGGGGAGGGAGGAGAGACAGATTGAAGGGCTAAAGAAAGTGAAAGGAAGATCGAGGGAGGGGAGAGTAAGGAGAAGAGAGGCAGAGGATGGATTGAAAGGTATTGGGTGGGTAAAATGATTGAGGATAGAGAGAGATCAAGGTGGATAAAGAAAAAGGAAGTGAGAGATAGAAGGAGAGAGATGGGAAGGCAGAGAGAGAGAGGTGAGACAAAAAGAGGCGGGATAAATGGAGGGATAGTGAAAGAGAGGGAAGAGAAGGAGCGGAAAGTGACGGTTGGGAGGAGAAAAGGAGGTGGAGAGAGAGCTACAAGGAGCTACATGGTAAAGAAGTACCCTAGTAGATTTTACTTTCCATTCAAAGGAGGTACCTTTAGCGTAAGGATTGAGCAGAGGCAGTCCTCGAAAATGTCAATTGACGCCATCGAAGAACACTCGCACAACGGTTATGCCCCCAAACGGCTACTTTTCAAGACTTGTCTAGACGCGACTTAAACTGCTCAACAGAATTGCTGTTGACAACTTCCACAGATGCTATATGTGAAAAATTTCCAAACCAGATCACGGTGGTAACGATTCAGTTCAAGTTTTAAGCCGTGGTTTTTGGTTCTGTTCTCGCTAAGATGGAAAATATCCGTGTAGTCTACATTGTTGAAGCCTCGAAGCATTCCAAACTACTTTGATCAGCTGATTACGTAGCCACCGGGACTACAACGAGAACAAATCTGATTCCAGTAACCTATCTTCATAACTCTTGTGTCTAATAGAGGGAATTAGTTTGGTTGCCCTGGCTTGCACACGTTCCAATCTCGCGATATCCTTTCGAAACGAAGGACTCCAAAATTGTACTGCATACTTCAGGTGCAGTTGGAGAAGTGAACTGTACAAACAGAGTACTATTTCCTTGTTTCGATATCCAAACTGTCGCTTTACATAGCCTAACATCCTTTGGGCTTTCTTCTCCGCATTATTATTCTGCTTCGAGAACTTAAGGTCACTAATTATAGTTACACCCAAGACCTTCTCAGTATCAGTGCATTCAAGAGCAGTGCCCTTAATGATAAGCTGCGATTGGGTGTATCATTGACAAATTTAGAAAACTTAGCAACCAAGTCACCATCCATGTCGTTAATATAGATGATAAACAGTAGTAGACCTAGGAGAGGACCTTAAGGAATACCGATAATAACGGGCACCCACTCAGAAGCCTTTCCATTCAACACCACCCGTTGCCGTCTGCCCCTTAGCCAATTCTCTATCCAACCTGCTACGTTTTCGTCTATGACCCCTGCACGCATTTTCAGGAGAAGGCGGTGGTGTGGTACCTTATCAAAGGTTTCTACAAGTCTAAGTAAATAACATCTACTGCCTTATCCCGATCGTGCTCACTGAAAAAGAAGTGGAAGAATTCTACAAGATTCGCAAGGCATGACCGTAGCCTTCGGAAGCCGTGCTGGGAACTCCTCAATATCAAGTTTGACTTTAAATATGACGTTATTTTGTCCACCATAATGTTTTCCATGAGCTTACCAACTATCTAACTTAAACTAATAGGTCGGTAGTTTGACGATTGGTTAAAGTTTACTTTCTTGAAGCTAGAAGTCACCTCCGCCTCACGCCAGTCTCTAGGAATGCATCCAGTCCCGATTGACATGTTGAAGATTGTGCCCAGATGTCGTGACACATAATCACGCACCTCTTTCAACACTTTAGGTAGAAACCCGTTCGGGCCAGGGGACTTATTCGTCTTTTTCTACTTGTCTTTGGGTGAAGTCCATTTCCTCCAGCTTCTCACCCAAGTAAGAGTCCTTGGACTAGGGGATGGGACCACACTCTTTAGTGAACACTAAGCAGAAGTACAGGTTTAAGAGGTTTGCATTTTCTGATCTGAGTGCTTTAATACCCCTTTCTCATTCACCAAAGGGCCAATCTTGCGGCGGATTCGTTTACGGCTCTTTACCTAACTAAATAAATTCTTGGAATTCTCTTTGCAAAGTTTAGGTCCTCGCAGCTCCTCGGCACGCCTTACCGCCATTAGGCTGGACTTTACTCTCCTAGCTAGCCTACAGTACTCATCACCAGATATCTTTGACTGCCGGTACACAGTTCTCTTCTCACTCAGCAATTGACCAATATCTTGATTAAACCACCTTGGTTGAACAGAAGGCTGACGCAAGCTTTTCACAGGGATAAATCGTGATTAAAGACTCATGAACGTAGTTCTGAACCTATTCCACAAATCTTCAACATTCTCGCACAATTCCAGCCTCACATCAACCAATCCAGCACTAAAACCTGCAAAGTTTGCTCTTCTCAAATCAAGGTTCCTCGATTCATGAGTCGCAGACTCTACCTTGGGTACTTTGACTATAATTCTAACTCCTTGCCGACAGAGAGTCCCTCTACGATGTCATCCTCAGACGTGAAAACCAATTCGAGAATATTTATTGCCTTTCGTCGGCTCTCTCATCCATCGAATCAGGAACTTATCGTTCACGAACTTCATGAGCCTTGCGTTCTCCCCACAAGATTCTCTGCTTTCCCAGGAAACTTGGTGGTTGTGGTCTCCAATGACAATACACACGCTGTCTTCAACAAGTTCACCTATCAGCTGGTACAGATTCTTGTCTTTCTCAACGAGTAGGGCAGGAGATCTATAAAGCAGCATAACCTATCTATAGGTCTATACTAGTAGCTTGTGGTCGGATATAAAGTTGCAGTTTGTCATTTTAAATATATCCTTAATATACAACATCACACCGCCATCCTCTCGGTATAGCTTGTATTTTAGGAAGAGTTGGTAACCGTGAATCGTGTATTGACCCTCGAAATCCTAGTTCGAGGTTTTTACCTACGACTCTGTTATGAACACCATCTCAGGTTCTTCCATCGCTATGAGGCCACGAAGTTCAAGAAACTTGTTCCTGATTGACCTTGATTAAACAAGGGAACCTTCAGGGAGTCCCCAATTATAGGATTCCATACGATCTTCCGTTTCCCATCATATTTAGCGCTCTACCTCTAGGCAGTGTCGTTCTGGCACTCTTTCTAACGACCTCCGAGAATGTAGTTACACGGGTTTATTGGTGCACGTCCGCCTTCACTCGGGGTCGGACATTCCTTTGGGTCCGCTCCCGACATCCTGTATCATATTAGCGAGCACAGCCTTTTCTTTAAATAAAAGGTGCACCCCATCTCTTTGGTAGAGATCGTTCCTACCATAAAAGGTGCGGTAAGCGTCACAAAAAAGTCTCCCTCCGCCGTGTATAGATCTGCCAGGCATCGGTTGAAAGAGACGTTCCTCGAGTGAGCGAACCAGTTGGACTTCTTCTAGGGAGCATCCCGACCACGACATGTCTTGGGGGTTTCAACCCACAGCTCCCATCACCGTCTGAAGAATCTTAGGGGTAGGGCCTACCCTACTTCCTTTGAGGTAGAGGTCGTTGCCCCTTACCATCAAGGCAATAACAAAGCTCTCAGAAATCTCAGATGTCTCCGCCTAGACTTTAATTTAGGCGTTTCTCCTTCCAAGCAGGAAGGTTACCTTCACACAGGTGCGAAGGACGGCCGCAAGCAGGGGTTGTCGATCCAGTGCTAGAGAATCGCTAATAAGGATGACTCTCGCACATTTAATTATAGGGGACAGAGATTTCACTTTCGGGGGCAACTTGTCAGTTTCATATTTCTTCTGTATATTCCTCTTCATTTTCTTCTTTTTGTTCTTGTTCTTTTTCTTATCTTCCTTTGGCTTCTCTTCTTCCGTTTCTACGTTCTCTACTTCAGTTTCTACTTTCTCTTCGTCTCTTTCTACTTTATCTTCTTCTTTCTTTTTTCCATTCTTCTCTTTCTTTTCTTCTTTGGACTCATTGAGCCAGCAGTCCTGCAGCAAAACACTCCTGCTCTGAGACATTGGATGTCTTCTTCACTTCGGAGTCTCCCAAGCACTTACACCTCTTTGATCTCAAGAGGTGAACCTCCCATTTGAGGAGGGAGTTCTCCTCTTTCATATGATGCATACGCTCGTCCAAACTTGCCTCGAGTTTGCAGAAGTCACAAACAATAGCGGCGTATCTGAGCTCCTTGCTCTCCTGCCAACGAAGTTTTCGCTCCATCTGTACACTTCGCCACCTTAATTACTCTAACGTCCGACCATATGAAGAGGAGGGTTTTTATGTGATTTTATCTCGCACAAGCCACATCTGCCTATTTTCATGAGGTTTTCGGTCGTTCGGCCAACATAAACCCTTTTTACCAAGCGGACAACTCTAAGGTCTCCCTTGGGCTGGACGTCCTCAATCGTGCCATAGCTCTCAACTGAGCAGCACAAGAGCCCCACATAATCTGGTTCTCTGATCTTTCGACAGGGGTGCTGGAGGTGTAACTGTCTTCCTACTAATCCCTGCTAATCAACTAAAAACGGCCAGAGTTAAAGCAAATAGTAAATCTAAGTGCCCACGACGTAATCCGAGATCTTTTGCTGATCTGGCAACCATCAAGGCACAAAAGCTCTCTCACCAAAGAGCAGTTGAGCCTTTGTTCACCAAGTGACGGTCAAAGGGTGCTGGTCCGGCCATTTCACGTTAGGAGAAAGCTTCTAAGGGGTACTTACCTTTTCTCCATTAATCGTACCGCAAACGCCTGACATACCTTCAATCTTAGTCTCTTGCAACCTATGAGACTATGGTCTTTTGCAGTCTCCTTCTTTTCTTATGTTCTTATATAGGTTTCAAAGCCACTCTTCTCACACGGCATAAAGTAGCTGGTGGGGTCCTTATAACTAAACAACTTATGTATAATACATGGGTGGTTTTTTTTTGTTTGTTTTGTTTTAAGACAGTTAATGAGTGGTGGTGAAACTTAACGCCAACAGAATCGATAAAGCTAATTGGCAGATGCTATGAGATGCATCAAAGTAGTAGTAGAGAAGTTTAACAACTCTTTATTTAGATCCTACTAAAGCTACCTTATTGGCATGGGTAACTTGCTGGAGTAAATGTCCCCCAGCTTAGCCAGGTGAACTCAAGTAGATCGCGAAAACTCTCTCACCGACGGCAAGGTGGTTGTAGAGAGAGAGAGAGAGAAGGAGAGGGAGTGAGAGAGAAAGAGGGTGGGTGAGAGGCAGGTAGAGAGAGAGGGAGGTACGATGAGAGACAGGAGGAGAAAGAGGGAGTGTTGGGAGAGAAGTAAGGGTAGAGACAGAGGAACAGAGAGAAATATTGAGTGAGGGAAAGAGGTGGAAAAGGGGAAAATAGAGGGGAGTAAAAAGAAAGAGGTAGGGGAGATTACAAACGTGAGTAGGAGAGAGAATCAAGGGAAAGGGACGGTGAGACAGATAGGCAGAGGGAAAGTAGGAAAGAGAGAGGCAGGGACAGAGATATATATCAAAAAAGAGGGGGAGATAGAGAAGAAAAAGAGAAGAATGGTGTCAGAGAAATGGAAGGGGAGAGAGAAAGTGTGTTAGGTAAATTGATAAAGGCGGAGAAAGGATTGGGGAGAGAGAGTAGGGGTTCAGATAGAATTAAGGGTCGAGATAGGGAGGAAGAAGTATAATGGTATGTGTAAAGATGCGGTAATTGAGAAGGAAAGGGAGAGAGTAACAAGGAGGAGTAAAAAGGAAGAAGGAGTGTTGAGAGAGAAGAAAGGATTGGGGAGAGAGAGTAGGGGTTCAGATAGAATTAAGGGTCGAGATAGGGAGGAAGAAGTATAATGGGATGTGTAAAGATGCGGTAATTGAGAAGGAAAGGGAGAGAGTAACAAGGAGGAGTAACAAGGAAAGGAAATACCCTAGGAGACCTTACGGTCCATTCAAAGAGGGTACCTTTGGACTAGCAATCGAGTGGGCACATGGCTGCTCAATTGTTTTGCGTCCCTAAACGGCCACTTTTCAAGACTTTGTCTAGTCTTGACTTGAACTGGTCAACAGATTCACTGTTGACAACTTCCACTGGAAGTGCGTTCCACTTACCGCAGATACTGTAAGTGAAAAATTTCCATACAGATTGTGGTTGTAACACTTTCTGTTCAAGTTTGAAGTCGTGATTGCGCGTTCTGTTCTCACTGAGTGTGAAAATAACCCGGTACGCAGTCTACGGGTTTCCAGCGAGAACATATTTAATTCCCTTAGTCTATCCTCATAACTTTTATGTCGGATAGAGGGAATCAGCTTGGTTGCCCTGGCTTGTACGCGTTGCAACCTTGAGATATTCTTTCGAAACGAAGGACTCCAAAATTGTCCGGCATATTTCAGGTGCGGCGAAACGAGGGAGTTGTACAGACAAAGTACTATCTCCTTGTTACGGTATCCATACTTGCACTTTATGTAGCCTAACATACTTTGGGCTTTCTTCTCTGCCTCGATACACTTTTTCGAGAACTTCAGGTCACTAGTGATTGTTACACCCAAGTCCTTCTCAGTGTTGGCTGCTTCAATAGCAGTGCTCTTAAGGATATACTGAGATTTCGGGTTTCTGTGGCCGATATGCATTACTTTGCATTTCCCCACGTTAAAAGGCATTTGTCAAGTGTCCGCCCACTCCCCAATCTTCCCAAAATCTTCCTGCAGGCGAGCAGTATTTCCATCTTTTACAATGTTCATACCAAGCTTGGTATCGTCGGCAAATTTGGAAATCTTGGCAACTATGTCACCGTCCATGTCGTTGACGTAGATGATGGATAGTAGTGGTTCCCAGACAGAACCTTGAGGCACCACGCTAGTAACGGGCACCCACTCAGAAGCCTGTGTAGTCACCACCACCCGTTTCCGTCTGCCACTTAGCCAGTTCTCGATCCAGCCAGCTACTTTTCCGTCTATGCCCAGCGCTGCACTTTCCGGAGAAGGTGGCAGTGTGGTACCTTATCAAAGGCTTTTTGAAAGTATAGGTACACCACATCCATCGCCTTTTCCCGATCGTGCTCACTGAAAACGAAGTGGAAGAATTCCACAAGGTTCGTCAGGCATGACCGTTGCCTTCGGAAGCCGTGCTTGGAACTCCTCAGTAACAGGTTTCACTCTAAATCCAACGTCATTTTGTCCACCACCATGCTTTCCATGAGTTTACCGACTATCAAAGTCAGACTGATAGGTCAGTAGTTTGACGGTTGGCTACGGTCTCCTTTCTTGAGGAGGGAAGTCACCCCCGCTTCACTCCAGTCTCTAGGAACGCATTCGGTCGGATTGACATGTTAAAGATTGCGCTCAGGTGTCGTGACACTTGATCGCGCACTTCTTTTAATACTTTAGGTAGAAACCCGTCCGGGCCAGGTGACTTATTCGTCATTAGGTCACTGATCTTCTTTTCTATTTCCCCTTCGGTGAAGTCCAGATCCTTCAGCTTTTTCTCCAAGTGGAAATCCATTGGCTGGGGGTTCGGACCACACACTTCAGTAAACACTGAAGAGAAGTAGTCGTTGAGGTGGTTAGCATTTTCTGCATCTGAATGCTTTAATGCCCCCTCCTCATTTCTCAAAGGGCCAATCGTTCGATGGATTGGTTTACGGCTGTTTACATATCCAAAATCTCCTTGGGATTCTCTTTACCGAATCTTGCCACTCGGAGTTCACAGACCGCTTAGCCGCCTTCATGCTGGACTTCACTTTCCTGGGTAGCCTCCGGTATTCGTCAAAGTCACCCGAGATCTTTGATTGCCGGTACACAGTTCTCTTCTTCCTAAGCAGTTAGCCGATTTCTCGATTAAACCAATTTGGTTGAACAAAAGACCGACGGGGACATTTCAGTGGTATGGAACGTGATTGAAGACTCATAAATGTTGTTTTGAAACTATTCCACGATTCTTTAACAGCATCGCACACTTTTAGTCTCGCGTCAGTCAGTCCAGTAAGAAGACCCTCAAAGTCCGCTCTTTTCAAATCGAGTTTTCTCGATTTACTAGTTGCAGGCCCTACCTTCGGGACTTTGACTACAAATCTAAATAGTCGGTGGTCAATGCCACCGAGGTCTATACCAACAGAGAGGTCCTCAACGATGTCATCCTCAGAGGTAAAAACCAAGTCAAGGATATTGTCTCCTCTCGTTGGCTCTCTCACCCATTGAGTCAGGAACTCTTTGTTCGCGAACTCCAGGAGTAGTGCGTTCTCGCCACAGGGTTCTCTGGTTTCCCAGTCAACTTGTGTGTTGAAATCTCCCATGACGATACACACTCTATCTTCGACAAGTTCTTCTAGTAGCTGGTACAAATCTCTGTCCTTTTCATGGAGGAGAGAGGGGCAGTGAGAATTAGAAGAGGGAGCGGGAGAGAGTGATCAGGGAAAGAGAGGCAGGCTTTTGACTATTTCTGCTCAGCACGATTTGTGCACACATTTTCCAAATATTGCCCTTAGCTTTTCTTTCCTCTACCCCACCCTTTTGCGGCTACATTCTAGCATTAAAATCTCAGATCTGTAGTACTTAAACCTACAGACACATAAACTCTACCGTTCTTATTCTGCTCACTTAGGTTTTGAAAAGTGGTTTACTCTCCTCGTATTTGCTCTAACTCGTCTCATCTATCTAAGCCTCGGGTTTTATAGCTTGCTTCCATACCTTCTTCATTTTTGAAACTCGCCTGTTTATTAAACTCATTTATATGTATATGGAGTAAAAATCGCTACATTATTTACCATTTTTAAAATTAATAATAGCTCAGACAGACCAGTAAACTACCCAGCCACCATCCTGACTGACTGACCGAATATTACATGGTCTGTAATATAATGGTCAAGTAGAAACCAGATTTATAAACAACTCTAACTTACAATCCTAAGTCCACTTACTAATATATTAATATATTATACTTGGGTAATTAGCTATGGATTGATTATTCATTCCTTACTCTACTATGAAAGGATACACTGGACTCTATATTCACTCTTTCATTTTAGTAACCAACAAATAGGTTTAACTGAACAAAGAGACTAATGTACTGAAATAATTAAAATGTGCCATTATACAAAGTATATTGGCTGCCCTGAATTTAGGTAAGATTAAATGGGATTCGAAGATATTACGGTAAGCGAAAATGAGTTTCGTTAAAAAGAGGAACGATACAAAAAGAAAACAAGCTGGCTTCCGGAATAAATGTTTTAGATGAGAAAAAGGTTAAATATTTCTACGAAGTAAATAAATTGTAAATATTTTTATACTGTATTATTAGCCAGTTATACATATTGCATAATTTATAAAAATATGTGAAAATTAATATATATATATATATATATATATATATATATATATATATATATATATATATATATATATATATATATATATATGTGTGTGTGTCTGTGTGTGTGTGTATTCGAAACGATTGTTTGTAAATGTAGACAATGTTTTTTGGGGTCAAATTAAGATATCATTTTTAAGGTAATTTTTGAAATGGGGTCTTTGCCCCATATCCACGACTTAATTTTGGGGGGTTGCACCCTCGACAACCCCTGCTATTTAAAATAAACACTCGTAATATTCCTTATTCAAAAGCCTAAAATATTAGATTTAAATTCAAAAGGCGATTGATAAATGCTATCTATTGGGTTGAGGAACAAGTTCTTGCGATTTTATCAAATTTATTTATTACCATTAACAATTTTCGAAAAACTTCATTTTTAATTGATAACACTATGCAATTCAATCAATAATGTACTCTCCGCTGTTATTTACAACTTTTTTCCAACGTTCAACTAGTTTTTCGATGCCTCTGCAATAAAAATCTCTGGATTTTGACTCGAAGAATTCGTCTAACTAGGTTCTTAATTCCACATCAGTATTAAACGAAATGCCGCGCAAATTGTTGGAGAGCGATCGGAAAAGATGGAAATCCGATGGAGCCAAGTCTGGCAAATATGGAGGATGCGGCAGGATTTCACAATTAAGTGTTTGTATGGCGTCTTTTGTCATATTAGCAATGTGAGGACGAGCATTATCGTGTTGCAGAAGGACTCCATAACGTCGGTGATGTCGCTTTTCACGAATAGCTTCGGCGAGTTGATACATTTGTTGAACTTAGAGTTCTGCATTGACAATCTCGTTGTTTGCAAGGAGCTCATAAAGAATGATGCCTTCACAATCTCACCCCGATACACAGCATCGTCTTTCGTGGATGAAGTCGTTGCTTTAATCGCGTAAGTGGTTTTTTATTGGGGCTAAGCCATTGTTTTCGATGGTTCATGTGGATATAAACACACCAGTTTTCGTCGACAGTGATGATGCGGTGAAGAAATCTGTCCTTATATCCACGATTAGCCTTGTGTCTAGCAAGCAAACCTGCGGCAATCGTGGAGCGTAGAAGTTTGTTGCTTTCGCTCAAAGCGTGAGGAACCCATGAACCGAGTTTTTTAATTTTCCCTATCGAATGAAGGTTATTCACTACAGGTTTCTGATTACAGGCTGATTATACAGCCTGTTCTCTAGTCGAATGACCAGGATTTTCATAAAGAATTTCGTTCAATCGATCTTCATCCAAGTTAATGGAGCGATCAGAACGTTCTTCGTCGTTAAGATTAAAATGAGCGTTTTTGAAACGTGAAAACTACTATTGAGCTGTCATTTCTGATAAAGCATTTTCTCCGTACATAGCACAAATATCACGACGAGCTTTAGATCCGTTTGCACTGTTCCCGTCTCGATTGAAAATGAATAACAAAAAGTGTCAAAAATGCGCCTTTCTTTCAACTTAACATTCCAATTTGAGGGTACAAAACAAAATTAAATTAACACAACTTTATATAAACCACAATGACTTATTACTCAACTTCAAGATGTAGCCTAAGCAAAAGCCTAATAGTCTACGCTGTTAAGAGACGTAGCCTAACCTTTGCAAATTTTGCTCTCATTATTTTTTATTGTTTCTTAATATGTGCACGAATCGCGTCAACAAAGCTTAAATCAACACAACATTAAAAAAAAACGCAAGAAGTTATTTCTCAACCTAATAAATCAATTATATTTTCTTTATAACTGATTAATAGGAAATTTCCTTATCATATTTTAATTCCGAAAAAAATCACTTCTAATTGATATATAATAACACCATAATGTCATTCAAAATTCACAATGTGTCTCCCAAGATGGCGGCTAATCTATTTTTAGTCATAACATCTTAGTTATAAATTTGCCCCCATACCCCTGACTTAATTGTTAGGGGTTGCACATCCTGCAATTTAAAAAAAAATCGTAATATTTCTTATTCGAAAGCCTAACATTAGATTTGATTTAAATTCAAAAGACGATTGGTAAATGTGGTTCCTTGTTTCAGACTAATCTTCCCCTTTGAATTCTATTTAAACCATTTATATTTTCTTTAAAATTGATTAATATGAAATGTCAATATCAAATTTTAATTTCGAAAAAAATCACTTCAAAATGATATATAATAACACTATAATGTGATTCAAAATTCATAATGTGTCTACCAAGACGGCGGCCAATCTATTTATCGTCATAGCATCAGAATTAAAATATGCCCATATTAACCAATGAAACTACTATATAGCGTTTATTTACGATATACATTATATAGCATTTGCGTATATTTTAAAAATAAAGATATTTATAACAAAGCGCCAATAAAATTCGAGGGTGGGCATAAACCCCCAAATAACAATATATATTATGTGAGCTTCGATTGCATTCGCAGAAAGAGTAAATACTATTTACTCTTTCTGGGAATGCAATCGAAGCTCACATAAATAGCTATATTTAAGAGCAAGTGAGCAGATTACAAACACAAGGTTGAGAGTAGAAATTAAATTTGAATAAAGTAAAATGAAATCTTGATGTTATTTTTATTAATTTAGATTGAATGTGATGTTGAGTTGGTTGTTGGGCGATAGAAATACACGGGGTATAGACATAAGGAAGACGGGAATTAGAAAGGGAACAAAGGTCAATTATGGACACCGGAAATTTGAATAAATTGATTACAGTAACATTATTGGTAACCGACCGTATCTGACGACTGGTTAAACATGAGATACTTTGAGTGTGGGGGAGATACAAGGACAAAAACAGCTCGACTCTGCTTAGCTAATTTAAAATGCGTCAGGCAATGGTTATGATTGGTTGTGAACAACCGTACTGATACTTACTGAGTAGACAGTAGTGGAATGTCGTACATGCATTGGTCTACCTGAATTTAGTGCAAGATGTCTAAACTCTTAAATAGAGAAAATGCCAAGGGCATTTTAAGTACATGTGTAGGATCTGGCCAAAAATGACAGCTGCTACAAATTGATTTTGTTTGGTGTTTTCGTTTAAGAAGTATCCTCTTAAGATAGTTTGATTACTATAGATGTAAAAAGTTGTGAGCGTAACCGTTTGTCCTGAAACTGAATCAAAGCGGGAATCTTGAGATGGATACATTATTCTAAACAGAGCATTCTCTACTGTTTTAATGTCTCGACCGTCACATTATTTATTCATCTTCTGTTCCACCGCCTAACCCCCCGCCCTCTTGTCAAGCAGGAATACAAAATGAAACGATAAAAAGGAAATAAATTATCATTGATCATTAGAGAAGTTGAATCTTCGTTGTTATAGGAATGTTTTAATGTATCTATAAAACTAAACATCTATCGTGAATAACGAGATCAAAGAGGGCTGTATGTTGATTTTCAAATTAAAGAAAGATCAATTTTTGTCAGGAATCACATCTTTTTCCGGATTTTTTAAGTAAATCATCTTGCTCAATCAGTATTTAACTATAAATGGCTAGAGGAAGTCAACAATAAGCTTTAAATTTGTGTTAAGTAGATATTATATATACAAATAAATATTATATATTATATATGCGGGGTATTATTAACTCCAATTAAGGAGATTTCTGAGGATTGCCTGGGTTCAGTTGCCATGGCCCGATAAATCATTAGGGTTCCTTGCCTCAGTTTTCAATTTGTGCCCCCTTTTAAGTTTGCCAGAAAGGATAAATGGCCCATATAGCAAGAGTTAAGAAAAATGGATAACCTAAAACATTAACTTTAGGTTATGTTGTTAAAAAGTTGGGTAATTTACTTTATTTTCTAGGTAATTCAACTATATTTATTCTATTTCACTTCCTTCCCTTTGATATATTTATTCTTTCTTCCTTCATAGATTATCATAATTACATCAAAGATTACAATTTATAATTTGGAGATAGCTAAAGGGGAAATTTATTAGTTTAAGTATTATTTAATAGAAAATCCGTAATAGACATACAAACTTTTCTAAATTAACAAACAGTGTATAGCATAGAGCATGTATCAGAAAATTTGATTGACTTATTTATTTTTTACCATAGACTGTGTACGTTTCATTCGAAACTTGTTTTCTACATGTTAGACATTTAGAATAGGAGAAATGACCTTAATGAAAAATGGCCTACGAAATAATAAAAAATGGCAACGAAACAAGAGAGTTTGTCGAGTTTAGTGAGTGGATAATTTTTATAGACCCTTTTAAAGACAATCTCTACTGATGTTGAAAGTCAATTATTAGTTCATGTTTCTCTAAATCATAATTGAAGCTAACAATAGAGAGAGTTACATAGACATCATACGGAAATACAGACGGATTAATGGCCTGATACGAGCTAAACATCTTTCTATAAATAATTTGAAGCGATATAATATTGAGCTAGGGAGCGCAAGGCCATCTTTATGTTTAGTAAAAGTTTTAATTCACCTGATATTTAAAAATTTAAGGTGGCTCAAGAAATCTGTGAATCCGGTAAAATAAATATTCTACTTTGTTGGATAATAACACCGGCATGTCATTTTGTACCATTTGGAGGTAACGGAAAATGAAGGATTGGGGATATAAAAAAGGAGTTGCATTACACCAATATACAAGGAAATGAAAGCTTGTCTATGGAAATGAAACGAGATGTTTCGCAGATTTTGTAGAAAGATAAGTGAGTATCGTTTAATCTAGAGAACGGATGAGAGAAACATAGGTAGGAATCGATGGATTAACAATATATTTTATACAAATAGGAGAGACACTTGTCTCCATTAAGGCAAATGTATCTACAGCGAGCGACATTAGAGGAGTGCCAACAAAGAGAACTTTAGACTTTAAATGTGAAATCCTTAGGATGTAATCCGAAAGACATTTTGAAGATCAACATCCGAAACAAGAATTGGTAAGGGTGTTGCAAAATGCAAATTTTATGTGTCATCAGCCTAGGAATAGAATGGGATGAGAGTCAAGATTCTGAGTTTGAGCAAAGGAAAAAGGTAGTTTGAGGACATAAAGCGCCTGTCCCATTTGAGCATAATCTTGAAAATAAGAACATAAACATAATAGCTTTTTGGAGTCTTCAATCGGCGTCAAAACAACAAAAAGGATGACTGGACCAGATTTGAGTTATATAATTTGGTGCAAAGAGAGAATATTAATTGTGTAAAAATGCGATAGAGAAGAAATCTCCCGCCCTGCTGACTTCCCCAGTTCACCGTTGACTGCTCTACATTCGTCTGTCCTAAGAGTAAATACTGCAAAAATTAGAATATTGGAAAGAGCATTAATTGGGTATCACGACTTCGTGCTATAGAACGTTATAGCGACCCAAGGTAAGTAAGGAAGTCTGTTGGCGATGAATCTCTCCCCTCCGTCTAAATAATTTCAGGGTATATATTTGACACCTCAAAGTTTACATGCAGATTGTGTCGGAAGCCGCAGTCCAGTAAGTTAGATGTAACGTCTTCGTTAGTCGAGAAGAAATCGACTACATTCTCCTCCAGAGAAGAATTGAGTGGTTGTCGAAGAGCTAAGGAAGAGCTAGTCGTTATTCAGTGTTTTTCGTGGAACTAGTTAGGTGCGATTCAACCATTCCCACCATGTCTTCGGATTTTAATGATCGGAAAAGCCATCTCCAAAGCACCCTCCTTAACCTCTTAAGGATAAGAGCGCCCCCTCCCTACACCCTCCAACTTCACTTTCCCGAAGTTAAATTGAGGGTCCCGTGATACGCCCACAAGCTCAAGGTAAAATTTACCTACCTGCTCCTACTCGTCGCACTTTAAGATAAAAGGGATTTAACCCTCACTGCGTCACGCTCTTCTCACCTTTACGACGTCGAACCTCAAGGATCACCTTTGCTCTAGAACTTGCATAATTGTAAAATCATTACCTATTCAATTATTCTTCGGTTCAAACTAAATTGATAGTGTTAATAATCTTAGTAGTAAACCGTCAATATTTTAATGAACTGCCATTTAAATTACCCTATATGTTTATGTAATGTTTAGACCTATTTAAGTATATTTATGTAGCCGTGTTTGAATATTCCTTGGCCTTGCAACTGTGTGTGTAAAGTACTCTTAGAAACATCCCCTGCTGGTGCCTTAATTTCGGTCGGCCAATAGGCCTGTGTGCGTATAACGGCGTATAACGGTCATACCACGACATTAATAAAACGATCTTTTTTATTCTAACATCCTTGCCACATATTCCCTCGCCCAGCTAGATATTCACTTAAAGTTGTACTGTATCGAGAGATTAAAGAATAAATTCAAACCCTATAGCAAGAATTGGGAGTAAATCTACAAAAAGAGAGAAAAAGTAAATAACAGAGATGCTTCAAATCGAATATAAAAGAGAAATACTCGCTAACAATCAAATTTATTCATAAGAAATCACGACACGAGTAATTCCTGGATATCGAAATAAACAAATTTCATTCAACTGTCTTATGTAAGCTGTGATGTATGCATTTTTTTTCTAACACATTTAGATTCTTCTCTCATACTTTATTTTTTTTCAGACTTTGAGAAAATAAAATGTTTATTAGATGTTATAAACTTATTAAAACCTCGCGGCGTTTTCAAGTTATACATTTGAACTTTGCTTGCATGGGTGGGGTCTGGTTTCCAAAAGTTTCGAAGCATTTAGGATGAAATTGAGGCCTTACGAATTTTGAACAGAATTTGATGAAGCTCTCTTCTTGCTTTTTTATTCTGTAAATGTTTCCTGATTTGAGTCATTCTCTATTATTATTTTTTTCTCGATCAAAATTTAGTTTTTTTGCTGGGCATAGATATTAACACTGACTCTTACATTCTTATAACTATCTTAGCGGGGCTTAATGTAAGAGGTGTCATATGTTTTCATTGTGTTTTTTTCCATTAAACAGTACTTGCAAATTTACATATATTAATGCCGATGCATTTTTTTAGTTCGTTTAATAAGTATAAATATGTAGATTGAATGATATTAGAATTTTGAACATTAATCGACATCTTTATAACAGTACAAACTAAGAAAAACTTAGCGTTATTTCGTTTGAACTTCCTAATAAATGAATAAATGAATAATATATAGATAAAATGCGTTTGCGGCTGGTGATCTAACAGGATATGGAAAATATTTATTTAGGGGTTAATATTAAATAGGACTAAATAACCTTTGACAAAGGACTGGAATGAAATTGAGGACACTATAAAAATGCCTTCTTATTGTAAATTTCACATAGTTTCTATTCAATAATACAGTAGTATCAAGATTCGCTTTAGAAAAAGGGTTAAATTCAAATAATGATTTTACTATAAATGATGCGATTTCTACGCCATAACTTACGCTATATTAATTCTCATAATAAAACTAAGGACTTTAAGAGTGAAAGTAATGCGATTTGGGTGGGCAATAATAATAAGCCTAAAAGCTAGGTCTGCATGACTATGCTTGATTAATGAAATTTTAGTTTTAACTATTTTCTACGATCTGAAAGAGTGGCTAGTGAGGGTTTATCTTCATTATACGATTCCAAATGGCTGCCTCTAGAGGAATTTTAATATAAATATAGACCTCATTTCACGAATAGATATATAGAGGCTCAAGTTGATTAAATTTCAGATAAAACTATTTTCCACGGAGAGTTAACGATTTCACATCGACTTGACTAGCATTTCTGCAAGTGTTGTGTGGGCGTCTATATTTTCTCATTTTCCTTGTTTAGAATCTGAGACCATAGCTGCTCAAGTCAATCTAACAGCGCTTCGTACTTGTGTGCAAGGTGCGAATCATTTATGTGCACTCGCACATGCCGTGTACGCATCATAATGATATATACGACCCCGAACACCATTAAGTAACAAAAGCTCGCTAATGGATTGAGGGCATTTTGAGATTTTTATCTATTCTCTTTATTGAATGTTCCATTTTTATCCCCCATCCACTTTGTTTAATCTTTTTCACTTTCACTTAGTTACTTCGATTCGTATCCTCTACATTCCGTTTCCCTATTTATTTCTTCCATCTCCCTTTACTTCACTTCAAGCAAGTATTCCTTCTTAGATTCCTTCTCCATTCCTTCCATTCCTTTGTTTAATCTTTTTCACTTTTACTTAGTTACTTCTCCCGTATCATCGAACTCCCCCTCCTTATTTTGTTCCTATCTGACCCACGTTGAAAATTTTTCGATGTAAACAATTGGGATTTACAATCAAATGGAGTTTCCCATCTACCCCCCCCCCCTCCTCTTACACACTCGTCTGCGTGAAATCTTCATTTCACACCCCTTGGAAGTAACTCTGGATTATTCAACCCTAAAATCAGAGCTCCTCTCTGCTATTAATATGAATCCGGAGGTTATTGGGTTAGATTCCGCTCGGCTAGGATACAACCGGAACAAACGTTTAAGCAATTTGGGTTCACTCCTTGCCGCAATTTACACCTTTAGCTGGACTCCTAACAAGTGAAAAACGACTATGTCATTAGTCGACGTTATTTTAAGGGATCATCTCATGGCTACCCTTCTCCGAGAATTGAAGGCATTCGTGACTGATAAAAGAGATTCTTCGTCTAAGAAGCGTTTAGAGAAAGCCGACCTTTACGCTTCCAGACACGACCTTGATCCCAAGGAGATCAAGAAGAGTCACCTCCCGTCCCCCCAAAATATGTTAGGGCTTAATAAGTTCCATGCTAAGAATAATGGTAGCTACGTGAAGATTCAGTGTGAACAAAAGGATGTGAAGCCTCCAACATTCACTTAAGCACCGTTGCACCACCCGGGTAAGCCCATCGTATGCTTTACGTGTGGCACCCCTGGTCACGTTACATATAATTGCGCCCAGAACTCGCAGCTAAGGACCAACCCTTATTAACAGGTCCACCAGGTAACCGCTTCTCTTCCCCCTAACTCTTCTGCAACGTCATCGCAGTCTCCAACTACTCTCTCTCACTCGGAACAACAGGTAAATTTCCCGTTCAAGAAATAGCTCCCTCGGTGGGCTAAAGTTTGAGAATGGCACGATAAATGGGTGCCGAGTGTCAACCCTTGTAAAAGACACGGGTTGCAAATGCATAGTAGTCTAGAACAAGCTGTTGCCCCTAATAAGGCCCCAGCATAAGAGATTTACCATCGTTTACTACATTTTAGGTCGTGCCAATAAGTTCCCTGTGGTAAAGTGCTACATGCCCGATCAGTATTTCACAGGATGGGCTGATGTAGCGCCGCCAGGATAAAGTTTTGTTCTGTTCTTATCAAACAGAGCGCGCAGCTCTCCCCAAATCATATCGCACAACCACTAATCACCATATCCAAGTTGTGAGAGATACAGTTACCCCAGTACCTTAAACGTCCTCGTCAACTCCGGACGTCGAGTTATCCAGCAATGATCAGTTTGCTCAAGCTAAAAAAAATGGCCTTTCTTTGCAACCCCATGTGGGAGAAAGCCAGAAAAAAAGGAGAACACAACCGTTCGAAGGAATAAAAGAATTTCCTATATAGAAAAAGATTCGTTGCTGCATCGATCTTTTGTAGGAAGACCAAATAACACCATAGTCACGACTTTTTGTGTAGCGCGGATTTATGTACGCCAAGTTCTGCAGATGGCTCACGACAACTTAATGGCCTAGCATTTTAGCCATAATAAGAGGGCCAAGCCCATCTTCAAAAATTTCTTTTGACCAGTCGCTACTAAATAAAAATCCGCCCTTTGCAAGTCCTGTGATATCTGTACAAAGGTCACCACCAACGGTCGTGTTGTCCCCACTTCCCTTCAGAATAACCTAATCGTGTCTGAACTAACTTCTCGGTCGCAATCGATTTGATAGGCCATCTTTGTCCGCCAACTAGTGAGGGATATTCCTATATTTTGACCCTCGTAGATTGTGCCATTCGTTTCCCGGATGCTGTCCCCTTGAAGAACATTGATAGTATTTTTGTGGGCAGAGGCGTTGATTTCTATCTTTTCTCTAGTAGGAAACCAGAAGGAGCTTCTATAGAAAGAGGCCATCAATTCATTTTAGAATTGATGTAGTATGTAGAAAAGCTCCAGCTGGTCAAACCGCTTTTCTCAACCCATTATCATCCCGTTTTAAATGATATATGATAGAAATTAAACGCGACTGTCAAATCAGTTTTCAAGAAATCGTGCCACGCCCAAACGCGAGAATGGCTCCGCTATCTTCCAGTGTCTTTAGTTGTGTTCGAGAAATCCCACATCGAACGCTCGGAT
Organism: Ceratothoa steindachneri; assembly: GCA_963969495.1. Classification (NCBI taxonomy): domain Eukaryota; kingdom Metazoa; phylum Arthropoda; class Malacostraca; order Isopoda; family Cymothoidae; genus Ceratothoa; species Ceratothoa steindachneri. The sequence goes on along the minus strand of OZ018335.1, from coordinate 62,855,595 downwards.
TGGCCCCGTTCGAGTTATTGTACGGACAAAACAGCCGCGAGCCGATGAGCACCCTAAAAGAATTATAACTAAACGCCAAGCTTGAGGAGGAGATTAAAACCTCCTACGCTTTTGTGTTGGATTTGCGTACTCTCCTAGAAAATCGTGTGAACCTCGCCTTCAAGAATTCTAAGATGAATTTGGAAAACAAACAGATCGTATTTTGACATCAAATCCAAATCACAGAAATTCGAAGCAGGCGACGAAGTAATACTTATGTTGCCCGCTGAGTCTAATAAGCTCCTATCTCAATGGAAAGGACCTTTTTCAGTAGTTGAACTCCGAGGCCAGGTCGACTACTTAATTCAGACCCCCTCAGATAATAAGGCGTACCACGTCAACCGGTTAAAACGGTACCACCGACGCGCATGCGTTAAAAATCTGGTCGCTTCAGACGAGGAACTCGTCTTCGAGGCAACTTACCCGGTCGGACCGCTTTGCCTCGCTCAAACGGTCTGCTTGAGAGCAGACGACAGGGACCCTTTGCCGTATTTCACTTGCTCCCAAGCGGACTCAGCCCCCGAGCTCGATTATAAATCCCGTATCCATCCCATCGAGAAGGCTCAATTGGCGAGCTTACTAACTGAATTCTTAGACGTATTCTCCGAAACCTCTTGGTGTTCAACCCATTTGACTCGTGAGATTGTTTTAAAAACGCAAGAACCAGTAAGAACTAAGCCTTACCCTATTCACGTTCATTTTCGCCCCGCCTTTAACTCCGAAGTAGAAAATTTGCTCAAATTGGGGATCATCAAGTCTTCTTCATCTGGCTTTTGTGCCCCAATTTTAATGGACAGAAAGGCCGATCCTTCATTTAAGATGTACGTTGATTTTCGCCAATTAAATTCAGTCACCCAGTTCGACGCTGAGGCTATACCTTTAAATGATCAAAACCTACATCTTTTCGAAGATGCAAAATTCATATCAAAATTGAGCTTTGTAATGCCTATCATCAGATTCCGCTCTCCAAATCTTCTAAGCACTTTACAGCTTTTCCTACAGGGAAAGGCTTAATGCAGTTTACCCGTCTTCCCTTTTGTTGGCTATCTGCATGTGAAAACTACAATCTAATGATGCGTCGAATTGTAGAAGGCCTATTGAGTGTAACCTTTTATTTTGATAACCTCTACGTTGCCACCTGTACAAGATACCAGCACGTGCAGTCTCGTCGCGCTTTGATAATCCTTTTGCTCGCACACGAACTCACGGGATCCGATCCTGTTAGTTGGACTCCCGCCGCGCTGTCTAGCTTTAACCAGCTGAAGGAGAAGCTGATTTCTGCCTGTATTTTGAGACTCCCGTATTAGAACAAAATTTGGGGATTCATACTGATACCTCTCATGATGGTATTTGTTGTACCCTCATGCAGTATGAAAACGATGAAAGTGGTTATCTCGTTGCGTATGCGAGCAGGAAGCTGTCTGCCCACTAGAAAGCTTAAGCCACCATTGAACTCGAGGCATTAGGTATAGTATGGTCAATTCAACATTTTACAATGTACCTTATTTGAACCGAATTCGCAATTGACAGTGACCATAAGCAATTGTCGTACCTTCGTCTTTTCAAGATTCAAAATGGACGTTTAATGCGATGGAGTTTGCTGTTCAAGGAATATCAACTTCGTATTATTATATAAAGGGAATTCAAAATTGTTTAGCGGATAGTTTAAGAGGAAATCCTCTAGAAGACCAATTGCCATAAATTAAAGATACCATTAACGTATTTCCTTGGAAATATGTTTTCTGATTTTTTTGATATATAGGTTAATTGTTTGAAGTGTTGTATAATTATTCACTGTTTGTAGTGTTTCTATAGTACTGGTTCATTTTCTTTCTTTTATTTAGATACTCAATGTGTTGTATGGCTTAATTTTTTTATTTTGGCTGTTTTTTCATTGTACCTGTGCGTATAGTCTGAAATAATTGTTATTATTTGCTAACCATGCTCATGTCCGAATCTTGTTTGTATCTCGTTACAATTATTATAGCATCTCCCCCTTGAATAAAAAATAGTTCGATACATTATTTCCGCACCTGATTTGTGTAAAAAATTGTCATTCTCAAAAAGTAGGAGTGTGGAAGAATATGGAGACAGAAAAGGAATTCCTTTACCCACCTTCTCCGGTACCTTTGTTTACTACAAAAATTACAAGAATGGAAAGATCATTAAGGGGGCACCGCGACTTCAAGCTATGGTCACTTATCGCGAAACAATGCAATTAAAGAACTCTGCTGGGGATGAAACTCTCTCCCGTCTAGATAATTTCAAAGTATATATTAGATACTTCGGAGTTCGCAGGCAAATTGTGTCAGAAGCCGCTGTCGGGTGCGTTAGCCGTTAACATCTTTATTATTCGAAAGGGAATCGACCACATTCTCGTCCAGAGAAGAATTGAGTGATTTTTGAAGAGCCAAAGGAAGAGTAAGTCGTTACGCAATGTTGTTTGTAGAGATAGTTTTAGGCGAGCTTGAACCCTTCTCACCATATCTTCAAATTTTAACGATCGAAAAAGCCATCCCCGAAGCATCCTCTATTTGCCTCTTAAAGATAAGAGGCCCCCATCTTGAATTTCCCGGAGTTGGATGGAACGTCTCGTGAGATGCCCACAAGTTTAAGGTAGAACTTACCTCCCTGGTCCTATTCGCTGCACATCAAGGTAAAAGGTATTTAACCCCCGCTTCGTCACGCTCCTCCCACGTTTACTGCCTCGAACCTTGAATAAAGAACCATGATGACTGATATTTTTGTATGGTAGTATTCGTTTGGCTCCTGAGGTTCTAGCTTTTGCGTTGCACAGCATGTGTTATATAGCTAGGTGCATAGGTAGCTATGTATGAATTATTACTGTGTAATGTCTGCGTGTGATCATTGACGTGTCTTATGTTAATTTATTTTGTTGGAAATTAACTGAAGGATGCCATAGACTTGCAAGAACCATCCTTACTCTTTCTGCTACATATGAGGAAAGCACATACACTCAAAACAGAAGCGCACTATCACATCTTCAGTAAAACCTCTGTATCGTGCCTAATTTGCCATTGAACTAGGAGATCAGAACAAGCCATGGGCTCCTCAATTTGCCTGTGTGAACTGTATTTCTGTGTTCAGTCATTGGATTAAAGGGAAACGTAAGTCAATGCCATTTGGTATACCAGTGGTTTGGCGGGAACCGAAAAATCATCATGATTACTGATATTTTTGTATGGTGAAACCGCTAGGGAGGAAAGCTAAAACCATGAAACACTAAATATTCAGACATTCCATCAGCTGTGCGACCTTTACCACACAGTGATGGAGTTCCAGTGATAATATGTCCTGAGAATGTTGACGGTAGTAGTTCTAGTAACTCTTCAAGTAGTGACCGTGAAGATTCAGATGTAAATGAAGAGTGTAACCCTACCGGGATCCGTGGGATAAGCCGTCAGTTGTTTGAACAAAGTGAGCTAGATGACCTTGTTTGAGATCTTGGGCTGTCAAAAGAATCTGCGAAATTGCTAGGCTCAAGGTTAGCAGAGAAAAATTATTTGGGGAAGCAGCACACACTTTGCATGGTATAGGCATCGAGAGCAGGAATTTTTGCTGTACTTTAATTAGACAGATGATATGGTGTATTGCCCTGATGTTTCATGTCTTGTAGAATACAGGGGCAAGGAATAGCATCCTGAAGAATGGAGGCTCTTTATTGACTCCTCTAGAAGGAGTCTGAAAGCCGTGCTCCTTTCTAATGGAAAAAGGACAATCAGTGCCCATTGTGCATTCAGTCACACTGAAAAAAACCTACGCTACCATGTCACTTCTTCTTAACAGCATACAATATCTGGATCACAACTGTCTTCTTTATGGTGACCTGAAGGTCCTAAGTATTTTGTTAGGGCTGCAGGGAGACTACACAAAACATCCATGCTTTTTATGCCTGTGGAACACCGTGCAGGTTCCGTACACTACCGACAAGTGCAATGGCCACAACGGAAGGAATTTGTACCTGGCCGCCAGAACGTCAAAGCTCTACCACTTGTACAGCAGAGAGAGTGCTTCTACTTCCACTTCACATAAACCTTGGATTGATGAAGTACTTTGTAAAAGCACTTCCGAAAGATGAGGAAGGGTTTAAGTACCTGGCCCACAAATTCCCTTCTGTAAGTGATACTGAATAGACAGGTTACAAGCTGTCACTGTTTGCTAACAGCCCTTATTCTACGGGTTGCGGTCAAAATATTGAAAGAATTAATTAATATAATAGTCAATTTAACTTTCTTTCTTACAATATTTATGATAAGCAATAAATAGATATAAAGTACCCTGATCTATGAGGTGACCAGTCTTATTATTTATGGACAAAAAATACAATTGTTCTTATTCAGAGAGTATGCTGTACAGAAAAAAACTTATCTCATAGAAAAAAAAATACTGGAGTTATGGAATCAACATGCAGCTTTAGTATAAATTAATTCAATTTTCTAACTCAACAGAAATTATATTTAAAATTGTTCCCGGGTTGTCAGAACACACAGCAAAACAGTAATGTCAAAGAATTTTAAAAGGATTAGTTTAGGTCAAATAAAGTTGAATTGATGTGCAATTTTACGACTTAAGCGATAAAGTTTCCATTATATGCGATTTTAACATGTTGATAACATAGATATTTTAGTAGGGTTATGAAGGCAATTGTAGTATATACAGCCATACAGGTTGAATACAACATTTATTTCACCAGCGAAAGAGTAAACAATAATTTTGAGCGTTTAGCTATTTTGTACCAATGTTTTTATTATCAAGAGCTTTTTTTTTTAGTTTAACACATGTTTAAAAGCTTTATTACAATGGCCAAAGGCAATAAATATAGCGTTATTATTATCGGGAAGTTAGATGACTCTGAATAGCATGTTTATTTCTTTTTATCGATTTTTACTTACTACTCTGTTGCTGGTTTAGCCTTCTTTTCATTGGTTCCTAGCACAAATCCCTAGCCAGTTTAAAAATGGAGCCTGTTCCATAGGCCTACCAATCATTCAAGTTATAGCATGCTCCATATGCCTACCAATTTTTTATAAAGTGCAATTTGATGTTTTTTTTAATAGTAGGGTATATTTTTTAAAGTGGTTACATGTTTTGTAGACTTCTAATTTGGTAATACTCAAGAAGACAGGCTCGGTCACTGTGTTTTTTTTTAGAATGCAAAACTTTTGCTCAGCTTGCAAGGATATTCTGTTATTGATCAGTTAAACGAAACGGTTAAATTTTGCAAAGTGCCTGCTCTCGATTTTGTGAATAATTCTAAGAAATTAAATACTATTGCTTTAGAAAAAAAAGTTGGCTTTTTTAAAAGTTTTTTTTAGGAAATTTCGAAATGGGGATCTTCTCTTCTCTCTATTTTTTTAATAAACTCGGCGCTCTAATGCTCATTGTTCATTTGTCCGTAGATCACGAAAATTATATTATTTTTCACGAAATAGGTTCATTTTTTTTGTATGTAAATTGCGAAATAAATTTACTCTAGATAGTGAAAAATCGTTATTAGTCCATATGGTTTTATTTCATATTTTTTACTATTTTGCTAAAGATTTGTAAAATTATATAGAAATATAATCTTATATTCCATGGAGACAACTAATAATCCTTCAGATTCTTTTTGTTATATATGCGGCTAGTTAATATTTAAGAAAATTAAGCGACAAAATCCCTCTTTCGATAAAATAGCTATATAATTTATTATTTAGCTGCGAAATTGGCGATCAATATAAAGAATAGATACCGCATATGTTTTAGAACATATGGTGTAATGCATTGTCCTAACAGTCTAAGGTAAAATGAAAAAATCACAAGATCATATCACTCCATTTTTGTTTAGTGGACAGAGAAGATTCAGGTAAAACTGCAAACTGTCTGTCATCTCTAGCCTATCTCAATCTTTGCTCCACCGGCAATTGGCCGATTACCTCACTCATCTGAAATGCTAATACCAAAACCACCTCTCAAAATATTACTTTCCAATTGAGAAGATTTGGTACACGAACATATACATATGTCCAATAGGAGCCCCCGAGGGCCGATTCGTCTCCAACACATTGGTCATCCTGAGCTAAATAGTTGGGTTTGTGACAAATGTTCGACTAAACAGCAGAATAGTTTTTATCATCGCGGAATATGGAAATAAATTTATTGGTTAAATTTGTTTGCATATAAAATTTTCGAACTCGTTCTACGAATTAAAAGATCATATTTCACATAAACATTTTGAACTTTTGCAATGATATTCAAGTGCTTTTTGAAGAGCTAGATTTGCCTCATTATCTTAACCAGTGCCGATTTGTCATCAGTGCATTGCATTATAGCGAAAGAGCTGTTCTTTTGCCCAAGGAAAATAATGTTCCAACAATTCTGTTGCTTTTGAGTACAAATTGCCCCCAGAACTCGCAACTTCGAAACAAACTTCTTCATCAAGTTCACCAAATCAGTGCTACATCCGCACCACCATCGTTGCAACCAAAATCTTCCCTTCCTTTGAGCACATCGAGTCTCGCTGGCTTTCAGGTGAACTTTTTGTTCGATAAAAGCACCCCTGGGGACGTCAAATTCAAAACAGAAAAGGTAGACGGCTGCCGTATCTCCAGCCTTGTACGCGATACAAGGTGCACCTGCATCGTGGTTTCTGACAAGCTACTTCCACCTGTAGCCCCGAATCACGACAAATTTGCTGTAGTGCATGACTACTTGGGGCGCACAAATAGATCCTCCATTGTCAAGTGCTTTACCGAATGCATTTTTTCTACTGGATGGACAGAAATCGTAGCAGCCCCCATCAAATTCTAGGCTGTCTTAATTGGCCAGTGTCTGCTGGTACCCTCCACCCCGTGGCTTGACCCATGATCACCTGTTCCCAAGTGGAAAAGGAATTAGAGACACCCACACCGCTAGAAACCCCTGCGTTTCAGAATTCAAGAATGTAATGAACGAGGAATTCGCGAAAAGTGAGAAGGAATGCGATTCTCTTGGTCCACTTTGGTCAAAAGCACAAAATAAGGTGCAAAAAGCGGCTAAGGGAGATTAGGTAATCTCTTACCTCGTTAAGGATGGCCTACTTTATCGGGCTTGCTCTGAAGGCAATAACCCCGAATCAAGAGTGTTATGTGTCCCCCGCTCACGCGTTAATCTCATTCTGCAATTCGCTCATGATAGGCTTTTTTCGGGCAATTTTAGCCATACGAAGACGGCACAGAGAATCTTTAAGTATTTTATATTGTTCAGGTGCAACGGACGAAATTTTACTCTACTTTTGTTCGTGTGACATCTGTCAAAAGACGGCCATTAAGGGGTGAGTTAAATCCTCACCTTTACAAAAGGGACCCCGTATCTCCGAACCTTTCTCCCGAATGACAATCGATTTAATCGGTTCGATTCACTCCCCGTCAAGTGAAGGCCATACTTTCGTGCTAATCAGGTTCCCCGAGGCCGTGCCTCTTAAGAAAATTGACAGTATCTCCTACGCTGTAGCACTCATTACGATCTTCTCCCGTTTTGGTTTGCCCAAGGTAATACTATTATATCCTGGCCGACAATTTACTTCGCAGCTAATGGAGTATGTATGTAGGTTTTTTACGGTAAAGCCATTGTTTACTACCCTGTTCCACCCAGAAGGAAGCGGAATGTGCGAAAGGTTGAACAGGACTCTCAAGACAATTTTAAAGAAATTGTGTGCCAAACACCTCAAAAAATGGCACCGATATCTGCCGGTAGCTCTCTTTGTATACCAAGAGATCCCGCAAGGCACATTGGGGTTTCCTTCATTCGTACTGTTGTAGGACGGAACTTTCGTTCCCTTCAAGTATTTTAAATGAGCTCTTCACTAATCAAAGATTGGATCAAGAAATCCAATTCTCATACGCTTATCTGCTGGAATTATGACAAAGACTAGATAAATGTGCCGAGATCGCTTACCAGAACGCCGATACTAACTTCAACAAATACAAGATCTACTTTGATTGTAAGTCCAAGGAGAGAAGATTTAAGCCCGCTGAAGAGGTATTATTGTTATTCCAAACTGACCATAATAAACTACTAAGTCAAAGGAAAGGCTCCCTATTAATTGGTCGAAAAACGCGGCCCTGTCGACTATCTAATTCAAACCCATTCAGGAAGAAAGCTATTTCACGTGAATATGATAAAAAGATACCACGGTCACGCATGTGCTAACCATATCGTGGCTATAGACGAAAAATCGGCTATTTAGTGTACATAGCTATCCCTTAGATCCCTTAATTATGGTACAAGTTGCCTGCGTTGAGCAAAATTATAGAATATCCATTGATTCTCTTGCCAGTCGCCACTGATTCTCTTTCCGCAGAATTTAAGGTAAACGACCAGCTTTCAGCCACACAAAAGAATCAGTTGTAGGTGCTACTGGGACAATTTAGTGACCTCATTTCCGAAACTCCTTGTTGTGCTGCTCATTTCGAGCACAACATTTAACTAACCATACAGGAACCTATCCGACCAATAATGAGCCTTCCATAATGAGGTCGATAAATTATTAGTTAAAAATGATAGAACCCTCAGAGTTAAATAATTGTTCCACTTTGTTATGGACAAGAAGTCAGACGGATCCTACCGTGCGTACACCAAATTCAGAAAATTAAACTTAGTCATTATATTTGATCCTGAGCCCAACCCCATCATTCACCAAAATCTGCATTTGTTCGAAAAGGCCAAATACATCACGAAACTCGATTTGTGCAAGGCCTACTACCAAATCCCATTAAGTGAGGAGGTCAAAAAGTACACGGCTTTTCCATCAGACAAAGGGTTGATGAAATTTAGTCGGCACCTCTTTCGTCTTCTTACTGCTTTTAGCACTTACAATCGGATGATGAAGCGAACATTAGACGGGTTATCTAATATAACATTCTATTTCGATTACATCTATGTGGCTACCCAAAATGGGATCAACATCTAACTGCCCTCCAAGGAATATTGCTTAGCCTCCGGGAGCACAATCTCACAATCGGGCGCCGCAAGTGCCACTTTACCTTTGGCACTATAGATTATTTAGTCTTCCATATCAGGAATGATCGATTATCCCCCTAAGAAGACAAAATTCGAGCGATTGTGGAAATGCCATTACCAGCGAGGAAGAAACAACAGAACTTTCATAGGATATGCGTCTCTTTATCGACGTTTCATCCAAAACTTTGCCTACCTATCTGCAACCTTAAAAAAATTATTAAAGAACAAGGCCCCCTAGAATTTGTCCAGTCTTGACTTGAACTGATCAACAGAATTGCTGTTGACAACTTCCATTGGAAGTGCGTCCCAGCTACTGCAGATGCTGTATGTGAAATATTTACCATAAAAATCACGGTTGTAACGCTTCAGTTCAAGTTTGTAGCCGTGATTTCTCGTTCTGCCCTCACTAAGTTGTAAAATATCCGTGTAGTCTATAGTATGAAACCCTCGAAGTATTTTAAACACTTCGATAACCTTACCACGCAGTCTCCAAGTTTCCAGCAAGAACAGATCTAACTCCCTTAATGTATCATCGTAACTTTTTTGTGTCTGGTAGAGGGAATCAGTTTGGTTGCCCTGGTTTGCACACGTTCCAATCTCGCAATATCCTTTCAAAACGAAGGACTCCAAAATTGTACGGCATACTCCAGGTGCGGTCGGACAAGTAAGTTGTACAAACACGGTACTATCTCCTTGTTCCGATATCCAAACTGGCGGTTTATTTAGGCTAGCATCCTTTGAGCCTTTTTCTCCACCTCAATACACTGTTTCGAGAACTCGAGGTCACTAGAGATTGTCATACGCAAGTCCTTCTCAGTGTAGGTGGATTCAAGAGCAGTGCCCTTAAGCATATACTGAGAGTGCGGTTTCGGTGGCTGAGATGCATTACTTTGCATTTGTTTACGTTAAATGGCATTTGCCACGTGTCCGACCACTCCCCATTCTTGCGATCATCTTAAAAGCGGGCAGTATTTCCTTCCTTTGCGACGTTCATACCAAACTTGGTATCATCGGAAAATTTAGAAATCTTCGCAACGAAGTCACCGTCCATGTCGTCGACATAGATGATGAATAGTAGTGGTTCCAGGACAGAACCTTACGGAACACCGCTAGTAACGGACACCCACTCAGAAGGCCCTAACGATAATTTGGGGTATCCAAAAGTTTAAAATTTGCTTGGTAGGTAAGGAATTCATTATATAGACGTATCATAAACTCCTATATTATCGAAATAATGTAAAGACTAATAATGGACATCTTAGGAGTTCCTCCAAGAATTTAAATTTAAAATTTTGTATATATAAGGCTCTAACAATTGTATATCAGGCAGTTTGAGCCGGAATCCTCTCGATTCTCTTCCAATTTAACCTTGAGCCACTTAGATTAATTCCAAAAGTCTTTGGGAGATGCCTCGTGATCAAGACTTTCGATCGCATCATCCCATGGTCTTCACTGCTGCTTGAGGATCAACTAGTTGAGCTCTTCTTTAATCTCTTTGCATACTTCGCCGTGTTGAGTCAAGTGATGCATTACTGAGGTTGATTTCATATAGTAGCTTCCGTTCACGGTATAAATCCTTTACGTACTCAGTCCATCTGTCTTTTGAGATTGTCTTGTACTCGGATTTGGAGATGTAAGCTCGATCTGCATCGAGAAGATGGTTATTAAGGTTGTTGAGTGCCTCGTGGATCTCCTCGAGAATAGCTTCATACAAGTTGGGTGGAGGGTATCCCACGAGAAGGCGCACGTACTGTGCCCAGTCTGCTTTGCCGTAGTTCTTTCTAACTACCGCTGCGACTTGTATAGGATTCTTGTTGATGCTAAGCTCAGTCAGTGCATTTCAAGTAAGAGTGCTAATGCTCGAGAAAAACGTCCTTGACGTAGAATAATTCGAATCGCAATCTTTCAAAAAGTTGAAGTGTGTATGAAAGGGATCCGGGGACAAGTGATTGAGAGTAATCAAAGCTGGATATAACGAAGTCTTAGATGGCAATCTCTAAATTATTGTGATAAAAGTGTGAATCAAAGTGGATTTGCGAACATTGTTATGTGGGAATTGAGAGATTAGCTACTATTAAAGATAGTGCCTTGATTTCTAACATTATCAAAAAGGGTCATCAAAGGGCGACCAAGGTTAAGAATAGGAGAAAATGTTTTACAATAAGTCGCAGTAGAATGAGTTATTTTGGTTCCATTTGAGTCCGTTTCTTCTTCTCTTCTTGAAGCAAATTCTTAGTGATTTTCAATCAATTTAAGGCCTAAATATGGTATTATGGCCAAATGTTGCTCGGAGAATTTTAATATCCATTTTTCTCCAAAATACTTTGAATTCCCGAAGGAAAAATTTCATAACAGGAAATAGTTTCATGAATTTCTTTCTTATATATAGAATGCCCATATAACATTTAACCTAGTGCAATTGACCTATCTCCTAAAATGTTATGAGGTTCTTTTCACCTTCCAACTCCTCCTTTTTGATTCGATCGAAGTGATGCAATATCTTCAATTCCAAGTATTATCAAAGTAGTTTAATCATTTGCATTTTTGGTAAGCTACCATGTTGTTTTTAAAATTTTACTTATTTCATATTAGATAAATTTATGATAAAATAAATACAGTGTATTCTGTGTAAGATACACAAAAGACAATATGGCAGAACTGAACTTTACAAACTATTATATTTGTATTATATAATTCCTATAATTTACAAATTATAAGGTGTAAATACTGCCTAAGAAAGTTGTGCTATGCAATAACACATGTGTATATTAAAATAAACTAATGGAGCTTTGGGAAGAATCATTAAGGCGAGGGGATTGAAAATCGGTAGGAGAAAAACGCAGTAACTGGGTTTCTTGGATGAGACGCAGGGAGAGCTTAATGTGCAGGAGGAACTATTGAAAAGAGTGAGGAATTTTAGATATTTGGTGTCCACTGTGAGAAATAATACAGATTTAGAGGCTGTGATTGCTCATAGAATCAAAGCGAGATAGAATAATTCGAAAAAGACTTCCGGAATACTATATGACAAAAAGATTAATATAAGGAGAAAGAAGAAGTTGTAGACCATTGGTTAGACCAGCACTGTTTTAGGGAGCGTTAACGTGGGCAATAAAGAAGACACAAAAGAGAAAGCTGGAGTCACCAATATGAAGATGCTGACGAGGATGGATAAGATCAGGACTGAACAAATATGAGGAACAATCAAAGCCGATAAGGAAGCCATTCCCGTACAAAATATAAAACTCTTCCTGGGCCTGCTTGGACTCCTAGAATGAAAACCCTCGCGAGGGAATACAGGGACCAGGTCAATGAAGTAAACTTCACTGGCCCCCAACATTAATACGCACATACGAACAAAACAGATACGTGCACAACTAATGACACTTATTATGGACCAACAGAGTGGTGTACTTTGGGACAATTTAATAGACAGATTCGACCTAGAAAATGACACACGCACATTCTGACACACTGTAAAAAGACTAAAAGGAGGACAGAAACAAACGACAATAAAACTTACACGAGACAATACGGAAATTTCTGAAACTCAAGAAATCGAAGAGTATTCAGACTCTAATGGGCATCGATTTTTAAGATATCCCCCGAAGAAAATGATAACTTTGATTTAAACTTCGAAGACGGGAATATAAACGAACTGAATGACCAGATACACAGAATCTAGAATCACCATTAAGTATCGCTGGAAAGGTATATGGAAAGACTCGGCGGTAGAGTAACTGCCGAAGAACTCTCGGAAATCTTAAAAATTTCCTCGTAAACGGCACCTGGGCGTATAGGACTCACACCGGTGAATTTTAAAAGAGCCCCACCCAATATCCTCTTGGGGTTTATGAATATCATCAATGCGTGCTTGAACGTGGGTTAATTTCCTGATCACTGGAAGGTATACAAAATTAAATTATATTCATTCCCAAGGCGGGTAAGCCACCGGATAGTCCAGCTAACTTCAGGCCTATATCCCTCTTAGAATTTGCAGAGAAAGTCTTTTAGAAGATATTGGCCAACAGGGTGAACACATAATAATCCACAACATGGCTTCTGAGAGGAAGCTAGGAACGGACACGGCGCTAGCCGTGATCACCGAGAAATTAGCAAAAGTAAAAGTAGAAAGACGCCATGCAAATCTGATATTCTGCAAAATCACACAGGCCTTTGATAAAATATGGTGGAGAGGTCTGCAATCCAAAATCTTACAACTGGGCCTAGACCTCATATTGAAAGGATTCTATGCGATTATGTAATTGAGAGAAAAAGCGTTTGTGAGCATTAGACGATTCAATGACCCCTAGTTTGAGCTCAAGGCAAAGGGGCCACAAGACGGGTGTGTAAGTCCTTTGTTTTATAACGTATACACCATAACTATTAAAAAAAATTCCAAAGAAAAATTCTCAAAATCCTAGCGGAAACAACTCACATAATTACAAAACCCAAAGCAAAATCTCTTCACCAAAACAATAGTGACCAAAAACCCCTCTGCTATAAACTCTTGAATGCCTCCCATATATATATATATATATATATATATATATATATATATATATATATATATATATACTTAATGTATATATACACGAAACACAAGAAAAATATATACAAAAACGAAAAGAAAGCCATAGATAACTTATGACCTGTGACCTGTCTTTCATTCATCTCTAAAATATTATTTTGCTATCATTTTGCCCAATTTTGCCCACTATTTTCTACTACTAAAATCCTCTACTACTATAGTCCTTACTTAATATGTCCACTGCTCAATGTCCAAAGGGTCTTAAAAGAGGAGACACGGAAAACCGGAGCGAGTGGCGAAGTCTTGTCAGAAACGCCAACCCCACGTAGCAGTGGGTAAAGGTGAAGAGAAAGTAGAAAAAAATCTCATTAAATAATACCTATTTATTACCTTTACCTAATCTTTTTTAGTTAAACCTAGTTAAGGCATATAAATGATTACATTTCGGGGAGAAATTATGCTGCATTATAAAAAAATATTTTTTTTTAGCTGAAATGAATTGAATATAAAAATATCAAGAAAAAACTGCAGCAATTTCTTGCAATCTGATAAGACCTTTCTAAAGATATGTCTGAGCTAAAGGATCATGATTAGCTTTATACAGAAGATGACTTTCTTCCGCATGAAAGAGAATAAAGTTTGTCTGAGGGCAATGTAAATGATGAACAATAAAGCATGAGCAATAGGGTTATCTCATGAATAATTAGATTACTTGGCAGTGATTTCTTTACACATTGACATTGTGGAACAAATATTAGGTAATTAAAAGAGTAAGGTAGGTTCTTAGATTTGGTTAGGTTGATAAGGATAATTTATGTTACGTCATGTGCAAAAACACCTGAAAAAAGAGTGAAAATTTCTTAGCATCATTAATGAACATGATACTGCAGGTATCAGTGAAATGTCTAATGATATCAAATGTGCACACAGGGGTTCCTGTCCCCAAGCCAAATGGGAAGACTCGGAGAATTTATTTTATGTCTCTTCATGACCTGACACAAAAATTTGCGAACATACCTAAAATGCCTTCTTTGGTTCTACCGCTTTTATGAATGATAAGTGAATTTATAATTTTAGCTTAACGGTTAAATATATTTGATATAGAAGCATCAAAATACCTTTTAATTATATAATAATCATAGAATTCAAACAGATCTTGTCCTTAAATATTTTGTGTTTCATATTAATACAATTTTAGTGGGGTGATTCCCCACTCAACGGAATTTTTCTATGGTAGGGAAACGGGATCTTAGGGCTCGGATTTGTTTTATGATAGTTTTAATTCCTTAGAGTGACTTGTTATTGACTCTAAAAAAGGATGTTGGGGGTATTAGTGGTGTAGTAGGAATAGTGGAGGTGGAAGTGGTGAAGTAGTAGTAGTGGTGATGGTGTAGTATTAGGAAAAAATCGGCAGGAAAGAGATAACTTTTCCTTTGGCGATTTTTGTCCCGGTGGAGAAACCAGGTTTTCCTTTTTCATTTTTGGCATTTTAGAAATGTTGAGGAAAGTCCACGCATTCTAATAGTCCCATCCATAAGACGAGGAGCAAGAAGAAGGTTTTGATAATAATTATCTGTTGAATGATAGCAAACGTAAGTCTCTAACCAAATAATTTAGACGCGACAATTTTTCAAATCTTTTTTATTCCAAATTTGATAATTGGATTCTTGTTTGAGTATAAATTCTATATGGGTTCTTGTTTTGAGGTTGAGATTTCCCACCAAAATCACTGATACTTCCCTATCTTTAGCCCCCAAAGGCAGCCCCTCTATTATTCTCATATCTTATATGTATGTACCGTATACCTATTCAAACCCTTCAATTGCTATTTTCAATAATCTCACAATTATTTACTAACACCACTCAATTATTCATCAGAAGACCCCAACACAGAGCACACCTATGCCTCACAAGCTTATATCTATCTCACCCCTCTACTAAAACACCTCTCTCAGCCGTCCATCCATAAAATGTTGCAAAACCACACTGACATCACACACCTTTGCCTCGCATATATCCGAATACAGATCCATCCTATATTTGAAAATGAGGAAAAATATAAATACAAATATTTAAATCAAGAATTTATAAAGTAACTAGGATAATATTGTTTAGCATGAAATTAAGGATAAAAAATCTAAAGAACAATAATAAAAGATTGGTAATTAAAGCCTTCCGAGAAGGAGGAAGTACTATTTTTTTTATTTCTATACCATGGAAATATTCTGCAGCTAAGCAAAGGGATAAAAATCGATAACTTGCTTAATTCTTGCCTTTTCTTGATAATCTATGTAACCAAAGAGGCCCTTAGGGGAGAAATTATTTCGTTAACAACCTTCGGGCATCCATTTATTTCGCCGCGTTAGCCAGAAATTCTTAATTAGACTGAAGTTGACTGTCTTCGGTGGTTTTGTCACACTGCGGGTTGTAATGGAGAAATTTCCCTACTAATAATATCAATGATTCTCTCATCAGCAAGGTTTGCTTCGAAACACTCACTAATTTATCATAAGGAGAAGTGATTCCGCAGAAAATGTCCAATAGTTTCAATACAAGAATAAGGAAATTTAGAAAGCCTCATAACCTCATCCAGAACTTTATTTTAAGGTTAGTATTTTCCAGAAAAGACAGAACTTGGGCAATCAGTTTATTCTAAAGTACTATGGTTATAACTGCTTATTCATTTTCTTACTTAATTCGTATCCTTGTTTTTCCAAAGATGTACAAGGGGTAAGTATCGATTCTATTAACTTGTTTAAGAGATTTACTTTATTATCAACTTTACTCAGAATTACTACATCATGCAGAGATCTTGTTTTTGACTAGTCATTTCATACTGCACACATTATACTTTGCATTATAATTGGTAATCCTGTAAATTTATTTGGGATATTAGTAAACGACTAAGGTGCCAAGTTAGCTTTAAATCCGAAATATCCGTGGGTTTGTTTATCAAAAGATACATTGAAGAATCCTTATTGATTACATTTTAATTAACCAGTCCTCCTTATTTGCTTGTTTTAAAACCTCTCCTATGCTCGAGAGCTAAAATTTGGATGTCTAAATTAATCGAAACATTTTGATATAACATAAACACACTAAGTCTTTGCATTTGGTACGGAGACTACAAACATCCTAACTGCAGATTTGATATCTATAGACATTTCACTGATAAGTGCTGCCTCAATTCTATTAACAATAGCAATAAGTTTTCACTCTTCTATCTGAAAAAAATTTGATAAAACATTTTATCAAGGGTTCGTTTTACAACCATAAGCAGGTTCGTTATACTAGTGATGTAGTCCAAATGGTGTATGGTTTCGATGCCAAATGAAGTGAGTTCTCATTTTTTGTTTTCCGGATTTTAAGTGATTAAGGAATGGATACACGTGCTCATTATTTTCCATATTGTTCTTGCCTCAATTATGTTTGTTGGCGTCATGTTACCTGCAGTTCCGTTTTTTCCTTGACCCGCTTGTTGGCAATGGCTGGATCCGATTATGCAGATTTTGAATCAGGTCCTTATAGAAATTGTTTAATCAACAATCATAAGGCACACATTTCTGTCGCCTAGTCGCCAAAATATCCTGAAATGTCTGAAGTAACTAGCTATTTTGTAGTTTATTTGGGAGTCCTGAAAAAACAGGAGCTGGTACTAGAGGAATATTCCTTGGCTGTCTTTCTTCTGAAGTGTCCGAGGCCACCATAATCTGGGACTCGTCTGGGTTTGTGTGTTTTTAAACCACTTAGGTCTGGGCATTCTCGCAATTGTACACAGGACTTTTCTTGAATTTATGCAAGATCGTAGGGATCTCGTGTTCTGATTACTTGTTAAGCAGGGGGGAGAGCCCTTACTTATCAGAGGAAGTATTGGCGGTCTCGCTTGTGGCCACGGGATTGGTGGTTGAGTTGGCCGCATGGATATTTGTTTTTTAAAGCTATTTGAATGGATGCAAGTGACAAGAAAATAACTGTGAATGGGAGTGAGAAGCAGTATATAGAAAGATCTAATAAAAACACTTCTTATCATTTGCCATTTCATCCAGACTTTCGAATAACTACTACTGCCGAATTGACCACACTCAGATTTTTTCCTTGCATTTAGTAATCTATATTACATTCTTAATCCAAGATTTTTGCCATACATCTTTCTCATATTGAACCAAATCTTTACTAAAATTATTATATTCACCTGTTTCGCTTTCCATTTGTAGAGTGCTCATATCTCAGCATTTGTCTTTATGTTTGGCACTGGTCCACTTGTCCAATATTAGAAGACAATTACAAGATTCATGCCTTTTTAATTTTACCACATTTGTTGTTTATTATCTTTGTTAACTTTCCGTTTGACCCAGAATGCCGGTCATTTTTTTTACGAAATGATACACAGGTAACGAACAATTTATGGTAATCGGATCCATATATTGACACATCACTCAGTTCACAACAGTCAGGTCAATCATATTCATATTATCTTCCCTTCCATACCTTGTGGTCGTCAGAGTAAAGAGGATGAATTTATTCCATCAATCACAATCAAGCTCGAAGCATCGCGCTGGAATTGTTTTCAAAGATGTTTATTTTATTGGCTCCTTTTCCCTGCCCAGTTTTAATTTTATATAAATCGAATTTTCAATAAATCTAATTGAGACAAAAAACTAATATTTATGAATAAATACGTATTTTATTAGCATTAACACAATCTCAATATTATTTAGAGGCGCCATTTCCTAAATGGTTCTTTGAATGTTCATGGTACGAAATCTCGAAACTTTTGGCTAATAAATTTGAAATAAGGCAAAATATTGGTAGAAAAATGTCTCACTTGAATATTTCTTAGATGATTATTTTCTGTTCAATTTTTAACCTATTAAAGCAGTCTAGACGGCAAGTTAGAGTATGGAAATCTTTATCATCTCATGTAATGTATATTTAATATTCGCTGTTGAATTTATTTTATTTTCTTTTATCCAATTATATATTTTATTATCTTCAATTCATTTAACAGCTGTATTATTGGTCACGATTTATTTAAATAAAACATTATTCATTTATGGTTTACTTCACCACTATAGACGTTTCATATACATATTTTTAATTTATATGAAAAATATTAATCTAACTAGGCAATGCCTTCGCCACTGCCCTCTACGGAGGGAGCTTGCGCTTCGCTATTAAGATAAAAACTTAAAATCTAAAAGAAATCAGCCATGGTTAAATTTTTATAAATTTTCTGAACTTCGCCAATTATAATAATCTTAAAAAGGAACTCTAAACAAGATTTTCTTAACTTCCTTCAGCATTTGTAATTCTTCGGGTTTTAAAAAAATTACAAAATTTCGACACTTATATTTATTTCTGAACTTCATTTTTTTTTTATGTTATAAAAGAATTATTAGAAATATATTTGATAAAACAACATAAGTCATAACCAAACTAAGATGAAATCAGTATTCAAATTATCGAAAAAATCCCCTTCTTAAATTATAGATTTACTGATGATGATTATGATAATTATGGAAAAAATGATAATGACCTACGATTCTATATAACTTTTAAACCGAAATCAAAAGTAAAAGCCAGATGAAGATACAATCTTTTTAAAATTACTAATAGCTTTTTAGCAGAGGGTACTAATAGCATTCCCCTTATTAATTAAAAGAAGATACGTTAGGCAAATGAAGACTGCGATTATGAATATTAAAAGGCTTTTAATTATCTAACATTTCTTGTCTTATGGATGTCTTTATTGCTTAGGAATAGCAATATCTGTGTAGCGTGCTTTCCAAGCCATATTAAGGTCGAACAAAAGAATACAGTATAAGAGCTGTAAGTATGAATAATTGACTTTTCTTTTACTTTGGTTGTTAAGTCTTTTTTGCTTAGCATGTGCAATAACTCTCCTCCTTTAACATTCTGGTGGGGACTAAAAAGAACCTCCTCATTACTGAAGGCAAAGTATTGCCCCAAATTCTGGTGAAATTATAATTATAAAGATTGACATTTACATTCCTGTTTAATTTGAAAAGCTGAAGAACCAAAAAGTGGAATTACCAACGAAAGCGTTTTCATTTTTGGGTGACAGTATAGTGAGCAAGACAAGAGAGAAAATTCGATAGAGAAAAGAGATATAATGACGGGGGTTAAAAGTAATAAATATGGTTATAGCATGTACGCTTGGCAACCACAAATGTTGTGTATGTCGTATTATATATCTACCTATAGTAAAAAGTTAGCATCAAGAGACCCGGTAGTTAAACTGCCAACAAACAGAAGAACGAAGAAGACTATAAAAGTGGAAGAATAAAGAGAGGAATTTATGAGAGCACTGAAGGACAAAGAGAGCTGTTACCTTATTCGTTTAAATTTCAGAAAATAATTCATGATGGGGCCATGAGGAGGGCAGGAATAGGCCACTAAATGACATGAATGGCCCATAAGATGAGATCCATGAAGTCGATAAGTGGACCTCGTGCTAAATTATGGAGGGGGGGATAAGGGGCCTATGAGAGGGACATGAAAGGGCTGTGAATGGTATTTAAGGGAAACTGAAGGTGGTAATTAAGGAGCCATAAGGATATATGAGGGTGTCATGAATGGGGCCTAATATGTTTCTATAACGGAGTCATGATGGAGGCGGAGTGCCTGAGGAACCCATTTAAATAAGCAAAATCAAGTTTTTTTTAGTTAGGTTCAGGTAGTCAAAATCAAACGAGAAACAATGAGGGTTTCACATAGGAGCCCTTCAACGGGTTGTTCGAACTCTCTTCAATCAGTTGTTCGTATCCATTCCAAGAGGTTCTTGGATCCACCATCTTGGTCTGAGAATGCAGGTTTGACGTCTTTATTTGTTCTTAAATCGCATTTTCCTCTACTCAGAATCTCTATATTAATCTTTCCTATTTTCACATTATTTCTTCAATTGTATACTCTCTCATTGAATTTCCCAAATCGGCTTTTTCTTTTTAAATAGTAGGTTAGAAACAACGTTTCCGCACAACTTTGTTTAAAAAGTTAATTTATTTATAGATTTATACAGGGTGTACGACTAGTTAATGTGTAGTGGCCTAGTCTTTTCTAGGTTCGCTTGAACGCGCACAGTGAATTAGAAACTAGGTAGACTAGGTCAATACGCACTTTCAAGCGAGGCCTAGGAAAGCCTAGGCCACTACACACTAATTAGTCGGACACCCTATATGATATCAAATGTTTCAAAAATTACCCATCAAATGACTCTTTCTCATGAACAGCAACGTACTCTTTTACTGTATTAGTAAAATTCCGGCATAAAAACTGCCCAATCATAATGTCGTATAAACCATTAACCAGCATTTGGAGAAGACACAATAAGTCGTTGCACAGCCTAGGATTTGTTTAAGAAGTTTCAACCTGGCCAAATCGATCTTCAAGATCAGCCAAGAAGTGGTTGACCCTTACTTATTGAAAATGAGCGTTTTTGCGCCTGTGTTAATGCTGATCCACATCTGACATCATTATAGCTGGCTGAAAAATTTAGCGTCAGCCATAGATTTATTTTTAATCAATTAGAGGAAATGAGCCAAGTCAGCAAACTGGAATTATGGATTCTACGTAAACTGACCGATTTCGACCGTCAGCGACGCATAGACGCCTGCATGACACTTATTTCAAAGATAAGGCGGTGTGATTGGGCGAACAGACTACTTACTACAAATGAAAAATGGTATGTGTATACAATCCAACATCGCATGCAAAATAAAATAGACAGAGAGAGGCAAACCTGCATAACTACAGCCAAAGGCAAACAGCCATCAAATGAAACTTATCGTTTGTGTCTGGGGAGCTGTGATTTACTAAGCAATTTTGGAACGCAATCAGTATAACCACGCTCAATTATAGTGTCGACAACTGCAAAAATGGTAGATACAATTGCGCAGATCAACCAAAATTGACAAGTGCCATGTTTATTCTGATACCGCCCGACCACACGTTGCAAATCATATCGGTAAAAAATCTTTGAGCTATACCCGACACTGGAGAACTTGAATCGCAAAAGGTTCGAAAATAAAACAAAACTGAAAATTGGAGTTGGAGACTTCTTTGATTGCAAACCAGTTGAATTTTACAACAAAGGAATTCATGATGTATCCCCTCGTTGTAAGCAAGTACTCGAAAATAAAATAACAATGATCAAATTGTTCATTGATATGTTTCTTTTGCTGCATTGTTTCAGTGTAAATCATTTTCAATAAAAGTTGTGTGAGAAATTTGTTTCCAACCTTCGAGTATTAAGTGGGATTTCCCCCGAGTTAAGGCCAATTTTGGAACTCATCATTTACAAATAATACTACAACCTGGGTAAATCTCTATTCTCGTGTTTTAAGTCAATGGCGAGTATACCAAAGTGAGACTAGTTTCAAAGGTTCTCCGCATTTATTTTCTCTTCAAATAGAGAGACACCATCTCTTGAAACTAGTACCACAATACAAATTTCCAACCACACTCGCTCAGTGTGATTGGGACAACAGACAAAAGCATCCCTCACGCGTGCCTGATATCGTCTTGTTTTAAACACAATACGTTCTTAAGTGCTCATTGCAATTATTCTTTTGCTTTTTTCAGGGTTAGCATTCGAGCACCTTGTGTCCTTTTAAATGCTTTAGCTCTGTTCAGTTATTGTTGTCTCGAGGATTTTGTAGTCATTTTGATTGCGCACTTCTGTGCACTGCTCAGTTGTTTTATTCTAGTATTTAAACTTGGAATATATACTATTTTGTATTGTCTTTTTTCCATTTTAAGCTTTGTCACTGTTCCTGGTATATTTATTCATCTACCTTTTATTTTCTCTGTCTACCTGCATCATCATTCAGTCTAAACAGACTGAAAATTAACTTCTTGGTTCACGAGTTTATCCCTTTATTAAAAATCGATACATTTACCGCTGTTCTAAGTAAGTTATATTTTTTCCATCATAAAATTTTTCAATTAGTAAATGCTTTTCAATTTCTTCCTAGGTCAATATAATTCAGCACAAATGGACAATGAGGTGACTTAGTATCTAAAATATTTACTACTCTTGTATAGCCTTTTTGGAGAATCGTATTTTTAGTAGTTTTCACTTTTTAGTGGCGAGAAAGTCTAGTCGTGGGTGACTCTACATCTCTCTATGTCGGTCAGTTGGTCCCAGTTTTGCTTAATTTATTTGGTAATAACACTGTAAGTATTCGGCCGATTCTAACGAAATTTAAAACCCTTATGTTGTTTTACCTTCTCTTTCGAGTGATATAATTGTCGAAGTCCTCACAAGGTTATCCCGAGAATTAATTTGTTTTGGCCATTACATCATAACTATTTGGCCGATTCTAACGAAATTTCAAACCCTTATGTTGTTTTACATTATTTTTCAAATGATACAATTGACAAAGTCCTCTCTAGTTTAGCCCGGGAATTTTGGGGGCAATAGCATCATAGCTATTCGAAGAATTCTAGCGAAATTTAATTCCTTATGTTGTTTTACATTCTTTTACGGAAGATATATTTGCCAAGCTCCTGCTAAGGTTGTTCCAGGAATTATTGAAAGTTTTGAAGGTCTTAAGGTGATAAATCAGATAAGTGAGAGCACGTGACTTTTTGAAGAGAAAGTTTGGTTTATAATAAAAATTACAGTCCCTCGATTGGTTCTACCTCCGGGAAGCATACGGCCATTCCTGTGAGGATCTTCTCTTCAAAGAGGGCTCCCGCATTTATTCCGAGCTAGTCCTGGAGGACATATTCTTTCAAATGGATTGCCGCTGACTCAGGGCCAACTGAGAGGAGGTTCGGAGGCTTGTCTCCTTCCGTTCCACGTTAGCTATTTTTTTGCAGGAGATCCTGCTGGGAGCATGACCCCTGCCCACCCTCTCGGGGCATAAGGGTTTTGTGCCCCACCACCACGGGATGGGGGCCTGGCGAAGGGATGTATAATTTAAACCCGCCATCATGTCTCCGTTCTTCTCTACGCTTTAGATACCTCCTTTCAGGCAGAAACTTTGCAGCTGCACCTTGATAGGAGGTGCAGGTCCTGATTTATTCTATAGCAGAAAAATTTACTTTGAAAATAGGTTCTTTCCATTTCGAAAATCAGTATAATTAAACTATGACACCCTGTAAATAATTCGCAAAAATAATTCATTCTCATTAATTCTGTTAATATTAAATCTATTTAATTACAAAACCATTTAGGTAAGAGTTTCAAATGTATTCAAATAACTTATATGTTAATTTGAATAATATAACCGCATAGATATTTTGCATAAGAATACGAATATAAGTAATCCTTGCGATATTTAAGGATATAAAGTTGAAAGGTTTGGATACTTTTATTGCTCTTACACTCGTAGCTGACTTGATATAAGCAAAGTATTTCCAGATAATTTGGTGGATAAATTGCTTCTGAATGGGTAATTTGAGCTAATGAAAGGAGTCCCTTTTCGGTCAGTAATGGAAGGCTTTAGTCATCTTTAGCTCAGATGCATCGATATATAATGGTACAAATAATCTTTGTAAGGACTTGGGATATTTTGCAGCTTCCGTCGTCTCCACTTAATGACTATTCAGAGAGGCTTTAAACCTGATTTGTTTGACTATCAAACTATGTCCTGGTTATAGTTAGGCTATTTGGTTTTCGAAAGGTATTTAAACAGTTTACAGAAAATTATAATTGGATAGGCATGGTTTAATTCTACAATAGCTCTTTATCATGGTTCTTCTTAGTAATTTTATTATATGTTCGTATTTCTAAAAGTTCAGAGGTGGTCGTATTTTATATAAACCTTTTGCTGGAATTTATTTATTTCTTTTTACATTTTCTTTTAAAGCTTTTTTATATATATTGGTCTTATTTAGGCTCTCAGTCCTCTCGTAGTTTATATCTCGCAGGAAAAGTATGCCCTTGTCGGGGCTCTTTTGTTGAATACAGAGTACAATTTCTGGCCGGTATTCTTTTTCTTTTATGTTAAGAGCTCATCTGTCGACTGCCTACATAGGCATTTGGCCAGTATTCATAGACGATTACAAATACTGAGATGATTCTAGCGCCTCTTTAAATTACTTTAACGGGTGAGTTACTAAATGTAATTTTTGTCAAATTTGGGGGGATGGGAATTTCTAAAGCGGACTTTCAGATATTCAGGGTTTTCAGTACCATTTGATTCCTTTTTTCCTCTTTTTAAACAAGAGTTGAACTTATAATCAGCTCATCAACACACCGTTAACCAGTGAAAACTATAGACCTTTCACCCAAAACGCCATCCAACCTCTCTTGCAGAAATATTTGCTGGTATTACAGACACGCCACTTTTCTCGGACAAATAAGGTACATACAAGTTATTAGGCTTCCCTAAAGCAGGTAGGAGTCGGTTGGTCTCGACTATCATACTAAGATGCATGAAAGTACTCTTAGAATTACTACACAAGAGACCGACCTGCCAGACCAGCCCATTTTCACTCTGTTACAGGATACCTCTCTAAAAACCACAAGGAAATGTCTAGTGTAAGCTGTTATACCTAGAGGAGCGTCACATCCTCCGGGTCCCTAGTCCACGGTAATTGGAAACTACCTGGGCTTTTTCCCTTCTAGAAGCCTCTATTTTACTTCTATATCACCACCTCTTTACAAGCCATTTCGTCACCTTTTTTGTAATTATTCCGGCAATGCTTCCACTTTTCACTGCTTGTGACAAGGGAGTCTCACTCACCCTATCCACTCTGACCCTAGTAGGAGAGGAGTATGTGGTATGTAAAATAAATGTTTTATTTACCGCCCTATTAATTTCCAACTGCACTATTTTTTTTTTACATTACTATCCCCATCTTATAGGTTTCAAGTGTAGCAGGCAAAAATACTCCAGCTGACTTAAAAAAAACTGCGCGCCCTTCCGCCCTTCCGCCCCAAGCGCCCTATAAGACAATCTGATGCATTAAATATTGCGCATATTTAGGTTTTCTCTAAGACTTTAAGAAAAGAAATAGCCTCTCCAGTCGCCTACCCTAAAAAGCATTTAAAATCATGGAGGTAGTGTGTATGAGAGCAAGAGAATGAATGAAACAGATGCGAAAGAGAAAAACAAGATAGAGTGTAAGTGTGTTAGAGACACTGATTTAAATGATAGAGAAAAGTGCCAAGTTTTTAAATAATTTTATTATTACAAAGACTATAAATTGTGACTGAAATCTTGAGTATTGCTGAATCGCGGAATCCCCAAATCCAGCTCTATAATATGGCGGCGTCCTTTCCTTCACTTAAACTCAATTTTTGATTTTTATATTTCCTAAGATGAAATGAAATTGACCTATCTTTTCAATCCACTTTTCTCTGCTTCTCTTCCTTTACTTTCTTGTTATATTTTTACATGTTGGAATGGTATATCTAACTTGTTTTTGATTTCCTATTTTCACCCTAGAAATTCTGGTGAAAATTTAGATTTTAAGCTTTTAAAGACGTGAGTGCGAGTAGAAAAGATGTGAAGGGATTGCGAGGAGAATGTATGAGAGTGATAGAGTGTCATCGCCCGCGCAGGCGTGACAGGTGTAACCTTTAAATATCTTACAGCTGACACCTCGAGTACCGCGTGACCTCCCGGCACCAATATTCCGGGGTTCCTTCTCTTCCGGATATTGGTGGATGGAAGGGATGTTTCTTCCTCTGTATATCTTATACGTCCTAGTAGAGGACCGAGAAAAACTGCCATGTAATTTCATGTTTCGAACAAAGACCACCGTGAATTCTTCCATGTCTTTGGGGATGAGGCATTCTCGGTGGGCCCAGCTTTATAAAATGAAGGGCATGAACAAATAACTTCTATCCTTTAGGTTTCTAAAAATTTGGTTCGTTAGACGGCTCTTTTGTTAAGCAAAGAAAGATCACCTCGATGTTAAAGACTGCAACCATAGTCATCTGAGATCATGAGACTTCGCTTTCAATTTTAAACTAATTAAGAAGAAGTGCCCCAAAACGTCTAGAAGTTATTTATCCACATGCATATATAGTAGACCCTTCGCGAGGATGTTGAGTTAATGATTATATGGGTACACTCTAAGAGAGTATTATCTCATCTATTATCGAGACTTATGTAGATATCCCCAGTTGCCATTGGTTTGAGTAGTTGTAGAAATAATAAAGATTAGAATTGCATCGCGTTATTTCCAATTATGCCGAGAGAGCTTTCAAAATTAGAAATGTACGTGTTATAAAAGGCTTCTGCTAAGTACTTTGATGTCATTTCCTTTGAGTAGAAGATCAGTATTTACTTGGTGTTTTGAAAATTTACTGTTAAAATATACCCGTAGTTCTTTCAAATGGAGGGAAATTGAACTAGTATGTCTTCATACGTTAAGGGAGTGAAATCGACTGTTAGGGGCAGAAAATTGTATGCATATGGTTATTTTGTATGCTTTTCTACTTTCGAGCAATTATATTGTTTATCCCACTAAATACCCCAAAAAGGTTTCATAAGCTTTGTGTTGAAGAGGCACATATAGCAATTTTGAAGAAAAACTATTATCCTTCAAGGTTTTTTAAACAAAACAGATGTTTGAATAAATCAGTGAAAAACTAGCACTTTGCATTTTCTATGCCAAATTTTAAGGTAAACAGAGCGATTATAGCTTTTATCTACTTTTTGACTGTTGGAATACAAAATAGGCTTACTTTTAACTAGCCCTTATATTTATCCTGCGTCAACTAACGAGACCACCCTCTACTTCTCCTCAATGGAATGGGGAATATGGGTCACATGCCTACTTCTAAGCTGGGAAGGATCTCCGTGCAAGGAATGATAGGAAAACAATGATGTGCTTATTTCCATGGGCAAAGATTTTTTTCGGGCAAACCTGGTGTGCTTTTTAATTTTGGACTCGAAAGAAAAATTGTTTTCGTTTTCATTATATTAATTTTCTTTACATATAATATGTGAGGCGTATTCTCCCAGCTTGTATTTGCTTTTATAAGTGATGGATGATTGTTGATAGAGCTAAGGGACAAATTATGAATATTTACTCGACATATTTCTGAAGATGGATGAGATATTGAAAAACCCAACCCGATTTTTAGGAAATAAGAAAGAGGACTTAGAAATAACTAGCAACTATTATCCAGCGTTACCATTTTTGCTCGTTGAACTTTTAATTTCGTCTCAACTGCAATTGCTCTAATCTTTTTCGCTTATAGAGTATTATATAATTTTAATCCGACATTAATTTGTTAACAAGCGAATGGAACTAAATGTTTTTTTGAGCTGCCAGATTGAGGAATTTCTGTTTCAGAAAAGTAAAAACTTGTCTTTCTTTGTTAAGTCCTTGACAAAATTCTTTAATAGTCCTAGTTTCCTGTCTAGGTTTTGAATTTGGACTATTTTGGCCTGTAAATAGGATGGGATAGAACAATTTATTCACCTAACTACAGTTTATTCTAGTTTACTGTGCTGCTTGTGTGTTCCTTTGTCCCGCTCGTATAGGAATGAGGGGTTTTGGTGTAGCCACCGTGTAACGAGGCACAATGGCTATCATATATTGCAATAAATTCAGTGGATTTTGCTCTATAAAATAACCCCATCTGTTTATAAATATTAGTTACATTTTCAGATTCAGCATGCAAAAATGATAAGTTTAATTAAAAAAATCTATCTAAGAAATGACGCAAACCTGTGAAATTGAATGGAAAAAAATGGCACTTGATAAATAATGCAAGCAATAAAAGTTCTGCCCAAACCATGCATATTAATGAGCTTTAATATTGTTTCACGCTTTTCTTTCAGTACATTACTATTCACCACTAACAATATGAAACCCTTTTTTAGAGTTGCACATTACTAACATGAGCATAATGTGTCTGAATCTCTGTTATATAGAGGATATATGATTACCCGGATAAATTGATCTAGTAGTGGAATATATTGATGCATCCGTCTGTAGTTATGTAGAAATGTGTGGATCTTGCTAAATGGAAGTAAAAAAACGAATAGTGTATTATTTAGAGTATAAAGTGCAATTTTTAAGTATAAAATCGAAACGGCCATTAGATTTATTTTCCTCGATGTGCTTGCATAGAACCGCATCTCATTCTTTTATTCTGCAGTGCTTGTTTAAAGTAAGGAGTATTAGGAGACAAATGTAGTTCTTCTATTTGACCTTCTTTCTCTTTTTCCTCTATTTTTTCCAGTGAAGACCGAATGCTTACTCATAACTACTCTTTTCTTTTCGCACCACTACCCAAATTTCACCAGAGACATTAATTGGAAAAAAGACAAAAATAGATTTGGAAATTAAATAGCACGATTTAGTAAAAGAAGAGGATACGTAGGCGCTTGAAATCTGCAGGGTGTTCAGCATTTTACAACCTGCTCATGCTCCCAAACAAAAGACTATTTCTTTTGAGCCATTTAAAAGACTATAAAGATAAACATATAGATAATCACCCCTTCTTTAACTCTATACCATATCTTCCTTCTTTCATTCTGTTTCCTCCCATGCAATCCACATTATTCAAGTAAGGGCCCAATGTCCCTTTTCAGGGTCAACAATTTTGCTATAAATAAATTACTCGGCGGATATCGAGCAAGCAAAGGCGCTGTTTGCTCTGTTAGCGTCCAAATTAGAATTAAAAGCGCGACAACGCTTGGCGTATTTAGTTATTCTTGCCGCCATCAAATTATTCAGCAAAACTAACGAAGCCACGTAAACAATACTTGATTTAACGCGATAATTTCTTATCAGAATTTTAGACATTTATTTAATAAAAACATAACGTGCTCTTCCCGTCGTAAGGAAATATAGTAAAAATATTGCGGGTTGAATGAAAATAAAGTGTTTGAAATGATTATAAAGTGACATGAAGAATATGAAAAAGGAGAGATGGTTCAATACGGACTTGGTCGTAGAGAGCTAAGTGGCCAGGAAAATTGACCTTGACTGCCAATTTGTACAAATGTTAAAAAAATATATGCTGAAAGAAAATTTGGCACACGAAAGCCAATAAAATCTCGTTTTGAGCGAACGATTTTGAAAATTTCGTTCAAAATTAGATAACGAATGGCGAAGAACGGACCATTGAGGGCTTAAAACGAAAATTGATTTACAGCAAACAAAACTATAGCAAAATCACCACTAACTTTAAAGAAAAGGAGCTGATCTAGTAAAGATCAGGACTTGGGATAGAAGTGGAGGGTTTTTTTATTGTTTTTTTTTAGAAGCCCATCTGACGACTGCTTGCTTGGTCATTAGTCGCCGTACTCACCACACCAGCCTAATACTAGGCTACTTTAAAATATCAACAACAATAAAAAAATAATAAAGGCAACAAGCAGGAAGCAGGCTCGAGAGTCGAGGGGAGGTTTGCCTTCCCCCTGCGCAGGGATGTATGACGTACAGGAAAAACAACAACAAGAAAAACCCCACCAAGTTAAATAAACGGGAAAAGGCCGGCCTTCCCCCAAAAGTCTATAAGTCAACCGGTCAATGTGCACGAACTCGTCCCTAGTACAAGGGACAGGCGGTAGCGACCATGCCCATCCCGGTACTAGGACATGTAACGTTTGCGGAGATCGCTTAACCAGGAACATTAGTCAAGATTATTGCCTAACAGTCTGGGGGATAACGCAGTTTTCACAGTATGGCATTGGTGAGCACTCCATCAAATGGCGGTGAGTCCCGCGAGTGTGTCCAATTAGGAGATGAAGGAAAGTAACCTGAATCCCTCGCGTCATTAGGGAAAAGACCACAGTCGCAGTGCAATGGCACTCAAATTTATGTTCCCTTCGACCGTCTCTGATCTTCTTTGCCAAGTAGCAGGAGAGCTATTCGTATTCCTGCCATGTAGTCGGTGTAATGAAGAGCGAAACGGTGATCCGGTCGCCAGGTTCTCGCAGACTCTTTGACGCCCCCATTCCTCGCAATCCCTACATGTGCAGGAACCCAGGAGAAGATAGTCTAGACATCCGCCCAGCTCGCCAAAACCGTGGCGTCATGGATATCGCGAACAAGGTAATGCGGAGATTCCAATGCCCCGAGATCACTCAGGGCACTTTGTGAATCGCTATAGATCACAATCCGGTATCCGAACCAGGCACGTCGTATAATCACAGGCAAATAATGCACTGTGCACGGTGGAGAGCGAGTGGCATCTCCGCAGCATCGATTAGTAGGCTCTTAATGGGAGAAGTGCGGAATGCAGGAGTCTCCAGGCGAAGGCCGGTGTAATGGATTGAGTCAACCTACCACAATACACGCTCAGCTGCGGATGCCTTAAACTTGCATCCGTAGTCAATCTTCGAAGGCACAAAAGATCGATAAAAAAGGAAGGCAGTAGCACTATCAGAGCACAAAGCGCTAAAAGTGACGAAACGATTTATATCCATGGCGCAGGTACAAGAGAAACTATAGCGGCGAATATTAGCCTCACAAGTGAGGCATCGGTGAAATACAAAACCAAGAAAACGGTGCGATTCAACCACTTCCAGACGTACCCAATTAAGAAACAAGTCTAGGATAGGGTGGAGCCGTGGATGGCGGCAGAAGTGCCCCACCTTACTCTTGGCCGGGGAAAATCGAAACAACTGCGCTTCGACATAGCGAGAGACGTGGTTCAATGCCTGATGGATTCGATGCTCCAGAGTTGTCGCCTGGGCAGCGCCGAAATAGATCGAAAGGTCGTCCACGTAGAGCGTAGTGAGAACATCTTACTGCAGCAGCGAGGTGAGGCCGTTGATAATTAGGGCAAAGAGTGTGACACTGAGGACAATTCCAAGCGGAGCAGCCTATTCCTGCTCCATTAGGTCGGAGAGGGCTTTCCCCACCCGTATGCGGAATCGACGATCTCGTAAAAATTCAGATTTAAATTTTGGTATGCGTCCTCTCGCCCTCATGGTGTAAAGAGTCTTCATGATACCATATCGCCATGCACTATCATAAGACTTCTACAAATCGAAAAACACTGTGGCCTAGTGCTGTCTACAAAGAAAGGCCTCGCAGACGGAACTTTCCATTCGGAGCAGAGTTTCCGAGGTGGATTGGAACTCGCGGAAGCCGCACTGTGCCGAAGACAGATGGCCTTCGCTGTCCAGAAAAAAGGCTGATCTAATATTTACCAATTCCTCCATCAACTTGCACACCAAGAGGTTGGAGAGACTGGGAGGAAACCAGCCAGAGTAGAGTGATCTCTCCATGGCGTAGGGATATCGTCCGAAACATAGGCGGAGTCCGATCACGAAGCAAGAGTGGAACGCAACTCATTCAGAGTTATCCTGTCGTTGAAGTGTTCTCCGAATCTGGAGGTAAAGTCCATCGGGCAACCACGGGCGACACCACGACGAGCATTGAATGCACGGCTAGAGAATGCAGTCGCAAAGGATTCCTCCATGGACACGAGGTCCGAGATTGCGGTCCCATTTTCCTGCAGATACAGAAGAAAGGCCTGCAAGAACATGCCCCGAATCCTTTTGACTCGCTTCTAAACCTCTTCTAGAAGAGTCTTACCGTTAAGTGAAGATACGTATGCACGTTAAGAAGAGTGGCGAGCGTGCTTCGCAATATACCCAAACCTAGCGCTAGCCCGACGAAATTCACTGACAGTGAAATCGTTCCGGCAGCGCTTATAACGCATGTAGGCATATCGCTTATGAATGAGGGCCTTCTCAAACTCAGCTGACCTCCACCGGAGTGGACGGCGTGAAAAATGTCAAGATCTTCTAGGAATAGTAGCTAGCCCCGCGGCGATAAGGTTGCCGGAGAAGAACTCAACAGCCTTATCTACCGACCTAAACTCCTCGACTGAGATAGATAATTCAGTCATTTCCTAAAATGCAGACAACCGCGCCCGTGCCAGCCACCACCGGTGCGGGCTCTCTGGCGGTCGCGGCCCAGAAAATGATATTTGAATGGGAAAGTGATCACTACCATGGATGTCATCCACCCCAACCCACAATCAAAATCCGGTTGTGCATCCGAAGAGCACAAAGATAGATCGAGGCAGGAAAATGAAGCGTTTCTCGGGCAGTGATGCATAAACTCATCCACATTTAGCACACCCATCTCAAACCCGTCGATGAGGTCGGTAATGACTTGACCCCGGGGATTAATAGAGTAGTCCCCCCAGAGGGGCTGTCTACCGTTTAGATCTCCGAGCAAGAGAAATGGCCAGAGCAACCGTGTAAAGACTTGGCGGCAGTTCCCCGCGTCGAAGTCGGTTGACGGCGAAATTTACTCGGAAATAACAGTATACCTCCTATCAAGGTACAGCGACAAAGTTACTGCCGGAAAAAAGGTAAAGGGTAGGTCTTGTAAATATCAGGACTTCCTAAATGTGATCGTTCTTAGAAAATTCAGATAGTTAAATTGTTTAAGTTTGTTTATTTATCTTTGTTAGTAATTATTATACATGTGTTTGGATAATGAAGTTAGGCAGATTGTTTGGTTTGTTTTATTTATTCAACCTGAACTTATCTGAGTTCACAAAAGACCTCCAGACCATCGATAGTAAAGACGCACAATCCCTGAGTGAACAAAGATAATTAATACCCATTGATTTCTCACCGGTTATTATTTGCACTTGATCCCAATTAGTTGAAGACCAGTGACAGATCAAGAATGACAGGTACATAAAAAACAGTAGTTGCAGCAAGTTCCGCCACCCATCCCCCGCGTCATGGACGAGATCTTTCAAACGGAAAATGAATTACACCTCAAAATAAAAATGACAATCGTTTGGGAATTTGAACCACAAGTGGAAAATCCTCGTTGAGATAGGAGCGGTGTTAGTTTTGCACTTTAACATCAACCAGCGACCATAGAACCCTTCCTAGTTCCTCACCAGTGTATGTGGGTATGAACATCGCCATAGGGGACGCTAGTACTTTATGGGAACAGTTACATAACAGATAAGCGAGTGGGTATGTTGCCTTGTGAGGTTGGGAAGGAAAGTGTTCGCGGCGTTTAGACTGGTGTGATTATTCTTGTAGAGCTCTTCAACTTACTTGGAGCGAGTATCAGAGTGTCCTTCCAATGAGCGGCAAGCTCGTAAAGTTGCTCGTTGGAGTCATAATGTAGATATGCTGACAAAAATTGCGAGGCGAAGTATGGAAAATTACCAGCAGGATCCAAGAAAATATATTAGAAGCGATTTACTCAATATTTGCAATGCTTAAGACTAAGCGTCCAGTAATAGGCGTCTAGCACTCTATGTACGCTAAAACATTCGTCTCCGCCCTCTCTTTGATTGAACCTGTTAACTGTGTGTGGAAATTTAAGGAGGATGAACTAGTATCGTCCAATTAGGGGGAATAAATCCCCTGAGTTAACCTGATGACCAAGTGATCTACGGCCTCCTCCACACACGGGCTCGAAAGGGGACGTCTGCATTCCGAATGGGACTTAATGGAGCGACAATGCCCTCATTCCAGCCTGTCACCCACCATATCTCAACCATCGTCGTTGAGCACGTCCGAGTCGGGCGCCGTTTGACATTACGAATTCGTCTCCCGACGCCAACAGGATTCGGATGACATCTGTCACGTGGAAGATGCGGGCGCTAAGGATTTCCTTAATGTAAGGGATTTGGTTTTAAACGAAGTTTGCACCGGGAAGTACTTCATATACATACTTATATAGTCTATAGGTTATGAGCCAAGTCTTATGAATTTGTATGTATTTTGTATTTATCATTTATTGTATATATGAGTAAAGATGGATGCAGTAGGTACTTATGAACGTAAATCATAAGGCTTCCGTCCTTATTTTTATTGTTTAGATATGTAGTCGCATGTATGTATATTATTAATGAGAAATAGAAAATATACATAAATTTCATTCGATGTCGATATACAGCTCATACTGATGTACATAATTACTCTTTAATTATGTAATTAATATTGATTTAATAGCCAATAAGGTGTACTTCCTTCGTTGAATAACAGAAGCAGTTTCAAACCAGCTGTCTGCCCATACTATAGATAGTGAGGCAGTTATTTTCCACTTGAGGTTACTCATGCTCCCTCTCTCATCTATAATTTCAACTCATCTGACGACACTACTTTATTTCCTGTCTAAAAACCTCCTTCCTATTTTGAAAGCTTTCTTTTGTGTTTTAAATAAACGACCGACAATTTGTTCAAGAAAAGAAATAGTGTAACAGGCTATTTATTGCAATTATTTTGACTGCTTATTTATGATTGTTTTGGAACGTTTTGCATCCCCTGTAAATATCTAGTAAAACTAAAACCTGTTCTGAATATCACCATACTATGAGATGGTTGCAGCGCCTGCGGGGAAGAAAAATAAATCCTACCATCACCAACATCCGTGTCTCGTTTTTGTCCACATGTTCTAACACTGCACCCCTTCTTGGAGAATGTAGTGCAGCTTTATTGGCAGCTATTCAAATGTTGCAATTGTGCATAGGCATGAATGAGCATAGAGAAGAAAAAGAGTAAATCTTATGCTATTTTGAAGGCTCTAAAGGCCCGAAATTAGGGCTTTATGTTGGAGTTTTCGAATGATTTGTTTTGCTATAATTTCAATAATAGGCAATCAAAAGTGATGGGTGAAGGGGGTGGCTAACGGTGGGGGCGACAAAGGAGATTAAGGGTCGATTGTTTTGGGTTTGGATTTAGAGTATTACAATGTGGCTATATTGTACAGTATAGAAAAGGTTGCAAAATGGCAGGAGTTTAAAAGGATTAGGTAAAACTAAAGGATTGGGCCATACTAACATCAACCATTAGATGTTGCTGTTGGTATAAACGGATGAAGCGAGTGACCATGTTGGAATTAAAAGTAGCTGTCGGGGAATACTAGACACATACACTTAAAAATTGTATATATATATATATATATATATATATATATATATATATATATATATATATATACGATTAAATACTATTCCTACCTGTCTGCCTGAGTGTGTGCCTCTTTCAAGACAAGGTTTGAAAGAACCTCCTCCCTAGAAGAGAGATTATTCCTTTCTTACATGCATTAGATTTCTGAGGACTTAAGATTCCGGCCAATATATTTTAGGTATTTACTAACACTAGTACTCAATAGTGCTTGGTTTCTTATATAGCAAGTACATCCAAGTACTTTCAAACTATATTCAGTTCATTCCCAAGGATAACTACAAGGGAAAATAATTTAATAAGGGTATATACGAGTATAAACTAGTAAACAATAAAGGACTGCCTCTAAGACAAGAAATCACCAATAAGGAAGTAGGAGAGGGATGGGTTAGTTCCCACTAAGATTTAGCTATTAAAGGGAGCAAGATCAGACCGAGAGACAAGAAAGAGTCAAAAACAGAAGCAAAGGGGGTAAAACGATTAATGGACTATCGCTTTATCCGTAGTGATCCATTTACTTAAATAATTAAACAGGCACTTTTGTACACGGTCCTTTTTCCCAGAGTCAGCTGTTTTCGACCGGGATTGATATTGCTCTTGGTAACGTTATCGTCCTTCTAGGTCACAAAAACTTCGGTTTCCACGAAACTGTCCTCTAAACATTTTGTCCTCTACACGTATAAAACAATTCGACATGACTCACACTGTCAGATTCCTATTATAAACAGAGTCGATCAAATCACTTCGTCCTCACGTTGTATTCCATCCCCTTCGGTGAATAGGAATCCCAAGCTCCAGGAATTCACCTTGAGAAACCTTAAGTTCCTCCAAAAAGTTATTTTATTGAGTAGGTTTAATAAATCCCAATACAAACTTATTTGCTGGACACCCTTAAACGAACTTGAATTACGCACATGGATTCATGTAACAGATAAGAAATATACCCTCAAACTTGGAACTGTTGACCCTGCTACAATCATTCAACCTCTGCTCTCACTACAAGCATTACTTACTTCTCTTGATCCAAATGGTGGCACCCGGAGTGTATTTTGTCATTTCACAAAACCATCGCATCAAATTCCTGAAGTCATTTTCGAATTCTCTCAACGGGACGCAGTACAACCATGGAATCCATCCAACCATTTATCAAGGAGACTACATTCATCTCACAGAAACATGATCTCGACTCAATGAGACGCTTAAAGACCACGTGGTGCAAGTATACTACTCTCAACCATTTTACTCATAAATAAGTGAGGCATATTCAACAATTTGAAGTATAGCCACAGAAATTTTATAAAAACCCGACCTTAGCTGACTTGCTAGATCGGTAAACTATCTGCACTCTTCAATTTGTATTTGTTCATTATAATTCGTTCATTCGCACCCACATAGTGCTATCTATGGCAAGGCAGCATAACTTTATTTATTCATTATTTATTATTAAAAAAATATAAATGAAACAATAAATTATAGTAGGAATTTTCGATAAAACACCTTTTTACCAATACTAAACCTTGACTTTTCGCTTCAAAGTGAGATCGGTAGGCGTTAAGGAAAATACGCCGCAATCCACAGCAAACAATGGCCCTTTAAACATTTTGGCCATTCAGATGTGTAGCATCCCTTCCATTCACTCATCTGTTAAACTTTGGCAGAAGGCCACAAACATTATTTGTAAGAAAACACTTTCCATGCATACTATCATATGCGATGTCACCTTAGTACAACTTGTCCAATCTCTTCCTTCTCAAACATGGATTTGCATAATTATTCCGCCTCTTAACTGATATTCAAACAATAAGTAGACCCTAAAACTAAAAGTCATAGATTCTTTCCAAAACGCTAGATTGGTTTTATATATCCCACCACCTCAGCACATTCTCAATCACAACCTTATGAACACTTTTCCTCGCCTTTTATATAGCCGTACCCTTTTCTTATTCTATTTAACTTTCTTACAACTGTTAAATTTAAATAGTATATATATATATATATATATATATATATATATATATATATATATATATATATATATATATGTCGTAGAATAGGCTCTCGACGAAAAACCATATATAACTATTCGTTGAGGGAATTATTCTAATATTTCGAGTGCGTGGTAATCTGATTGACCGAGCTTATTTATCTTCAATAAGCTTAAGAAATGGAACTGAGCTCAAGGATAATAATATAGCTATCATTAATAAAATGGAGTTTTATTAATTAAACTATCAACAAAACATACAAAGAAAATGTTTACATAAACGGAGAATGGAAAGGGTCGTGGGAAGATCTGACTAATCCGAGGATTAAGATTTAGAGAGATTTAAAAAGGTAAACAAATAGAAATTAAAGGGGGAAGGGATGGTTCACTAAACCATTTAAAGCACAGGGTAGCGTTGATAAAAAGGTTAGATAATTAAATGTAATGCTCAGCTTACGTAATTACAAAGTTGTTGTGCAGAGGAAGACGATGCGAAGGAATCTTCGGTCCACTGGTGATTACCAGCAGAAGGGTTCTTCGGGGGGGTTGTCGTTAGCGAAGAGGAAGGACTGTCTTTGAAGAGTGAGAGCGAAGTGGGGCTCGGAGGTACGAGCGATCTTCGTGACAGCAAATCGGGGATATTCTAGATGAACAATGGAGGTTATCGTTGAAACCAATCGTTCTCTTGAACAGCGTTAAAAAGGGGGGAATTAAATTATCCTGACGTGATGTCTTGGGAATGAGAACCGTTTCTTGACGAACGGGCTTAAAGAACAATGGCTGTTCTAACGTTGTTCTCTTTCTGAACAACAGTGGGGGTGAGAACTGTCTCTTGTCAACGGGCTCAAAGGACAATGGCTGTTCTAACGTTGTTCTCTTTGTTAACAACAGGGGGGGTGAGAACCGTCTCCTGTCAACGGGTTCAAAGAACAATGGCTGTTCTAACGTTGTTCTCTTTCTCAACAACAGGGAGGGGGTGAGAACCGTCTCTTGTCAACGGGCTCAAAGAACAATGGCTGTTCTAACGTTGTTCTCTTTCTGAACAACAGGGGGGCCTTGTTGACTTGGGGTCTGGAAGGCTCGAACCTTGGCACTCAAGGGATATTGTCCTCTTCTGGACAAATAAGGTTGTAATCGAGGTAGAGAGTCCCTATTGTACTCAAGAGAGACCGGATCGGCGTGATGCCTCGCGAAGATAATCTGGATCTGATCTGATCTGCTTCAATCGGGAAAGCTTTGATATAAATAGTCAAAGCCATCCCCTTTGTGTAGGGGACAATTGAGTGGGAGGCTTCGGGGGAATGCCCAGGTCGCGCCTGGGAAAATACCTTATCTGCCCATAAGCCTAACTCAATCTGGCGAGATCGACGTATGGAGGCGAAATGGGGAAAAGAACCTCCTTGATTAAATATTTGCTAAGGTGGGCG
Organism: Ceratothoa steindachneri; assembly: GCA_963969495.1. Classification (NCBI taxonomy): domain Eukaryota; kingdom Metazoa; phylum Arthropoda; class Malacostraca; order Isopoda; family Cymothoidae; genus Ceratothoa; species Ceratothoa steindachneri. Next base: position 62,816,772 of record OZ018335.1, on the reverse strand, counting down.
ATAACGCGCTCTGCTTCCTCTCGCAGATGCACGTCGGTAGCCATGTGTTTCTAAACATGTGATAGCGGCTGAATTTATGCAGCCTCAGACCGTTCTATCACACATACTATCATATGCGATGTCATCTAAGTACAACTTGTCCAATCTCTTCCTTCTCAAACATGGATTTGCATAATTATCCCACGTCTTAAGTGTTATTCAAACAATAAGTACACACCAAGACTCACAGTCATAGATTCTTTTTCAAAACGCTAAATTGGTTTTATATATCCCTACCTCAGCACATTCTAAATCACAACCTTATGCACACTTTTCCTCGCCTTTTATATAGCCCTACCCTGTTCTTATTCTATTTACCTTTCTTACAACTTTTATCCCTCTCCAATTGGCCATTTTCATCTACTATTTTTCCTCTAGATCAAAGTCTCACTATCATACACAATATTGTCACTGCAACTATAATCTTATGCAAAATTCTCACACAAGCACAACATGAATTAATAAGACACCGTAATTAGTCCTGTCCATTCTAAGTAATAAAATTTTGTAGTTTTCTTCAACCTCACCCGTATCACTTTTATTCACTCGTAACCCGAGATAATTAAAAGATAGCACTTGCTCAAGCAGCATACCTCAGAATCTTAATCATTCCCCACTCAACTTTGAACCCAAACTCTTATCTCTTAAGAATTTCCTGCATTTTATTTTAGCCTTCTTCTTATATGTAATTGGCCAAAAGCTTCAACACACAAAAACAATGTCATCAGTTTATATTAACCCAGCCATAAACTGCCTCCCCTCTCTTTCAACCAGATTTGCGAATTCTTTCAGACTTTTGAAAATCTCTTAAGCAACCAGAGGGAATTCATGCACACTTATTTCATATCTATCTATTCGAAAAGAAGTTTGTTCATACAAATGTATTCCTTATTTCCAAAATAAATTTTTATCACACTACCCAAAGGTCTGCCTTCTACATACTTAAGCTTTCTTAGAACCTGATAATTTGCTTCAATATCCACACGGTTACATAAACGCTGTATGCAGATCCATAAACATACATGCATATTCCATCCTTTATACCTTGATATCTAGACTGCTGTGCTGGTGAAAACTAAAAGATCCACACACCTTATTTATTTACTCTACCACAGGCATCCCCTATCGTTATAACAGCTATGTTTTTTATACGGTAAATCAGAATTTTCTAATAAACCGGTACTTCAACACTCGTAAAATCTGTTTCTGTGTATTCCTTAAATTTTAAAATCCTACAACACAACTACCTATCTATTCCCTAGCATAGTCACTACCAATTTTTATCATCATAGCCACTATATCATCTACCTTATCAGCGTTAGTGTTTTCTACACTTTTCATACACCAAAAACCTCATGCATAATTAAGTGTTACATAATCTGACACGAAGCATCGTTTGCACCTTGCATTCCAATCAATAAATATACCCATAACCTATATTAGATTTACTTGCATATTTGGACTCTTAAGTAAGTTGGTAAATGGAAATAGTCACGTCAATAATAGATAAAAGCAAACTTAATCCGATATGAGGAGGTCGCAATAAATTTTCAGCCAGATAAACTCCTAATATGTTTGCTGTAAACCTTGGCATAAAGAGAACGGACTATTAAAGGTAATAAGAGTTTGTTGATTTGTAATTATTGCTTAGGCTAGATCCATTTTTTGTAGCTGGCGCTGAATCCTGCCTTATCAGGGATAACGAACTTCAAATTGACCTGAAACGCATAATATTCTAAAATATCTCTCCTACTCCATAATACCACTAAACAAGAAGAATTGAAAGAGATCAAAAGGAGTTAATATTGACAGATGTTAACATGGGCAGCTTCTTCCATACCAACTTTTACCCTTCGCATTGTTCGAAATACGACCTCATGAAAATTTGCTATATTCACATAATTTTTACTGTCTTGGTTCATCCTATTCTTGCTTCGATTCTAAAAAACATCTTTCCTCTTCCACATTTATTTTCTGTTCTACTGCTTCATTCTTTGCTTTCTCTCTTTGACTAATCACTCGTTTCACTCCTTACTTTTTCATTCAGTCTTCTACCCCAGCATCCTTATATTTTCCATTCGTACACCAAACAATTTAAATTTGAACACCCCTGTCCTGTGATAAAAGGATTTCATAGCTGTTCTTATCACGGCTTTCGCAACAAGCACATCTATCAGCGCATGTTGTCCTTACCTACAATCTCCTTTGCTAAAACAATGATACTATCATGTTAATCTTTTGGCTGAAGGAACTTTGCCACACAAGATTTTCCAGATATAGAAAATAATTACTCTCTTTGAATTTTCATTCATTCTAGCTGTACCAGTCATATCCCACATCTATCAGCCAATACACATTCACTGTTCCTCCCCATCATTTCAGAAACCGTTCTTTGTATCAACTTTATCATTGCAAAGCTCCTTCATACACAATAACCACGGATATTTTTCCATTGCACATTTAAAATTTACCCATTTTATAATGCCACTCATTACTCATTAAAAACTCGCATTTTCCCTTATTTGTCCTACTCCTCTGGAACCATCTAGTGAAGTCCCCCGATCTGATGCAGGTCCACAAGAGAGAGTTTGGAACTATTACTTGAAAGGGATCTTCCTTCCATAACTCTTTTGTACCGAGTATTACTTCAAAGACCTGGGGCACTATTTGGAACTGAAGACCAAAAAAGGATGGCCAGAAAGAAAAGCAGGATTTGTGTTCACTAACAAACTGACTTTGTGATCATATATGCCGTCGAAAAAGATCGCCATTTTTGAACGTCTCGATTTTTTAAATCTTTGTCCGCTATAGGCGAGATATTTTGGTCACAGAAAGATAGGGCAAACACTAATGCATCTTTTTCTGGCAAATTAAGGGGGAGGTAAGGTTAAATTTAGGTAATATTAAAAATATATAATCATTCAAAATGACAATAATAAAGGTGAAAATTTATAAGCCTTAAACTTTAATCTAACAATAATGACAGAACTAACTCATAGGGTGTATGTTAAAAACTACAATCTCAAGAAATCTTACCTAACTTACCTAACATAACAGATCATAACCAAAAAATAAAATCAATAAACAGAAACAACCTGACCTAACCTTCATCACACATCAGACAACTCTAAATCAGGAAGAAAACCGACGCCCATAAACAACAGAACTCAACTAAGGAAACACAACAAGATTGACCGTAAATTTTTAGTGTACTTTCCATAAAGCCTTAATTAAAATTCAGCAATGTCAGATTTATTGCTAGTTTTAGATATTTGCTGTTTTAAATGTATTTTGTTCACTAGTGCGCATAAGACTCTTTTCCTAAGCTTTGCGCATGAGTCAGAAAATCTGGCCCGATTAAATTGCGCATGAGTAGGTGAATCTGGGCTAATTTATTTGACGATTGGTATAACGACGATCAAGCGGACACTGTGGTCGATGTAATGGGTGTTCCAATAACTTGAACCGATTTTAAATGTAAGTTAAGTTTAAGCGTCTAATTAGTTTTTCTTTTCTTTCGGATGTAACAACTTCAGTCTTTGGCAATTTTAATCATGTAAAGATTAACAATCGAACAACGTGGTAAAGTTATCGAAGCCTATTATGAAAATGGACGTGCAAACAGAAATGCATTTCAGAAACTTCGCGATTTTCAACATAATCGACCAACCGAGAGTGCAATTGGGAAAACTTTTCATAAATTCAAACAAACGGGGTTGGTGACAGATAGGAAAACTCCATTGCATGCTCATTTACGCTGTTCAGCTGAAAACATTTCTGCAGGGCGCCAGAATGTGGCCGAAGATCCAGACACTTCTATTCGTCATCGCGCGCAGGAATTGAACCTCTCCACAACAATGTTACATCAAATTTGGACAAAAGATTTGTCTCTACACGCTTACAAAATTTAATTGACACAAGAACTGGAGACTGCTGACCATTTGAAGCGCCGTACATTCGTCAATTGGGTGCACGAGCAAAGACAGGCCGATGATGATTTTTCGCAAAAAATCATCTTTAGTGATGAAGCCCATTTTCATCTTGGTGGATTCGTTGATAAGCAGAATTGTCGCATTTGGGCTGATGAAAATCACAAAAACATTGTTGATAAGCCACTGCATCCACAAAAGGTCACTGTTTGGTGTGCATTTTTTGCTAGTGGAATCATTGGGCCGTATTTCTTAGAAAATGATGCCGGGAATTATGTTACGTTGACAGGCAAGCGATAACGTGCCATGATAACCAACTTTTTATGGCCTAAATTAAATTTTCTGAAGATCGAAGATTTGTGGTTTTAACAGGATGACGCCACATGCCACACAGGTAATGCAACAATGGCTTTATTGAATGAGAAGTTCCCAGGTAGCATGATCTCTCGAAACAGCGAGGTCAATTGGTTACCACGATCGCGTGACTTGATGCCTTTAGATTTATTCCTTTGGGGTCATCTCAAAAGTAAGGTCTATGCGAGCAAGCCAACAACAATTCAACAGCTGAAGGATGAGATAATAATACATATTGGTGAGATCGAGGAGCAACTAAGCAGAGACGTCATCAAAAGTTTAGACCATCGAGTGGAGGTGCGCTGCCGACGCCTTGGCGGACATTTAAGCGATATTATCTTTTACACATAATTGCCATGACTCAAATAACATGATGCAATAGTAAAATCAATAAATTTTCACGAATAACACTTTTTTATTTACTGCTAACTTCGATCCGTCTTAATGGAACACCCTGTAGGAAGATACAACAGAGATGAGAAAGGACAAAAGAAGAGATCGATTTATCAATACGCAGACAAAATTCTATGTTACTCGTGTTTATGTCAAATTAATCAACTGTATTTTTTATTGGTGAATAGAAATTATCACTTAGCCAAACGCAGGCAAGAAAGCGAGGACATAAGCGTAAGAGGGATTGTGTTTACCCGAGGGTATGTGATAATGTTTAGGCGCTTGTGAGTATGCTTACCCTCCAATTCAATTTAATTCAATTATTTGGGCAATACAATTTCTTCTTTAATAAAGAAAAACCAATTAGGAATTTGTAGAATTGTTCCTTCTCACGTATGTAGTAGGTTTCGTCTGCAATTTATTTTTCTTCCCTCTGTCCTTCTCTACACTCTCTCTTTCTTTACCTTTTTCCATAAGCAGTCGCCTCTCGTTGAAGGGAAACTTTATTTTACTACTGTCGAATGAATGTTCGTGTCAAAAAGAGAGTTCAGAAATAAATTCCGCCTTGTTCATGACAGCCAAAAAGGATGTAAAGAATGAGGCGAGGCACCGAAACTTCTCTCATTTCTACCCTTCTGTCGCTGCTATAAAGAAGTGACTGACAGAAAACGCCACGAATTTTGCCCCTTCCTGGCGACGTCGGATTAATTTCTTTTAGCTCACATCACGAATTTTTGCTAAACTCGTTTTGCGTGATCCGTTTTTCCCAACTATTGCGTACATTTCTTGAGATTAGGCGAAAGAATAGAGGATACACAATCATCCATCAAGGACATTCTTGAATTGGTGATATCCAATTACTGAATTAGTGCATTAATGGCAGAATCCACAGAAAATTTGAGGAATGGCTGTTTATTTTAAGAATTTTTAGCTGGAAAAGACTTAAAATGGCGCTATTAATTACACGACTTGTTTTCAAATGCGGCTCTACTGCATCAGCCGTTCTCGGTTCATTTGTATTTTGATTTAATTTTGATTTCCTTTTTTATTCTCATTCGCCCAATCAATTCTTCCCAATGTGATTTCTCTAGACACCTTTTTCCTTTGAACAAGCAATTATGGACTTCCAGGATCATATTGAGAGATATAGATAAAAATCTGACAAATAAGACATTTTCTCTTTTTCCTAAATTCCATGATAGAATATAATACTTTAGGGCAAATAATTTTATGTATATGCTTTTAAGAGGTACAGTTATATCCTGTAAGTACCGTTGGTTAGGGTCCTTCGGCTGTTTGATTGAAAAAAGTTAATTGTTGATACAATATAATCCAGTGTTGATAATGCATCTTCCAAAATGAAAAAAATCAACATTGCTTAGAAACTTTAAAAGGAAAATTTGCCGGAGAAATGATACTAAGCTAAATAAAAGCAAATGAGGGAAATATAATAGAAAAGACAAATAATTTTTTGGAGGAAAGCATGAGATATTAATTGCTCGAAATGAAGACAAACATCCTACATTATTGAAGAAGCGATAAAGAATAAGTCTCTTTTTTCCTCTAAGACAGGGGTCCCACAACCTTTTGGCCCATTGACCCTCTCATGGAATCTTGTACTCCTCATCGACCTCCAGGCATGTACTTGAAAATAAATAAATATAAATTAAGTTTATGTTGCAATTCCGATGTACATCAATAAAGAAAACTGCACACCAAACCTCACGAAACTCTTGATTTGTGTTCTCCTCCTTTGTAAATATCTTCCATTAAATTTTAGGAAAAAAAAACAACTATTCACTGTCATTGTGGAGATCATGGTAAATTAGCAAATTTACTCATCGAACCCTGGAATAGTCGATATCCACCACTTTGGAGATCCCTGCTCTAAGACCACTTCTGTTTGTATACAAGTAGGAGACTTAAAATTTACTAAATATTTTGTGGAAAAATAAATCTATAAGCCAAAACATTTAATTCTTATCACACGATGAAATTTGAATAAATTAATATGCTTATCGAAACAAACATGTGGATTATCAAGTGATCAATACTTGCAGTTCTATTGATTTACTGTGCAATTCGCCTTAAAAGTAGCTTCATCTTACCATACGATTTTGTTATCAAATTTTACCTCTTCGACTTCCATTGATTAAACCATTTTAAACTTCGAGTCTGTGATAGGGATAATTTTAAGTCATAGAATGTACTGAGCTTGAAATATATCATTTCCATATATTTAGATGACTTAAAAATCTGATCTTGGTCCTTCGTGAACATGCCTAACTTCTATTTGTGGTGATTGATTAATTTTTAGAAACGCTAAAAGGAAGTTTTCGTCGCTCACGATAGATTTGCCACTTTCAGCTCTCAGCTTTTACATATCTTGAGCATTGACCTCTACCTCATACTTGTTATGGCGAAATGTGTCGGAGGATTCGTACCAAACTTTCAGGCTTATTGTCGAAGAACCTAGGCGACATTCTCAAGTTCTCAATACCATTTCAAAACACCTTTTTGTCAGTCCAGTGACAAATACTTACGAAAGCCAGGTTCTTTATCTGAAGTAAATAAAATTCAATATTGTAGGGTTTGTTTCGTGGAATAGGTGCGCAAGCTAATTCTCTAAGCAAGCTAGTCATTGACTAGACAACGTTAATTTCATACGTTGAGAAATTATGGGTATTTTACTAAAATAAAGTCAAGCTTATCCAACGCACAGAAAAATTCCTTCAGGTTGCTGGAGAACTTTTTTTTCATCCGGCGTAGCTAAGTAAAATTTACAAACAAATCGATATAACATTTTTTTTTTACTTTTCTCATTAATTCACATTACATTTGGTGATTGCTATAATAATATATATTTTTTAAGTATAAAAAAATCTGAATAAATCTAAAAGGGCATTGAATCTGGAACAGTCTTCTAAAATGCATGAAGAGTAGTTGAAAAACCACAGGCAGAGAATTGCTCTTTAAAATAGTTATTCATAAGCTAAAAGTTATTGTATAAATTTGCTCAGTAAAATTTCAAAATTTAGTAATGACACAGCACTAGTAAGGGGGGGGGGGGAAATATCATATTTTAGGTTATAACTTACAAAAATACGGATAAATTCAACGAAGACAAGTGCAAAGCAATGCACTTAGATCATCATATTCCACAAAGAAATGTAAATGTGGTATCCCCTTAATCATATCATATTACGTACAGTAATGGAAATATTAGCGTATCTGTGTAGATTATTTGAATAAATTAACAATTTTTTAATAGTTCAAGATCCAGATTTTGACTTAAGCCACAAATTCACAGCAAAACCATTTCACACACTCGTATTTGAGAGAAAATGCTTTTAATTAGCAATGGAAAACCTCTACCCAAAATTTATTTTTCCAAAGTGAGCAAAGGATTTAAAATATAATTGAACTTCTAACTTTATGATATTGCCATGATTTTGTGGTACTAATATATTAAAGAGAGAATTCTGTCTGGACTGTATTGAATAAAGGCTTCGAATATTTAGATGACATATATATGGCTGTTTACGTCACGAAAAGTCTGTGAGGCATATTCAGGCAGATTTTGATTTTAAACAATTTGGAGAGCCTTGAATTGATTTGAACTTAGTAAACACAGGTAACTTTCAATTAGTGATTACAATGAAGAGGTTATGAAAAGGTTCAAAATTGAGAGCGACCGATAAGAATAACCTGTTTATTGGGGAAGCAAAAGTTGATTTTTCTAATTAACTGTTCGTATCCTGCAAACACTACTTGTCAATGGTTTATGGTCGGACATGGTCCTAAAACCTTTTTGTAACCTCTCAGTTTTTCAACACACTTTTTGTTGACTTATGTTTTGTTAATATTTTTAACTAATTTCGATACGTTGATTTCAAATATTGCATTTATTTCTTTGTAACACATCAGGTTTCCATTCTATATCATATTCTTCTTTTACGATGTACTGAATGTATTTACTCGATAAGGATAGTATTCCAAGTGTTATATGTACTTAAAGCCATAACTTAAAATGTCTACAGAATTTGAAAGGATAAATGCATTTTGAGATAACATCACCTATTAATAAATACATACAGATTATTTTTTATAATATAATGGAGAAAACACAAGCAATCAAACACATACCTGTACATTCATGGAGAAAATATTTGCTTGCGAGAGCGTCTGGAGTGTTTGCTTTCTACACAGTTTCGTTAAATACTCCAACAGTAGTCTGCCATCATGTTTTTGTTCCATCGGCCTTGATATCTCTCCTCCATAATCTAGATATCATAATGAAAACGCTCTCCGTGTTCATCACTCACGTTACCAAGATTAGCAGTAACTTGATTAAGATGGCTCTTGAGAAAATGAAACTTTATGCTCGTGTTGCAACCTAAACGATAAAAGCTATAAAGAAATGTCTCTACAAAATTCTTGTAGTTAGCAGCCCTTTTATTTCTAAGAAATGCTTTCACAACAGCAACAAATGAATCCCATGTTCCTTTTTTTATGTCTGACATCGAACTCGAGAAGTTTTGGTTTTCAATTAACTTTCTGTTTTGTGTCCCATCAAAAACTCCAGGCTTTATTTTATCATAACTTAATCCAGGAAATATTGTACATATGAATTTGAAACAGTCACCCTCCATATTAAGAGCTTTCACAAATTGTTTCATTAGCGCTAGTTTAATATGAAGGGGTGGGAAAATGATTTTCTCTCACTCAACAAGTGGCTAGTGTATAATATTCTTCTCCTTAACAGTCAAACTTTCCCTATCTGGCCAGAGGTTCTGTTTCCAATATTTGTCCTTGGCTCAGATGTTTTATAAACACAGGAATCACGGATATTTTGTATCGCCTCCTTGTTAGCCAAGTAAAAAAATTCATTGGATAATTCTAATACCGAAATGGGACGACCGACAAGATTCTATTATGGAGTGACACACATTTTATACTCTTCTTTGAACTATCTATAAAAATTCTCCATTCACTTGGATCATAATCTTATACACCCATCTTGTTTAACAGTCCCGCCATGTCACAACAGTAAACAAAATTATCTTTAGTTTTAAGAAATGCCAAAAGAGATCTCTCTCCGTGTTCCGATCAAAAGTTACATTTGTTTTTTCCTGCAAGAAATTACTTACTTTAAATCTAGAATCTAACACTTTTGATAACTCTTTTGACAGGCCTAGGTCTCTAACTATATGTTTCATTTCAATTTTCGGAAGTTTCTACGTCCTAGGGTCGATGTATGTACAAAGTCTGGATCACTGTCAAGTTCATTGCTTACAAAAGATTCACGTATATCACGTATATCTTCCAGTGAAGGAAGTTCCTTGAATACAGGTACGGGAATTTTAGCTGAATGACGCACTGCAAAAATTGCACAATCAAGATTTGGGTAACTTATTTTATGCCGCGTTTTCTTGCTATAACCAGAAGTTTTTGTGAGACAAAAAAGCTCTTCGCCCTTTGGCGTAGATTTTCAAGGCATGGTTTACAAACATTGTGTGGCGTCCACGGTTTATCCTGATCACCTAAGTTAATCTTAACGTAAGCCAAGTATGCTCTTTTCACAAAGATACTAATGTTCATTCTTTAAGTTAGTGCCGTAAAACAACCACATATATAGCGAAACGAGTCAGGGGAATTCAAATATTTCCTTCGTAATGAGGCCATACGACTGAATGTTATTTCATAAAACCAATCTGAAAAAACACAAAATTATATTATACACAATTGTTTTAAATATCTAGATGTGAATAAAGAAAAGTGTAAATATATAAATAAAATAAAATAAGAAGAATACCAAACGTCTCCCCTTCCGTTCACCTTGTCGTAAGATACAAGGAGTGGGACCAATATTTCCGGAACAGTCCATAAATAAAAGACTTGACGTGATAGAAGAAAACTTTTGCCATTTTTAAACTCAGTGAACCTGAATTTACCAAGAACAGGTCTCAAACTTAAGTCAGCAGAAATATAGTTAAAATTTGTCCACCAGTTTAATAATTATTCTAAATACTTCGTAATGAATTTATGGCACTAATTTAACATTTATTTTATCCCCAATTACTAAACATCACATAAATATATATGAAAAACATAATACAGCTTGTCTTTTATGTACGGCACTAGATGCATAGGTAAAAGTCCCAAGAGCCATCCTTAGAATTTATATATATAGATATATAAATGGAGCCACTAGCCCCTATTAGAGATAAGAGTCTTCTCACATCTACGAGTGAACATTGTTTGTTAATGTCTATCAATATTTACATTTAAATGTTAATTACTGATTAGGAAGTCCACTTTTAAACGACTACGACAGAGAATTCCCTCGAGATTGTCTAATAATCCATTTATCTAAGTACATGGATACAAACTACATGTAAAGCTATACATAATCTGAACGTTAGATGGTCGCTGTAATGGGGGAAATGTTAACGAGAATAGATTGGCCACGAAAAAAAGGTACTTTAAATTCCAGGTCGCCATCTCACACCTCGGAAATGGTACCAGACATTTACTGGAAAGCAATAAATACATAATGTTTACGTTTTAGCACTTAAGTACTAATTAATTTGTAGTAAAACTTTTACAAGTTAATACAAAATAATATATTTTGTCCACGAGAAACATTTTTTAGAAATCGAAATAATTAATATAAGCTTATGGATCCATAACAAGTTGGAGACATTCATATTGTTAATCCCTTCCATGAAATTATCACCTAATACTTAGCTCTTTAATTCTGTTTATATTGCCGCCGCTCATGTTGTAAAATAGGTATGCTTGTGGCAGCCAAATTGCCGGATTTAATAGGCCCATCACGAAACTCCTCAAATGGACACTCAATGGATCTATCAAAACCTATAAATGGCTATTTGTATAAATAAAGGAAATAATATGAGAATTAGAAAAAGAAACAAAATATATGTCAAATTGTAAAAATAGATGTGAAGCAGGCATTCGTTAGAGTCGCGTGGAAACACACGAGCATACACCTGCACAGTTATCTAAGGTCAGCACCTAAACAAAGATGAGTCTTGCGCTCACACAAATATAAGCGGGCTAAGAATAATTATGAGCAAAAGGTCACAAGCAAGCTCAACAAATACAGGCTTTGACAAGAAAATTATCACAAAGAACTGTACGAGACGAGTGATTTCCTATAATTAAGATAAACCTTAGATTTGTAAAATATGTTGGCCTAACAACTACAGATAGATTAAGGAACTCAGACGAAAGGGTGGAATTAACGAACAAACTAGATTTCTCGGACCGCCACACGGACAAGTAATGTCCTTGGAGGGGACATACAATATATATAGAGAGATAGAGAGACATTTCGGCAGTTAATTCATTCGATCATTAAGTCAAGGCGTTAAGAAACCCCGTAACTCGCCTAAATCCTGCCTCTTTTAGACTCGAAACTTTGCTTAAAACAGAAGCCTACAAACTTACCGCGAGGACCTCGAGACGTTTCCGCTTACCCCTTTTAGTAGGCCAATCTAAGAATAAAGCTGTTGACATTTGCCGCGTCTTTTCTTATTATTATACCTAGCCCCATCACGAAGACACTTTCCGTAAACCCATCCAATCTAATCTCAAACCTATGTCAAACGTACGGTGCGCCTCAATTAAATTATCATTTCACTCCCCCCCCCCCTAATATCTCCGTATTACGATAATAGAAGTGTGGGGAAATCATTATTGCAAGGACAAACTGACCCTAGTTTGGTTACAGAGCTTCAACAGTTACGTTCCATATGATCCGATACTTTACCCCCCATCCCCCTTGTCACGCTGTCCCAACAAGCCTTGAGATCGCTCGCAAAGAAGAATTATCATTAGCAGATTTCGTAGTCCGTTAATATAAACAAAGGAATGTGGGATAGCCTTTAAAATAAAAATCTATGAACAGGCTCACTGTCCCCTTTCATTGTTTCAGTATATTTTCGCCAAATGGACGAAATTTCACTTTCTCCAATGTGAACCAGAAGAGCGAATGGCCACAACGTTGAAAAGTGATACCCTAGGAGAGAGGCTTAAAGGTGGGAACTCATCAGCACTCCCCTGCACCCAAGGGATAATCAACGTAAATATAGTTCGATCTGGAGAAATGAAGAATAGAATCGTTAGAGCAATCGAGAGAAGAAGAGCCTTCCCTGAGTAAAACAGGGAATCAAGAAGAAGTTGCACTAAGCGTTTTTTTCTTCACAAAGCTGTTCCTTTTGGTCACATCAAAGAGTAGACCATCGGTATAGAGAATCACTCTCATATCAATCTCGTTCAGAGAAACCGCCTATCTCAGTTTATCGAATAAAAACAAAGATATCCCCCACCATTGAGGAATACAAATGTGGACTCCCCCTCGAGAAAAGATTCACCTCTTGGTCAAGTCTCATTATCGAGAAGCCCGTAAGTATAACCCAACGATTGGAATGATCGTACATTAACAATCCCCCCGCTTATATCGTCAAGTCAAGAAGCATCGCCGCATGCGCCTCAGAGAGACTTTCAGCTGTTTTTTCGAGTTTGTCTCACGTCCACGACAACTCACGCATCAAATCATCGTATCAACGAGGTTCTCGTTTAACGTAATCCCACGTTCGACTCCCTCTTAGTTAAAGGTAAAAAGAATCCAACTTATTTAGGTTCTTTAGTTACCATTCCATACTAAAGTAAATTTTTTGTGTCAACCATCGCGTAGTACTCATTAAAAGTAGTATTAATTTTTTTTTAGATGCTGTTATTATAGCCTTAGTATAATTAAAGGTTTACATTTCTTTTTTCATGTAATTAAAAGTATATTTTTTGATCTAGTTGTTTAATTAAATCCTCTAAACACTGCATATGGTAATATATATAATATTACGAATCTTCCCTGGTTAAAGAATCAAAAGGAAAAAAAGTAAAACACTCTTAGAGAAAAAAAGACAGGAGTTATTAATGTATGGAGCAAAAATACATACATACTCGGCCATATACTACGACAAGGAGGTATTGTGATATAAAATTTATCGCTGTAAAAGTTTGAAATAGAAAATATTGAGGATTGAAAATAAACTTATCTGAAGTTAAATACATTCTGAAATAAATCGACTCTCTTGATAAACTCTTCGATTATAAAAAGTCACACAATATATGAAGGATCATATTAAAAATAAGAATTAAGGAATCGATTATGTGAGTATATATTTATAAATTTATGGTTGAAAAGAGGTAAAGCAGTTTCGATGTACCTTGCTTTTAGTAAAAGGTAGTGAGATACTATATAAATATATATATCAATTTTGAAAGCCAAACTGGATTAAATGTAGGATAGAAAATTACCCACTAAGTTTTTATTGAAATTCACAAAGAAAACAGGAAACAATAATAAAATTACTTCAGATATTGAAGCGCTTGTAACGTGTCAGATACGAAATCAGGTAGTTTGTAACCTCAGATTGCACGCATATTTCTAAGCTGCAAGATACTCGCGTGGTCTCGAGCGATTGTCACTTCTTCTTGAGACGTGGACTCTGATGGTTTTTATCGCACAACACGCAGAATTTTCATTTCCTCCTGGTTTTTTCATTCCTGAACTGGTAAGCTTCATATTAGAGTGATACTGATATATTTGATATGAATAATGATGCAAATAATATTCGAGACAAAATAGATGCTTCTATGTTGATACAAATGATGATGTAACAATACCTAAGGAGCCTAGGCTATTCAAGGAGCCACCATACTTCGTGTAATTTTCATATTTGTATTGAATTAGAGGTTAGACGCTAGTCGCAATGGTATTAAATAAAATACTGATAAGCTAATAGTAAATAATATACAATGTCTCATAAAAGAGGAAAACCTGTCGAAATTCAGAAATCTCACTTTATCCCACTTTTCTCAAACCATTTGAGCTTAACATTTTTTAAGTTAGCTATTTAAAAAATATGTAATCTAGAAAACTATGAAATACTTCACTATTTATAGGCTTTTGCATTTCGGTTGTGTTTTGGGGGTGACACTCTAGAAGCCTGAATTGATGGCTAAATTCATTGGTGTTTAAACTACCGCATTTCGGCTTTTTTCCTTCTCTCTGTGTTCTAGTATCTAGTTTTCTCTTTATCAGATCTCTCTCACCTTTGTAGATGGATCTACTTTTACGTCCCTTTACATAAACTCTGGCATCCCACTGAGCTCTGTTCTTTCTCCTCTACTCTTTCTACTTTTAATTAATGATATCCTATGTTCAGCCTCCTACTCCTTTCCTTCCAATACTGATGCTCTATAATCTTCTCTTTTGCAAAAATATTTTCTTTATCGAATTCATGTATTTCCCCCTTAAGTAATCCTCTTAAATAATCAGATTTACTGGTAATAATACAGTCACGCTCCCTCATTCTGTTTACGTTTAATGCTTTTAAAAAACAGTTAAAATCCATTTCACTAAACATTCAATCCAGAAAATGAAAAATTCTCTTTCAAACCACCCTCTTGTAACTCTAGTCTGCAATATATGTATATCTTAGATGCAACAGTCACAGAAGATTTTTCATAGAAGAAGCACATAGCAGCCATAGCCGAAAATGCTACAAAGTAAATTGCAATCACCTGAAAAGTTAAAAGATTGTTCACTTCTCGCCATATTTGGGGAGAATCACCTTTCACTCGACTATTGGATTTTATACAAAAAAGCTGCGACCTTATCAATAACTCAATCTTGTCTCCAAGGATAGAGCCCCATGAAAATCTCCCGAGGAGTCTCCTCTCTCTCTCTTTTCCGAGAGCTTGTTCAGAAGAATATACAAGATGAACTCCTTATGTTATGTCTCAGCAATGCCATACTCGTATAAAAGAAGAAGAAGAAATAGATATTACATTGAATTTCTGAACATCAAAATCACACGTCATAAACAAGTGTGCTTTCACTCAACATGTTAACAAGGGAAGAATATGCTCCTTTTGTGTTCTCAACTTCTTTCGAACTATAGGAACCCCATAGTAATATGAATAAGAGACTCAAAGTAACATTTTACATAAAGGAATCCGAGTGGATAAGGAGCTAAAAAGAGCACTGTTCCCTTACAGTAATACGAGCCCTTCGCTTTTGGGAAAATTACAAATATACTGTGGCTAATTAACCGAAGTCGTTTTGGTTGTTCCCTAAGAGTGTGTTGTTTACACAAGCGATGAAAACTAAAGGTACTGCAAGAGTAAGTAAACAAATGATGAATGATCGGGCTTAATCTTAAGAGCTTTGAAACCCAAGCTAAGACTACCGCTCTCCCGAAGTCTAACGTTCACACTGAAAAGTAATTAGTAAACTTTACAACAGTAAATACCCTCAGCATCTATAGAAAAGTTTAGGTAATAATTAAAATTCAATAGCTCCTATATATTTAATTTAAATCAATTTAATCGAGGACTTAAAAGAATATTTGTGCTTTAGAGCCATAAAATGAGAGAATTTGATAAATAGTAAGGGATGTCCCCAGGCCTCAACCCTGTCCACTAATTAAATATATCAATTTAGGCCTTAAGTGAATGTAATATTATATGAAAACAATTTATATAATGGGATATAGGAAAGTACCTCAGGATGAAAAGACAAATACATTAAAAGAGATACAGCTGAAGAATTTCCAAATTCACGCAGAATAGAGAATCCTGAATCGAACACGGAAGATTTATTTGCCTTTTAAGAAATCAATGACCATCTTTACCCAGTCTGCAATCAAAAAAAGAAGACGACTCTTTCCCTTCGAGTCAGTGCCTCAAGTAAAATGGATTGCCAAAAGAATCGAACTGTTAGCCACCAAGCTGAACCAAGAAAATTATCTGGCTCCCAGGCGTGATACCAAAGTTTGCTACCCAGAGCACCCTAGATAGCCAAAGAACACCTATGTCTAAAAAAATTATTGTGGAGCTGCTAGCTAAATTTTCAAGTCCTTGAAAGGAACAGCACATAGAGTAAGAACTTTAGCCAATTCTGTTTCCTTCCTCAGAAAAATTCAAAATATTTTTATCATTGTAATTAATGATATCGTAAACATAAAACGATTGGAACCACCAAGGAAATTGCAATACAGAATGGAGAAAGGAAAGCCTTACCTCGATTTTCCCTTAACCTTGGTTAATTATAAAAATATAAGTTATACAAAATGATTCTAGATTAGAAGATTAAAATGAAAACGAAATTAAAAATATAGGTATAAAGGATACTATAACAAATGAGGCAAGAAAAATCTGAAAAAAGAGATGAGGCTAGAAAAAAAACCGATCACAATACAAATCAAGAATTTTTTATTCGTTGTAAAAGCCTACGATGGGAAAGAAAAATATTCAATACTTCAAGAACAATAACATAAATTTAACTAAGTGTAAAAGAACAACCTTCGAAAAGAGGCATACTAAAATTGAAAAACAAAAGAATTATCTGAAAAAAGTGAAGAAAGTTACTACAACTCCACAATTCATGAACGTCCATATTCCGAAAACCAAATCTTCCCGTAGTAACTGTCAAAACCAACCTTTAACCAAAACTCAAAGCACAATTATCCAGAAACTGGCTGTATAAAAACACAAACCTAGCCATAGCTCGGTTACACGATGTTCCAGGCTTGCGTTTTGTAGATGACTCCAAAGTGATATTTAAACAACCCCAAGGGTTGTGTGTTGCCAGCTGGAATTCTTGAATACTGAAATTTCAAATATCTTTAAAATAGGCGATGACCTCTGATACCCTCACAAATTTCTTGCCAGGGGCTAGTATGAGTCTACTATTTACATTATGTTCGTTCAAGATAATAGCAAGAATATAGGGGTGAGATTTTTTGGCGATTTTGCAGTTTGCCATAAGCGATACTTTGGGCAAATTGTAAAATCATTAAATGTTTGTTTGACCCAACACAAATACAATATTAGAAGATGAGAAAGCAATTGTGCTTTCCTTGTTCACTTATCTAAACATGGCCATCGTATCAAATGGAATTCGGCTAAGTTTATTTAAACTCAGATGACTACATATGTTAAAATAAATATTGTTGAATGCTCATTCATTAATTCCTCGCCTTATTTCAAAATATCCCCCGATCTCTTTAAACTGGACCCTGTTATTAAATAGCTTATTTTAAACGAAATGTTCCATTTCTAAACCCATAGCCCTTTGATTTAGTAAATGTGTTATATTTCTTTTGTTTATTGAACAATGTATTTTTAATTGCATATGTATGTCTTCATAGTTATGTGACTTATATTTCTACATTTCAGACATACTCTCACACGTGGATTTTAGGAAGAGATCTTATCTATATGTCATTACCCTTTGGTAAATGTATTTAATCCCCCTTGCCGATAATATATTTAGATTTTTCCCCCTTATTCTGTTTTGTATCCTTTCGTTGTAGGTAGGCAGAGCGTCACTTAGTTTTCTTCTATATCTATACCATTCCTGAAAAATAATGCTTCATGTATTCCTTGAGAAGAAACGGAACAAAGTTTAAAAGTACTTGGAATCGGCTTTTAATTTTTCCTGTATGATTTTCTGCGATTATCACTGTCTGAAAAAATTCCGTTTTGTCTTGTCCTTTGTTTAAAAGTGTTATTTCCCAATTGTTTGTGGCTCTATTAAATAAAAAATGTAAATTTTAATTCCAAAACTTTGCTTTTGGCTAGAACATTAGATTTTTAAATTAGCTCATTTATGGTAAATAACATTATTTTGATGCAAATAGTAAAAGTATATAAAAAGTTTCAAGGGTTATAGGAAGAGTAATAAAATAGTAATAGCTATTATTTCCCTTATATTTTGTTTATGACCTGCACTGCAATGGGACTACTCTTACATTCCACATAGATTCAGCAATAATTGCTGAAAAATATACTGTATAGCTTACCAAAACTTTCGAAAATCTTTTTATATGTTTGACGAATTTTTAGAACATTCTCGAAACATAGATGACTGTATAAATACAAAGAATGTATACTCAACAGATTAGGTTAAATATAGCCGTCACAGCGTAGATATCGGACTCGTCATTGATAGAAGCATTCGTCACACATGGCATAAAGAGGTTGTAAGCATCCGATAGACGCATTTTGGTAAGTCTGCGACGAATTTATTATGAGAAGAGCAGAAATGTACTCTGTAGAGATATCTGCTAAAATGTTTGAGGCCTAAAAGCATAATTTGGCATGCTAGTCGGGGTTCAAAACAAACTTTGGGCACCTTATTTCACTTTCAAGTCTTACAGAAGAACTCTTGAAGGTAATATATTGTCGTGGTATGACATTATATTGCATCAATACCATATTATATCTATGGCGGAGGGACCGATAACTTACAGGTGAACCGACGAAGGGACGGAACACCGCTACTTTAGACGAGCTGAAATGCGAGATGAGAGTGCAACGAGGTCAGCAAACAAATGGGCAATGGCAAAGCTCAAGGTTATTTGAAGAGGCATTAACAAAAATATAATTTTATTTACATAAAAATAATAAGAGAATTGATGGGTAAAATTACCTCAGAGAATTAACGGACAAAATCCAAACAGTAAACGAAGTTATAAATCGGACTATGAAGTAAGAACTTAATTTATTACAGAAGGAGACTATTCAAATGGGGTGGGGGGGGGGAATTAACTCAATTGGGTTACTGAAGGGGGAAGAGAGGTTAGCTTACGGATGTCTTCTGCATGTGAGGTTATGCCGCTCGGAACTTCTGAGTGGGAACTTGAAGTGATGACGGTTCTCCAAAAAACAGGGAGGGAGGGTAACTTTCGGTCCAGGAGAGAGTATTTCTGGCACCCGAAATAAGGGGCAAACAAAGGAGGGCTTCGACTGGAGTTGATGAGAGAACCCGGAAAACAACTCGGTGGCGATCGTTAAGCACAATTACCTCACTGACTGGGGCTAATTCCAAATACACAAAGTAGTTCAGCTGTCACCTTGCTTTGTTGTTAGCACCTGACTTGGAACTATGGGGAATCTCCTGGGGACCGGGCGAGACTTCTCAACTCTGTGTCTCTTGATATGAGTCGAGTGATATTTATGTCCGAGGCTCTCCCTGGGGTTGGGGGGCGGTAAGCGGGAAACAGCTCTACTCTCGAATGGCCTCGAATCTTCTTGCAGAGGCTATTCTGCCTGGGTAAAAGTGAATCGTGGTGGACACAGTTCGAGACTGCCGCTTGTGTAATGGACGGGAGAGGTAGGCTTACCAATATAGGCCTAACCAGGCTTCTGCAGCGCATGGAAGTCCCGTTCTACTCAACAGATTCGACGTGGGGTTTCCTCACACATCTCCCAACCGAAAGATGAGGCTTACCAGAGCAGTTGCGTAGGAAAGGATCATTCCAACCCGTCAAACTAGAATTATCAAAGGTCTAGAGAAATTCTGACCTGCTACGAAAGGTGTTTTCACAAAAAAAAACGTATATCTGATTGAGCTCAGCGGGGAATTTACAGACATAAGCCCTCAACAGGTCAATTCTAGAGAATTTAACTAATACAATTATGAACAACAGAAAAATCACAGGAGAACATTGGCGACATTTCAGTGCCCCCCCCCCCCTCCAAAAAAAATACAATTAAATATAGGCATAAATATGGGACTAAAAACTAAACAATTTAGTGAACCCCCAAATAAATCATAATTAGGAACATTGATGATATAATCTATATATATATATATATATATATATATATATACAATTCACGTGGAAAACCTTCGCTCCCGCCGGAGTATGGATGAGGTAATCCACGGGTCCTCAAGCCTCGATGACGGGGTAGGGTCCCTTTCACTGGCTAAGAATTTTGTTGCTTCTCGTAGGAAGTAGCACCAGAACCTTCGCTCTAGGCTTAAATATTCGTTCTCGTGTATTAAGGTCCAAGTAGGTCTCAACCTATCAATAAGTCTTTTTTCACGAGATACGAGACTCGTTTGTTACCACGGGTGGACTCACGCTCGAGGGCTTTAATTTTATCCCAAAGGGGGGGGGGGAGTTGCGCACTCCTTATGGGCGCGGAAAAACATATCGCTCCGGAGGCCTTGGAACTCCGGGTCGAGAGGAGTTTTCAGGAAAACGGGTGTACGGGATTCCAGGGCTGCCTGTGTACGGGTAATCACGGGCTGGGCCAAGGGATGGTCGTGAATTACTGGGTTCTGACCGAATAAAACGGAGCAGAACTGGATTGGGGCTGCTACTACATACTCAGGCTCAACCGGACATATAGTCACTCTCGATGTGACAACGAATTACTGGGAATGACTGGCCCGGCCAAGGTAGTTGTGGACCACCGTAAATTTCTTGTGGTCGGGCACAACAGGGGGGGAGAAGGTCGTCAGACACTATAATACAGGTGCAGCCGGTTTCACGGATGCGGGTGGATACTCGGCGACCGTTCACAGTTCCGTTCTCGAACTTCAATCCATCAGGGTTGTTCTAATTAAAGAGAAAGTTTGCCTGATGGACCGGATCTTTGGCGGGTGAGGGAGGATTGGGAGTCTTCTGAGGCGACGGAGGAGGATCAGGGGCGGCCCAGATTTGTGCACTTGGTGGGACTAAGAATTTGCGAATCGCGAGTTTTTAGGACAGTTCGTGCAGGAATGGCCAGGAACTCCGCAGGTGTAGCAGAAGATCGGGTTCTTTTGGTACGGCACAACCGGGTGAGAAGAAACTAAGGGCTTAACGTCTCGGTGTTCCGATGGATGGAAGTTTCTTGGCTTCGATGGACTAGAAACTTAGGTAAATCTTGGGCCATAAAATTTAGTTTGGGAGGGCGATTGGGAAGCCTTTTTAACATCCTTAGGATATAAATCGTGACAACTGGCGTAGACATCGGCCTCTTGCAAGCACTCCTTCAAAGTGCCGCAACGTTTATCCTTAATGAAGGCGTGAATTTCGGAAGCCATGGCAGCTAAAAGCTTATCCCTAAGAGGGAAGTCCAGAAGCGACTCGTAAACCTGGGGAATCTTGCACGTATCCAGCCAACACTGAAGGTGGCTTTGGAGGATGTACCCGTGTTGTCGAAATATTTGGCCAGGGCGGATCCTTTCCTGGCGGAATCGGGAGCGATAGAATTCGCTATTCATATAAAAAGCGGCTCACAATTCGGAATTTAACTTGGAATAGTCCAAAGTTGATTCCGGAGGAAGGGATACGAAGATATCCCTTAACTTGGCATTTAGGAGGGGAAGTAAGCGAGCGACGCCATCATTTTCGAGATCGCATCTATTGATCTGAAAGATTCTCTCAAAATGGGCCAAAAATGACCCAAAGTCCTCTCCATCATTAAAAGCGGGAAGGTGGACTGAAGAAGTTTGGGTAATTTCAGCCCGGGAACCGATAGACTGAGAATACATTTGATTTCGGCTCATATCCAGCTCATGCTGCATAATTTGTTCACGTTTTCCCATCTCCATTTTGTTCTTTTCCATCTCCATTTTTTTTCTCCATCTCCATTTCCATCTTCAGTTTGTTCTCCATCTCTGTTTTTCTTAGTTTCTCTTCCCTTCGCTCTGCGCGTTCGTTCCTCTCTTCGTCTTGTACGTAATTGAGCAGGTCTTTGCCCGAAAGACCTAACATTTCACCTTGACTCTTGAATTTTTCGAAGGATGACATTTTTACGCAGTCAACTGAGGAAACACTGACACGCGAACGATCTAGGACACTACCCACGCGAAACGAATACTTGAATATTCGTGAAGGCCTTGATCACAAAAAGAAATGAGGATACAGCTACCTACCACTGTTGTTTCTAAGCGGGAAAAAAAAGTTAAAATGAACCTACCGGAATTAGAACACCAAAGACCTTAACTCTTTTCCAATAATGACCAGGAGAGTCTCCAAAATTCGAACACCATAAAAAATTAATTACCTGGGATCCAACACGAAATCTAAATAGATTACGGCCAACTGCACTTCAATTAACTTGAGCTTGCCTTCTGCCAGTACAATACCCCCCGAAATAAAAGGGATGTACGTGAATAACAAGGGAACTTCTAATGTCGAAATTAAAATGACACGGGTTCGTAAAAACCCTAAACACACTTGACACCAAAATTATATTATATGTATATTTATATATATATATATATATATATATATATATGTATATTAATATATATATATATATATATATATATATATATATGTATATTAAAATATATATATATATATATATATATATATATATATATATATATATATATATATATATATATATGTATATTAATATATATATATGTATATATATATATATATATATATATATATATATATATATATATATAAATGTCGTGGTATGACATTATATTACATCAATACCATATTATATCTATGGTGGAGGGGCGATAACTTACAGGTGAACCGAAGAATGGACGGAACACCGCTACTTTAGGCGGGCTGAAATACGAGGTGAGAGTGCAACGAGGTCAGCTAACAAATGGGCAATGGCAAAGCTCAAGGTTATTTAAAGAGGCATTACAAAAATATAATTTTATTTACATAAAATAAATGAGAGAATTGATGGGTAAAATTATCTCAGAGAATTAACGGACAAAATCACATGAGTAAACAAAGTTATAAATCAGACTATCAAGTAAGAACTTAAGGTATTACAGGAGAAGACTATTCAAATCAGGGAGGGGGGGAATTACCTCAATTGTGTTACTGAAGGGGGGAGAGAGGTTGGCTTACGGATGTCTTCTGCACATGAGGTGAGGCCGCTCGGAACTTCTGAGTGGGAACGTGAAGTGATGACGGTTCTCCAAAAACAGGGGGGGAGGGCGGTCACTTCCGTTTGAAGGGGAGAGTATTTCGGCCACCCGAAATAAGGAGCAAACGAAGGAGGGCTTCAACAGGTGTTGATGAGAGAATCCGGAAAATTACTCGGGGGTGATCGTTAAGTGGAATTACGTCACTAGCTGGGGCTAATTCCAAATACACAAAATAGTTCAGCTGTCACTTTACTTTGTTTTCAGCACCTGACTTGGAACTATGGGGAATCTTTTGGGGTCCGGGCGAGACTTCTCCACTCATGGGAATCAAGCACTATTTATGTCCGAGGCTCTCCACGGGGTTGGGGGGTGGCAAGCGGAAAACAGCTCTACTCTCGAATGGCCTCGAATCTTCTTGCAGAGTCTATTCTGCCCGTGTAAAAGCCCAACGTGGTAGACACGGTTCGAGGCTACCGCTTGTGGAAGCGGGGGTTATGCTTACCAATTTAGGCCTAACCGGGCCTTCTGCAGCTCATGGAAGTTTCATTCTGCTCAAGAGATACCACCTGGGGTTCCCTCATATATATATATATATATATTTATATATATATATATATTTATATATATATATATAAATATAAATATAATGTGTTTTGTTTATTTGGATACTATATTTTTATTTTTTTTAACATTTATATACAGATTAAGTGAAAAGTATTTGCATATTGATATTTATGTTTCCATTTTGTTTTTTTTTACAGGATGGTACAGAGGGGAAAAGAGAGCTATGAATTTTGCAATCCCACCAATTTTGAGGGAACCATCTGACCACACTAGCAATTGTTGTTTCTGCAGGGTGAACCCTTTTTAACGTTCAGCAGGGAAAAATGCGCTTCGTATCATGTATCCAAACCTTAAGTCATATATTGTGCCCGTGCCACACAGTTTAGAGCTCACCATACCAACGCTTCCAAAAAGAGAGTAGCAGTTTTTAGAAAGAAAAAGCACGTTGAAAGAGGATGGAGTAATTGATTCAGATTCCAGAGGTGTAATTGAGGAGCGAAACTCATACTTTCCTACCAAGTAGATCTCAATGACCTTCTCAGAGATCTTGGTCACAAAAAGTCCATTGCCGAGCTTTTAAATTCGAGACTTAAGCTTTGGGGTTTGTTAGATTATACTGTGCAAATCTTATATCAGATGAAGCGTCAACAGTAATTTTTAAGCTTTTTTACAAGTCAAGATTAGCTTAGGTTTATCACAAAGTGACTGGTCTGTTTGAGGCAATCAAAATCGCCTGTAACCCCAACGAGTGGCGTCTCTTCAATGATAGATCGTCCAGGAGCCTCAAAGCAGTGCTCCTTCATAAAAGGAAGATATATCCATCGCTTTCTCTTGCTCACTCGATCAGGCTTAAAGAGGAATACAGCAGTCTCAATATCTTGCTAGATTCATTAAAGTATGTAAAGTACGGTTGAGAGGCTATCGGACACTTCAAAATGGTGCCTTTATGATGGGTCTCCAAAGTGGCTCTACCAAGTTTTCTTGTAAAGTCGTGGAACACTACCATCCTTGGGATTGGCCACAACGAACCGAGTTTAGTGTGAGGAGAAACAACGTCAAATGGGAGCTGACGTTGGACCCCCGAAAATTACTGTTTCATCCTTTGCACTTAAAATTGGGCCATATAAACAATTTGTCAGATCTCTACATAAGGAGTCTGCAGCTTTTAAGTATCTACAATAATTCTTTCCTAAGCTATCTGCAGCAAATGTGGAAGCCGAAGTTTTCGTTTTTCAACTACTGGACTTTGAACTCAGCAATTAAGGATCGTATAATGCCAATCTCTTCATAAACTATATTTGGGAACTGATTCCATATTTGGGAATTGAGTTAAGAAAGTAATTTACAGTATAAGCGTAAATCACGAATAACTACTAATTTAATTGTCTCACTTATGTAATTCTATTATAAATAAATTATATTTTTGTATCATGTCGTTTTGTTTCTACCTTATGCAAATGAAAATTCAAATTTGCCACTTCCTTCCAGAGGCAATTGGTAAATTTCCTATAAATATCACTATCCGGGACACAAAAGCAAATAGAAAATAACAGTTGCTACCAAAAGACAAAAATCTTTTTCCACAGTGTTATTGCTCTACTCACGTGTTACTATGTGAGTTTCTCATATCCATATATATATATATATATATATATATATATATATATATATATATATATATATATATATATATATATATATATATATTTATAAATATATATATATATATATATATATATATATATATATATATATATATATAAATATATATATATATATATATATATATATATATATATATATATATATATATATCATGTTGGAAATTAATATAGATTTTTTAATATATATTAAGAGATAAAAAAATTATGACTATGAAAAATTTAATCATAAACATTATCTACATTGGTTCCTCCAACATAAATGTTATACGTGCCCCGCTAGTAAAAGTCTTTTGGTTTTGATGCAAAATATGATTAACTCGTTTTAACATCTTCTCTAATCACTTAATCAAGCGATAATCATAAGGAACAAAGAAAGGATAATTTGGAGCATGAAGCAATATTTCTCAACCGAGCTCCTCTAAGAACGGTTTGAGGTCGGGCATTATCGTGATGAATGATCACACTCCTTCTGTTTACTAAGAAGAATTGCGTTTGGCCCATAGTTTCTTTCAAACAACGAAGCTGATTGCTCAAGAGATTAGCATTATTGTTTTTGTTTGTTATCTAACATTACCATAGAGACAATTTTTTCAATATCCCACTATACACTCAACATGATCTCTTTTTTATCAATTTCTCTTCTCGCTTGTTGAGAAATTTTGCTTGCTCGACTGATCCACAAAAGGGGGCGTTTAACTTTATGATAAACAGCCTCACAATTAGTCTTGAAAGTGTCGTTAAAGCTATGAGTCACGAGAAGCAACACTCTTGCAGGTTCGCCGTGGATATTCCTTGCGGGACCCATTTTTCTAAACACTTGAACATTTCAATCTTTTTAAATTCGAGTAGGACAGCGTATTGATGACATTAAATTGTTTGCAAGTTTCCTAAACGCTGTAGCAGGATTTGCTGTGCCAACATCTTCTAACTCTTGGGAATCAAGTTTTTTATACGACCTTAATTTGTTCCGTCTTTTAGAGTGAAATCCCCCAATTCGAAAAAGAGAAAACCACTTCTTCCAACTTTTTTCAATTACTACATCATTACTATAAGTGCTCTTAATATATTTTGCCCCTGTATTAGCAATGATACCTTCATAAAACTCCGAGATGAAAACATGTTTAATTAATGTGAAGTAAGATGGGTGGACATAGCGGTGAATATAGAAGAGGATTAGGAACAATATTTTTATAATCTGAAAGAAAAAGGTGTAAATTACTCATTGTGGCGTTATAAACGATAACAAGAAGCAATACTTTTATAAATAAAATCTAAAACTATATCCTAAAAATTCGGACATTACTTTCGTTCTAAAATCATAAATATATGTACAGTAAGTTTCGCATTTGGGAGGGGGGAGGATTAGGCCTTTTTTTCCAAATTTTCTATCTTCTACCCAGTATGTTTCGTTTAAAATTTCGTTCCCTACCTGCTCCCCATATATTATTAATCCTAAATGTTATTTCATATCGATTCGTCTCATCCCCCGTATGCTACCTTAATATACTATTAGTTGCATGCACATAGCCTGTGTAGGTCACCACTTCCATCTTTCACCATTATAACTGTCTCTTTATTCCAAATCCAAAAGATTTGGCCCCTAACTGCTTCCATTGAGTCACAGTAACTAGCTTATAGTGCCGTTTTAACATTTTGTTTTGTAATTTGTCCATTCTCTTGAATTTAACTTTGTCCTTCTATAAAAATCATAACCATACAAGCTTTATGAGACTCTTAGCCATTTCCCTCGCTCTCCTATCATCGTAAATTTGTTTGCCTTCTTAATTTCCATTTTTCTTTGGATGGCTATCATTTTTAGCATATTCAGCTCGTTCTGACTCTTATCCTTTTCTAATATGCCTATCTTTCCGGTTAAAAACTGTCATTTCTATCTATTTTAGTACCACAATAGTATCTATAGGATATCTTCAGCAATGAACCATCCATCATATATACCTTCTCCAGATATCATTACTTTATATTTTCATCCGTTAAACTTTATGCTTCGCTCTTCCTGATACTGACACACAATTAATTTAATGATTCTTTGAATGCTTTCTGCTGTCTCACTAAGGTATCATCGGCAAGATCTATGAATCACAGTATTTACACCACAGTAGTAGTTTATCTACGAAGAAGCTGCATAAACTTGGAGATGTAGAACGGAGGGGTGAACACTGATAAAGGGAAAGGTTGGTGTCGTTAGTGTAGAATTCAGCTCTTCTTCTTAATTCTTCTGCTTAGGCTAAATGAATGAAATGCTGGGCTTTATCGCGTAAATGCGCAACGGTTCTTCGTGGTGGTGAGAGAGAGTTGCTTTGCGTTGCAGTGGCTCTCAAAGCGATTTTCCAATTGTTAGAGCTTACTTACTCTGATTGACTTTTTATCTATATCTTTCAGATCCTCAGAGAGAGTGATAGATAGAGAGAAGGAGAAGGAAAGAAAGAGAGAGAGTAACGGCATTAATGACAATTATGGATCAAAATACGAGGGGGAGTCAAAAAGTTCTCAGATAAATGGCCTAAAATTTTTATTTGTAATAATACTGTAATCATTTTTCTACATAAGCTCCATTAACATCTATACACTTTCTTAATCTATTTATTTGTAATAATACTGTAATCATTTTTCTACATAAGCTCCATTAACATCTATACACTTTCTTAATCTATGAATCCAACGGTAAAGACCATCTTTGTAGAATTCACGGGGTTGTCTTTGGCACCAAGTAATGACCTGCTTTTTTGCTTCATCTAATGATTGAAACCGGGTTTCTTTTAGGTGTCCCTTTAAATTTGGAAACAGAAAAAAGTCAGAGGGTGCTAAATCAGGGCTATAAGGGGGATGAGCAAGAGTTTCCCATCGAAATTCCCGTAGCTGAGATCTCACAGCTTTGGACGAATGTGCAGGGGCATTGTCATGGTGGAACAAGATTTGCTTGTGGAGCTTTCCTCGTCGTTTTTTGGCTATTGAAGTTTTCAGCTTCCTTAAAACTCCTTCGTAATAGCTGGATGTAACAGTTTTTTGTCCTTCTAAGAAGTCTATTAAAATAATTCCCTCCGAATCCCAAAAAACTGTAGCCATTATCTTCTTAACGGACCTCTCTGTCTTGAACTTGATAGGCCCTTCTGCCCCCCTTGGGTGCCACTCTTTTGATTGATTTTTACTTTCAGGATCAAACTGATACACCCAAGTTTCATCTCCCGTTACGAGGCGCTCAAAAAAACTATCCTCGTTTGCTTCAATCTTGGTCAAAATAGCCAAAGAAAGGTTGGCCCTATGATTCAGCTGGTCTTCTCGCAACGCTTTTGGGACCCAACGTGCTGAAAGCTTGCTCAGGCCAAGATTTTCAGTTAGAATTCCAAATGCTGAGCCATGAGAGATTTCACATGCATTCGCAACTTCATCAATAGTAATACGGCGATCTTTATTCACTAGATTCCTCACAAGCTCGACATTTTCTGGGTTAATGGAGGTGGAGGGTCTCCCTTCACGTGGATCATCTTCAACTTCTTCTCTGCCCCCCTTGAAGCGCTTAATCCAGTCGTAAACTACCGCTCTACATGGCGAAGAGTCACCATAAACCTGTTGTAGAGCGTCAATAATCTTAACAGGCTTCCAATCAAGTTTAGTCAGGAATTTAATGTTCGCTCTTATCTCAAAATTTGCCATTTTATGGGTTCAAAAAAGTAACCTTTTTGAAGCACATCTAATACAAAGAGTCTCGGCAAATTGAATGACGAATTTTGTAGGAATTGTTCAGAAAACATGAAAGTCGTGTTTGACCCTCTATTTACTTGTACAAAATCGAACATTTCAATAATCTGGCATTTGTCTGAGAACTTTTTGACTCACCTACGTACAGTTTAAAGCAAGGCTCCATTGTGTCAGATAGGAACTTGTCCATGGGCCTTCAACTGCATCGAACTCTGACTAATAGCTAAAAATAAACTGAATTTCAGATGCTTGTATACTAATTAGCATGAAGTGGCTTGTTTACCACTAATGGCCGTTTGAAGTTTTAGATGGTAGATATATTGCATTCATAAACCGATTGATATTTTCTAAACAGGATCCGAGAAATCGGATTAGCTAAACTGTGAATATATAGGTGGTGTCTATCAAAACACAGAGCTGTCATGCCCTGAAGGTCGATAAACGCAGCTTTACGGTTAAGCGAAGATGGCAAACTTTGTTGGGGAGCCATAGGCAGTAAGTAGTAAGGCTCCATTAACTAAGCTCTGAATTTAGGAAACAAAATAGCTTCTGCGTTCCTATGCTTTGTGACCACTATGACCAAATAGATCATATGTGTATACGAGAGAAATACTTTAGTGAATGCGACTTTATTAGAGCTTTGTAACTTAAAAATTGACGTCATTTACAAGTGTAATATTTTTCAAAGGAATCGATAAAGTCATTGAATTAATCGAAGATCACACTAAAGTCGATAGTTTGAAAGACGAATGGGACCTTATTGAACCCATTTATGCGCAGCGTTGCGTTCACGGAACGCAAAACATGACTGAACAATTCTCAACTTCTATACCACATAATATATAGAATTTTGAAAAAATATGCATGGGCCAGTCTATGTCATTCTTCGTGAATAGGCTGTGTTTTTTATTTCACTCTACTCTGCCATGAAGAACACTTGGAGGAGTTGAAAGAGGAACCATTTCTACATATATCATGGCACAATAGAAAACAGGGTGTATAACAATTAGGAACTAGAAATCTTAATATGTTTTATGAAATACATAAAATATAAATTCATTTTTAGTTGATAACAAATTTCTATAAAAATTCTTTTTTGATTATAATATTTTAGGAATGATTGAAGAATGATTTTTATGGAGGCGTTCACGAAACACTAGGCACATTATAAAATACGTTTGTTGCGTTCCTGCAACATTCCGCATATTGCCTATTTGAAACCATTACAGGTTTTAAATTTTATTGTTATATATATATATATATATATATATATATATATATATATATATATATATATATATATATATATATGAGTTCATTAAACCACATTGAAAGAGAAAACGGAATAATTTTTCCTTGCAGTAATATTTTTGTTACCTTTTTTCGAAAAATCTGTGCAGGGAAGCGATTCGAACCAGGCACACTGAGGCAGCGAGCACCGCTTTGATCACATTCAAAATTATGCCGTTAGTACAGTACACTGCGCAGCGTAGTGTATTAACGGCATACTTTTAACTATGATCAAAGCGGTGTTCGCTGCCTAAGTGTGCCTGGTTCGAATCGCTTCCCTGCACAGATTTTTTGAAAAAGGTAACAAAAATATTACTGCAAGGAAAAATTATTCCGTTTTTCTCTTTCAATGTGGTTTAATGAATTTATTTTCATCATTCTCTCGTGCTACTTTGAGATATATATATATATATATATATATATATATATATATATATATATATATATATATATATTCATATATATATATATATATATATATATATATATATATATATATATATATATATATATATGATAAATAACACCCACAAGGAAAATGGAAAAACTATTCTGAGCGCTTTCGTCTTTATTATAAAAGACCTCTTCATGGAATAACGTAGGTCAGGACAGACGAAGTCTTAATAGTAAGGAATGGGGCGGTTAAAACGGTTACCTGCATCAAAACGTTAATTAGGTGGTAAAAATTCTTTAAACACTTTCATTTGTGATTTAATATAATTAGATATCATAGGATCTAGGCTAAAGATTCCAGGGCTAATATTAAAATTTGGGTAAATATTAATAGAGATACACTCCAAAATATTTCTTGAAATGTGCTTCGTACATTTAAAAAGAGGTTTAGCACGATTCCAATTAATAGTATGATCTATAGTCAGGATCATACTATTAATTGGAATAGTGCTAAACCTATTTTTAAATGTACAAATTACATTTCAAGAAGTGACAAGAGACATTACCTACCAAGGTAGACACAGAACTATTGCTATAATATGCCTAAAATGAAGAAAGAGCATCAAGCAAAAGGAAACGGAGTTAACAGAAATAACATTAACGTGAACACAAACACATTAAAATCAATAGTAGAGAATAAACAGCAAGGACCGACAACGAGGATTAATTGAGATGAAACACTCAATGTTAAAATCCTAAAGTGTAACTACATACCAACGTGATTGATATTACAAATTCGATCAGTAAAGGCAATTACAGTAAAACCAGTCTACAGGAAAACGGCCTCGGTTCAATAAAATTTCTTAAGGATGTTGACTCATCTGTCATTTTAATATCATAGTAAGGGAAAAAACAAACCAAAAGTTAATCTAAGAGGCAAAAGGAAATGAAGAGAGATTATAAAGTGAAGAGGGCACAGATACGAAAAATACCTCCTTCGCAATGCGGATGGAAATAAAAATAAATTAAGTTAGAAAACTTATCCATAAATATTGAATACAGAACTCGAGAGAACATATTCCTTGCACTTTCTCGAAGACGAAAGAAACAACAACGATAGAACAAGAGCGGTTATTACATCAGTAAAGATATTGTGACAATAAGCATTGGCGCTATTTTAGGGGATGTGGCGTTTATTTTATGTCTAAGTCATAAAGGGCACTCGATGACATAATTCTGAACGAGCTTAGCCATATCGAGAAAATTATACCTGTCCCTAAATTCTTAGTGTGCATTCAGTAGCCATATGACCATAAAATAGAGAAGCATGGCATAGACCTTATGCTACATCCGTCAGGGCCTTTCCTCTAAGCTTTTTTCCGGCCTCATTTAACTAAAAGAGAATAGATTTTTCCATGCGGTGAGAATTTTAGTTTAACACTGAGTGTTGTTTATTATGATCGGGCGGCTACAGATGGATTGAGGGTAAAAATCTTGTCGTTGAGTTCCTAGTTGGCTTCGAAATCGATTTCCTTTGGGTGCACTATTCTATTCACAGACGCCTCAGATGAATTTCAGGTGTTTAAACTTGAAAGTCGCCAAAGATCACCTTAAGTTTGCTGGGAATATATTCTATTTTCCCCGCCAAAATTGTACTAAAAAATACATATTTGCTAATTCCAACTTCAACAAGTTTATATTAAAAATGCTAGACTACTGGCGAATGGTCAATTTTAACAGTAGTATCATAACAACATATAACAACCTGGAATGTTTTAATGACACAGAAAACAGCAAAGGCTTTAAACTTATCTTCAAGCAATTAATGGGACAGGACAAAATTGGTCGACACCATAATCGGCGGTGACGCTCCAGCATGTTGAACGAATTTAAGAATTTATATTTTCTTACAAATCACGAGTTGACTTATCTTATGAGAGTCAACTTGAACCTTTTCATAGAGAACAAACTACCTTCTCTGTGGATGAGTTTCACGACCACCGTCCATTAAATTAAGTATATTCCTATCTATATGAAAGAAGAACCAAGGTAGATTTTCACAATATATAGAAATACAGCTGTCTGAACTACATTTAGAGTCCAAATTTTAACCTAGTATTTCACAACTTAAATTTTGTTTTACGTGAATCGATACAGTCCTTGAATTAATTGAATATTAAGGCATAGGTGCTAATTTGAATTGTAATGGAGCCCAAGATTTAGCACTAATAATTTCAATACCCTATCATTTTATTGTAATTTTATTATTATCACTATTACTATTACTTTTTTATTTCTCTTTATGACATTATAACTATTATGATTATTTCATTATCATTATTTCTTATCATTAAATTGTATGTTATATAGAGTGCATTTAAATAGAAATAATGAACCCAGCCTAACCTCTATTTCATTTTCTGCATCATTTTTGATTCGATTTTTTGTAAGTTTATTTACCCTAATATTCTCATTTATTTTTATATACTGCTAGATAAATTCATATATACCTCCAAATGTTAAAGTATTGGGAATAGTTTCTTTATATCGCCTTCATCGTAAGCTTTATCTCTGCCTAGAAAACTGATGTGCAGCGCTAAACCCATCCTTACATTTTCTATTACACTCCCAACCCACACTCCACTTTGCTCAAGATATAATGTCTTTTCGTGCTCATAACTTTTCTGCCCCTTTAGTTAAAAATAATGCTACCAAACATGCTCCTTACAACCATAGAGTACCAATCTACACATTTCTTTACCAGTGAATAATAATTCTATTAGTTTTCCTTTATCATTTCTTCCCCATATGTATGTATGTATATTTATGAGGTATCATTTTATTATGGCTCATCAAACGCTTTCTGCGGTTTATTTTATACTGTTATTTATTTAAGGTTTTATCCTATTTTTTTACAGCTTGTATATTAGACAATCCATTAGCCATTTCAGTTTTTATTCTTTGAATGATAATGGAAGCCAGTTTCTTTTGAAATCTGTATGCAAAGTACAAATTTGCTCTACTTACTTAAAATTAATGTAGATATTAATAATTGAAAATGTGTTAATAAATAATAACATGTATCATTTTTATCAAAATAAGAAGTATATCTCTACCAAAAATCATTAACCAAATGGGAAATTTCATCAACCGTATGAGAAAAAATTGGAGAATATTTGGTAATCAATGAGCTATGAGGAAATGCAAAGTGTCTTTGCTCAGAAAAACTTTTCCCTCTTAGAAATATAATATAATGATTAGCCTTTAAATTCAATCAGTCAAAGATCAACAAAAGTCGCTAAATTTTGCATAAACGTTATAATGTTCTAGGAAAAATTCAATAAATTTCCTATTTATCACCACTTTAATCGACTTCATTTTACAGGCTGGGTAGAAGCTAAAATTAATGCATTTAAACTCAACTATGTCATTTTTGATCTTCATAAGAAGACGACTTGAAATTCTTGGGTGCCAAGACCAATGAGTCCTGTGATGTGATAAATGGACTGCTGTAGACACTAGTTTGAATCAGGCGTATCGCATTGGCTGTTATTTTCTATTTTCTTTTTGTCTTCTGTTTTATAGAATTGACACAAACAACATAAAAATAAGTGGGTGCAGTAGAACTGAGGTGCTAGTGATCATAATGTTATTATTGGTAAATATCTATAATTCTTTATGATTTTAAGTTTTTGAATCTAACCTCTCAAATTTTTCAAGTAATTACCATTGAGGTAAATAAAATAACTGAATAATGGGACCTCTTCAAAATGATTAAGTCCCAGTCCCACCCCTATTGGCTAGGGAGAAGAGCCTTAATTAGGGCACTTTTTTCAGTTCACTGAAGTTTCGTCACCAAAGGTTTAGGTCACAAGACTTTTCGTCGCTGGATATTTCGTCGCACGACTGTTTGTTGTTCATCCGTTTCGTTATCTATCGTATAAGTTATTGTATAGATTTATTTTGGAATAAAATGCATTTGTTTAAAATCCCTTATTTAAAATTAGTTTAAAATTATTTATTTTAAGTTTATTTTATTGTCTGAGAAAGGAACTTAAAGAACTATGCCCTTATAACCTTAAATATTATGCTCAATATTTTTTTTAAAATCTCGTTTCATAATAAAAGCTAAAACCTGTAGTAATTAGGCAAGCTAAGTTTGAAAGGAAGCTTGATAGTTGGAGTTGAATTGCGCGATGCCAATCTTCAACACGATTCTTTGTGCGAGGAATTCCAGATATCTTTTCTCTTAAATTAGACATTGATATATTGAATTGTGGGCGCTTTCTCTGTTTCTTTTTATCAGCGCATGGGATAAAGTCTTTTAAAACTTGATCAGTTTCCTCTTCTAAAGAAGCCATCGTTTCTTAAGTCTAGAAAAGTTCGAATGTAACGACACAAAACCAATATATACTCTGCCAGTAAATCAGCATTAGCGTCAGCTGCCAAAAAAATGTTGTTCTTCTCTTCAAATAGAAAGAATCTGTCCTCACTTAACTAAACTATAAGTTGGTCTGTAACTTCGTTTTCATCATCTCTTTCTTCTTATCATTCTGATAAGAGTTACCATTTTTAGAAGAGAGCCAGTGGCTTATAAGTGGAAATCAGATGCGCAGTTCTAAATATACTACGAGTAACTTCCTCTGATTACAACTACTCTTTTTACAACTAGTCTTCTGACTACAACTAATCATACTCAAAGGGGCATGAATGTGGGAGTAGCTCAAATTTCAGACATCGTCATGATGTTAATTCACCCACAAGTTTTTCCTCTTTCTTCGAATTTCTATTATGTAAGATCATCCTTCTTTATGTCAACAGTTTCATCATTATATTAAATGAGATCAAGGGGGTGGAAATATGAAATAACCACAAATAAGTAAACTCTTTCAATTGCTAAGTGAAATTAGTATAGGCTTAAACGAAAATAGATCAACTATTAAAAGAATGCATTTTATTCCAAAAAAGTCCATACAAGAAAATAAAACGCTCAACGACGAAATGTTCGATCGCCCTTTTTTCCCTTTGGTCTCAATAATTATGGAAAAAAAGAGGAACTAACCCAGAAGAGAAATAGCCAGGTCAGGAACGGAGAAAATGACGAACGCGTTATCCAGGTATAAGCCTTGAGTTTATATCCAATTCAGGAGAGTTGCTCGCGCTGGTTTTGGGGTATTTTATATATACACATGTACATTACGAGAAGCCATGAATACTATAACATTTTATTAGAAGTTCTCAACTAAGGAGGAGAAGGAATGGATTGCACAGGAGGGGAATACTTTGTTCGCACGTACATCTCTAAACTCTTCAAAATTTAATCTTTTTGCAATTTATCTCAGATTTAAAAATGAAAATAAATATTTTCCCTTTCATTAGTCGAATAATTATCCCTTTTTAGTTGTCTCAATATTTTTTGGAATTCAATTTTCGAGACAATCGTGGTTATGAGGGTTCTTAATTCCACCTTTCGGGGTATATAAGGTTGTCCAACCGAAAGCAGACCTAAATTAAGAGCCTTTATTTCACAACCAACTACATTCAAATAAAAGCCTTATCCAAGTTCAATTGATTCTCTTCAAATCTATATATATGGACTATCGTATTCTGATTAGAATTAACTATTATAAAGAATTTTTACATTATTTATTATTGATTCACTTAAGGTTTGTTAATTAATAGTTCTCTATGGTCTCTGCTGTGATTAATCATTAGTCTTGTTCTGGGCGACAAAATTGCTTTGTCTCCGGAATCTCGAGATAAATTACCCTAAAAAGAGCAGATTTCTTCCTTAAAGTAATTTTCGCCTTAGCTCTCTATCCCACCCTCTTTATGGCGGACTTGATCTACGAAATATCAGGACACGAATTAGAAAACCAGCTTTAATTCAGCGCTGCAAGGTGGCACTTCCGTGGTTCGAAAAAAACAAATAAATTCTTTTTAAGAATTTCTCTGTTTCTAGAGCATTTTGAGAAGCAGCTTTATCTTGCCTGAATAGGTACTCGAATCTATTGTTAATACAGCTAAATAGGGACTAAATTTGACAGTTACATTCTTTGCAATTAATTTTTTATCGTAATTGATAAAGACTTGAGAATATATTCCATCCAAAGAAATAATAAGTGATCAAAGATTAAACCCCCAAATATTTGCAATCGAACTCTGATTTAAATTTAGAAGTTTCCTGCATCTTGTGAAATGCATTTTTTTGGAAGCTTTTGCTAATTCAAAGACAAACACCCCGAAAAAGATTTATAGCAGAAATTTTCTTGCAATGCATTTGATTCATTAACGACATATTAATATTTTCCTCTTAATTTTACTAGTAATTTACTCATTCAAGGGATGTTTGTATGATTAAATAGCTCCGTTTCTATATTTTTTTATAATATATGGTCGTCTGCTTTCAGAGTAACGTCAGATGGTATTAGTTTTAAAGAATATAATCAGCAGGAATATTGCTCAAGCATAATTACTTTCATTTCTCTCATTTTTTCCTCATAGAGCAATAAATTCTTTTATTTTTGGAATTCTCCAGCAGTGTTTATATGGGTAGGCAGAGGGTGACTTCAATAAGGAGGTTAAACAGGCCTTGATATCTTTAGGTAGTTTCCTCTTCAGATGAGTTTATCTATTTACATTCCCCAATTTTTTAACTTATAACTTCAAACCCTTGTTCGTAATTCTCCTATCATCTTCTTGGCAGGGATGCCCAAAGTTGTTTTTGCTTCTTAATTACGGTAATAAAAAATATATTCATCCAATAAGTTTGAAGGCATTATGGTTGGTAGCCACTGTTTTAGATAAAGCAGCTAACGAATTCTTTTAAACAACCACTTCAATCAACTACTCGTATGTAGGTTCGATTCTTTTCAGCAATACAAACATCCATGGAGAAGGTCTTAGTTAACCTCTGCCCTTGTTTTTCCAAGAGACTAAGTTATTGTCTATAATGAATTTCCTCCATTAATCGTTTAAAAAAAGCATTTTAGTCGATTTATTTCTAACAAATCTCCAAAGGAACTGTAATTAGCTTTTCGATAGCAATTACTGTGACTTAAATAGCCCCCTTTTCTAGTTACGAGCTGAAAAGTAATAGTTTTATTCTCTGAAACTGACATGCCTAGTTTCCTCTCGCTATACCAATTCTTAAGACTTCCCATAAGCCATTTACCATTGAAATTTAAGATAAATATTCAAGTATTCAATATGTAAAATAGTAATAATTATAGTTAGCAAAGCCTCGAGTCCAAGAGAATATCTCTGCCAGACCCTATTGAATTCTTGTAAGTTTGCGGACTTGTATGACTTCGATTTAATGACCAACCATGTAACTCCGATCTGAATTGACTGCAGGCGTAAGAAAATTATTCGGCATGAAGAAATTGATACTGATTAAATTATACTAACGAAGGTAAGAAAACAATTTGAGCATCTGGTAGCGAGTCGACCTCTGCCTGAATTTCTTCAAATTCCAAAATCATACAATAAGAAGGAGCAATCAGATTAAATTATAATTATTGTTTGCCTTAGAGGGGAGTTATTATAAGGTTCTCCTGTCTCTCAAGGCTTATTTATTTTAAAAGAATAGTCAAGAAAATGAGGTTAAGTCAGGGAGGAGATGTGTGAAATTTAATATCATTGGAAAAAAGAAGGTAGAGGAGTGTTAAATTGAGAGAGAACACATCACTCTGAGCTTGATTTCTTTCGAAACAAAGACGCAATCCCTTTGAGTACAAAATATAGAAATAAATGCCACGAAATATCGTACCTTCTCATCCATTATTGAGTATTTTGCAAATTAACCCTAAACAAGATAAACAGAGTTGTATCTAAGATATTTATAATTTAAAATTATATTCAAACGTCATTTAATGGCATTATGCTACATTATTACTCTTTGAGCGTAGCCCAGCAATAGAACGCAAAGCTACTAAGCAGCCACTAGCATCAGACCCAATGCGTCCTTTCTCGCTCCCAAAATCCGAAACGTGGAAACTGGTTGATTCCTGATGAGTAGTATGCACTCTAATCAACCTCTAGGGTTCCAAATTGCCTCCTTTAAACTGATCAGCCTATAAGGAGCTACAAGGAAAATAAGTACCCTAGAAGACCTTACGGTCCATACAAAGGAGAAGACTTTTGGCGAAATCCTTGAAGGTGTTCGTTGGCAACCTCAAAGATCACTCGCGAGGATCTTAACGGTGATTTTGCAAGACTTTATCTAGTCTTGACTTGAACTGGTCAACAGACTCACTGTTGAAAACTTCCGTTGGAAGTGCGTTTCAACTACCACAGATACTGTATATGAAGAATTTCCCACACAGATCACGGTGGTATCGCTTCAGTTCAAGTTTCTAGCCGTGATTTCTTGTTCTCTCCTTCCTGAGCTGGAAAATATCCCCGTAGTCCAGTCTGTTGAAGCCTCGAAGTATTTTAAACACTTCGATAAGCTGACCACGTAGTCTCCGGGTTTTCAGCGAGAACATATCTAATTCCCTTAAACTATCGTAATAACTTTTATGTCTGATAGAGGGGATGAGTTTGGTTGCCCTGGCATGCACGCGTTCCAATCTCGCGATGTCCTTTCTAAATGAAAGACTCCAAAATTGTACGGCATACTCCAGTTGTAATATGCCCCTACAGTGGTTCAATGTAATAGGACGAATCGCTGGGTCACGCTGAAGTATATCTTAGTGCGAACCGACACACCGGTAGGTCGTAAGTAGAAAAATAACGATTAATGAAAAAGGAAAAAATACATCTGTCATATATTGCTTCGATCTACTACTACTGCAAAATTATTCATACAATTATATATTTAATAAAAAAACGAAAAATAAAATTTTTCCTAATTGAAATACAGGTTATAGAAAACTGGCGCTTCGACAGAATAAAAAAAGGCCAGCTAATTACAGAACATGTTTTGTTTGGAAACAAACTAAATATAAAAATGGATTTCCAAGACATCCATCACAAATTGTGGAGAGCATTTTAGATGTTTTATCAAAAATCTTGAAACGTTCATTTACAGATATCAAATGATAACATGAAACACATCGCCCATCGTCTTCTAGTCTATTTTTTGTCCGGAACCTCTGGTAAATACTGAATAAATGTTGAGACTCTTTTATTTTCTAACCCACGCGTGCCTGGTATTAGAAGAGTAAGATTACTCAAAAATGGCACCATAATTTCATGAGTTACAAGGTGTTAGTTTAACTGCTAGGCTTTGTTATTTCTCTCTAAAAACAAATTCATCAGGGGCAAGATTCAATTTAATCGACTAACCACTGGTGCATTGATGTTGGCAAAATGCATTACTCTCAATATAAGAAAATATTGATCTCTGATCAGTGTATCAATAAAAATTTAGATTTCATTAAGTGTACTTTTTAACCAATATGAAACATCACATGATTGAGGATTAAAGCCGATAGATAAAATAATTCCCAAGATTTTTCTGCCTTTTAGTTTGGAATCTAAGCTTTCAGTCTTTAATGTTGGGTTAAATTTGGCATGAGAGAAGCTGGTTTGCATAAACATCGTTTTTTTTTACTATAAAATCAACTGCATTATCAGTTACAAACATAGAATATTTATTAATCGGCAAAATTTTCCAACTTCCTGGGATGAAATTGGATGAATAGAGAATTCTTCCTTTCTTTTGAATGTGAATTTTATATCATCTGAACAAGCTTTATTCCATTGACACAAGTCTCCCATTTTCAACTTCTCAGTTAACTATCTTCCTTATTTCTTTAAAATCCCTTTAAAAAAAATTATTTCTCTATTCTTTATTTATTTATTTGTTACTCTAGTTTAATTCTAGCTTTATTACAGACGAAAAATATTAGATTCACTCGCTTTTTCCTGTCCTATCCTTACACCCAACCCAAGAAAAACATCAGGGGAATGTTTTCGCCCAGTAAAAAATGATTCTTATGTAATTATATAATAGAGATTATATTTTTAATATATACCTCTTTGTCAACGTCGATATTTACTTTCCATTTTTTGTTATTGTATAATTGAAAGGAAAGACATTCCACAGATGTTTATAGCTTCCTTCGCCTTCTTCTCTGCCACCTACTAGTCATGACAGGTACACCACTTTCTCTCCCTCTCTCACTCTCCATCTATCTAA
The DNA here is from genome assembly GCA_963969495.1 of Ceratothoa steindachneri. NCBI lineage: Eukaryota > Metazoa > Arthropoda > Malacostraca > Isopoda > Cymothoidae > Ceratothoa > Ceratothoa steindachneri. The sequence goes on along the minus strand of OZ018335.1, from coordinate 62,775,561 downwards.
CATGTCTATCTAAATCCCCCTCTGTCTTTTGCTTTTGTTCTCTGCATCTCTTCCTCGTTGGGCGCCTCCTTGTCATGCAAAGTGAGCTTGTGTGTACCTTAGATCTTCCGAGCTATAGCGTCGGGGAATCTTTTATGACGTCCGTAGTATGGTTACCCTTGTCAAATTGGTCGGCAGGGAGGTTCAGGATAAAGTGCATCCGTATTCTACTCGTCTATCCTGGTCAGTTTTAGGCTTTTTCTCTCACTGTGACTTATCTCAAAAAAATAACAAATAGAAAAACAACTACGACTCTCCATTTAGCTCCTACATTTAACCTTCTATCTAGAATATAAGGACCTGAGGGCTACCTCATCCGTCAGAAAGGAGCCTTTGGAACTACTTAAAACAACGCTAATCGATGCTCACTGGTTGCAAGTGACTGGAACTAAAGGGGGCCCAGACACTGTGGTAGGATGAATGAGATGAGGGTTTTATGCCCCATTTACCGCTTGCCTTGTGTGTAATTACAGACTATTCCCAGAGAATTTTAACGGAGTGCCTCTGGTGGAAACAGTCCGTGGAAACAGGCCTTTGTTCTCAGTTGGCCTCTAGACTAACAAAAAGGATTGGGTCGATTTTTTGGTGAAGTGGGATATCTATTGTATGCTACATTGCGATCTTGGCCACTCTGAATGGCACTAGTGGGAGTTTAATACGGGGCATGTTCCGCTGTTCACTTGGTGCAAAATCGATGATCCACTTTAGGGGCCGTCAGTACTGCTTGGTTGGGAGTCACAGCACGCCAGGTCGGACAACCAACAGCAAAGGAGCTTGCCTTCTAGAAGATCTGAAACGTCTCCGATTGGTAGGCGGGAGCCACTCACGCGGGGCAAACTCACCCCCACTTCTTTAACTTATTTATTAGTCGTGAATTGATTAGCTCAATAAAGTGTTCAAAATGAGTTGAAAGAGTGTGCCAGAAGATCAAGTGATTCATGGACTTCCCGGATTGGTGTCATTCGAAATGCCATCCCAGCAGTATCTGCCCTATTGCATCCTGAAAGGTGAGGTTGAAGAAGCCTAAGCTTATTATAAGGAACTGAAAGATCTATGTAGAACATCTGAGGATAAATCTAGGGTATTTGAGAGGAAATTACAGATTATGGAAGCGGAACACGCGTGTCAGATTCTACGTCTCAATGACATGATTGCCGTGTTGGCCTCAAAAATAGTCTCAGTCAGCTTGAACCCTGGATGAACTTCCCACCGATGTGGTTGGTTCCACCGTAGGGGCTTTTACTCAGGTGGCGACATTGCCTCGGCAGTACAGGACCAGCCAAATGGAGACTGAAGAAAAGGTGAAAAAGAAGAAGAAGAGTAAGAAGAAAAAGAATAAAAAAGGGATAAAAATACACTTCTCCCGAGTATCGAGAGTTCCAGCGTCACTGGTACCCAAAGGGTGTACAACTATGGTTTTATCTCTGTAAAAAGGAGAGCAAAGAGTCCTATAGAAGCTCCGGCGTCAACGCTGGTGTGAACCTCAAAGAATTGGAGAAGCTACGAATTAGATAGCATGATACACCGGTAGTCGCACTAGCAAGCGAAAACGACCTGTTCCTAAGGAAATTTATTGCAGGCTTCACTGAGCTGTCTTGGCGAAAAAATACGTTTTGAGCATCAAATGTAGATTCAGCGAGATCCTGTAAGTCATAGCCATAGGTTTCTCCAACCCGTTCGATGAGTTATACGCCCGATCTGGGCTATTCGCCAACGACGGTTGCCACCTGTTTGTCCGTGTGAGAGGAGAGCTACGTGAACATATACGCCTCAGTTTGTCCTGGGTAGAGATGTTTGGTAGAGGGAAAAGGCCGACCGGAACTCAGTTGGGAGGTTCTCCCAAAGTAGCACTCTCGGAGGCTGATATCGTTCATCCCGAAGACAACACCTCCATCAACACGATGCAGGAGAGGGAAATTGGTGATGGCCTTCTTCCTAAGCAGCTTATGAGGGGAGGAGGCCCAATGAACCTTCCTGAAACGGAAAAATGAAGAGGAGACTATGGTTTTTGTCCTCCCCCTAAGAGCACTTCTTTTAACTTTCCCCTCGATAAGGAACAGGTTCTGTGAGCAGAGAGCATTGATGTCATCCCAGCAGCTTGCCATAATGGCCATCACGGATTTCTGGATCCTGCAGGCACTAGGAACTTGACCCGTACTTGGGAGTACCCGGTTACGCGACCTTTCATAAGGATTACACTGACCGCGAAACTGGCGGAGTTCTTGTATATGTACAGGACCATCTCTCTCCCGTTGAGTGCAGACCTTAAAATGGGACAAGAGTTTGTAGGGATCGACATTAAGGTCAACGATACAATGTACATAATTTAGTTACTTACCAGCCTCCTCCTCGGGAAGTGGAGGTGGATACGGATCTGTAACAAAAACTGTCCGATGTCTTGGACGGTCCTCCATCGCTGCTATTAGGTGACATAAATTACTGACTCGACTGAAGTGACAAAACAGGCGATCGGAGGGCGTATCGGTTTGTGGAGTTTGCTCACAACAACCTTTTTAACTCAATGGGTCCCGCGAGCGTACCCACGATCCTACCCACGAGGGAAACCATCTGGGTCTAGTATTCACCACTGGATCTAGTATTTGCCTAGGTGATAATGACCACAATATGATTAGGTTCAGCGTACATGTCCCATCTACCCAAAATAATAATAAACGAGCACGCAAGGTGGATCTCAGAAGTGCTGACTTCGTTGGACTTCGGACAGCACCTTGTCAGATATAACCATCTAATGAAGACGGAACGAAATCCAAATGGAACGACTTCAAGAAGCATTTTAGGAAGCCTCAGCGTGAATTCGTTCCCACGAAGTACTTCAGACCAACGAGCATTCAGCCGAGGTTGTTTAGTCAAGAAATCGCAATCGCTATTAAAGGTAGAACGACTGCGCATATCATATGTAGGTAAAGTATAAATGCAGGCAATCATGAAGGTCACATGACTCATTTTAGAAGGGTAAAGGCACTAATGCGTGTGGCTAAGCTAAACAAAGTAGTTTGTCTGTACTCTCTTTCAAAAGAGAGCCCTAAGGAGTTCTTTGTATACATGAACAGCCGAAAACCAATCCACCAACACTTTGGACATCTGAGGGACGAGGACGGTGTCCTCTAGGATAGGGCCTGGAAATCGCAAACTTCCTCAACAACTACTTTTTCTCGGTGTTCACGAAGGAAAGAGATGGATCAATACTTAGTCCGACGTAGTGATATATGTTGAATGAGAAATGCTAGAGGAAATAACAGCAACTTCCAATGAGATTGCCAGGACGTTCGGTCATTTGAATGCATACAAATCATATGGTACTGGTGGCTTCCTGCCAAGTGTGCCGCGTGTGTTTATAGATCAGGTGAGCACCCAGCTTTCTGACATTTTCAACTCGTCATTCGATTGTGGTGAAGTCTCTACAAACTGACGTATGGCCAACATCACCCCGATCCACAAAAAAAGAAGACCTTGGCACAGGTGGAAACTACCGACTAATAAGTCGTACTTAAACAGAGTAAATTACTGGAAAGCTTCATAGCAGATTGAATAACGGATCACTTAGAAATCCACAAACTGTTGAGGAACACCCATCGTGGTTTCGAATTATTTTACGGGAACATGAGCGAGTTTGACAAAAGTTGTGAGGTGGACATACTTTATTTGGATTTCAAAAAGGCTTTCGATAAAGTGTCCCGCCGTCGAGTGATGTCGAAAGTACGTGCCTTGGTATTTGAGGAAAAGTCGCAGACTGTTTCGAAAGTTGGTTTCTGGACAGGCAACATAGGATTAGCATAGTGTACTACGCCTTTCGGTGGTTGTAATTACGGAACAGAGTCCAGCAGGCCTCCGTGTTGGGCCCTTTATTATTCATTATCTACATCAACGAGATAGATGAAAGACTGGTGAGCCACCTCGCAAAATTTGCCGACGACACAAAACTTTGAGCGAACGTAACGATGCTTGAAAACATGGAAAGGGTTCTAGGGCGGACATACGGATGATCCGCGAGTGGTTCGACAAGTGGTAAATTACATTTAACTTCGACAGGTGCAAGATGATACACATCGGGTATAAGAATCCACACTCAGACTATGAGCTACTAGACATGCTTCTTGAGTCAACTGATGTGGAGAAGGATTTAAGTTTGCTGGTTGGCAGTAATGTCAAATTCTCGAAGCAGTGCTCACAGGTAGAGGAGGGGGCTCATCGCATGCTTGGTTACATCAAGAGGCAATTTAGCTCTGGGACAAGTAGGTTGTTCTGCCCTTGTAAAACTCAATGGTGCGGCCTCACCTGGAGTACGCGGTTCATAAATGTCTACTTACTATTGAAAACGTATCGATCTTTTCGAATTGGTGCAAGCCAGGAGCAAAAACTGATCCCATCGCTAAAGAACAAGACATACCCGGATGACTGCACGAGCTCAGTCTCTTTTCGCTCAAGACTTGAAGAGTGCGTGGTCGTGTCTTAGAGACTTAGAAATTTTGAAGGGCATTGAAAATTTTCACTACACGAATTACTTTACCCTTAACCAGAATGTTTATCGAAATCACAGCCTGAAGTTAGAGTTGCTGAGATTTAATACGCTTCCGGTGGGCAAGTCCTCTACGCACGACATGTGTGACGGGTGGAATAGACTGCCAGCCGAAGTTTTCAAAAGTAGCCATCAAAAAGTTTGAGAGTTGAATTGACACCATATCCCTTATAACATAATATTGTAGGGATAGCTATTTTGTAGTGCGTGGCAGTAGATATATTTGAATTTAAATTAGCCTAGTTAGCTAAGTTTTATATTCTACAAAGTCCCTCTTGGGCATGGGCCGCCAGGCCTTTGGGCTACTCCTTTTGCTTTTAACTCTCTCTCTCCATCGCTCTCTCTAAATATTTCACTCACACACCCTGTTAGACCAGCTCTCTCTTCAGCCACTCTTTTTCCCTACCCCTTGCTCTGCTTTCTCTCTCTCCCTTACCCCTTCTTTTTCATCTCTACCCCTCTCCACTCTTGCTCCCAGGAGAGGGTACTCTGACTAGGTGGTTACACTTGGTACCTGAAAGAGCTGTATATTCTCCTGGCTTGAGTGCAAATTAAGGAATCCCTGCCATTGGTTTGACATGAACTATTTGATGGGGACTATGAAATTTGTTGGTCAACTTCCCTTTCTCTTCTTCTTAGCGCTAGATTTTTCAACTATCCCTTCAATCATTTGTCTACCCTGACTTGGTACCAGGAGGATCTGTTCCGACAAGGACAGCGTTCGGTTCGCCCGACATGGTACTTGTATGGACTATACCCACCTCAATTTTACCTCTCCCACACTCTCTCTCTCTTATTTCCTTTCACTTGTATGAACTTGGGAGCGAGCTTCAAACCCGTTCCCTTTCAGACGTACGCACTTGCGAGCGAAGCGAGATTGAATCAAGCCTCCCCTCCCCTCAACCGTACGAGCTTGCAAAGGAAGCGCGCTTCAAAATCATTTCCACTTGTTTTTGTCACTTGTTATATGATGATGGTCATCGTTAGTGACCGAAACGTCCGGAAAATTAAATGTTCGTAACCATTGCATATGTCTTCATATTCCTTCTACGAATAAGGTTCCCAAGGAACGACTCTATCACCAATATATATATATATATATATATATATATATATATATATATTTTACTCTCGACTTCTTCGCACACTTGGAGGTCCATTATTGTTACACTGATAAATATTAATAGCATTTGTAGACTGAACCCTCAAAACTGCTGAAAGTTTTGATTCACACTGCAGATATAAAGAATGAAGTTAAAAAATGGATAACAAGTACCAGATTAATAAAATTCGGATATGCATATCCAATTGATATTGTTAGTATTGTGATTATGATTCTTTAATCTATATATTAATTAGATTAAGAGGTTTCATTGTAATAGCAGCTATCTCAATTTTCATTCCGATATTTTCAGGAAATTAAGAAACATTTGGTGTGAGAGAAATCTCGTCTGGATCGATTTAATTAAATGAGATGTGTCTAGACATTGTTTCTGAGATTGGGAAATAGTAAATTCGCAGCTCTGTATTGATAATATAGCAATTCTACACCGATCGTAACCGCAAATGTGTGTACTTCTTTGTCACTAAACCTCTTTGTGTGTCACACGTTATAAGATGATCTTCCATCAACACCGTGAGGCATCTAGACTTAGTATCTATTTTGCCAACAAAGATATGTTCGGATTTGGTCATAAACATATCACAAAACTATTGATCGACGTTTGATTTCTTCGACCATCTTTGTAGACATAATTATGATCACCTAAATGATAGGATTGAATTTCAGTAAAGTGGGTCAGCCTAACCACCACTTGATTACAATAGCAGAAAAGAAGTACTTGAAAATAACAATTTATTGATTGAGAAGATTTACTCATGGTGAGAAATTATAAAATGAGCTTATGGACAAGTTTTTCTTCGTAGGAGGCCTATCTCATCGTAACAGTATATAGAGAGACAGGTTTTTGCTTGTAACAGGGTGAATGATGGTGAAAAAGTGGTGAACATCGTTATATTTGAAAAAAATCCCTGTTATTTCTCTTTTTTTCATAGTATTCCCAACAGCTCACTGATAAAATTAAAACCAAGATAAAAGAGGCAACGATGAAAGAAATCTTATTATCACAAAGTGAAGAGAATGTATTAAGTTATTTTGTAGACAAATTAAAAAGTTGGTAGTATAAATAATAATTATTATACCTTTATGAGATAGAAAACTTCTTTTTTATCATCTTTATTTTATTCACTTTAAACAGAGAATATTATAAATGATAAAATATTATATACGTAAGGTGGTCATAATAATTGACAAGAATTCAGTTTATATTATCTATATTTTTAAGTGGTATGTAAGGGCCATTTGAAGCTAAGAGCTATGGTTTGATAACTTCGTGGGAGCTCGATTCTTTTTCGAAAAGTCTTTCTGAAAACCTTTTCCCCTCTCACCTCATTCACTTCACCGTGTTCTTCGGCTCTGAAACCCTAGGCATTTCATAGTATCGTAGATGATTATATCCTTCATTTGAGGAATAATGTTTATTCCTTTAGTATATTGTAAATAATTAACCCCACTCCTCGTTTGGTTAGGTATCGAATAGGATTTGTAACCCGTAGAGCAGAATGAATCTCTATACGCATCGGCACCATATATATCTTTGATCTCATCGCTGAAATTAAATAGGAATTATCCAAGTTGGGGTTGGGAGTCGTTTTTAGGTGAATGAAGATGCCACAGTCTGTTACAGAACAACAACCATTCACCCATTCGACCATAGGCGGTTGTGAATGCTGCAAATGGAAGATTCGTTACATGAGAATCAACTTCGACATTTCAATCATTCTACGCCTTCGCTGTCCACATTAACAATTGCATCTAAAGAGTTCACAATATAATCGTCGTTTTTGATTACCTGTATATCATCTTGGTTCGAATCGCAGATGACCGTTTTCAAACCGCTAATCCTTTGTAAGAAAGAGATAAAAAAATATTAGCAGGATTGGTGGGGTGTTTTTTTTGTATCAATATTATTATTATGATAAATTTTTATTATTATTATTAATATTTTCATTAATATTATTTTTGCCTTCAGGTTTTAAAAAAGTATTGGCGTTAAATTCGTTGTACAATGCCTTAATACTTCTAAAATCAAATTTCGAAAGCAATATATCGACTAATTAAGAATAATAGAGCAAACTAATCGTAGGAAGAAATCATTACCTGTTTAGACATAGCGATCCTATAAAACGCTTTCCAGGATTCTTTTCGATGTTGTTTATTTGTATGTTGATCCCCTCAGCCTCATTTACCCTTTTCAGATATACAATTTTCTCCCTCTCTGCATCCACTCCTCGCGGCAATCCAGAGCCTCTATTTTTTTCGTTCAGAAAAGTTTTTATGTACTCTGCGAATAACTCATCATTCTTTACAAATTTTACTCACTCCTAAATTTTCTTGTTCTTATACATCTTTTCCAGTGCAGGTTTGAGTTTGGGGGTTATGTATACTCACAAATCATACGCACTCGCTTGAGTTTCCTGGGTGGATGTGGCGCAGTGTGAAAGTAAATATGTTTACCACCTATAAGTTGAGGGAAAACTGGAATATACAGATCACTAGGAGAGAGAACATCAACTTTCACGAAAGTGAAATCTTTCTTACTCACGCTGTCGGTGAATTCTTGAATAGACGGAATTTCTCGCACAGTTACTCAACACAGATGTGATCATAGGGGAAGGATTGTTTTTGCATTCTGCAAGGATATAAAGAGAGGAAATCGACGTAATACATAGATTTTTACGCCCTCGGTTGGTGGATAGTATAATATAAATGGGTTAAACCTACCGGCGAAAATGCACTCCCCACATCTACTTAATCATTCACTACATGGGCGGAGATTCTATTAACTAATATCTCTCGTCGTCCTGGAATGATTTTCATCATGGTATCAAATTCACACTCTCAGAGTGTAATAACCTTATATTTGCTACCTAAAATTTAGTCACTTTCAGTTGTCTCGTGGTAGCGATCCAACAATCCACGTCGTCCTATTGAAAGATCTTGTTTGAAAGTACATTCATGCCAATAGCAACCATACATGAAAGAGAAACACGGTTGCTCCTCATGATGGTAAACCCATTAAGCAAAAATACTCTCCCCCAACGGAAATACTTCACTCACTACCATTATTTGCATGGAAGATTGGGATTCCTCAGGCGTGTTCTTTAAACATAATCCACCGTACCAGTATAACCTTGTAAAGGCCTGAATAAGTGTCTATCCTTGAAGATTATGTCTTGAACTAGCTCTTTCTTAAAGATTTCTCGTTCCCACTTCATTGCATATAAATTCAAGAAATTAGGATGAAATTATTGAAGAAACTTGTCATAGATGAATTTGCAATCGATTTGGCCTTATTATGTGCCATAACAAATGTTTTCAATATTTTCTCTCGACCCTCTTATTCATATAAAGTCTTCGATAAATGGTTTTAAAGAAGAATTCTCTCCATCGCTCTCAAAAATCGTTCTTTTTGGACTACTATTGTAGCATTTATCATGTTTCATCATACTTATCAAAGCAGAGTCCTGAGATAATCTGCATAACCAATATAATTATATGAATAATTATATGACAACATCTACGACAGACCCAAATCTTAATTCAAGTGTTAAGCTTCATGTGTGCGTTAAAACATGATGGGATGTAGAATGATCGATTTCTGTGATTACATAAAATCTCCCGATTTCTTTCTCCATCCTACTGCCCAAGACACTGACTGCATACTCCTCCATAAAATTTTAGATAGGTCGTGACTTTGTCATCGAATATATAGCAAGGAAAACACATACCCTGAATAAAATGAAGTATCTCCTTTTCAATATACGTATCATTGATATTTGGAATTGGATAACACTGGTCTACATGATTTTTTTTAGTGACTGTATGACATCTTTTTCAAAGAATATATAAAAAATGTCGACTTACTTTGTTTTTTTATTTATCTCTATCACATCACGTTGTCGAGTTATACGGAGACGTTACTTTTCTCTTTTTGTATAGCATAAGTAAATATTTATATATATAAATATTTTAGATATATTTCTAATATTACTGATATATTTTTCTTCATTTTTAGATTGTGTATAAATTCAGCAGAAATATTTTGCTATGTCTGTGGGAAATTTACCCCTTCAGATTCCCGGAGCAATTTTACTCTTTGTTGAAGGGTTATTATTTAGCTTATTTTGGCTGCAGATTAGGAGAGCAAGACAAGACATTTGTCTCACACGAGACTTGCAAGAGTTGCATTAGTGAGTTTCAAATGTGGTCAGTTGGAAAACGTAAATGTATGCCCTTTGGAGTACCAATGCTATGGTGATAGCAGAAGAATCACTATGATGACTGCAACCTTTTTAGGCCCAAAGTAGCTGGATTCAACAAGAAGATTAGAGTTCGCATTATATACCTAAATATTCCTTCAGCAATAAAGCCTGTTCCATACGCAGATGATACACCTGTGCCTGTGCCACCTGAGATATGGGAATTTTCATCAGAGTCTGAGATAGTCATACTAATTAGATGGATGTAGACTATGAACTACATCCAATGACGACCCCCCACTCTTCAACCAAGCTGAGCTCAACGACCTGGTGTGAGATCTTAACCTTCCAAAAGAAAGTGCACAATTACTTGACTCTAGACTGAAGGAACACAGGCTTCTAGCTGCTGGAAGAACATTCGCCATTCGCTTGGTACCGTAATCGTGAAGCGAAATTCATTCAGTTCTTTAAGAATTAGGATTTTTCAGTTTTCTGCTTAAATAGTTCTGGCCTTATCGAACAGATGGGGATGCTGTACAAAGAAAATGAATAAAGGGTCTTCATTGATTTTTCCTAACAAATTTTTAAGGGCTGGTCTTCTCTACAATGGCAACAAAGCTGCATCTGTGACAATTAGCCATAGTATCCAAATGTCCAATTCCTACAAAAATTTGAAAACACTAATAACTGCAATCAAGTACCATCAGCACATTTTTCTCATTTATGGTGATTCAAACGTTATTGCTCTCCTACTAGGTCTTCAAAGGAGATACACCAGGTATCCCTGTTTTTGTGTCTCAGGGATAGTAGAGCTAATAGCCAGCACCATGAAAAGAGAACTGGCCACAAAAAAACAGCTTTTTACCCGGAAATAGCAACGTGAGAGCTATGCCACTAGTTATTCCAAGAAAATTCTGTTACCACCACTCCACATCAAATTAGTGCTTATGAAAAATTTTGTGAAGACGTTAGACAAGAATGGAGCTACTTTCAAGTACCTAGAGTCAAAGTTTCCTCATGCAAGTGAAGGCAAGCTAAAGGCAGAAATCTTTGTTGGCCCTCGGATTCGGGAATTGATGAAGGACAAGCATTTTGAGGAAGCATAAGCAGGTGTCGAGGTGAATGCCTGTTTTTTCTTCGAGCAGATTGTCCATAACTTCTTGGAAAAGACCCGCTCCCCGGAATATGAAAAAAATGATCCAAGATCTGATTTCAAGTTTCCAGAAAATTATGTATAGAATGAGTGTGAAGATGCACATTTTGCACTCACATCTTGACTATTTTCCGACGATGTAAAGGATAGCCTTTACATCAGTATATTTGCACCATGGAAACTCGATACCAAGGCAAATAGAATGGCAGATGATGTAGGATTACTGGTGGTCATTGAAACGTGATGGTCCCGATGCACATCACAAGCGGAAATCAGAGCAGGACGACTTCCTTTGATTTGTTATGTAGGCTAACTATGAGAGCATGTTCTTTTACATTCATTTCATTTGATGTTGATGATTTTGATGAATTTCATTATAACCGTGGTTTATTTCCTGTTGATTTGATAGACATATGTTCTTAAAACTAAAATAATGTGCTTTTGCATGATTAATTATTCATTTTAAATAAGGAACAATATATTAAAATGCAGATTTATTGTTATCATTAATTTGTATTTTATTCAAAATCTTTACGGGATAGAAAAAAATAGTTTATATATTTTGAATCAGCAACCCAAGAATATATAAGATCACACAATCAATAAAAATTACTATTAAAAAATTCCAAAAATGCAACCTATTGTAATAGGTACCACCTTCAATACCAATGAAGAGGAGTGGGGCAGATTATTCAAGATACTCGTATGTAAGTCGATGGAGTAATTGGAATTTGCGTTCATCCCCGTTAGCTATGTAGAGGAGGATCCTGCTTCTCTGATCGCGTTTTATCAAGGAGAACTGATCTAGAATGATAGCATCTTCATACAAAAGATTACACTTCCTTGCCAGCTACCGAGCTTCTGGTATTATTGATGACACCCAGAAATATTTTGAAGGAAGCTTCTCTTTCATTCTTTTCGCAAGAACTGAGGAAACAAAGGTGCAACCTGTAGAGTTTATATGTCCTCTGAAAATTTTACAGCAATCAAATCGAATATTAGATGGTATTATCACATGGGTAGCAGGAAACTTATATATATATATATATATATATATATATATATATATATATATATATATGTATATATATATATATATATTTATATACATAAAATACTGACAAAGTATCACGTGAGGGTAGCAAATGAATGAAATGTCGCGCAGGAAAAATGAAATGGTGTTTTCAAGTACTTTCGAACTTTATTAAGTTCCTTATCAAGGATAACTACAAGAAATAATATCATATTAGAAGTATATATACGAAAGAAAAGTATAAAAGACCGCCTCAGAAACAAGAAATCACCAATGAGGAAGACAGAAGGGGGAAGGTAAAGATTCACATTAAGAATTACAAGAAGCAGGTTGTAAGGTCAAACTGAGAAGACGAGAAGAGTATCAGATTAAAAGAAATGGTAATAGCAAAACGAGAGAGATTATAAGACACAAGGAGCGAAAGAGTGGGAAAATACAATGCACATAACAGACCAGTAACAATAAAAAATTTGGGGCCACATAACTAAAGATTGTATATAAGAATCTAAAGAAAAAAGTCTGAACTAGTTTCTTTAAGTATTAGCTTTTTAATTATAGCATCTATTTTATATAATCCAGGAAAAAGGTTAAAATTATCACATGGCTTATAAAAGCACATTCAATGATATTCCTTTATATAGGGTCATTGGAACGATAAATAAATTTTGCCGAGTTGCAGTTAATTAGATGGTTCTTATCTACATATGGACAAAGAAAGTACTGTTATCTTCCCCTATTCGGCCCTTTTCTTTATGTTGATTTTATGCGAACAGATTTTTGTCAACCTGTTTGTCCAAAATATTTACTTAGGCAACCAGAAAACTCAACTGAATAAACTCCCCACCCAAACTATTACAATTATTACGTACTAATAAATTCTTAATGGTCGTCTCACATTTAAAAGAAACAAAAATGTTAAATTTATTTAAAAGACGTGAAGATCATTAAAAAACAAAAAGTAAAAGGTTGAACTAAAATGTTATTAATATTAAAAGGGAGAGTAGGAACTGTTTGATAAAATGTCTTTTTAGCAGAAAATAGACAGTTTTAAAGAAACGGGTAACGGTAACAAAATTTATGGCCAATTTCAAAGATATTGAAAAATTCGAAATCCATATATTCCGGGCTCACAACTCGTAATGCCCGTAGAAACATAGAAGAAAAACAGAACGTTCAACTTTATCACTAAGGCCGATAAATCTGGTAATATCGTAATCATGGCTAAAAATTCCTATCTTAATAAAAACAATGTAATGCTTAATGACCAAGATACTTACTTACCTGTATTAAAAGACCCCACTCTTTAAGTTAACAGTAACTTCCACAAAAATGTACGGCGATTACTTAAAAACTTTCCTGTTTTAATTTCAAAATTTAAGTCTAGTAATGCTACCCTCCCATATTTGCACGGCTTAGTAAAAACTCACAGATCAAATTTCCCATTACGCCCTCTTGTAAGTTCTGTTGTGTTTGTTTCATATTCCCTGTCTAAATGCCTTACTTCATTTCTTACCCTACTAGTTGGTTCCATTCCTCATTCTCATGTCACTAATAGTTACAACCTTATCTCTAAACTTAATACAATTCATTATTTTAATAATTTTACTCTTGTTAATTTTGTTGTTTGTTCATTATTTACCAAAGTACCCATTGAAGTTCTTTTCAATTTCCTTGATGATCATTTGCAAAATTATGACTTGCCGGTACCTGTTACTACTTTCATTAACCTAATTTCCTTTTGTACCAAATACTGTAAGTTTTCGTTCGAAAGCAAATATTTCCTCCAAAATTTGGATTATTTATGTCCTTTCTAACTTATATATGGAGATTTTTGAAACCAAACTTCTCCCTACTATCCTTAACGCCCCGATCGTTTGGTACAGGTATATTCATGATGTCATTTGCTTGTGGCCTAATCCCAAAGATGTTAATGTTTTTCTTACCAGACTCAATTATGTCGTCTCTTCAATTAAATTTACACACGAGATGGAAAATAATAGAACCCTTGCCTTTCTTGATCTTCTTATTCATAGAACTCATACAGGTTTTAAATACTCTATCTTTCGTAAGCCTACTAATTCAAATTATTATATTCATTTTTACTCTTCCCACAGCCGAACATTACGAGTTGTGCCCCAGGAATATATCGATTTCGAATTTTTTAATATCTTTGAAATTGGCCATAAATTTTGTTACCGTTACCCGTTTCTAAAAAGACATTTTATCAAACAGTTCCTACTCTCCCTTTTAATATTAATAACATTTTAGTTCTACCATTTTCTTTTTGTTTTTTAATGATCTTCACGTCTTTTGAATAAATTTAACATTTCTGTTGCTTTTAAATATGAGACGACCATTAAGAATTTATTAGTACGTAATAATTGTAATAGTTTGGGTGGGGAGTTTATTCAGTTGAGTTTTCTGGTTGCCTAAGTAAATATTTTGGACAAACAGGTAGACAAAAATCTGTTCGCATAAAATCAACATAAAGAAAAGGGCCGAAAAGGGGGAAGATAACAGTACTTTCTTTGTCCATATGTAGATAAGAACCATCTAATTAACTGCAACTCGGCAAAATTTATTTATCGTTCCAATGACCCTATATAAAGGAATATCATTGAATGTGCTTTTATAAGCCATGTGATAATTTTAACCTTTTTCCTGGATTATATAAAATAGATGCTATAATTGAAAAGCTAATGCTTAAAGAAACTAGTTTTCACTTTTTTCTTTAGATTCTTATATACAATCTTTAGTTATGTGGCCCCATTTTTTTTATTGTTACTGGTCTGTTGTGTGCATTGTATTTTCCCACTCTTTCGCTCCTTGTGTCTTATAATCTTTCTCGTTTTGCTATTACCATTTCTTTTAATCTGATACTCTTCCCGTCTTCTTAGTTTGACCTTACTACCTGCTTCTTGTAATTCTTAATGTCAATCTTTACCTTCCCCCTTCCGTCTTCCTCATTGGTGATTTCTTGTTTTGGAGGCGGTCTTTTATACTTTTCTTTCGTATATATACTTCTAATAAAATATTATTCTTTGTAGTTATCCTTGATAAGAAACTTAATGAAGTTCGAAAGTACTTGAAAACACCATTTTATTTATCCTGCGGGACATTGCATTTATATATATATATATATATATATATATACATATATATATATATATATATATATATATATATATATATATATATATATATATATATATATGAATTATGAGATTGAAAGTTCCAAATTCAATTGTTTCCGCAGATTAGAATGTTGTTTCGAAAAGCGCCATGCTATAATCGAAAAGTGTCGCTTCACGCACTAGAACGAATGGAATGGATAAAAAGATCGTGTGAATTGTTGCGTCACAATTTCAAAACTTATATGTACACACTAATCACCCACCTGAGTCTATTGCAACTTCAATATATTCTTTAACACCTTACGCACTATTCGGTGAAGAACAGCTTCTTGTGGTTTCTTCGCGATTATAATGTATAAATTGACGAGAATGTTTCCTTTCTATTTTTATCTTAAGGGTACAATATCTACACGAGAATGATAATTTCTTTGATGCTCTTGTGCATCAGAGTATTAATCTCTATCCCGTTCATTTACTCCTTTTTCACCCCTAAAAATATAATTATTGTTGGATAGAATAATTTCTATGTTCGAACGTTCACTCTATTCTGTACATTATGCATCTACATCGTCGAAGGTCAGTGTAATAACATCATAGGTAATGTTTCAAACATTAGGTATTCTTTTTCGATACGTATTTTCATCTTAAATATATACACCAGTTGGAGCAGAACTAACTCTGTACAAAATGCCCCTATGATACCTTCACTCGAAGACTGATTGGATAAAGCGGAAGAGTTTCTCATTTTTCGGTAGATCCACTTTCGTTTTGCAGAAGTAAATTTTTCGATGATCTAAAGAGACAAAAAAGATAATGTATATAGTAGTAAGCTGAAAGAAGTTGCCTCATGCATTGTGCAAAAGGAAAGTATGAGTAAAGGAAATATGAAAAAATTATGTTCGTCCCCTTATGTACTACATCCATCATTGGGCAGACATCTAGCGAAAAACACACTTCTACCTTAGTATACTGCGTAATTGAGGTTAGATGTTTACTCAATGCGTTGGTAGAATCATCTGGTGTTACAATGTATGGCAGAAAGACTGGAAATTCTAATATGAAGTTATGTTTCAAGAGATTGTGTATGATGTGTCAAGTTTGGATAGAAGAAGTCATACACTGCTTATTTTAGATGACTTAATGCATAAGACATGCATATCAGAGGTATTCACAGTATCCTCCCATCACACCAAAATGTATATATACCTAGTGGCCCAAATCTATTGTAGAAAAACTTCATATGCGCGATATTACATTATATTTTCACAATCTAGTCTTCTTTAACCACAAGAGAGGCATCTCCCAGATACAGATATTCTCTGGACAAATAATGTTTGGGGAACGAAGTAGCTTTATGAAGGTATATGAAGACGAAGCCTGAAAAACCTATGGTTATTACTTTGCAACTTCAGTTCAAAATGTGTGTACGATTTATCTTGCCGAATGGAATATTTACAAACGATGTCGAAACTTTATATCTTTTGGAATGAGGCATAGAATTAAAAAATACGCGGAACTATTCTATGCGTTCACCACACTGTGTAAGAAAATAACATAATCAATCCTAGGAAGCATGGATAATTATTTTGTCAATTGTACATACGAGGGGCGGACAATAAGTTTTGCGAATCGGTAGGGCCAAACAGAGGAATGGGGATGGCTGTTTGTGGGGGTGTTAGGACAAGTAATGATAATCAGGACCTGCAGCCGCACGCTCTTGTCTCGTATATTTAAGAAGCAGTTGCTGATCGCAGAACGTAAGTCACAAATTTTTCAACAATGGAGAAGGTTAAGCACCGCGCAGTGATCAAGTTTTGACCAAGGAAGGCGAGAATGCAAAAAGAGATCCATTAACGCATGGTTGCAGTGTATACCGACACCGCCTCTTCCTATGCAACCATTGATCACTGGAATAGGGAGTTCCGCCATGGTCATGAGTTCTTTAAAAATGACTTCCGTCTAGGACGCCAGTCAGACGTTACCAACGAGGACAATGTGGCCCGTGTGGAGAGGATGATCTCGAAAATCGACGGGTGAAGTCGAAGACATCGAGCGAGAACTTGGAATATCACATGGAGGTGTTATCAACATCATCCACGACAATTTGGTCATGACCAAGGTATCTGCCGGTTGGGTCCCTAGAAACCTCACGCCCCATAATTGACTTCAATGTCGTCAAAGTCCCCAAGGCCAGAGTTGCATAAGCTGCCTTGCGCGAGTGCGGATTCGAGGAGCTCAGCCAGATTTGGCCCCCAGTGACTACTTTTTATTCCGCCAGCTCAAGACTGCACTGCATGGATGCTGGTTTGGGTAAAATAAAGATGTTCAGCTCGCCGCCCAAGAGTGGATTGAACAGCAGTCGGGAGATTTCTGGTTGTCGGAAATTCGAAGCCTCAGGGACAAGTGGCGCAAGTGCATTGAAGTCGATGTTTATCTTTGGAGAGATAAATGAGAACTATACTAAATAATTTACACATAACATCAGACGGACGTGTTATACTTTACCAGTAGACGGTGAAACACTATTTGAAACATTGCAATAGGTTGTGAAATCTCCTTCCGTTAAACTTAATGAGAGTGAGAAAGAGCAAATAAACGGTTACCCAAAATGAAGTAATGGGATCACTGTGGGGGAAAGAGGGCTAGTATTCCATAAAGAGGTGGAGTATTTTATCGAAATTAAGAAATACACAATGATTTAGTTAAGATAATGATAAAGTGATTGCTATTGATATCCACAGTCTAACATTATTCGCCTACTCAATGATTTAGCTAGAACATTGAAAAGACCACCCCGCACATTCGGGGAGGCAAATTAGAGTAAAATTAATATCTTCTAATCTCCCTAAATCTATCGTAAAAAAATGTCGGAACGAGTTAGAAAATATTACCTACTCAAAACTCAGTGATTCCCACAATCACAAGTCGTACTTCTCTTTCCCTACCACATTAAAAACTAAGGAAGTGATTGAATTATTAATCAATTTCACCTACGAAATGGCAACTAGACGGACCAATTATATATTTGTAAAGAGTGAAGTGGCAACTCTGCTGAATGGTAATACGAAACATTACATAAATATTCAAAGCGCATCAAAGACTTCCTATCCTATTGGACTCTGTCTCATTTTGTACCTAGAAAACGATAAAGCAAGGAATTCATAAAATTGAATTTGGCTCGGATTCAGTTTCTGTAAGAGATATTTTTCCGAATCTAAGCACTTGGAAAAAAGGTTGTGGGGGTAACAAAGGTTATTATTCATTTCAAACTACTTTGAAAACTCAATATCCAAGAATTCCGGGCTGGCAACTCGCAACCTTGGGACAAAAATTGAAGTAAATACCAAACGTTTGATTTTAGCACTATGACCAGAATAAAATGAATGTAGGAGCCAGATTTGGTAGGCTTCCAATAGGCAGAAAATTTAAAGACAGACAGAGTTCTGTGAAATAGTAGAGCTGTAAACGGGAGGACACCATTTTGCTCAAGTTCTAGGGTAAATTTAATTGAGGGAACCAATATTGACGTTCAGTGAGAAAACTAATGACGTCCTTAGAGGTAGGTCACAAACAAATGATATTGACTATGTATCTAAACCAAATAATGGAAAAATCAAGAATAGTCAGGAGTAAAGTAGTTTGAAAAAAAAACTATACATAAATTACAGATGACAAGAGAAACAATTTCCCATAGCGAAACCAAGCTTTTTGAAGGTACAATTTACCATTAAACGAAATCTTACAATTTTGGGGCACCAAAACGGTAACAAACTTAAAGATGACATGATTATTTTCCAGAAAATAATATTCTTCACACTATGTTCACAGATTGTGAACATTGTGTGGAGACATATGTAAGAACCATAGGAAATAATTACCCATATCGTGAATATTTAGAGACCCCTGTGAACTATACTGAAGAAGAAAACTCTAAACTTGTTTCCACTTCTGGATATTACTCCTGTAAAGAAAGAATAGCAACGAAATATAGTAAATCGAAGAAAAATCTAATTCATGGAATGAACGGCAGCTTGCTATACAGTCTTCCTTTATTGTGTTAACTTTGGCCTAAAGACCTACCTGTTCTCTCAAACCTTTGAGTATTTGATAGGCCCTTTATGAACGTTCTAGTCCTTTAAGAGCGTCTAACAAACGCTCTTAATATTATATAACTGTTAATAACAATGTCTGTGTACAAACTTTATAAACTCAATGTAATTGAGCTTTATCCGAGTTGACATTTTATTGACAAATTGTTGTATTCGATAAGATGTATTCTGTAAGGGCCCATCATGCTCCCTTCTTGGGTGAATGGAAATATTATTATTTGGCTGTACTAATTCAGTCTATTTGTTTTCTTTGGTCCCGAAGTAGGCTTATCTTTTGAAATAACGTTTTTGTTTTCATTAATTCTTTAATAGTAATAAATTGAAAAAATAGTTTAAGATCCAATCATTACTATATATTTCACACAAGTAATATAAATATTTAAATTACTCAATAGTACTCAATGATTACAAATTTTGTAAAGGATTATTTTTACAATTTAGTAAAAAAATATTTAAAGTCTTTGTATCACTACCAAATTTATAGTTATTATGGAAATTTCTTCTCTTCACAGCTCTTTTACATCCACGAAGTTGTCTCGCACCAACTTTTTGACGACTGAACAGAACAGCTAAATTTTGCATAGTTTTCCACGCAACTCAGATTCCCTCCTTGAAATCAAAGGCGACAAAATAACTGCCTGGAAACAAAGGGGATAACTTTTTAATGAGTTGCCGATAAACCACAGCCGGCTGTCAAAAGCCGACATGAACAATTGCCACGAGAGAGAAAGAGAATGAGGGCATAATTTGGTATTTATTTTAATGAAATTATATATTTCTTAGATCTTTCATAATTTGGTATTTATTTCAATTTATATGCACTTATAAATTCGCTTTATGGATACATTATTATCCTACGAAATCCTAAAATCTATAGATTAATTATGTTTCAGAACTTTGCTCCTTAAGATTGAATTTAATTTCATTTGGATTCATTAATTAGTAATAATAATTATTTTTATCGAACACTTACATAAGCTATGATTTTATATTCTTTGTAGATTTTACTTGGGATTTACGAAAAATATTTTTCGCATTAAAATTCAATTTTTTAATGAGCTTTTAGAGGAATAGCAAAGTTTTGTCAAACGCTATTTGGCATCTTCACCGTGCATACAAAAACTATTCAACCTGTACCTTATTTTACAAATATTAAAATATATTAAATGGAACTCAATTAACAATAAACCACTGCAATATAGTATTGAAAACAATATCTAGAAAACGAACGAATTTTTGCACAAATTATAAAACGCATAATTTAAAAATTAGGTGCTTTTCTATATATTTTAGGCCTTATCTTCCCATCTCTTTACCCCTTACTATTATGCTTATATAAAACGATGAGTACCTATTAATTTTACTTTTTTGAAGATGATAAATAGCGTTTGACGAAAGATTTCCATAAAATGCATTACACATTAAAAGAAACTTTCTTTTTCCTCTCAAAAATAATCACGCAGAAATTGAATTTTAGTGCTAAGAGGATATTTCTTAAATTAGAAGTGAAATCTTAAATGAATAATTATTATCGTTATAATTATTAATTATATTTTTCAATTGATGATACGAAATGTATGGACAATTAAATTTTAAAAAAATATTCATTAAAATCAATTTATCTTCATATATGTTAATCGATTTTGAAAAACTAGCCAAAGTGGAAGTATTCATTATTAAATTATATTATTCGTAAATTTCAAGGAATTAAATTTTGGAATAAAGCCAATATAGATATAGAAATCTCATGCAATTAATTTCCATAAAAAACGCGATTTGTTTTAAATTCGTACTTTCGAGTGTTGTACTGCTCTGTACGAATATATTCTTGGATATAACAAAATTAGCTGACACAATTACCTTCATCACCCTGATAGGCACAGGTTTGATTTTTTTTTCTTTTAGGAGTCCATCTGCCGCCTGCCTACTTGGGCATAATTGGCCGTACTCACCACGACAGCCTAGTACCAGGCTCCTTTAGAATAACAACAAAAAACAAAAACCAATACAACCACAACAATAAAAAACGAAATGACAACCAGCAGGAAGCAGGCTCCAGGCGCAGAGACGTTCGACCTACAGAGACAAACACCACCTAAACCCCAGCTAGTTAAATAAACGGCAGAAGGCCGGCCTCCTCCAAAAAGTCATAGAGTCCATAAGTCAATGTGCACGAATCTGTCCCGAGTACAAGGGATAAGCAGTAGCGACCCCGCTTGCCCCGATAACGAGACAGTAACGTGAGCGAAGATCTTCCAGACTGGGATATTAAACAAGAATGTGCCGAACAGTCTGGAGGAGAACGTAGTCTTCAAGGTAGGGCGCAGGGGAGCGCTCCATCGAATGACGGTGCGTCTCGCAAGTGTCACGAATTTGAGGATGAAAGAAAGCAACCTGAATACTTCGCGTGTAGGTCTATAGGAACAGTCTTAGCGCAATGGCACGCAACTTTACGTTCCCTTCAACCGTCTTTCATCTTCTTGCCATGCAGCCTGGAAAGCTGCCCGTATTTCTGTCATGTACTCGGTGAGAGGAAGAGCGAAACACTGGTCTGGTCGCCGAGTCCTCGCAGACTCCTTGGCACACTCATCGCAGAGCTCATTCCTTGCAATTCTTAGATATCTAGGAACACAGAAGAAGATATTCTAGACATCCGCCAGGCTTGCCAAAACCGTGGCATCATAGATATCACAGACCAGTAGATGTGGAGAATCCAATGCCCCGAGAGCACTCAGTGAGCTTTGTGAGTCGCTATAAATCACAATCCTGTCTCCGAACAGGGCACGTGGCGTAATCTCTGGTACCGACTGGTGTATTGCCACCAGCTCGGCCGTGAAAACAGACGCAGCTCCTGGCAGAGCCCCGCTGGCTTTAATCATAGGGGATACGGCGTGGAAGCGGATTGGAGCCATCTGTATACAGTAGCACGGCGTGAGAGGAGGTGTGCTCCAAAATGTCTTGGTCAGGGTGGAGCCGTGAATGGCGGCAGAAGTGCACCTCCTTAGTCTTTGCCAATGAAAACCGAAACATATGCGTTTCGATGCCTGTTTGAGTCGACGCTACAGAGTTGACATCTAGGCCGCGCCAAAAGAGATCCAAAGGTCGCTCAAGTAGAGCATAGCGAGAACCTCTTCCGGCAGCACAGAGGTGATGCCTTTGATACTCACGGCAAAGAGTGTGACACTGAGGACATTTTCCTGCGGGACACCCTCTTTCTGCCCTAATGGGCCAGAGAGGGCTCGCCCCACCCCTATGCGGAATCGACGATCTCGTAAAAATTCAGAGATAACGACTGGGAGGTGTCTCCTTGCCCACATTATGTGAAGAGTCTGCATGATACCGTATCGTCATGCGGTATCTTAAGCGTTCTCCAGATCGAACAACATTGTGGCGTAGTGCGGTCTACGAAGGAAAGCCTCGCAGACGGTATTTTCCAGTCGGAGCAGAGCATTCGACGTGGAATGCAACTTGCGGAAGCCGCACTGCGCAGAAGACAGATGGTCTCCACTGTCAAGAAAAAAGGCTAATCCAACATTTGGCAATTTCTCCATCAACTTCCACACGCAAGACATTAGTTAGATTAGGTGGAAATCAGTGGAAGTAGAGTGCTCTCTCACCTGTTTTCGAAAGGCGAGCACAGTAGGGATTCCCCAGGAATCCGGGAGGAGAGCCTATACCCAGATCCTGTTAAAGATAAATCTATCAGAAAGGTCATGCCTACCTCACCTTGGTGTGAAGCATGGTGTACCGTACATCTTCCAAACCATAGGCGGTGTCCGCGAACGAATCAAGAGCGCAACGCAACTTACTCAAAGTAAACATGTTGTTGAAGGGTTCTCCGCCTCTTGAAGTAAAGTCCTGCCAGGAAACTTCCGCGACATCAAGAGGTGCATTAAATGCTGGTGAAGTAGCATCCCGGCTAGAGTATCTCGAAAAGCGGTCGCGAAGGATTCCGCCACGGACACGGGCTCCAAGATTGCGGTCCCATTCTCCTGGAGAACAAGAGGGATGTCCTACGAAAACTTGGCTTGAATTCTTTTGACTCGCTTCCACACCTCTGCTAGAGCGAACTTCCCGCTAAGTGAAGACACGTATGCCCGCCAAAAAGAGCGGCGGGCATCCTTCGTAATATCCTGGAACCTAGCCCTAGCCCGACGAAATTCACCGAGAGTGAAATCGTTTCGGCGGCGCTTATAGCGCATGTAGGCATAACGCTTCTGCTTGAGGGCCGTCTCAGAGTCGGCTGACCACCACGGGAGTGGTTGGCGTGCCAAACGGCCATACCTTCAATGAAGAGTAGTTAGGACGGCGGGAATCAAGTTGCAGGAGAATTTAGTCATTACCTGAAATGCAGACCATTTCGCCCGCGCCAAGTACCACCAGGGCGGCCTCCTGAGCGGATTCAGCCTGGAAAATATTATTTGAATGGGAAAGCGAACACTACCATGTAGATCATCAAACACCCCTAATCAAAGTCAGGCTGAGCATCCGCAGAGCACAAAGATAGATCGAGGGAGGAAAATGAAGCGGTTTTCGGGCAGTGCTGTGTAAACTCAACCACCTTTAGGACCCCCTTCTCCAGCTCGTCGATCAGGCTGGCAAATACTTGACCCTGGAGATTAATATAGTCTCCCCAGAGAGGATGTCTACTGTTTAGATCTCCGAAAAATAGAAACGGCCACAGCAACCGTGCCACAAGGAGGAGGAAGTCCCGCGTGTCGCGATTACCTGACTGTGGAATGTACGCGGATATAACAGTATACCTCCTATCAAGGTGAAACTGCACATCTACTGACTAAAACGAGGTATCTAAAACGAAAAGAAGCACGGAGACATCATGCTGGCTATAAATCGCACATCCTCCAGCCCGGCCCCCATCCTGTAGTGGTGGGGTCGCAAAACCCTTATACCCCGGGAGTGTGGGCAGAGGGCATGCACCCAGCGTGTTATCCTTCAAAAAGATATCTAACGGGGAACGGGAGGAGACGAGCCTCCATAACTCCTCCCAGTTGGCCTGGACTCCGCGGACATTCTTTTGAAGGAATATGTCTTCCTTCCAGGGCTAACTTGGAAGAGATGCGGGGAAAGAATACCCCCACTGGAATGGCCGTACGCTTCCCGGAGGCAGAACTCAGGGCGCTGTTGGCCGGGAAATGCGCTGAAGGCACTGTCGCCTTCGAGGACTTATTGGGGAGGGTAGGCTCACCATTCGAGGCTTTTCCTCCCTCCGCCTCGAAACCTTAGTGGGGCGAGCGGTTTCGCAAACGGGGGACCCTCTTTTGGAGTATCCACTTTCTCCGAGCCACCCAGCCTACCACTGTGCGTGGGCAAAGTAGCCGAAGTGCCTTTAATACTTTCCTCCGTTCGGGGGCATCTTTAGGAACCCCGGAAGGTGGCCTGGCGACAAACTTCAGGGCTGTTTCCTCCTGTGAGTCTAACGCCCTGTTGGAGGGGGGTGGCCGTGTAGCCTTACGGGAAACGTTAACGATGAGGGAAGGAGGAAGCCCTGGTATTAGCTAGGGGTGGGTGTGGACCCTTTGTACCGCTAGCTTTACCAGGGGAGCGCTCGAGTTGGGTATAACCCACAGAAGGGTACCGAATTGGCGCGGAAACGACCCTACTCCTACCCGTGAATTGGCCAGGAGCAGAGGGTATCTTTTCAACATTGAGGCATAGGCCGTCCAGGGCAGCGCCGGGTGCACCATGACCAATTTCTTAGCCTCGCGAAATGATAGATGATCCTGAGCCTGAACGGCCAGGTTTTGCTTATCAAGGGGATAAGCATCACATTGCTTCAAAGAAGCGGGGTATGGCTCTCCAAAATTGATACACTTGGCCACATACGATTTGGAGTTATCGTAGCTAGCCTTGGAGCAACTTACACACGTCGACAGGAGCGAATAGTGTGGCTGAAGCGCTGGCATTAATAGCACCTCGCTGGGTACGGACTCAGCGATCTTGTCACAGTCGAACGTCACGAAGAGTGTTGGGGTGGGTGTCGAGGCCCCTCCCCCTGCTTTCTCATCACACGTATAACCTTGCCCACTCCATGGTCGGCCAACTCTAAGGTAATGTCTTCTATGGAGTAGTCCACGAGTTCCCTCGCACAAAGTACTAATTTTATGAAGTTCATGGTAGAGTGCAGCGTCAAACTCACGGGCATGCCAACAAGTGTCCGAAGGGCTTCCTCTAAAAAAAATGGGTCACATTCGGCTCTCTACCAATCACACTAGCTAAAACTCGCCTCTGATGGATTATGTTGCACTTAGCCAACATGCTGCTACCAATGGAGCGAATAACCTGGAAGTGGTTGAAGCCACGGGCTTGAAAACGCCGGATAGCTTATGAATCAGGGGGCACGACGTAATCGAGGCTCCGCTCTACGCACTTTTTTTTGTACTTGTACTTTTGGTCGTTGTCAGAGAGGTGCCTATCTTGGCTTGTTCGCTTAACGAAGTAGTAGACCCGTCCGTCCCCGCGGGTGGAGAGGAGCACGAGTCTTTTCTGTCTATTTTTTAATTTTGTTTTTATTTTTACGAGGGGAGGGCGGAAAATGTACCCTCCTCTCCCCTCCGCCGGCAGAGCCCCCAGACCAGATGGAACGCCCTCAAAAGTTCCTTCTCCGAGAGAGAGAAGGTCCTGGCCGTCGGAGGGGCACGGGCTGGAGAAGGAGATCTCTCCCCTCATTGTACTGCCTTGGAGCCCCGAGCAATTTGAGTAGGACCTTGGATAGGGGCGGAGTCGAGTTTGATGCTTGGCGCCCAGCCTGCATTCGCCCCCATGGAAGGGGTTCCCATCTGAAGAGGGGGTTACCTCAAGGGCCATGTCTATCTCAGGGAAATTCCATTGGCCATCTCCCCCAGGACATCACAGGTCCCATTAGCAGCGGTTTTACGACTCGAGAATGGGGAGCCACATGCCTTGACCCCCGTTAGGTTTAATATTCGAGCCAGCAAGTCTTTTGAGGGAAGCGACCGATGGGCTCTGTCTTCCCTCTCCCCCTAACGGGGTTTGCCTTACCGAGCCGCTTCAATGGGAAGCGGGAAATTACGGGCTGCCAGCTGGCTTTCTTGCCAGTCCCCTTGGAAAGCAAAGGTGGAACTGCAGAGAAAATCTCTGGACAAGGTGTTGAGGGGGAGTCCCCTACACTCGTATGCAAAGGAGAGAAGTAAGCCTCCTCTCAGGTTGGAGAATTTTGGAGGTTCTCCTATCAAAGCACAGGTGGGGACCTCCATTTTTTCGTCAGAGCTGCCCGAAGGCGGCTCCATTGATCGTGAGGTGGAAAGGGGAACATGATTTTGGGGGGATTTTCCTCATCAGGCACGGGGACCCTATTCTTTCTACGGGAAGCAAACACTAATCACCCCTTGCAGTGGCCCGCTATGTAATGGTTGCGTACGGAGATGGCAGAGCCAGGTGCCACCATTTAAGGCCACTTCTTCCTCCTGGTGACCTGGCAGCCCTTCCTCATAGCGGCTCAACCTTGAGCACGACGTAAAAAGGATAGAGTGTAAAGTGGTAAGGAAAGGAGATGTGAAGACGGTATGGGTGACCATGAAGCAGATTGTTAGATACCCACCATCCCATACCGGAGCTCAGGGGTTAGGGAACATTTTCCCTTCTCCCCTTAGCCCTGGTCCAGAATAGTTGGCTGAGAAGAAGGCCAGCATCTACCCTGTGAAAAAAAGAGGCCGACCAGAGAATGTTGTGGGAGAGGTTGTAGGGGAAGTGCGGAAGGAGGAGAAAAACACAGGCTGTCTGAAATAAAGCCAAGAGTCTAAGCTGGGGCCGGACGCGACGCTGAGTCTAGTCAGCATGGCGACAAGGAAAGCGAATGGCTGCGCACCTTATGGGGTGCAAAGGTTTGATATTAAACTCAATATCATCCATGCTTTTTTGGCAATTATGCTTCTTAGAAAAAACTCACTTTCTGCTCACTTTTGATATTTTATCAAAGATTTAAAATCAATGTAATCGTGTGGTTGTTAGTAAAAACCTGACCCAAGCTCAATAGGCGCCATGGAAATTGTTTTTATATTGATTGTATTTTCTGTTGTGTGGCTCCTTGCCTCCATACTTTGATTTTCGGCTTGTAGCCACGGAGTGTAACTAAATTCGTCCCCTGACGAAAGCCCTCCATAATTTAAAACACTACGTTTTTCACCATTCTTGTGCACCCCAAGAAAAATTAACCTAATTTAATCTCCTCTCTCAAATTTTATGATTAGCATTAGTTTAGTAAAAGTTACCTACGCTTCCTCTTTTCAAATCCTTAGCCTATTAGAGACCAAAAATTCAACGTATGATCGGAAGAAATCGTAGATGAAATTGACTACCAGAAATAAGATCTCTTGGAATCTCTGAAAATTAGATCAGACTTGCATATTAAATATAACCCCAAACAGAAAAATAGAGTAAATAATTATTTGATAAAACCAATGTTTATTTAATATATAACTCCTTTGAATAAAGTATTGTTATACTTTCACACATCGCGTCTTCTAATTAACTTTTTAAAAATCAGGAATAGACACGAATTACAAGCTAAATAACGTTCTATCTACTTATTATCTGGCCTACCAGTTAAACAAAATCAAGTTTTTTAATAAGAAACCTAATAGGGGAATAATATGGAGACACTAGTGGGTAGAACATAAGAGATTTAATATAAAGTAGTAAGAACATTTGATATCAAAAAAGTATTCGCTACAAAATATCCAGATCAATGGACCTACAATATCCGATTTAAATGTACAAACGAGAAAATTTTACCATGCACTAATGAATTAATCGTGTAGTACTATATCTAAGGCCTTCATTCAGTCTATACAAAGTTATAACTAATCATGAATGCCTGATAAAGGATTGAGAGTGAAGAGAGGAATCAAATCCGAGCTGGCATCAAATCCGTTGTTTGATGTTCCGGTCGTCCAGAACTTCTTAGATTATTTAAAACAGGCAATTTGCTCATTTACTGTCATTTTGAAGAAGTTCGGCACGAATAAAACGTTAATTGAAAGACTTACTATCAATTAGATTTTTCTCTTTTCCTCCTCTCCCGAATTCATAATTAAAAACTCCAGAGAAACAGAAATTGCAAAACATCTTAAGCGAGGTTCTCTCCATCAGTGCACAAATATGAATCGAGTGGAAATTTGTAACGAGGAAACTACATTAACTTAACGTTGCAAACGGGAATTATCGAAGAACAAATAGAGGAACATCTAATACCGAATAGGTTTCACTCCAAATATACAAGTTTATGGATTTACAATATCTCCCTTATAAGAAAAGGCGAGTCAGGATGGATAACTGGAGGGGCAGTTTTGGCACATTTGACTTGGTTATCAGCAAGCATAAGAAGTAAGCCTACCTCCCGAGGTCCCCCTTGACACAGTCGTAATGGGCTTGGCAATGGCCGTTTCAACCCTTGTGTAAATCGCGAAGCCAGTAGACACACGGCCCCCTAACTCAAAAGTCCATTGTGGAAACCCGAGCGGTAGGCCCATGTCTACGACTATCAAGCAACACCAGTGGTCTGAATTGGTTATTTGAAGACACACCGTTCATCAAGCTACCCGTTTCTTTAAAGATGTAACTGGACGGATCTTAAGTTGAAAAGGAGAAGGATGTAGAAAAATCCCACGACACCTTCAGACACAGCTCAACTTTTACATTGTACTGATGTCCTCCAGTTCAAGGAGGATAGGATCACCTGCTGGACCTGAAGCAGAGCGGTTGTCTAATTATGCCATTACCTTAACCGCACCAATTTGTCTTGGATATTTTTCCATCTTTCGAGCGTTTTGGCTCAGTCAACGCTGTTAATATATTAATAATAACAGTTTTCTGTGACGGTAAACGAGACGACATAAAGGCGTGTCTTTGAAATCAGCTTTTTTGGGCTGATGGATGGGTCATCCCTAAGTATTGTCTTCCAGTTCAAGGAGGATAGGATCACCTGCTGGACCTGAAGCAGAGCGGTTGTCTAATTATGCCATTACCTTAACCGCACCAATTTGTCTTGGATATTTTTCCATATATATATATATATATATATATATATATATATTAGTAAGTAAGACATGAAGAAGAAAGCTTTGAGCCACCTTGGTTTTACTGAGAATATTTAAATTTATTTAATTCCCCCAAAATCAGAGTGAATAATAAAAGAAATATCACGAGTCAATCCCACTAACCGTAAATAAAATTTAGAAGGAGAAAATAATAGTCATTTACAGGGTCGAATATTGGTTGAACAAAGTACAAATTTAAAAACGTGTAGAAGAATACTCTGGAAGATTGAGACTCTTTATGGTAGGATAGAAAATGGTAGTCAACAGAGAAGAAGGAAAATTTTGCAAAGAGTTGCAAGGTAACTGAAACAAATATCTAGATTCTTTTCTCTCCAAAACAACCAACATATATAAAACACCTTTTACCGTCTCTTACATGTTGTTGTATAAATTGACTACTAAAAACAAATAAAGCTTCCCTAACAAAAGGACGCAGCTCAAATCTCCCTTTTGATGAACACACACACTCATAGATGATGTGAAATGATTTAAAGTTAGTTCTAAAGGATGTGTTAAGAAGACAAACAGACAAAATTTTTAATCAAGGATGGGAGTAACTATAGCAATGTCGAGATTAAGGATGTAGTTAAAAAACATTCGATCTTGCTTTCGCCATTTTCTCGATCCAGATCAAAACCCCAGACCTCAACGGGGTATGAAACAAATCTTTTACAGTTTCTGTGCCCTGACTTTCTGCACCTAGAAACAGTTGAATGATTTGTGAATGACTGCCTGTATTCCTTGGTGTGCAACATCAAGTAATCGTTAAACAAACACATTCACAGGGGAATTTCCTTATTGTTAAGGACCAAGGCCATCATTATGATATATTATATAGTAGCAAACCGAGGACCAAACATGTAGATTTATGTTGATACTTTCATCCTTTAGATACATTCAATTCCATTCTCCAGAGGTTTTGCTAGTAAGATTATATGACAAGTTGTCCCCCTAAAATTAGGCAAATATATATATATATATATATATATATATATATATATATATATATATATATATATATATTCTTTCTGATAGTAATAGTAAATGAAGTGGAACCATTGAATGTCCATAGTTGTTCGGGATATCGTAACCTAAACCTCTGCACTAGAAACCCCTTCAGGAGTGGTTGAATACGAGAAGGAATAAACAGAAGAGAACCAAATCAAAATCACAAGTGAGATTGATCTCTATAAGAATTAAAAGTCAGAGTTAGGGCAATTAATAATGGCCTCCAGCACCCTACGCTTACTAGTTAGTTAACAGGAGAGAGAAATCTTTACATTACCTGCCATTACCCAACTCCAGGAGGAGGTATGTTAAAATTAATCTAAATATATATATATAAATATATATATATATATATATATATATATATATATATATATATATATATATATATATATATATATATATATATATATACATATAAATATATATATATATATATATATATATATATATATATATATATATATATATATATATATATATATATATATATATATATAAATATATATATATATATATATATATATATATATATATATATATATATATATATATATATATATATATATATATATATATATATATATATATATATATATATATATATTTATATATATATAGGTCTTCACTATGACTGAACTTTTCCGCGCACCTGGGAAAGTATTGCACAATCGATATTTTGTATAAAACACATATGGAAGTGAAGAATTTAAAATCATATTATGTGAATATATAATGAAATATCTTAGAAAAAGTGATACGAATAGAATGTTAGACCATAATTATGTATACATACAGGTGACAAATTATTGGCGTGAAAATCTTATATCTTCTTTATAGCTAAGCATCGAGAAACATATAATATATATTTTTGGAAATAACTTTATGATATTTTGGTAATTAAGTATATTGGGAAGACTTGGCGTAAACCCATTATTTATGTATAATCATAAGAAATGGCCAGTCAATTCGTATGAAATTGCATAAAGTATTAAAGCCACTTTCGCAAGTGAAATAAAAAAAATCGCTCCTCACTCTTACTCAAAAATTCTCAAGAAACTCCTTAGCGCCATTTAAAGACGCTTTACTGCTGTTCAATATTTATTGCAAAATCTAATTTATGGAAAATCAATCTATATGACATTTCCAGACCCTGAAATAACCAAAGTCACCAACAACAGCGATCTAATATATATTTACGAAAGTCTGTATAGCGGTGATATGTGTATGTATATAAGACCGCTATAGAAGGCCACTTAGAGAGACCTTGAATGCAAATAAAGGTCACCATTGGATGTAACATGGCCCGGGACTCACATAGGCTAATTAGCTTTGGTAATAAGTGGCGCCAGCTGGTTGTTAAAATAAAATCAAATATTTGCTAGGAGCTACAGATGCTTCAGTGCTTTAACATGCGATTTTAAGTGATCTTTAAGGACAACAAAAGCCACAATCAGGCTATACCATTCATATTTACCTTTTGAGTGACGCAAACTCTCAATTATACAATAAGCAGAGATATTGGTTATGTTTGACAACCCTCTTCGGAAGTATTTTGCCTGGCAACCCTGTGCATTAAAGAGTAATTGCTTAGCTTTAAGCAAGGCTTTTTAGCTAGAGACAGAACTCTGAGAAACGCATTTTAGAAAATTACAGAACATTCCAGATAATTTCTAAAAATTCCAAATTAATCTTAAACTTTCCATTATAACCACCTGGAACTTTTTAGAACTTTCTATTGGATCATTCTTGAATTTCTGAGATACACAGCTGGCACAATTATAAAAGGCAAGAGGTTCTTCTAGATCCTCAGTTTCAAATTTATCTCTAAGTGAACCACATCACCAAATCAAAAGCCGCCTGAAGAGTAGGGTGAATCAGTGACAAATGATTCCATTATGGTTCAGTACAGACCAGTGTTAAAGAGAAGAAATTAAGTGTGCGCCAAAACCAACCATTGCATCACTTCCAGGCAGTGAAACTAGGTATGGGCTGGGAGGTCCCTGCGTGAGCAAGGATCACCAGGGCCAAGGCTCGGCAAGTGCAAGGATCACTGAAGGTAAGATACCATCCATCACCATAACCTTTCATGTTTCTCTATTATTGCACAACTCTCCTGAATTTGCCTTTACCTCAGAAATAATGATAATAAGGATAGTAATAGCCATAATGCTCAGCAACTAAAGATATTATATGAGATAATATAAGAATATCAAACAATATGCATCTGTATTTATTTGCGACAGGACTTTTAAGCCCGAGCAACGCCTGGTAACTATTCTAGTATAGAATAAAACACAATAGCGAAACAAGGCGCTTTTAAATTTACCTTGGCATATTTATCTACATATAAATAACTCATCATCATTATTTAAGCTGTACTCAAGGTAAAAAAATATAAAGAACAACACGCCATCTACCGCACTTTTTAATATCAGTGCTAAGATATTTTTATTTCTCAGGAAAGTCAACCAGAGGAAGCTGAATTAATAGTTAATATTTATGACAGCATCCTATTAATTTTATTAAGGTCAGATGTATTACTTTTAATGATAACAAAATTATCAGAAGGCATGATCACAGGGGCACTAAAAGTTAAGGTTCTAAGGCCAAAATACTCAGCAACAGTTGTGCTAAAGACAGCATTTAGATTTGGTGACCATATTGTAGAGCACGTAGGAAGAAGTATTCAACAATGTTAGACTTGGACTACTAATGACAAATAATTTAAGCCCCAACCAATCATTCATTAGTTTAGAAAATTTAAAGTAAAATATAGGAGAAATAAGGCAATACTCGCAGAAGGACACAAAGACGGGTGATAGAGAAAGTGAAAAATAAAGAAAGGCTTCGAGATAGAAATAGCCTCGAGAGTCTTATAATAATATATATATATATATATATATATATATATATATATATATATATATATATATATATATATATTATTTATATAGGATTACCAGGCAATTGCTTCACTACTAAGATTAAAATTTAAAATCTAAAAAAAAGCAGCCATGGTTTAATTTTTTTAAATTTTCTGAACTTCGCTAATTATAATAATTTTAAAAAGGAACTCTAAACTAAATTTCTATCCTTTCAAAATATCACGTGGCTAAAATATAGTTATAGAAGAAGGTATATAAAAATAAAGTTTCTGAACTTAACCATTTGTAATTCTTGGGGTTTTAAAAAAAAATCAGAAAATTTCGATACTTATATTTATTTCTGAACTTCACCATTTTGTTTGTTGATATTATAAAAGAATTATTAGAAATAACTTTGATAAAAAAACATCTCATAACCAAGCTCTAATGAAATTATTATTCAAATACTCAAAAAAAATCCCTTCTTAAATTATAGAGTTAGTGATGATGACAGCCAATGGATGATAATTTCCCCTTTCAACCAAGCCCTCCGGGTTCAAGTCAAACCACAAGATGATGCGAGAGGATGGCATAGGACTGATGGGATAGGTAAATCTAATATTGAGCAGAGTTTGTAGAGATTAAATAGGGCTCACAGCGGGTTTAGGGTGACAGAAAAGTTTAATAGGTATAAAGGGAGGGCTTGATGTACATCGTGAGATTGCTAGAGTGCCTAATGGGTACTAATGGAGAGCTTAATTCGTGGTACTGGAAAGATAACTGCGTGCAGTGGGATTATGGGAGGGCTCAATGCCTGGTGAGTTTAAAAAGGGCTCAAATGGTGTTAGGAAGGTTTTATGGGTGTCACAGGTCTAAATGGGCATCATTTCCATAGGAGTGAGAGTAAAATAATAATAATTATGATAATAAACACCGAAAAAATAATTATAATAATGCAATAACCAGGTCATAATAAAAGAAGGTAAGATAATAATAATGAAACAAATTCAAGTGATTACGAATTATTCCTGATAATTTCAACATAATAATAGTGATGGTGAATTAATAATAGTGAAAAATTATTATTAAAAGCACTATTAGTCCAAACTAAGGACTTGTAAGGCTTATAAACTAAAAACTTTGATAGACTATTTAATGAAGAAATAGAGGTTAATAAATTAAATTTAATAAGTTAGTCGCTAATGGCAAGAATTATTTAAAGCATTGCAATAAATCTTTTTCCCGTTGTAGACATCCTAAAGTTAAGAAAGTAGTGCTGTGTGATGGCATATCATCATTTTTACGTAATATATATTGTCGTAGAATGACTCCCGACGATACCATATATACACTATTCGTTGAGGGAACTTCCTTAATTATCTTTAGAGTGCGTTTACTGTCTGGCGGCCGATATTATGTATCTTCGATATGCTTAAGAAGTGGAACTGAGCTCAAGGATAATAATATTGCTATCATTAATAAAATAGAGTTTTATTAATAATAACTATAAACAATACACAAAAACGGAAAATATTGACATAAACAGAATGGAAAGGGTCGTGGAGACTCGGGCTAATCCAAGGATTTAAGGGATTAAAAAAGGTAAAACAAATATAGAGTTAAAGAGATGGGATGGCTCGATAAACAATTTAAAGCACAGGATAAAATTGACAAAAGGGATCAATACTCAAAGGTGAAGTTTGGCTTACGTAACTTTTGGCACTAGTGCTGCAGTGGAAGGTGGCGCAAAGGAGTTTCGGTCCGCTGGCGAGTTCCAGCCGAAGGGAGGGGATAAAAGGATCCTGACGAGGCGTCTTGGGAAGGAGAACCGTTACTCGACGAACGGCTTGAAGAACAATGGCTGTTCTACTTTGTTCTCTTCTGAACAAAGGGGGGATGAGAACCGTCTCTTGTCTACGGGCTCAAGAACAATGGCTGTTCTAATGTTGTTCTCCTTTGAACAACAGGGGGGGGTGAGAACCGTTTCTTGGCGAAGGGCTCAAAACCAACAATGGCTGTTGTAATGCTGTTCTCCTTGAACAACAGGGGGGGATGAAAACCGTTTCTTGGCGAAGGGCTCAAAACGAACAATGGCTGTTCTAATGCTGTTCTCCTTGAACAACAGGGGGGGATGAGAACCGTTTCTTGGCGAAGGGCTCAAAACGAACAATGGCTGTTCTAATGCTGTTCTCCTTGAACAACAGGGGCGATGAGAACCGTTTCTTGGCGAAGGGCTCAAAACGAACAATGGCTGTTCTAATGCTGTTCTCCTTGAACAACAGGGGGGGATGAGAACCGTTTCTTGGCGAAGGGCTCAAAACGAACAATGGCTGTTATAATGCTGTTCTCCTTGAACAACAGTGGGGGGGGGAAGCCTTGGGGACTTGTCGTCGGAAAGGCTCGAACCTTTGGCACTCAAGCAATATTGTCCTCCTTCTGGACAAGTGATGGTGAATCTCGAGGTCGAGGTCCCTTGGCGCACAAAGGAAGAGAGGGTCGTTGTGATGTTTCGAGACGAAAATCTGTATCTCCAATCTGATCTTAGTGGTAAAGTTTCCATATAAATAGCCAGGACATCTCCTTGGCGTGGGGAAAAATGGAGTGAAAGCTTGGAGGGAACGCACAGCCGGGCCGGGGAACAATGCCTTATCTGTTCATAAGCCTAACTCGATCTGGCGAGCTCGGCGTATGGGGGCGAACGGGGGGACGATAACCTCCTTGTTTAAACATTGGCATCCGGTAGCTGAGATAAGACTCCAAGCCTCGAATCGAAGATGCACGTGGGCAGCATCAGGTTTTAAATAATACGGGATAGGAGTTGAAATTAAACGCAGCTTCAACACGTTCTATCACACCCCTCCATTCCAGGGGAAGTTGTCACTTCGAAGAAAAAGAGAGAAGGGACAACGATAGAGCTCCGTTGTGGGGAACTCGTTTTCTTGTACCAACCGTACCTTCCTGCACCTAACTAGTATTACCTCAATACATATGATTATTTTGATCTTTAGATTACAGGGGAAAATAACCTTTAATACAACTTAATCAAAGAAAAAAAAAGGCCATGGAACAATGAAATGATATAAACTTAGTACATACGGGACAAAATAATTTATACGTAAATTAATAAGAACAAATATATATACATACAAAAAATTAGACATTGAGCGTTACAAAATTCAGACATATACATTAATTAATTATATTACAAAAGAATCTTAAATTAAGTCGTACAAGACGGTTTATACCTACATGGAGATACTAATCCTATGAATACAATTATTCTACGCTATTCGGTAACGCATTTCTACTGAGGGCGTCAGCGACCTGGTTATCGGAACCTTTTATCTAATTTATTTTAAACTGATACTCTTGCAAGAGTAAACTCCAGCGCATGATGCGGCCTTTTGAGTGTCTCAAATTCCTAATATAGGCTAACGGACGGTGGTCGGTTCCTATTTGAAATTCTTTACATATCAAGTACAGCTTGAATTTGTCTATGACCCAGATAATTGATAGAGCTATCTTTTCTCTAGTGGCATATCTCTTTCCGCGTGGTAATAATTGACGACTAGCATATGCAACTGGATGACTCGTTCTGTCATCCACGTATTGAAGGAGTACACCTCCAATGCCCTCGTTGATCACGTTGGTCTTAACCCCAAAGGATTTTTCCGGGTTGGGCAACTTAAAAATGGGGGCAGAAATAAACTTACTTTTGAGCTGATTAAAATGGGAAACAGCGACATCATTCCAACGTAAACGATCGGAGAAATTCTTTTCCTGAAGGGGGCATAGGGGGGCCGAAATTGCAGTGAAATTCGGAACAAATCGCTGATAGGGAGAAGCTGATCCTAGGATCGATCTTAATGGCTTCTTTGTAATCGGGGGGGGGCATGTCGGCGATTGCCTTAATCTTGTTCTCGTGGGGACCTAACTTGCTTCGTCCTATTTTGAAACCCAAATATTTGATGGTTTCGTGAGCAAAATGGCATTTGCTGGGGCCAATGGTGAGGCCATTTTCACGCAGTTGCTCGAAAAGAGCTAATAGGGCGGGTAAATGGTGACTCCATTTAATTAGTTCTTGTAGCTGGCTCTTCGGACGTGGTGTCAGCTGCGCGTCACTATCCAGCTCAGAGGGTTCTAAAGACTCGCCTGGTAGGGAAGGAGGAGGGTAATCGGCATCAGGTTGGATGCACACTGTCTAGATTACATTAAGGGACTCCGCGGGGCAATCCTCTTCAAGCGCCGATGCTTCGTCCAGTTCTACGAAGGTATCTCCATGGGTGCGTTGGGGGTTCTTTTTTTCTTGGGGTCCAGGGACAGTCTCCGTGTCCTTGTCTTGGGCCTTATCACCTAAGGGTGTTAGTGATTCACACTCCTTTTGTGTCGTCCTAAAGTCCTGGTTAGGGATCTCCGAGAAATCGGACGGTATCGGGGTTCTGATGGGGACGGGCTCCTGGGCTTTTTTCTTATCTCGGCCTTGAGGAAGGGCGGCCTGAAACACAGGGTCGAAACTTACTTGGGGGCTCTGTCCTATAAGTACGGAACAGAATTTTATGGGTGCTACAATGACTTCAGCCCAGCCATTATAATATTGACACTGCAGGTAACATCTAGCGACGGGGAATCGGTTCGCCCGCCCAAGTTGGTCATGTACCACCGCAAATTTTTCGTGGTTAGAGGCCACTGGGAGGAGTTCGTCGGACACGATGAAGCACGTACATCCTGTGTCCCTGACGAGAGTCAATACTCGGCAGCTGTCCACGCTGCCCTCCTCATATTTCAAAGTTCCCGATGAATTTTTATCAAAAACAAAATTTACCTGGTGGCCTGACGGATGGGGAGAAGTTTCTGCTTGGGTCTGCACCACCGGGGGAGCCGGGGTTGCATTAATCTGGTGAACTTGGTGGGCTGGTCCGTTTTTAAGCCTAGAATTTTGGGGGCAATTCCAGCTCATGTGGTTTTCTACACCACAGGTGAAGCATATGGTTGGTCGCTTCGGGAAGAGAGATGGAGGAGAAGTCTTAACGGGAGGTTTGGAGTCCCGTTGTTGGTTTTGGGGAAAGAAGTTTTGGGGTTTTACGGGGCTCGGAAACTTTGTCAGCTTTCCTGGGAAGGAGCGCGAGTCCGTCTTCTTTCTTCTCGTTGGATTTCTTTTTCTCGTTCTTCTCGTTGTATTTTTCCTTCTCGTTCTTCTCGTTGGATTACTCTTTCCCGTTCCTCTTGTCGGATTACTCTTTCCCTTTCTCTTTCTACCTTTTTTCTTTGAAATTCTGCTTTAATCCGAGCTAATTCAATCTGAAGCTCAGCTTGTCTTATCCGTTCCTCTCTTTCTCTTCGTTGTATTTCTCTTTCTTCCTCTTTTCTTTGCTCCTTTCGAATGTACTCAATTAGTTCTTTTCCGGAGAGTCCCAAGGATTCTCCTTGCGCTTTAAAGATTTCAAACTGAGTCATCTTTGCACTTGTGGGCGCACTAGTCAACCAACTAAAATTCCTTGCAACAAGAATTATGCCTCTATAGAATTAGCCTACCTAAATATGGGCACTGACCTATTCGTACTTGGTTTCTCAATCTAAATAACCACTGACTAAAATCACAAAAAAAACACAACCAA
The DNA here is from genome assembly GCA_963969495.1 of Ceratothoa steindachneri. Lineage (NCBI taxonomy): Eukaryota > Metazoa > Arthropoda > Malacostraca > Isopoda > Cymothoidae > Ceratothoa > Ceratothoa steindachneri. The sequence goes on along the minus strand of OZ018335.1, from coordinate 62,736,668 downwards.
ATTATTATAACAGTTCCTTGAGCTACTCCAGCTTCTTAAGTTTAAAAAAAAGGGGATAGCAATCGTTAAAACAAAAGGGAACTACTTTATTCTATTATTGTAACGAATAACACTATGCTTTACTCGACTGAGACCAGTGTTTGCAAAGATATAGCGTTAAACCTTACACACCTGATACCAAATTTTAATAGTATATATATATGTCGTAGAATGACTCCCGACGATACCATATATACACTATTCGTTGAGGGAACTTCCTTAATTATCTTTAGAGTGCGTTTACTGTCTGGCGGCCGATATTATGTATCTTCGATATGCTTAAGAAGTGGAACTGAGCTCAAGGATAATAATATTGCTATCATTAATAAAATAGAGTTTTATTAATAATAACTATAAACAATACACAAAAACGGAAAATATTGACATAAACAGAATGGAAAGGGTCGTGGAGACTCGGGCTAATCCAAGGATTTAAGGGATTAAAAAAGGTAAAACAAATATAGAGTTAAAGAGATAAGATGGTTCGATAAACAATTTAAAGCACAGGATAGAATTGACAAAAGGGATCAATACTCAAAGGTGAAGTTTGGCTTACGTAACTTTTGGCACTAGTGCTGCAGTGGAAGGTGGCGCAAAGGAGTTTCGGTCCGCTGGCGAGTTCCAGCCGAAGGGGGGGGATAAAAGGATCCTGACGAGGCGTCTTGGGAAGGAGAACCGTTACTCGACGAACGGCTTGAAGAACAATGGCTGTTCTACTTTGTTCTCTTCTGAACAAAGGGGGGATGAGAACCGTCTCTTGTCTACGGGCTCAAGAACAATGGCTGTTCTAATGTTGTTCTCCTTTGAACAACAGGGGGGGGTGAGAACCGTTTCTTGGCGAAGGGCTCAAAACGAACAATAGCTGTTCTAATGCTGTTCTCCTTGAACAACAGGGGGGGATGAGAACCGTTTCTTGGCGAAGGGCTCAAAAACGAACAATGGCTGTACGGGATAGGAGTTGAAATTAAACGCAGCTTCAACACGTTCTATCACATATATATATAAATATATATATATATATATATATATATATATATTTATACATATATATATATATATATATATATATATATATATATATTTATACATATATATATATATATATATATATATATATATATATATATATATCAGGTTGGAACGAAAGTAATATACCATGTTCTAGAATATAATTTTAGATTGTCTTAACTTAATCCGTCATTTTAATGTTTGGGAATGCTAGACAGTAATTTATACCTTTTTTCTTCCAGATTGTAAAAATATTTAAAAATATTGTTCACAATCTTCTTCGCTATTCGCCACTCTTTCCTTATATATAAAGATCACATTAGACATGTTTTACTCTATTAGTTTCATAAAAGTGTCATTTCAAGTACAGCGGCAAATTTTATTCAAATCGCGAATGAGGCAGATGCAGTAAAAGAAAGAAGTTTGCAGCAGAGGGAGGATGATTTTCCTTTTTCCGTAGTGAAGATTTTAGTCCAAATAAAAGAGGGACCACAAGCGCCTCATCCAAATCTAATTTTTGTATTTTGAACAATCATTGGCGACTAAAGAATAATAGTAAGTAATGCCTGATAGCATTTTTCTAATCTAATCCATATTTGTTGGATGAATCAATAATAATATCACTTCAGGTTTGTAATAATGAAATAGGGACGATATTGGTAGTAGATAGTACTAATAATAAAAATAATTCTAATAATATTAGCTACTTCTCAGAGTTTTTAAAAGGGTGATCCTTTGACCAATTTCTAATTTATCACAGCGTATATAAAGCCTTACATGATTTCACTATATTTTACTATATTTTTTCCTTTACATTCTAAAAATATATGTATATATACATACACTAGTATATTAAATACATGCTGCAGTTTGGTAAACTTGCCCCCAAATGCTCTGTCTTCAATAAAATAAAGCAATATAAAAGAAATATTTTTAGAAAAATATATCACAAACTCAAGTTTACAAATTATGATAGAGAGCGATACATTTAGCAGAAGGATAAATCACCTTTGATCTACCCCTGAGTAAGGTGTGCCTTGCAATCTTGGAAGCACATTTCCATGCCTCTTTACCTAATATAATTGCATAATTCACAGCCTTGCCATAACGGTTATTAGGAAGTAATCTTTAAGAGAATCAAATTCTTCCTAAACTAACGCTTTTCTTATCTCTGGATGTCAAGCAAGAGTTTTATTTACAACGTAAGTTGCTGTAATAGTTGATGCTACTATTAGTGCCTCATTAGCTATCCTAGAAATGACTGAGATTGTTTTATGGTTTCGTGCCTCGTGCTTCCTTATTCAGTTTCTTGACAGGTTTTAGGGGTTAATTATTGATAATCCGTTGTCTCTTATCGTCCTTATTTCTCTATATTTCATTATCGTAATTATTGAGACTAGATAAATTATCGAGGAGCTGCAAGTGTTCTTTGACTTTTTCTAAATTATATCTCATAGTTTTAATTAATGACTTCAAAATGAGCATTGGTATATAGAATATATATAAAAACAGTAAGATTTCCTAATCTAATATTAAAGCGCCATTGCTATCATACATTCGTCGAAAGTAGTTCTAAGATGAAAAAATATTTTTAAATCTTTGCCTCAACATCGTTTCTGATAATATTACAGATAGACAATTTTCTTCTGTCCAATAGTCTCCATGTATGGGTATAGGATGTTAACGTCAGGGACGAAGAATTCAAATTGCAGTTCACATACTGAGAGAAAGAATTATTTATTTTTTTGGCGCACATATTGGCGAAATCCTTACACCATCATTACAATTATTTGATCACAGAGGAAATATTCACATTGTGGAGGAACGAAAGGGTGGTGTCACACTCTATACAGAGTCGGGTCCACGGGTATTCAACAAGGCTGGCAAGTCCCAGCTAAGGGCTTGTACTTAATTTATATTCGAGTGCATTAATCTAAGGTTGGCCAATAAAAGGGGAGAATCGAGATTGTCGTTTCAGTTCAGGAGTTATTTGAAAGAAAAACCTCTTCCAAAAATAACGTTTAATATACAAGTAAATAATAGAATTATTATTGGTGACAAAAACTAAGCAAACTAACATAATTATGAATAAGTGACCAGTTTTTAATACAGGCGGGCAAAGAATAAATCAAATAGCCCGGGAATTGTAACAATCACTTGACCGTTATTAAACGCGGGTTGAGATAATATTAATTAAATGCGAGGAATTACGGGGGTTTTCGGGGAGTGAATTAAATGGAGGAAAAATCACGAGACTGGAACCTCAGTTTTACCTAAGCGGCGGTGAATTCGACGAGGCCTCTTGAGGACTTCGTAGAGCGGAAGATGAGTGTAGATTATGTTCCAAGTTGTCCTCCAAATGGGAATCACAAAGGGGCGCGGAGGTTGTCAGCTCCAGGGACTCGTGTCGGCTCGGTGACCAGATGGGAATGTGCACGGAAGGACTTCTCGGACTTCCTTGCTCTTGTCTTACGGTTGAGGTTAAGGTACATGGACCTTGTAGAGGGTTGAGAATGAGCGTGGAGTTAAACCCTGTTAGCCCTCCTAATTGAGAATAACGAAAGGGTGTAATCCGACTCTGATCACAGGCGTTGAAATGGCGACTCGACGGGGAGCGTGACGGACGGACTTCGGAAGAACTCTCGCTGACAATGAATGGAGTCGCTCGCATGAATACGGCGTGTTTCTACGATGGATGCGATTAGGGAGAGGGGCGTAAGACACCTAGCGTCTCACATCGGCTGGGGGGGGGGGAAGTGATAGATCTCTTTTATATAAAATATTCTAAATAGAAAATTCCATTAGGATCAGGCTCCATCACATTAACCTACCATTATGAGTTCTCCATTTTTTAAATGAGACAGGTTTATGTTAAGTTTATAATGAATTCTGTACCCAACAAATACATCTTTAATGTTGGACCCTCCATCCCCTAAACTATAGCGAGAGCCTCCATTTCAATAGTCGTGTAGTTTGGTCATGCGAGGAGAGTTTCCGACTATCTTCGTCTCAAGCTGCTCTAAGTGGGAAGCAGCCTTAGGACTCCAAGGAAGCCGGTCTGGGGATTGCTTTTGCAGGAAGGCATTTAGAGGGGAAGCCACGGCAGCGATTCCTCGTAAAGGGAGGGGGTATATTAGCGATGTCCTCAACCTTTCCCTTATGTGGGGTTATTTGGCTATCACCAATATTAAATCTTAAGTAGCGTAGTGGCATTTTTAGGGCTCGATTTTCAGCGCATAGTCATGCCGTCTCATGAGAAGAGCTCGGAGGAAATTCAGGTGTTCGTGCCACGTACGCGTGACCACCTACACGTGATCAAAGTAGAACGAAATGTTCTGGAGTCGGGCGAGGATTCTCCGCATCATGCGTTTGTAGTTACTGCAAGCAATAAGAAACTGAAGGGCAAACGCCTAAATTGCATAGGCCTTTCTCGGTGGGGAAGGCCGTATATTTTCGCGCATTGTTCTTCAGGCAGATCTGGTAATACGACTTACACAGATCGATTTCGGTAATGAATTTGTCGTCCTCGAACCTGTACAAGTTCTGCTCGAGGAACGGAATTGGTTCGGCATCAAAAGCTGTAATGGAATTTAATTTACGGAAGTCGACACAGAGGCGGAAAGACACGTGGGGTTTCCGAACCATGACAACAGGAGAACAAATTTTTCACCTCCGTACTAAAGGCGGGGCGGAGGTGAACGGGTAAGGGATAGAATTTTGAGCTGACCGGCTGTTGAATTGTAGGTTGGATGTCATGTATAAAATGACGCGCACACCCATGTATTTCGGAAATTAGGTTTGTGAATTCGGTGAGCAGGAACGAAAGTTCGACCTTTTGTGTGGGCTCCAGCTGTGGGTTATATCTACTTCTAAGGTAGCTTTGATAAGGGAACTTGGGAGGACGGGAAGTGAAAACTCGGTGTCCTTTGCCACACAGACAGTCTGTATTAAACTAAGAGGCTCCTAAGGATATGACGCGCTCAGCGTCTCCCTTTCATCAAGAGCGACGATATTATTGTCCCATGCTCGTTGATGATATTTCTTGAGCCTGTTTATGTAATAGAATTTAACACCAGAGGGGATTTTTATGAGGTAGTCTACCAGACCTCAAGCTTCTAAAATGAAGAAAGGCCCTTTCCATTGCGAGAGAAGTTTATTGGAGGAGGTCAGCAGGAGGAGCAAAATCTAATCTCTGGGAAGAAGGCGACCATCTTTCGCTTTCATGTCCAAATATGTACGGTACTTTTCAAAGTTAACGTCATTATTTTATGTGCGACTTTAGCGCATTGCTCGAATCTATTTCGCAAAACAAGGATATAAGCATAGGACGATTAAACCTTCTCATTGAGGCGGGAGTTGGAAAAGAGCTCGTTGAGGATGCCCATAGGACATAGAAAATTTCACCTATACAGGAGCTCGAACGGAGCAACCCAAAGGTCCTATGAAGAATTTTGCAGCAGGCAAATAATGCCACGGAAAAGTACAGATGCCACTCCTGGGGCTGAGTGTCGCACAGCTTCTTAAAGACGCTTTTTAGCGGTCCGTTTAGCTTCTCAACCGCCCCTTTTGCGGCAGGGTTAAAGGGGGTCGTAAAAATGAGTTGATTAGTAGGAGCTTACCTACATATTCGATTAGTTTCGTAGGAAACTGTCTACCACCATCAGACAGAATCTCCTTGGTGATGCCTACTCAGGAAAAAATGGTTATTAGCGCCTCAGCGCATGTGATACTGTCTATTTTTTTTAGCAGGGCAGTGTCAGGGAATCTTCTAGCAAAATCCACCAGAGTGATGATATATGAATGCTCAGGACTGGACGGGCGATGTATTGGGCCAATGAGGTCAATGGCCACTCTGAAAAATGGTTCAGAGACAATGTGTGTCTTCTGAAGGGAAACCGGGGATATTCTTCCTTTGGCCGTCGTCTTCTGGCAGATGTCGCAAAAACGACACAATTCGGCTATTTCCCTGGCAGCGCCGGGCCAAAAGAAATATTTAAAAATCCTCTGAGCGGTCCATCGTGCGCGAATTTAAGCACATCAGTGACGCGAATGCGTGGGATGAGCAACGAATGCTCACTAGATCCACCCTCTAACGTGCTTGAGCGGATCCGACGGTCGTCCCGAACGAGATATTTTACATGTCTGAGACCCCTATCCAGTTAGGGCTGCCCCTTTTGGGCTTTTTCCCAAAAGGGTTTAAGAGAAGGGCATTTTCTTTGCTCTTTCGCTAATTCCTCCCATAGAAGAGAAATAAATTCGTGCGAATAAGGATTTTTCGATGGTTCAGGGTTGGCAAACTATTTGCTTGCCTGAGCCCTCGTTACGACAGGCTAGGCAATCGTATCAGAAGAGACCTAGAGATTCTGGCCTATCAGTACCAAGCAGAACTTAATAGGGGGGAAGACTGCTTCTACCCATCCAGTAAAGTACGGGCATTCTAGGAAGCAGCGGATTACAGGGAACCGATAAGCTCGTCCAAAGTAATCATGGCTCACCGCATATTTCTTATGATCGGGGCCTACTGGGGAAGTAATTTTTCAGATACCCCGATAAAAGTACATCCTGTATCGTGTATCAGGGTGAAAATACGGCACCCATTCCTTCCCCCCCCATTACTCAAATTCAAGCCCAGAAGGGGAGCTTTGGTTAAAGAAGAAGTTAACCTGATGTCCTGGGGGTTTATTTTCGGGGACAAAGGCCGAAACAGCCGGGTTAACAGGAGTCCGAGAGAAAGAGGCATGTATTTGGTGAATTTCTTGCACCGAGGGAGAGCAAACTTAAGAATTTTGTGGACAATTTGTTTTTATGTGGCCAGGCATGCTACAAGAAATACAGACAATAGGCCTCCTAGGGTAATAGTGCTGAGGGGAGTTAAAAAGTGGGGCTTTGCATCCCTTTGTTCTTGGAGGATTTATTGTGGTTAGCAGAATTGCGAGAGATTTTCCCCTTAGGCGACGGTGGACTGGATTATTTAGGGTCTTTAGGGTACAGCCCATTGCTTGGCGCTTACACGTCGGCCTCTTCCAAACATTCTTTAAAGGTTGATGCTTGTTTATCTTTAACGAATGAGCGGATTTTCGACGGCACGGCATAAATCAACTGGTCCGGTAGGACAAAGTCCATTAAAGAGTCGTAGTACCGACATATTTGGGCCGCATCGAGCCAAAACTGTAAGTTTCATTGGACGAGGAATCTGAACAGCTGATAGGTCTGGTTAGGTAAGATCCGGGTTTGCCTGAACTTGGCCCGGTAAAAGTGCGGGTTCATATTAATAGCTGCTAATAATTCTGCGTTAAGGATAGAATAATTAATCGTTGCCTCACAGGGAAGAGATACGAAAATTTCCTACAAGTGGAAATTTAAAATTAGGAGAAGGCGGAGAACACCATGTTTCTCAATGTCCCAAGAATTCACCTCCAAGATCTACTCAAAGTCGTAAGGTAGGCGCAGAAATCTTCGCCCTCCTTATATACCGGTAGCTTAACCAACGGATTTTGGAGAAGTTTGTTGGAAAACGTCTCCAATTGGTTTTGATTTAGCTCCCGTTCATGTACTCTTAATCCTTCTCTTACGTCACTTTCTCTTTCTTCGTTCTCTCTTTATTATTCACTCTCTCCTTTTTCTTTACTTTTTTCGCTCTATTTTTTCTCTTTCTCTTCTTATTTCCTTTTCGCATCTTTCTTGATTCTGGACGTAAGCGATTAGCTCCTTGTCCACTAGACCGAGGGTTTTTTCCATGGTTTATAAATATTTCAAAAGACGACATATTTACATCGTACACGGATAGCAATCGGACATACACAAAATTACTCGACTGCCGTATCGGGGCTCTCACGTAGCTATTCTCCCAACAAATTAACCCACTGAGATTTTACCCAGAACAATATACAGAGCCACACAGGAAAGCGTCCACCAGAGAAAAAACACAAATCTAAAAAGATATGACCTCTTTAGATTGAAGGCCTTATACTCTTAAATCCACATCGGGATTATTTTAAGAGTTCAATTGCCACAACTAAATACCACAAAAAAAAATCAGAAAAATAATGAGATTCACTTCTTTAAATAACCCTAAGTGAATTGGGCATTTTGACAATAACACAATATCGGAGGGGGGGGGGGGATTAAAAGTTCTAATAGTTCCACTGATCTCAAAATTCTGACCCCACACCTGACTCCGTAATTTTAATTATTAGATTATATATATATATATATATATATATATATATATATATAAATATATATAGTAATATAAGTATATATATACTTAGATGTTGACGAAGGACACGGTGGTGTCACGTTCTATACATACTGTTATTAAACGCGAGTTGAGATAATATTAATGAAATGCGAGGAATTACGGGGGTTTTCGGGGAGTGAATTAAATGGAGGAAAAATCATGGGACTGAGATCTTGGTTTTTCCTCAGTGGCAGTGAATTGGATGAGACCTCCGGAGGACTTCGTAGAGCGGAAGATGAGCGTAGATCATGTTCCAAGTTGTCCCCCAAATCGGAATTACGAATGGGAGTGGAAGAGTTTGCTCCAAGGACTGGTGTAGGCTCTGCGACCAGATGGGAATCTGTACGAAAGGACTTCTCGGTCTTCTTTACTTTTGTCACATGGTTGAGGTTAATGTACACAGACTTTATAGAGTTGAGGGAATGAGTGGAGAGTTTCTTCCGGTTAGCCCTCCGAATTGGGAATAACGAAGGAGAGTAATCCGTCTCTGACCAGAGAGATTACGAATGTGAGATCCGCACAAGGGATCACAAGCGTCGCCACGGCGACTCGACTGGGAAGGTGACGGACGGACTTCGAAAGAACTCAGCTGACAATGAATGGAGTCCCTAGCATAAATACGGCGTGTTTCTGAGAGGTACAGGGTTAGGGAGAGGGGAGTAAGACACCTGGCGTCCCATGGGAGACTTAGAATGTTGCCGTGTAAACAGCCCCAAGTCACTGGCGCCTCACAGCGGCTGGCAGGTTGGGGGAATTATACATCTCGTTTTTGACTTTCCACTGGGAGATGATAACCGAGCACAATAGAGTGGGTAGTTTGATCGCCCAACAGGATTTTGAACTGATTAAGCGTTCACGGCACCATAAATTCAAGTGATATGGCCAGACTCTATCTGGGAATGTTTGCATTTTTGACCTCTCTTGGACTAACATATCCACACATGTTTACAAACGATCTATTGTTGTTGGTGTATTTTCAGTATCAATTCGTTGAAGATTAAATTATTCAGTATCTCGTTTCCTCTAGGGATTTTAAATCTAACATTGAGGCATAAATTTGTGTGTACAGCTCCCCATGAAGGATAACTAATACCTCCATCCGGTTTTCCTTTCCATAGTATATCACTCCCTTCCCTGCGATATATAGCTAATGGAAATTTATATAGACCATCTCTTTTGCTTACGTTGCAATCGAGTTTACAGTTAGAAACATATTTTCGGAAACTTTATCCTTTCAAATGCCTTAGCACGTTTTATTACAAGAATAAGGAGGCTTAAATGTATTAAACTATATTATCTCAAAATATAGTTTGAAATTACATTTGGAAATATATATCAATTTACTTAAAAATTTCAGTTACGAGTATATAAGTAATTGTGGATCAAATTCCTAAGAGTCAGGAGGAATTCTTTTTGAGGCAGGATCTCTCGCCATCAAACTGAATACGACTTTGGTTGCGACCGGCAGGGCGAGGGTTTAATGCCTGTGAGAAGAGGCTCATAAATTTCATTATGAGTTGTCAGCACATGGGCGGAGCCAATAATATTCACTCTCACGGGATTACGTAACTCCATAACGCATCATCACAAACATAACAAATCATCACACCGCTTCCTACACTAGCGGTCATAATCTAAGGGTCAGTAAGAACAAGTGTATTTAAATATTTATTATAGAATTATAACAAAACGTTGAGACTATATATTATAAACATATTTACATATATCTAATATCTATCTTCTCTAAAAATTTTAAGTGAATGAATTAAATATTTCGTAAGTTATGAGGAAATAAACAAATTATCTTACAAATTGCAGCGAGCAAAAGTCAAGGGTCACTTAGAAAGACAATGGAAAGTGCAATAAAAACAAAAAATAACCCTTAACATTAATATTTTTGGAACATCCCTTTAGTATGTAGTTCTGACCTCCCGACATCTGTTACCAGAAGACTGAATTAATATCTTGCAAAATGATGGGGTAATTTTGTTCCATTCGTTTTTCAATAATTCCAAGAGTTAATCTTGGTTCTTTGGATTTCTCCTTCGCAACTGATCTCCAATAATCTTCCAAACGTTTTCTATAGGGTGGCCATGGGGACTTTGAGGTGGCCAGTCCATGAGATCAACCCCTTTATCACTCAAAAAATCTTTGAATTTTTCGCAGTGTTGCAGGGAGTGTTGTTCTCCACAAAGATAGGAGGTTGAACTGACAAGGATCGGTTATGTGGAAGGGCCTGCTGTCTAAGAATCTGCTTCTATATTTAAGCTTTGAATGTCCCTTGTAGGTGAATAATTGGACCTGGACCAGCAACAGAAATGACTGCCCATACCATTACACCTACTCCTCCATATTTCACTGTCTTCTTCACACATGCACGAGGTAACCTTTCAACACATCTCTTTCCTACGTACATCGCACTCTTTGAACCTTCTTGGTATGACCAGTGTACGCCGTTATACGCACACTCCTACTCGCAGTCCGAAATTAAGACTCCACCATAGGATGGTTCTAAGAGTGCTTTGAACACACTGTTGCTAAGCCAACTTACTGGACGGAGGCTTCAGTCACAATCTGCATGTGAATTCTGAACTGTCGAATATATACCCAAAAATTACCTAGACGGGAAGAAAGATTCATCGCCAACAGACCTACTTAATTATCTTGGGTCGCAATAAGGTTTTATAGCGCGAAGTAGCGATACCCACTTAATGTTCTTTACATTGTTCTAATTTTCGCAGTATATAAGGCAGACGAATTTAGAGTGATCAAAGGCGAACTAGGCAAGGCAGGGGGGGAAGGGTCGTTTCCTCTCTCATTCTTCGGCACCAAACAAGCAGCCCAGAGCCTCTTAACCTCCGAGCAACTGTTTTGCACGATACTTTGACATCGGAGGTGGAGCTGAATTCGAGGCTATCTCAGCAGTAAAATCAAACCTATCCCTAAGTGACATTCTAACCATAATAGGATCCTGTCTTGGTGACGTTTTACGAGGTCTACCGATTTTGAGTTTAGCATCGGTGTATCCTGATGACTGGAAACGAGCTATAATTCGTTGCACAAAACTTCTAGGCCTTCATACTGTAGTTGCTATCACATAATTTGACTTGACCTCTTGGTAAGGCGCACAATCCTATGTTTTTCCATACACGACACCGGCCGACTCTTTAATGAAGGCCGTTGGTAAGTACAATTTTAAGTTTTAAACAAAATAATTAATTTTATACCTACTTAGTTGATAGTTAAGAGATAAGTTTTTTGGTTTCAAGAAATAAACATAATTCACAACATTTTTCCAAAGTTGTTTATTATTTTATATTTGTCTAGAAGATTTCAATGAATATTTTCACAATATATGCTGATGAAAATTGACCTAAAGTCCCTTTCCGGATTATGCAACAATCCTTGTTTCGAAGCCATACATTTTTATATAGTTTATTTCCATGCTCGATCTTTTCGATAATTACCCAATATGGAATTCGCATTTCGTATTTCCTGTGGATCACTTTGATTTTTTTCATAACCTTCCGCGCTCTTTTGTGAGTTCTGTATATTTTAAAAATATATAAACTAATTAGTAATTTAGTCTTTTCAAATTAAAAAAAGAAGTTGTGACACCCGCCACACCACCTAAATTATACAATTTGGAAAGCCGTTGGTGAGCCAAAAACTGCAGGGACATAGAAAGAAAGAAATTTTCGTTTATCATAATGACCCCTCCTTCCGTTTCGTGTTTCATTCATACTTGTTCTATTCTGACGCCCAGTACAAGTTAGAACTTCAGATCTAATATTTCTACTCTCATAGGTGAGTAAAGAGAGGTCTTTCAACAATGTAGTAAAATAGGGTCATTGTCAGGAGAGCAGTGCGCGGTGCTGGACCCAGCACCAAAAGAAGTCTTTTCTTTAGACACTCCGCACATTTTTTCTAGGCCTAACTCAATCGCTTTCCCCCCAACTTTCCCTTGTAATTCCATCTGTTGCTGCAACCTTTGAGAAAATGAAAAGTATAGAATGTTTCCTATTTCATATTGGCAACTTGTAATGGTAAAGAAAATTTTGTGACTGTAAATAAAAAAGATCAGTAAAGGCACATTATCAGTGATTTTAACTCTTCACAGCAGGTGCCTCCTTTTACTGAGCTTTGTTACATCGCACCCTCTCAGCAAATAACAGATTTTTTAAGTAAATAAATTTCAAAATATCTACAAGAAAGAATTGATTGATTCACGCCCAAATTAAGTTATAATTAATTGAAAATTAATATTTGTTTCTAACCAAAGATAAAACAAATAAATAATACAGAGAAACATATCTGTTAACTCTAAGTGGCAGGCAAGTTTTTCCCAGTTTTTCAGGACAAAATTATTTTTTTTAGTTCCAGAGATCACTTCTGGAGGTAACCAGAAGTGATCAATGAGCCCCACTCCATCCAAAAACTATGAGATCAATTTCCATGCAAGCGCCAGTCCCTTGGAGAGGGAACAGGCGAAAGAAACCCACTCACCACAGAACCGTAACAGATACAAAACAAGAAGCTACCCAGGCTAGGATATTCAAGTAAAATCTGCGGAACAAAGCAATCTTCATTTAAAGATTCAGTGGAGCATCTCATTTTATGGCGCTGTTTCCTACGATTGTGTCCGATTTAATGGCTACAGAAAATGGCTCGATACCATCGAGGGATTAGCGAATGGACCTAAAGCAAATGACAGGGTGTAACTTGTTTCTCATTTTCGTGCGATGTACTCATAAGAGCTAACTTTATCCATGTATGTATTTTAGAATAAGGAAGAGCAAAATTACTGGATCAGTTTCAAAGACTGTACATACATTCTCTTGGCCTCGTAAGCACGCTCTTCCCAGGCCAAACCTACATTTGTAGGAATCCAAGAGAGGAGAATCTCAACATCATTCCGATTAAAAACAGCCGTGAGGTGATCGACACTGCCAAACCACAAACCTGAAGTTTCTAATAACTCAAGTTTATTTGCGCGTTTTCTGAGACCAAGGATTAGAAAACGATCAGCGAAGCGGGAACAGCACATGATCTCCGGTATCTAGCGATATATTAAATGTAGCTTAGCAGGAACACTTTCCGGTTCGCTTTCCTAGCCATGAGATCGAGCGAACCGGGCATATACTTTGTCAGTAATCTTTTCTACCAGACACGCGCTTGGCAGAAACTTTGGGAAAACTCTCGTTTAAGAAGGGGGACGGGGGAAGGGCTCATGCAAAAAGGACGAGAAGAGAGATAATGGCTAAATTCTTCCAAAGGGTAAAACTAACTCAAAATCAAGTTTCTGCCAAGAAAGAGGCTAGGCTATTCATTAATGTAGAAACAAAGGCTAGATATACTCCTATATGTATATACAGGGTGGGGCGTAGGAACTTCCTTATTTGAAAAGAAGGAGGCGTGGCACCGTTACCACACTTGAAAATGTCGATCGAGTTTGTTATTCCATGCTGTGGTCCTCCAATCATTCTGCTCGTAAACAGGCAGTTGCCCTTGTCATGCCGTGTCTTTTGTTTCGTCGAATTCTTCACGATGGGCTCCATCTTCACTCTTACAAAATTACTTTGGTTGAATATCTGACGGAACGTGATTATGTAACCCGATCAGCTGGTTGACACCTTTCCCAACGAACTCACTTGTGTTCTTCTCAAACGAGTCAATTATTCGCCTTATTGGATGCGTTAACAAACATAATATGCAGTATTGTAGTAAATCAAATCCCAGAGAACTTCATGAGAGTACCCTTCATTTTGATCGTGTTACGGTATGGTGTGCAATTTCAAGAATACGGGATCATTGGCCCGTAATTTTTTCGAGAAATCTCTCGTGCTCTAATCTTTTATTCACTCTGTTAGTTGACAATGATCCAGGATTTCTTTTACATGCTCTCAAAGGAATGGAAGTTGACAATATGTTGTTTTAGCCTGATGGGGTCACAGCCCACACCGCCAGGATTTTAATTGGATTTTTTTTCAGAGAATATTTCCCAGGGCGACTGATCTCGCTGAGAGGGGACGTAAACAGGCTTGCGCGCTCTTCATGAATTTTTGGATGTTAATTCACTCTTTGAGGAAAATTTGTTCACCCTTACTCTTGTGCCAAAGTGTGAACACAAATGTTCATATGCTTTCGGTCTGGAGATTGATGGGAGCATTTCATCAACGGCATCCCTTTTCTTTCAAACCAACCCTTTAAGACTCTAGATGTGTGGCATGAATCATTGATAAACCTGGTCTTTCATGCTGATGTAAATGTCAGAATCATTCTGCCGTGACAAGTGAACAACAATCCTGGACTTGAAACGACATGTAGCCCCAAACCATTACATTGTCACTTCCAAATTTGACTGTTGGGACAACACATCTCAGTTCATAAGCTTCCCCAACTCAACACTTCCAAATTTGACTGTTGAGACAAAACATCTCAGTTCATAAGCTTCCCCAACTCTTCGACGGACATAAATAGCTCAAGTTGTTCTAATGTTCTGAGGAGAATTAAAAAATTACTGATCATTTTTGGTATCCAATAAAATGTGTACAAGCGTAATTAATTAGTAGAAACTAATGTGTAGAACCTACAGCAAAGTTGTTTTCATCAGAATAAACAGCTTTAGCCCAACCATCATCAGCCCAATCTTCATGTTTTTTTTGCCCAAAACAATCGCTTCTTCTTGTTCAGCTGAGAGAGCCACGTTTTTTTCTAGCCATACATCCTTTAATCCTAAATTCTAATAACCTTCTTCTTACTGTGTGTTGATATCTTTTTATTTTTTACTCCCTGAAACTCAGGAGCTAGATCAGAAGAGGTTTTTTTCCTTCGGTCAGAGATGTCCTTTTCTGCAACATCGATTCCTTCAGAGTTGTACAACTTTTGCGACCTTTACCATTACGAGTTAAGAAAAAATTGGTCAGATTGTAGCTTTTAATTTTATTGCAATTTTAAGTTAAGATAATCCCTCTCTGGACAATGCAATGATTTGAGATCTTTAAACTTCAGGAATCTGTTACTTCGTAGACATTTTAACAAAGAATTACCACTTTCAAGTTAATAATACGAGGGGGGGGGGCAATAAGTTTTGCAATTCGGATATAAGGAAACCAGAAAAGGGAAAAAGGGTTATATTATATTTCAATATAACTACCCTCGACTTCAATGCACTTGCGCCACTTGTCCCTGAGGCTTGAAATTTTAGACAACCAGAAATATCCCGACTGCTCTTCACTCCACTCCTGGACGGCGAGTTTGACATCTTCATCGTCCCCAAACCGGCGTCAACGCAGTGCAGCCTTGAGCTGGCGGAATAAAAAGTAGTTGCTAGGGGCCAGATCTGGACTGTAGGGGGGGATGGTTGAGCTTTTCGAATCTGCACTCGCGCAGGGCAGCTTATGCAACTCGGCCTTGTGGACTTTGACGACGTTGAAGTTGATCATGGGGCGTGAGGTTTCTATGGACCGAACAGGCAGAGACCTTGGTCGTGGCCAAATTGTCGTGGATGATGTTGATGACACTTTCTTACGATATTACAAGTTCTCGCTTGATTTATTCGACCTTCAACAGTCGATTTTCGAGAATCATTCTCTCCACACCGGCCACATTGTCCTCGTTTATCCCGTCTGACGGGCGTCCTAGACGCGAGTCATCTTCAAGGGATTCACGACCATGACGGAACTCCTTATTCCACCGAGCAATGGTTGAATAGGAAGGGGCGGTATCGGTGTACACTGCAACCATGCGTTCATGGATCTCTTTTTCATTCTTGCCTTCTTTGGTCAAAATTTTATTATTGCGCGGTGCTCAACCTTCTCCATTGTTAAAAAATTTGTGACTCGTGATCTGTGATCAGCTACTACCTCTTAAATAGACGAGGCAGGAGCGTGCGGTTGCAGGTACTGACTTGTCATAACTTGTCATAACACCCCACAAACAGCCATCTCCCTTCCTCTTCTGTTTTGCTTTACCGATTCGCAAACCCTATTGACCGTCCCTCGTAAGATAATCACTGAAAAAATAGGAATAAACGTATGTATCCCACATTGAATGGAAGAAGGTTGACCGAACGACTGACTTATGCACAATATGCAAAAATGCATTAGAGCGATTATAAAATTCAAGGGCATATCAATATTAATTATTGATAGAATATACGTAAAAATGTTTTTTTGTATAATGTGAAGTATGAAATAAAGGACTTTCCATCATATTCTTCACTTTTTCAGACCTGGCCCATAATTTTGGCCAAGGCTGTATGTATATATGTGAGTATGTGTGTGTGTGTGTGTCTGTGGAAAATTCACAAAGTATCGGGCAAGTAAGCAATAAATACTACAAAGCCCACAAGGAAAATAAATTAAACATTCCAAGTACTTTCGAAATTAATTTCAATTTCATTATCAAGGAATGAGAAAAACGACAGAAAACTATTTGGGGCGAACTCTCTCTTCTTCCATTTGCTTATATATTACCCATTTATGTTGTTTTCAGTTTTCTTATGTTTCTCGAGAGATAAGTGAGATTTTATTGATAAATGTCGACAGAGAGACTGTCTAACGTCGTTTGGAGGAAAAGATTTTCACGTTTGCAAACCCGCGGTCACGTTTTGATCAATCCAAAGAACAAAATATTTCCACCTGCATTCGCTACTTATCATGTTACATGGACGGTTGGCCAATAGAGCCAAATAGAGTTAAATAACGAATCGAAGTTTGATTTGTTCTGATCCCATAGAAAGATATTAGTTCGTCGCAGAACAGGCGAAAACTTGTCTGCTAATTGCATTAAGGAAAGTCATGGTAAAAACGAAATGAAAACATTAGAAAATTTTAACTAACCGAAATCTATGTGACTAGAATTAACAGTGGTATTCTCCAGGACCATGATGGCTCACACTATACATAATGAGCTGTTAGAGGAAAACAACAAAGTTAGGATATTTAAATGAAAGAGGAATAAATGAACCTTGCTCAGGATCGAAGCTAAATTATGACAGGTCATTTTTGGTTGTATGGAAGAATAAACTGTGCTAGTCCTAGGTAAAATTTAATGAAATATACATATATTGAAATGAGGCCTTTTGGAAAAAACTTAATATTATAAGTTTAATGATTTAATTCGTCTACTTACTGCAAGCAATTTATATGTATGATGCAGATCAGCGAAAAAACTTTTCACTTGACCGAAGATTGAACGAAAGCAAATTCTCCACTTTTCTTGCCCTCTCGAGCTTTAACAGTCAAAAATGTGAATTATACTAGGAGCTTTTTATCCATCCGAATATTTGGCTATTATTTTTCTTCAATTTTAGTACACTAGTAGACTATCATATTATGAACAGATTTAGATATTGGGCCATCTCAAATTCACTCTCTGATGGCTGTGGCAGCATTTTTTCAAAATAGCCGCTAGTGGTTACTAAAATTTTACAATGTCCTTTATTAAAAGAGTTAATAGGATAATATAACACAAACATTGGTCTAAACATTTATTATAAGCTGAATGTACCAAAACATAATAAAAATTGCAACTCATAATCAAAGTGACCGCGACTCAATCAAAATGGCCGCTAATTAATTTTGAGATAACTCTCCCTCACGCTCACACAAAGCTGTGCATTCAAGTGAGGCCTTTTTGCACTTGCAATGCTTCCAATAGCTCTTCTTGCACTTACACACGACTAGCTCATTGCGACCGTGGTATGCTTCGGGTGACTTCGTTCACAGGGGCTGGTACAAACCATCGTCATTCTTGACCCAGCTGGATAGAGGAGGCAGCCCTGGCGTTGGTAACGGTGTTTGATCCAAAACATTACTTCCTTGGTATGCCGCTAATAATAATAAATAAATAAATAATAAGTCTTTTGTAATGCGCTCTTCAAGGCCTAAGGCCTTCCCAGAGCGCACGTTGTGCTGAGATGAGAATGGAAATTCAATGGAAATTCAAGAGGGGGGAGAAGGCAATACTGAAAAGATGCGTTTTCTGGAGACGCTTAAATGTGGTAAGAGAGGGAGAAGACCTGATTTCAGCAGGAAGAGCATTCCACAACTTAGAGGCGCAGATTGAAAAGGAGCAGTCCCCCATTGAGCAGAAGGATGAACGAGGAATATTCAAAAGAGGTACATGTAATGACCGAAATGCCCCGAGGGACATGGCGTGGCGAGAGGGCAAAAGAGAGGTAAAACGGGGCCTTGTTGTTTAGGGCCTTAAGTGTGAAGAGAAGTATCTTGAAGTGAGTACGGGATCTGACAGGAAGCCAGTGCAGATCATGCAGCAAGGGTTTCGAGAAAGAGAAGCGAGGGCGACGAAGGAGAAGCCGGGTGGCATAGTTCTGTACAAGTTGAAGGGGACGGAGAGAGGAGGATGGCAGATTCACAAGCAGTGAGTTACAGTAGTCAAGGCGTGAGGTGATAAAGGCATGAAGAGCAGTCTCAAGACTTTGGCGATCAAAGTGAGAGCGAATGCGAGAGAAGTTACGAAGGAAACATAGAGAGGATTTGCTAACATTGCGGATATGAGGCTTAAAGGAGAGATTCTCATAAAAACAACACCCAGATTCTTAACGCAGTCAGAGAAAATGATAGTATTACCGCCCAGAATAAGCGAGGGAAAGAGAGATTTAGATTTTTCGACAAGAGCAGGGGTGCCGACGAGGAGGACCTCAGTTTTGGAGTGATTAGGCCTGAGGAAGTTGGTAGAGAGTCAGTCAGAAATGGAGGAGTAGGCAGCCAAGAGGTCAGTAACAGAGTAGGCAAGAGACGTGGGGGGTGAGGAAACGAAAAGTTGAGTGTCACCAGCATAAAGGTGGAAAGATAGACCAAGATTACGGAAAAGGGAGCTAAGAGGAGGAAGGTAGATAAGAAATAGTAAAGGGCCAAGGACAGAGCCTTGTGGCACTCCAAAGCGAATGGGGGTAGAGTCGGATGAAACGTCGTCAATCACAACGGATTGGCTACGAGACGAGAGGTAAGAGCGGAACCAGTCAAACACGGTGCCAGATTTGCCGAGGAAAGAGTGGAGACAATCAAGTAGGATAGTATGGTCAATAGTATCGAAGGCAGAGGAAAGGTTAAGTAGAACGAGGATGGAGACACAACCCCTGTCCGCGGCTCTTCGTAAGCAATCGGGCACAGTAAGAAGGGCGGTTTCTGTGAAGTAACCTGACTTGAAACCAGTTTGATAGGTTTCATCAATGTTACAGGCCACCATGTGACTGTTGATGCGTAAAGCAACCACTCTCTCTAGAACCTTAGAGAGGAAAGGAAGTTGCGAAATCAGGCGATAATTGGAAGGGTCAGTGGGGTTCAGTTGAGGCTTTTTAAGAATTGGACGGATGTGGGCACGTTTGAAGGAAGAGGGAACAAGACCAGTTGCAAGTGAAGTGTTAAACAGGTGAAGAAGCGTTATAGAGGATAGCAGGCAGAATTTTACATAATAGTTAAGGCGGAAAAATGTCCTTTGTGGAGCCGCTATCTTTATATGCTCCTGCAGACTTGCCTTATTTGGCGTAATCAGCTGAACGTTGTTTTTTTCGAGAAGAGATTCATCTGGGCCTTGTCAATGTCCTTGCACGTACTCGTTCTGTCATATAGCAATATGTTAAACTGCTTGATGGTGGGTATGACATAGTCTAGTACTGTGACACTTGAGACAGAGGATAGCTTTAACAGTGCATCTGTAAGATTTGTTAGAACGGTGCAGGTTGTTCATGTAGTCTTCTAACCATGTCCAGCCAAGCTAGATACAGTCTCACACCTAGTCAGAGCGTGAAGCAAAGGGAGAGCCTGTGCTTTCTCTAGTCCTAGGCAAGCTTCTATTTCGTGGGCTGACAGGTACTTAAAACTGTTCCCAGTGACAAATGCTAGCCACAGTTCATCTTTTGGTTGCAGTCCTTGCGACACTCATACAGCCAATACCACTACATAGGTGTCATCTGTTTTGAGCAGCATCTTGTAGTGACCATGGTTGGCTGCATGGGATGTATGAAACAACATTCGAGTGTCAGCTTCTTTGTAATTGCATGCGGCCAGCAAGGCCAGCTCTTGCAGCGGTGGTTTACTCAATACTGCAACTTTATCAGTGATAACGAGCTGCTTGTCATCCTGTTCAAACCTCTTGAAGACAGCTTATGATAGGAACTTGAACCGCTCTGTCTTGTTGCTGTCAACTGGGAGGATTTTATGTCAGTTTTTAGGCATAACTGCTGCTTCGGCGACGGGTTTACGTACTTCCTTTCCACGTTTTGATCTTGCACTGCCTTTCAGCGAATCAGCAATGTGGCGGTCCCAGATCAAGTCAAGGCGTGACACAGTCTGAAGCTTTCTTAACAAATAAGTTATGAAGAAATTATGGGCATAGTCATCAAAGTTCTTGGCTACCGCGGGCTTCAACATCTGGACAATGACTGCCCCATCTGAACTAGGCCATGTGGCATCAGGAGCCTCTGATTGGGTATTGGAGAACTATTCAAAGCATTTCAGGAGATCACTCTTCGTAATTTGACAGAGACCTTTTCAATCAGAGAGAACTGGAGGACAGACTTGATTCTCATGACGAAATAATTCTTCAATGTTTCTACCCCTTGTCTGGAAACTATGTAGGCCGTAAGAAAAGTGCCATGTAATTCGTAAGAGAGACTAACTGCTGTTTCCCTTTGCTCAAACTTCTCGGGGTGGAAGTGCTGAAATGTTTCAGCTTTTTCCAACTAATTGAATAATCAACTGCCTTCGGACTTCCACTCTTTAGCCTTTGGTGAAAGCTTTGAACTGCTATTGGCCAATATTATTCACAATTGTAACAGTCTCAACTGCAGCAGGGACAGCAATTTCCCTTGTGTCAAGGACAATCAGATCCATGCTCTCTTCCTCAAAGGGGTTGCCAAGCTCATCCATGAAGTTGACAATGGCGCGGACATCCTTGGCGAAAGAGGTCTGCATACTTGGTATCTGGTCGTGATGACGAGTGTCCCCTCCCCTACCCCATTGTTGATGGCCATCTTGGAACTCTTCTATGGCTCTTGCAACTTGTGTGCCGGCAATCATCCAACGCCGCATGGCACTTGGGTTGTCAGTGAGGCTGACTGCTCCACCATCTCCGTTGATCCATGCGTTATTCTTTTTAGGCGCCTGGTCGATTGGAATAGTAGAGTACACTTTCTTCGTCTTTCATACAGTGAAGTTGCCACCCATAAATATTCTGGCTACATCTGGCTGCCCCATTGGGAACGCAACCATGTCCCTCAGGTGAACGGGGATCCACCTGGCATATAGTGTGTGGCCTAAGAAATGGAACCATGGGGCCAGTTTCGTCACGGCATCAAGATACATCGTTAATGAAGCCTGCCGCAGAAAAAAACACCTAGATCCGTAGTAATATCTCTAGTTCCAGACAACCATCGATCTTGGTTGTCTGCAGAAAAAAAACTTTAGGCTTCTTCAGTCTTCTCTCTACTGGATGATCTTGGATGAAATTTGTAACGTTTGCACGTATCAAGTACGTCATGAATCTCTCTTGCTGTCATAAATTGTCGCTTCTCTGCTCTTTGCAGTTGTCTATTATTATATTTGAGTTTGCATGATTGATGGTACAAAGCATTCTTTTTAACCATGGCCGCTTAAATGCCATAACCTTCATCTAGTCTTCCCAACTGAATGTTTTCTGGTAGTTGTCCAAGCTCACTGAATCTCATTAAATTAGTTGCGAGTAAACTGTTTCCCCTCCAAGATAGTTTTCGCTTGGACAGCGAAGGACATGTCAGTGACTCTGCTTTCTCCTCTTGGCAAACGTAACACAGCTTCTAGTTAACCTTACTTGGGTGCAATGATGTTAATGGGAAAGGCAAGTCAAGGCCAGCGAATTCGAATTTCTTAGACATACTGAATTTGTTCAATATCTTCTGTTCACTAGCAACCGTTTGTTCACCAGCAACCACCACCATCAGCCCTGACAAAAAATGGTCTATTATTAGCAAAATATGAATAAAAAGATGATATAATTGGTATAATAGGTTTAGTGGGATTTTTTTACAATGTTTTAGAGGGAAACACGCAATAATACAAATGTTATGGAAACATTACATGTGTCTTATCCCTCGCACAGTGCCTCGTTAGATGGATTTTCGGTGAACAGTAAGAATTTGTAAAATTATATTATTTTGAAAAATGCCTACCACATTCATCAAGGACTGAATTTGATATGACCCAATATCCAAATTTGTTGATAATATGATAGTCTACCAATGTGCCAAGTTTGGTGCTTTTCTCCAAAAATACACATTTGTCACGATATATGTAGCTAACTTGTCCCACTAATTAGCTTTTAACAATATTTCTATATGTTCGATGAATAGGCTTTTAATATAGGCACACGTAGAAAACGGTTTTTAAACCCTTAATTTTAACAGTGTTGATTGATATTAAATCATAAAAACTGACATCTTCCCCTTCAAAATTATGGGAGGGGTACTTTTGGTCACTTTTTTTAGGAAATCGCAACACTGTGTTTTGGATATTATCATATTTAATACACAAGCCGTATCAAGAGCAACTTGATAATAGCTTCGCCACTTCCTCTTCGCTACTAAGAATTAAATTTAAAATAAAAAAAAGCATCTATGGTTAAATTTCTATAATTTTTCTGAACTTCGGCAATTATAATAATTTAAATTTCACCCCTTTCAAAATATAACGTTGCTAAAATATAGTTATAGAAGAAGATATATATAAATAAATTTTCTGACTTCACCATTTGTAATTCTTTGGGTTTTAATAAATTCACCATTTTGGGGGGGGATATTAGAAAAGAATTATTAGAAATAACTTTGATAAAAAACATAAGTCATAACCAAACTAAGATGAAATTATTATTCAAATACTGTAAAAAATCCCCTTCTTAAATTATAGAGTTAGTGATGATGATGATGATGATAATGATGATGATAAATACATTAAAATCAAATAGGCAGTAAAAATATTTATATATTTTTATAAATTCTTATTACCGCAAACAAGTATCCTATATACATCTGTACTTAGATGTATCGTGAAATACATATAAGTAGAGCATGCGTGCAATGCACGTGCACACGTGTACATGTAAGTAGATGTTTCATCAACGTAATTTAAGATTGAAGGCCATAAAAACCCCTTCCCTCTGAGAGGGGGGGGGGAGTGGGATTTGTAGATTATTTTAAATAGAAGATCTATATAAATTGTAAACAAGACTTTACTTTGCCTGTCAATAGGGGAGATTGACTCACGGAAAGCAGTTTTTCCAAATAGGATTTTAATCCAACTTCCTTCCGGAAAAAATTACAAATCACCTTAAAAAACATATGAAATGACAATCAAAAGATTAGTGAAATGGGGCTACTATTCCGTTCCAGAGCAGAGGTTATAGTCGGTCAAAATTCTTTTTCCGGAAGTTCAGCACGTCCAAAGACGTGCCTGTTCATAAATTCTCTCATTATTAACTTGTCGAATACCACTCGAAGTCCACATCAGTAGTAGTCTCAGTCAAAATAACATCTGAATCTTGTGTTTACTCGCATAAATAGTTGATTTGTAAATATAATTACCTCTTTAACCCATAATGGATTGCGACATTAGCTAATTTTGTGAAAACCAAAAGAGGAAAGGATTAATTGTATCATAATGGATATTATTGCACAAAATATAATTCAACAAAATGTGTAAGCAATTTGAGTTGTAAAGATCGTAAGCCTTCTAGTCGCCTTGTGTTAAACCAAAATAAAAAAAATAAATGTTGAGGCCATACTCATGCGGCTAGTCATTCAAAAATTCATGATTTCAAAACAATGAACACTATTCAACGAGAGGCTAAAACAACGTCTGAACATTTTGCTGCAATTATTTCTGAAATAATAAACAAAGTGCCTGAGTGTTCCCAAAGTGTTCTTCCTTCAAATGCGAGTATAACCAGAAATTAATAAACAGAATGCCCCCTAAATTCCCTGCAACATTAAATTAAGTGGAACTGCAAAGGAGATTTAGCAAAACTATTCAAGATGAAAGCTGGCTGATTCATGATAGCGGAAAAGATGATGAAGAACTATTTCTAATTTTTGCAGCACCTTCTGCTTTACGAATACTAGCTTCCGCTAAACACTGGTATGCCGATGGAACGTTTGAGACATGTCATAGATTATTTAGCATATCTATACTCTTCAGGCTGAAATTCATCTCGAATATCCCCCTCTTATTTTTACTTTTTTACCAAACAAGACAGAAGGAATTTACTTTAGAATGTTCTCAGCCCTTGTTGATTGTGTTGAACGTCATGGATTGCCAATTGAAGTATTAGATATAAGTGTTAATTTGAAAATGGTTGCGCGAAGTGCTTCTTTGCGTGTTCTTGGTTAAATCATCCTACATATCTGGTTTTTTTTTCATTTATGCCAAATTACTTAGAGAAAACTTTAAACGTTGGGTCTTTCTAGCCTTTATAATAATGATGAAGATTTCTGCCTATTGCTGATGTGCATAAAGGACTTGAACTTTTACAACAAAGTGCACCTGAGGAAGCTCTTTCTTTCACTTAATATATCAAAGAAATTTATATTTTACGCAAGCATAGAAAAAATGGAAGGTTCGCTAAACTTTTGTTCTCCACATTCGAATGGAATGCTTAGGAACTGACACCACAGAGTTACCCTCTAACAACAACTCAGTTGAAGCTTGGCATAGAAGATTTTGGTGTTTTCGTGTTTGTTGTATAGGTTTATTATGCAATAGCGTACATTTATACATGATCTAATACAAATACACAAATAATATATAAATATACACAACATAAGCGTACACATTGCACAAAGTGGAGAGGCCGCCAGTGTTGGCGTGCAGGAAGACGGGGCGGAGTGTCCCACGCCTGGCATATCTGCTGCTAGTGGGTGGCGGCGGTCCTCACCACTCGTTGCCCGGCTGGGCGCGGGCGGCGATCAGCGCGGAGGGGTGCTGTTCTCAGCCACTCCAGCAGCTCGTTTGTTGGGGTTTTGCGGACCACTTGGGTGGCTCTTGCTTCTCGCGCCCTCAGTAGAACGCCTCTTACAGGGTGATGGGCCGGTGCTGGCTCTGGCATGAGGCTGGCGGTGGCTGGTGGGCGCCGGGAGCGGCCGCCGCAGGGTTTGCACCTCCCTTCCACAAAGTCGGCGTGCAGCTCTTTCCGCCTGGAGTAGCTCAGCCTCACAGGCTGCAGCAGCATGCCGTTCGCTCTGGGCTGCTGGAAGGCTGCGTCCAGTGGGCGATAGGCTGTGGCTGCAGCATACCACGCCGCTTGCCTCTTAGTTGCTTCCCATTTTTGGTGCTGCTGATGGGCGTTGTGGACGGCCCTGCATTTGGGTGGGTTTTTTATTGCCAACCCTGCATAGTGCAGACTCTGAAAATAAAGAAAGAATTGAATGAATACTCACCAAACAGACTAAATGAAGTTACTTTAGTAGAAATCGACGGCGAGCTGGAAAAAATAAGGCTGATGCGATTGCAATACCCAGAAACAGATGCAAAACAGTTAAATACTTTATATGAACAGACGAAATGGAAGCTAAGAATGCAGAAATAAAAGCGATAAACGATGACATAATAATAAACGGAACGTCAAGAGAAAAATACCGCAATTTGAGAACCAAGAAGAGAGAACTACTAGGCGCAATTTATGGACAAACAAAGAGAATACTTGGAAATAGCCGTTCAAAATATTGACAACGAGCTATTGCGCCAAGAATTTGGGAAAAAGATTAAAAGAATGGAAAATACTAAAGGTAAAGAAAAATTAAGATTAAGGAGATCGGGAAATTAATTAAAGATGAACACGAGATTGAAATTTTTTTCCTGGAACACTAGAAAGGAGTGTTGAACATCGGTGAAGAGGAAAACGAAACCTACGATATAGACTTCGAAAACCAAATAATTGACGAAATTAATGAACTAATTGAGAAGGCTTTCCTATACGTAGAATAGGAACGGTATGCGAACGATGGGTTTAACGCCAAAATCACAATCGAGGAATTAAAGAATACCATCTCAAATTTTAAACAAAAAGCCCCTGGGAAATCGGGTCTTACCAGAAAAAAACTATATAGTAGCGCCAGATAATATACTTGAAGGTATAAAGAACGTGTTTAACGCCTGGATAGACACGGGATACTTCCCCGATCAGTTAAAGTTAGCCAAAATGATATTCATACCTAAGCAGGGAAAACCACCTTCAGAGGTTGAAAACCTCCGACCTATATCCCTTTTCGACTTCATCGGGAAGGTGTTTGAAAAAATCCTGAACACAAGATTAAATGAATATCTCACACAAAACAATCGCTGGAACAATTAACCATTCGGCTTCAGAAAGAACAGGAATACGGAGATGGCCCTCAGCGTGATAACAGAAAAAATAAGTAAATTGAAAGGAGAGAAATGCAGTATGGACATTGTATGCTGGCACGTATCGAAAGCATTCGATAAATTCTAGAAAAGAGGCATGAAACAAGAAATCCTAAATCTGGAAATGAACAACTATTTGCTAAGAACTTTATGCAACTACGTCATGGAAAAATATGCATATAGAGACACGTGGAATTGCCAAGTTAAAAGATATAAGCTTAATGCAGGCCTCGCTCATGGAGGGTGTTTAAGTCCTTAGCTATACTGAGTGAATAACTCGGATATTCCCACACCTAGAAACGAGAGCATTGTAAATATACAATAATCAGATGATTTCACTCAATTAATCTCCTTTGTTTATCGCAACCCTGTGTTTATCGCAATCTTCAGATGCAGACCAGAGTAACGGCAACAAAAATAGAAAATCTAAACGAGTATGAACGCAAATATAAAATTAAAACGAATAAAGATAAATTTAAAATTATAGCTATGTATCGTAGATGGAGAGCAAAACAGGTATAACGGTGGAGGCAAGCTTTTAGGCCTAACTATTAGCAAAAATGGTAAAAGAAACACGTGACCGAAAGAATAAACAAAGCACGAGCCATGCTAACTTTACTCTACAGATTAAGAAATCTAAACATGAAAAATAAGAAAAAGATCTACAAGGCCATGATACAGCCTACCTTGATATATCCAACACTTGCCATGTATACAGTTTCAAGAAAAAATCTAATAAGAATGCAACGTATACAGAATAAAGCAGTATACATAATTACGAACACGCAACGATTAGAGAGAAAAAGACAAAGAGACTTACATATCGAAGCGAGAAAAAATAAAACCATTAAACAACATAATTGAAAAAAGAGGCAAAAAATTAGAGGAAAAAACACAAGAAGAAATAGGAGAGGAACTAAATAATCAAATAACACTAGGGGCAGGATGGAGACAACATATATCCTGTTTCCTAGTGCTAAAAACAAAGCGGACCAAAGGGAAGAGCAGGAGATTTACGTGTAAACCAAATATTAAGCAGGTCCACATGACAAACTTTTCAACTTTCAAGCCCAGAGGGAGGAGGGCGCCCGGGAAACTTGGGGGAACCGGGCTTCCCCCTGCTACCGATCGGGTCCCTCCTTCGAGAGGGACTGGTGAGGGGGTGGGGGAGGAACACGAGGATCTAAAACTTTTCTCCTATCTTCCCTTTCATTTGATTTATTTCTTTCACTCCTTTAGATCCTCATTTCACTCAAAACGCTCCGAAGATGATCGAATAAGATCGAAAGCTTAGCAATTTAGTTTAGTTTTTACTAAACACATTCATTTAAAAAAGAGCTGAGTACTAGACAAGTAATCCACCATCTACAAGATGCAATAAAAAGATAGTTAGAAAAAGAGAAGTTGCCTAACGAAATTAATATGAATTTTGGTTCGAAATATGGATAGAATTTATTTAGTCTTCTTAATTTTATTTACAAAGTCATTTGATTTTCCTAGAAACGTATAAGAAACTAAAAATAATGAATAATTTCTCTACAGTATTTTCTGTTAGATTTTCTTGATAGAGTGCATCAAGAAACGTTTTAAAGTGTTTTTCCACAAATGAGTCAGGGTAGCTATGATTTTTGAAGAAAGTTTTTAGGAAAGAGAATTTTAAATGCATCAGTCTTTACGGAGAAAATATATTCTAGACTCGATGAATTAAAGTTTTTATCGAGATAACTTAAGGTTTTCTTGGCAAGAAACTAAATAAGCTTGTGACTAAACCTGTGAGTGTAGGTTTCCTAAAGACTCAAGTTTCATACTTTGTTCCTGACCGTTTAATATCGATATCTACTAATGGGAATCTATCATTTTTCTCGACCTCCAGTGTATAATTTATATTTATATTCTAAAGTTCAAGTATTTAAGGAATTGTTCTGCCAGCTGCCGTGAATTCATCAATACAAATGTATCATCGACATAACGTCTATAATAGATAAGTTTATTGAAATTTTTATTCTTGAATGAAGCAACTTATCTTAAATTTCCCTATTCAATTATATATATATATATATATATATATATCCATAACCCTATATTTTAAGAATGAGATTTTTTTAAAGTGTTTGAATAAGATTTTTTCTTTTAGTTCGGTTGTCACCTAAGAAGAAAAAAGGAAAAAAGGGGGGGGGGAGAAGAAAAAAAAGTAGTAAAAAGAACAAAAAAAAAGAAGGAAAAAAGGAAATAAAGAAGAAAAAGAAGAAGAAGGAGAAGAAGATATAGAAGAAGAACAAGATGAAGAAGAAAAGGGTGTTCAGGGTGTTAAAATAAGGAGTCTATAAAAGGAATTAAAAAAGGCGGTTAAGATTAGCAAATAAGGCCGTAGGCCACACCCCGCAGGGGTGCCTGTGTATCCAAGCTCTTCCTATTAAGGAAGAGAACAGTGGCCTATATATATAAATATATATATATATATATATATATATATATATATATATATATATATATATATATTAATAAAAATTATTGCATTAACGCAATTAATTATGCGGTTAAAAGGCTATTTTTGGCAAACCAGTCTTCGTCAAAGCCTTCGGAAGGAGCTCTTCTCACATACACGAAAAGGTAGCACTTAAAATAGGCGTTCTCTCAGATAGCCAAAAAAATATCTTTCGATTAGCGCATTTAGGTGTCACCCCAGCTTTTCGAAGAGAATGGAAAATTTGTTTGATTCTCTATTTTTGCCACACCTTATAAATTAATAAAAATTATTGCATTAACGCAATTAATTATGCGGTTAAAAGGCTATTTTTGGCAAACCAGTCTTCGTCAAAGCCTTCGGAAGGAGCTCTTCTCACATACACGAAAAGGTAGCACTTAAAATAGCCGTTCTCTCAGATAGCCAAAAAACTATCTTTCGATTAGCGTATTTAGGTGTCACCCCAGCTTTTCGAAGAGAATGGAAAATTTGTTTGATTCTCCATTTTTGCCACACCTTATAAATTAATAAAAATTATTGCATTAACGCAATTAATTATGCGGTTAAAAGGCTATTTTTGGCAAACCAGTCTTCGTCAAAGCCTTCGGAAGGAGCTCTTCTCACATACACGAAAAGGTAGCACTTAAAATAGCCGTTCTCTCAGATAGCCAAAAAACTATCTTTCGATTACCGTATTTAGGTGTCACCCCAGCTTTTCGAAGAGAATGGAAAATTTGCTTGATTCTCCATTTTTGCCACACCTTATAAATTAATAAAAATTATTGCATTAACGCAATTAATTATGCGGTTAAAAGGCGATTTTTGGCAAACCAGTCTTCGTCTAAGCGTTCGGAAGGAGCTCTTCTCACATACACGAAAAGGTAGCACTTTAAATAGGCGTTCTCTCAGATAGCCAAAAAACTATCTTTCGATTAGCTTATTTAGGTGTTACCCCTGCTTTTCGAAGAGAATGGAAAATTTATAAGGTGTGTCGAAAATCGAGAATTAAACAAATTTTCCCTTCTCTTCAAAAAGCAGGGGGGACACCTAAATACGCTAATCGAAAGATAGTTTTTGGCTATCAGAGAGAACGCCTATTTTAACTGCTACCTTTTCGTTTATGTTAGAAGAGCTCCTTTCGAAGGCTTTGAGGAAGACTGGTTTGCTCCCTAAAAATAGCCTTTGGTAACACTTCAGTTTCGATGCGCACGGTAGGTGGCGCTGTTTATAGGCTTCAATTTTGGGTTATAATATATGTCTTATGTCGTCAGACGGTAGCGTCAGATGAGAACAATAACGGCGTTATATTTTTTGTATACGAGTATATACTGGGGGCTGCGCCGCCCCCCCAATTGATTGAAACTCCGGATCATCTCAGGGTAGTCTCCCCCACAGTGATATCTGCCCCACGAGCAGTAACCTTGAATTTACTGGGGTTCCCTCCCTCAAACAGCTTTTTACTGGCAGAAAAACCTATCTAATGACAAACAATACTTACTTTTATAGGTTTCTTGATTAGTTTATGCGCTTCTAGATAATCTAAAAGTTTTTCGCGGTCATGCAAAATATACCCGAATTCGAATAACGAGGAAGCACAACTAGAGCACGAAAAAGACACGACGAAACAAAACATTTGCAAAACGGGTCCTATTTATAAGCTACGACGT
The DNA here is from genome assembly GCA_963969495.1 of Ceratothoa steindachneri. Classification (NCBI taxonomy): domain Eukaryota; kingdom Metazoa; phylum Arthropoda; class Malacostraca; order Isopoda; family Cymothoidae; genus Ceratothoa; species Ceratothoa steindachneri. Next base: position 62,705,855 of record OZ018335.1, on the reverse strand, counting down.
TGCCAGTAAGAAGCTGTTATCGTTCGCAGCAAACAAAAAATACGAAAACAAAACAAAGAACAATAAAAGACATCAAAAAACGTTACCTAACTTAGAAAAAACTATAAACGAGCAGAGGCGCAGATATTTAGAAAAATAATACAGACTAAAAATTACAAATCCCCCAAAAAACAACAAAAATATAACGCCGTAATTGGTCACATCTGAAGCTACCGTCTGACGTCATAAGAGATACATTGTAGCCAAAAAATGTAGCCTACTAACAGCGCCACCTACCGTGCGCGCCGAATCTGAAGTATTACCTAGCCTTTTAGACGCATAATTAATTGCGTTACTTCAATAATTTTTTTAATTTATAAGGTGTGGCGAAAATGGCGAATCAAACAAATTTTACATTCTCTTTGAAAAGCAGGGGTGACACCTAAATACGCTAATCGAAAGAAAGTTTTTGGGCTATATGAGAGAACGCCTATTTCAAGTGCTACCTTTTCGTGTATGTGAGAAGAGCTCCTTCCGAAGCCTTTGAGGAAGACTGGTTTGCCAAAAATAACCTTGTGACCGCATAATTAATTGCCTTACTGCAATAATTTTTATTAATTTATAAGGTGTGGCGAAAATGGAGAATCAAAGAAATTTTCCATTCTCTTCGAAAAGCAGGGGTGACACCTAAATACGGTAATCGAAAGATAGTTTTTTGGCTATCTGAGAGAACGCCTATTTTAAGTACTACCTTTTCGTGTATGTGAGAAGAGCTCCTTCCAAAGGCTTTGAGGAAGACTGGTTTGCCAAAAATAACCTTGTGACTGCATAATTAATTGCCTTACTGCAATAATTTTTATTAATTTATAAGGTGTGGCGAAAATGGAGAATCAAACAAATTTTTCATTCTCTTCGAAAAGCAGGGATGACACCTAAATACGCTCATCGAAAGATAGTTTTTGGCTATCTGAGAGAACGCCTATTTTAAGTGCTACCTTTTCGTGTATGTGAGAAGAGCTCCTTCCGAAGGCTTTGAGCAAGACTGGTTTTCCAAAAATAGCCTTTTAACCGCATATATATATAAATATATATATATATATATATATATATATATATATATATATATATATATAAAATATATATAACGTGAATTTTTTAGATTAAGTCAATTAAGAATGGGAGAGTTTAGAGGTCTTTCCTCTCCGACGCTACCTCTTTCGGCTCCCTCTACCCTTCTACCCCCCTCCATCTTCCCCCTACTTTGCCCTTACATCCTTCTTCTTTTTCTTCTCCACTCTTTCTTCTCCCTTCTCATTGTATCTTCCTGCTTCTATCCCCTCCCTCCTTTTCCCAAATCTCCACTTCTCTCCCTTGCCCACTTTCTGCCCTCTCTCTCCTCTCCCTCTTACCCATCTCCCCCCAACTATATCCACCATTACCTCTCTTCCCCTATCTCTCTTTCCCGATTCTTTTGCTTAAACCCTTGAAATATCATTTGAATATCTGCTCCGGTATTAGCTATGAATACAATATTATCTGCGAATCTCAGGTCATGTAGTTAATCCACCATCAATCTTGCTGCCTTTATTTTGCCACTTTAATGTTCTGAATATTTCTTTGGCAAAAGACGTGAACAATTTCGGAGAGAGATTGTCTTCTTGTCTCACTCTTAGTTGTAATTAAAAGATATCTAAATACTATGCAATCAAAGATAGGATTTACAATATTGGTATATTTGTTCTATTGTATTTGTAGAATGGATATATACGTTGATTTTTTAAGGCTTTTATGAGCCCTGGTGTGGCTAATGAATTAAATATTTTCAGACATTCTACAAATACCAACTATATTCTTTCCTAATTTTTTGAGACTATGTTGGTGGTCAATTAATGTTAAGCATTTTCTGAAGCAAGCTTGTTATCTCGGTTGTTGGCATCTAGTTAGATTTTAAGTATGTCAGGAATGACTTGTGAAGAGTTTATAGACACACGTGTAAAAGCTGATTCGTCTCTATTCTATGAGGTCTGTTTGATTGCTTTTTTTTGCAGAAAGATTAATATGACATCGTTTTAGTCCTTGGCAATTTTGCCATGTTGAAGGCATTTGGTGAAGACGCAAGACAGTTTGTTCACAATGACAACTCCAAAATCTTTCTGTAATTCCTAAGTGATGTATCTGGACTTTTAACTTGTTGGCTATCCATTTATTTGATTACACTTTTTTGTTTCTGATTTTCAACAGCTAGGATATTATCGGGTGTAGTTATTGGTTGCGTTTCTGAATGGTGTTGTTGCTTGAATACAACTTTCATTATTACTTTTTTCTTCTTTAACTATTCTTTCTCGATTATGGAAGAGTGTACCACCTTCCTCTTTTATAGTAACTATGTAAGATTTTCCGTTTAGAAGTCTCCTTTTAGGCATTTTATACCCAAGTCTTTCTTTGATGGTCTCTTTGATAATAGTTGTATTATATTGTATAAAGTCAGCTGTCTGTTTCTTTTTAATAGGCATGTTTAATTATTCTATTTCAATTTGTTGCTTATGCTTATCTTATTAATGTCTTTGCGCTTCTTAAATTTATTCGGGGTTTTTTCCGAGAGGTTTTTTGTTGTTCATTCTTTGTCTTTCTTGTATTTTTCAGCAGTGTCTGATGACATATCTTTCATCAAGATATTTATTATCGTGTGTATAATACTAGCGTCTCTGGTGTCAAATGGAATTTCATGGTATTCTCTATGAAGTTGGTACTGCAATTTTAAGAATGGATTTTTATTAAATTAAATTATTTATAATCATTTCTATTTACCAGAATGTAATCAATTTCATTGTATAACTAATAGATTGGGCTTCTCCGAATCCATCTTTGCTGCTGCTTCTTTTTTACATAGTGCTCACAACTTTGATGTCTTGGGACATTGTACTATTAACTAGGTGTTTTCCCCCTTTTTCATTCGGCCATTAAATACTTTCACATAAAGGACTCATGACTTGCTAAACTTTGGTAATAAAAACTCCCATGATGCTGGTAAAATGGGTTTTGATTTGTTAAGGCTTGGTTGATATCATCACAAAATTAATGCAATTATCCGAGTGCACTAGCAAATATCGTTACGTACACATACACTATTTTGGGGTTGTATTTTTTAGAGTGTATAGTGTTAATCTAGTCTACTCTTTCCGATATGCCGTGAACTTCTAAAAAAACTCACTGGGTATTGGGTTTTGGGGTTTTGGGGGGAATTTTAATGGATTTTTTAATTTTAGTTCAAAATAAATTGATAGCTAAATGTACTTAAGAATTTTTATTTGTATTCTAGATTCATTTTTCATTAACTATCCTTACTTTCTTCAGATGTTTTTAGTATTATTGATAGCTTCACAAATAGGTATTTTTTTGTATTTAAAATGCCATTTGCAAGTGGTGATAAAAAGACATTTGCTGACAGACAGTCAGTAATATAAAAATGATGAAACAAGAGTATCATGCAATTTTGTTTTTCTAGAAAAGATTAGTAAAACAAATCGAAAGAATCAAGAAACACATGGCAAAATGCAAAATTAAGCAACAATAAGAACAGTTAATCCATTAAAAAAAGACTGCTGAAGTAGAATGCAGGATTGGCATTAAAAAAACACTCAAAGAAAAACAATAAAGCTCACCTAAAAGAAGCCACTGAGGATTGTTTTTTTTTAAATTACATATTCTTATAATTGATTAAACAGAAATGTAAAAAATAGGTTTAATGATAACTAGAAAAATAATTTTCAAGTTTCTTAAAAAATATTCAAACTAATAAGTTTCTTTTTGATTAGTTTCAAGAAGTATTATCCTTTGCTGCCGGGCCTTTACAATCATCTTCTCGGTGAGACAGCTAGAACCGTTCCGGAGGCCAATCTCAACTCCGAGGTAAATTATAGATTTTATGGGCAGCAAGGTACTTTTAGGGACATTGATAGTCGGGAGGATGAGTCCACATCCCCAACTAATGGGTGCAGATTTTTACGCAACACTATCCGGAGGATATCATCCTAATAGGTGAAGGCCACGCAGTTCCGGACTCGAACCAAGGCCTGAAAAATGGGGGCCATATATTGCTGCATTATGAAAGGACTCCCACTGAACTCCATGGGCAGTCTCCTAAAACTTTACGTCCGGGTCCCACAACGAAACCTGGACCAGCCCCAGGCATCAAGGTGGAGGGGGATGTCGTAAAACCCATGATACAGGTCTATTTTGACTGCCCTAGGAGCCTCTGGGAGCCACTTGAAGAACGTTTCCGAGGGACGGGAGCTGGAAAGGAGGAGGGTTATAATGGGTAGAATTAGTTAGAGGGGACATGTTGTACACCAGCCTATCCTCCACGGTGTTCTTTGAAACCAGGAAGACGCGTTGAGTGCAGCGCACCTCAGAGGACTCCTCCAAGACCCCTGCTCTCACCAAGGTCTGGAGGCTTGGATCCATGTCGGGAGAACTGGAGGCGAAATGTTTGGTGTTACCAAAGTACACCTTTACCCCTTGCCGGCCAGCCGCCTTGGGAATTGTAGAGTGGTGGGAAACACCACAACAGACACTGCCGGGGATAAATTCACATATGTGACGTTGCAAGGGATTCCTTAATACCTTGGCCAAGGAATCAAACACGCTACCCTACTGCCTATCCTCATCACCTATCTCGTCGAATGCGTCCTCCTGTGACTTGAGCTGAGGTTCCGGAGGCACTTCCTGAGAAGAAGCCTTCTCCGTAAGAAGAGCATCAGGTTCGAGAGCAGCGTCGGGCGGGGGGGGGGGGCATGGATTTTCAATCCAATGCCTCCAAAGCGGCGTGAAGTCCTGGATTCTCCTGGATTAGCTGCTCCTGACTTTTAGGTCAGGGTGGAAGGCAATGTTTAGTGTTTCGACCGCGGTTAGGAGCCTCTCCTGGTCGTCGAGCTGAAATTCATCTAGGTCAGCCTCCGTTGATAGAGGGCTGGGGAAAGGGGAACCTGTGACTCTGTGGAAGCGGTGAAGTTGACGTAGACTCTTCTAGGAGGGGGGGGGGGCAAACCACTCTCCTACAACAGAGACAGCCGTAGAGTCGTCCACGCCGACTTTAACCGCGAAAGGGAGGTACCCTTCAGGTCTCGGAACTGATAGCCCACGAGGGGAAGGGGAAGGAGGAATGGGATGAGTTAAGCCACACAGAACCTCTTGTAAAGCCCAGCTCTCGTCCTCGCAATCATTAAGTTTAACGGGTTTTAGAGCCAGCTACCTTTCTCTGGGCGCGCAAACAGTTACGAGGTCGGCGCTGCTGCTGCAGATGTCGCTGCCAGCTTAGGTGGGGGTTTTGACGCTGCCGATTGGTATAATGATGGTAGCTAGTGGTCAGTACTGAGCGATTGTAGAGTACCGGATCAATATCTATACCAACAACCTAAGTAGCTTGTAACCTGGAATCGTCTAGGGCATAGACCCAGTTAACTAGGGAGACTAAATAATATAACCTAAAAAGGATATTAAGTAGGCCTCCTTACTATCTCTAAGCTTACTTCGCAGTCTATGGAAAATCACGAGGAGTTTGATCTCCTCCAAGTCTTTAGTTTTAATAGGAGAATTAGGAGAAGTTAAACGAGCTTGGAGTTGATGGACGAATAAATCCCAGTCTGAGACCACTCGACTTGTCTGAACGATTTGTGATACACCCAAAGCCTGCTTTAATCCTGCCTGGGGCAAGTCTAACTCAGGGCCTAGGCCTCTTTGGGGCTGCAGCAAGCTAGAATTCACCATGGTGTTGCGAGGCTGGGGTGGTACTTCCCGAGTGCTGAGAGAGTCGATCACCTGGCGCCTCAAGGTATCCTCGTCCTCGAATTCCAAGGGAGAGGGTGCATGGGCGGTGGCGCATGAGGAAGGAGTGGGGCACGGAGGGCACGAGTCCCAGCGTGCGGTACCATGGTCGGAGCTCGCAGATAATCGAGCGCGTGACCGTGTTTTTGGTTGGGCACGCTTCTTGGGGGTAGCCTTTTTCGGCGATTTCTTAGCAGGCATGTGGTGGTTTTCAAAACGGATCCTCCCGTAAGCAAATTATTTAATATATATATTGAAATAATTTGACAAAAGAGAAACAAACGTAGCAACACTAAATCACTTATTCACACCAACGGCCCATGCCATGCACACGCACCTCTTTATTGTACAAATATTTTGATGAACATGAACATATTAATCAAAAAATGAGATCATCCTAAAGTTACACAAATTATTTAAGTAAATGTTTACAGGAGCACAGCGATGTTCTTCGTTTTAGACGATGATGTAGATGTCATCTAATAAACATTAAGCAGCATTTTAAGGAAAACTCCGTGTTAAAATTCACTTATGAATTGAGCACGGGCAATAAACTCCCTTTTTTGGACTTTGAGGTTCAAAACATAGAAGGCAGCTACATCATTAAAGTACATAGAATTGCCCTGAGGAGAGTGAATGCCCTGAAGGGTATAAAATAAGCGTAATCAGCTTATACTCACGCCGATTTTATAAATGTCGCTTTACATGGGAACTTTTTCACCAAGAGATAGCACGAGTAAAACAAATACTCGTGAATAATGGTTTCTCAAACAGCATGATTGACAAACAACTCAATCATTTTTAAATAACTATTGCAAACATGTGGCTAAAACTGAAAGTAATCAAAGAGAAGTCAACAAAATCAAAGTGTATTACTAAAGACAGCTGTCCACGGACTATAAAATAAATAATAAAAAATCAAGGAGATTATCAACCGTAACATCAAAGTTAAAATTAAACGGATAAAATCCAACTCATCATTTATTATAAAACAACAAAAGCCAGCAATCCCCTGGTGAAAAAGAACACCAGCCGAAACTCCTCAAATCTCGAGTCAACCAACATAGTTTACGAGTTCATCTGCCTTGAAAAAAACTGTAAGCTTTATAATAAGTCAAAGTATATTGGCATGGCAACCTCTACACTTTCGAGACGTTTAACTATGCATCTACAAAGCAGAGGACCTAAAGATGATATGGAGAGTGTCTATAATATTAACCTAACGAGAGATATGCTAATTGATAACACCGTTATTAAAATAAAAGCGAGGCTAAACATCTTAGAAGACCTATTAATAAAGGAAGATAAGCCGGCCATCAACAGAGAAGCGAAAAGCTGGAATCGCAAATTAAAATTATTTAAAAATTCCACTCACCAGAGTAGCACATTTCCTCTAACGTTACGTTCAACCCGGGCGGAATAAATACCCCTTAAAAATAATTTTTTTTTACTCTGTCAGATCCTCACTCCACCCATTACATCGGTAAAGGAGGCACGAACATATCAAAACGCTCCGAAGATGATCGAATAAGATCCAAAGCTTAGCAATTTAGTTTGGTTTTTACCAAACATATTCATTTAAAAAAGAGATGAATACTGGACAATTGATCTACCATCTACAAGATTAAAAAAAAAAATGGTTAGAAGAAGAGAATGTTGCCTACGGAAATTAATTAAGGCAAAATACACAATGATCTTCAAAAAAATTTGATTCCAGAAAAGACTGCTACCCAACTACACTAAAATATATATATTTATATATATATATATATATATATATATATATATATATATATATATATATTTATATATATATATATATATATATATATATATTTATATACATATATATATATATATATATATATATATATATATATATATATATATATATATATATATATATATATATAATGAACAATTTCAATGAATTTTTTAAAAACTTGAATTCGTTACACTCATCGATAAAATTCAAAGTACATGTGAACAGAATAATTCTCAATCTTTTCAAACTCTACAAATTCAAATGCTTACATATATTTTCTCTCACTACAAAATAAAACTGTTATGATATCTGTTATTTCTTCCTTCTTTCTCCGAGCCTATAGAACATGCAACCCAATCTACCTTCAGGATGAAATTAACACCTTATTTGCAATTTGATTAAACTAAAATATCCAATTCACCTAATAAATAGATGCCATACGAAAGCACGATAAAGATCTATGCCACCTCCACACCACGGTAGGACGATTTTATAAAAATGTATTATTTTCCCATATGCTCAGCCTTGGCTCCTCTAAAATCATATTCAAACGAATATAACATAAATATCACATTTAAATATTCTAATACTATTCTATAATCATTGACTAGACTTCGCCCAATTAATCTCAAAGCTGAAGTTAACACTATACCATGCTTTAATTGCAAATTGACATATATCGAGGAGTCAGTTTATTTTAATAAGTGGATAAAAGAATATTTAGCTGATATCAGAAGGTTTACGAACTCTTCAAGTCTCTTTACACTTATTCAAAAGCACGACGATAGAATTGATTTTAACAATGCAAAAATCATTTATAAATAAAACCCTTATATTGAGAGGAGAATTGCGGAATCCATCATCATCAACTAAGTTCATAATTTCAATTTATCTGAAGCGCAATACAAATTTAACGAATATATAATGAATAGAGTCGCCAATCGTATTTACATACCCCAAACCCAGGACGCAATGTGCCTCGAGAATTTGCAACTATCCAGATTGTTTCCGGTTCCATTTCATTTTGTTTAGATTGCAATTGACGCCAGATTTATTCAATTTTTTTTTCCAAATTGTTTCCTGCTGTTTTATTTTGTTAAGGATGTGTGTTACCTTATATATACTGTGCTCGTTGCCTAGTTTTTTTTTTTTAGTTGAAAATGGCATCTTGCTAAAACTAGTCCGATAGGTATAAATAAAATCTTGAGTCAAATATTATTGTGTTTTAACATTTTCTTATATATATATATGTATTATGGTTCAAATTTCTAGTTTTCTCAAAATAATAAAATTGAATAGTGCAAATTGCACTATTCAGTTTTAGTATTTTAGGAAACCTAGAAATTTGAAGCCTTTATATATATATATATATACATATATATATATATATATATATATATGAAAGATAATGTTAAAACACAATAATATTTAAATAATTATCTTCGATTGTAGTGAGTCTTTAGTAATGGTTCATTTTTGTCTTTTACTTAGATACTCAATGTGTTGTATGGCTTAAATTTAATTTTGATTTGTTTTTTATTGTACTTGTGCATAGATTCTGAAGTAATTATTATTTGCTAATCCCACTTATTTCCTAATTTTGTCTCTATCTCGTTGCACTTATTCAATTTTTATAGCATCTTTCTCTTGAAAAAAATTTAGTTCGAGACGTTTTTTTCCGCACCAGACTTGTGAAAAAAATGTCTTCCTCAAAAGGGAGGAGTGTGAAAGAATAAGGAGAGAGAGCGGGAATCCCCTCCCCCTCTGACTTCTCCAGTTTGCCGTTGCCCGCTCTAAATTCGTCTGCCCAATATACTGAGAAAATTAGAACAATAGAAAGACCATTAATGGGCCATCGAGGCTTCTCGCTATTTGCCCTTATCGCGATTCAAGGCAATTACGTAATTCTTTTGACGATAAATCTCTCTCCCCATCTAGATAATTTCGGAGTAGTTATTCGACAATTCAGATTTCACAGCCAGATTGTGTCTGGAGTCGCCGTCCAGTACGACAGCTGTAACGTCTTCGTTACTCGAGAGGGAATCGACTACATTCTCGTCCAGAGAAGAATTGAGTAATTGTCGAAGAGCCAAGGAAGAAGCATTCGTCAGTCAATATTGTTCGTGGAAATAGTTAGGCGCTTTTCAACCCTTCTCACCACGTCTCTGGTTTTTAAGGATCAGAAATGCCATCCCCGAAGCACCCTCCGTTTTTCTCTTCAAGATAAGAGCTACCCCCCTCTAACTTTAGTTTCCCGAAGTTAAATTGAGCGTCCCATGAGACGCCCACCAGTTCAATGTTGAATTTACCTATCTGGTCCTACTCGCCGCACATAAAGTTAAAAGGGATTAAACCCCTACTTCATCACGCTCCTCCCACCTTTACCGCTTTGAACAATAAGAATCACCTTTGCTCTAAAACTTGCATCATTGTAAATTCATTACTTAATTAATTATCCCTCGGTTCCAAATTAATGGATATTGTTAATCATCTTGGCAGTTAACCGTCAATATTTAATTGCAAAGCTATATAACTTGCCCTTTATGTATATATAATCTTTAGACCTATTGAATTACATTTTTGTAGCCGTGTTTTAATATTCTTTGGCCTAGAAACTGTCTATTTAGAGCACTCTTAAAACCATCCCCAGGTGGAGCCTTAATTTTGGTCGGCCATTAGCCCTGTGTGCCTATAACCGCAAACACCTGGTCATACCACGACACTTAATATTCGCGGAGACAAAAGTTCATAATGTAAAACATTTCATTATTATAAATTAAGTTCAACAAGCCGTTCAACTGAGAAAAGTTAGGTTCCTGCGGTGTAGCCAAGGTGAGACTAATATTAGCAGAGTACAAGTTTTATCGTTTAAGCGGAGGTAAGGTAAATAGCGATCACAAATAGATTGCAGTTAAAGTTGTATCGTACGACCAGCCTAATGCCGATAATGCGAGATATATCAGGTCTGGTACTATAATCTTTGCTACACAACTACGTTGACTTCCTACTATGCAAAATTAAATATAGGATAAACAAATAATCTTTTACCTTCAATAAAATGGTGAACAATAATGAACATAATGTTCACACCTCAATGTCAGAACATCCCTCTTGAAAATACTCAACCTCACCTCGTCTTACAAAAATATGAAAACTTAATCTACATACAGTTAATCAGCATCTATCAATATAAATGTAAATAAATATTAAAAGAACTGAAAAATAATTAACAATAAACGCATGCGATTGGCCACGTAAAAGCAATGATTTGTCAATAAAAAAGGAAGAGAGCATTGATGCGTGGTAAATTAAGAATAGAAAATCTTCTACCCAATAGTGCAGCTCCGAGTTCGGAAAATAAAGTAATGCTCTTTGCTACTCTTAGTTAACTCATATACAGCCAACATGTCTCCGGAACTGAAATCGCATCAATCACTGACTGACGCCTCTGCCCGATAACATCAGTTTCTGAACTTGTTTGTGTGGTGAAGGTTGCGTTTGTCTAATTATAGCGAAAGTGCGAAAAAATGCCTCTTAGCAAAACGCGCATTCATTTAAAAAATATATCTGCTTTTGGTGTAAAACAGAAAGAGAAAAAAAGAGTCATGACCAACAACCAGGGACTAGTAATTAGGCAGAAAGTTCTTTTGTGTCACATGTAAAAACTGGAAATAATGAAAATAGCATAGAAGCAGCTGATCGGCTCGTTGTAAAGACAGGTTTTCTTGGCAATAACGTATCAGCTTTGCGTACATGTGATTTAAATCTTGCTTAATTTATCCATACTATAACATCATATTATATAAATAATATATCTAATAGTGTGTCTATTTCTTACTCAAATTAGAGAAATTTCCATGAGACAACTGACGCTTTAGCATAAAAGGTTATAGCATTTTGTGAAGTTTGTTATCAAAGAGAGAGTTTTACTGCCAATACTTTCGAAACAGCTAATGGCCAAAAGTTCCATGTATAAATTTATGCTTTATTTATATGTCAGTGATTCATGACTATGGATTGTCTGGATTAAATAGACATCTTTCAATGATGGAAGCAAATCTTATGATATAGGAGAATGTATTATAAATGTTTAAGTACTTTATACATGTGTATGGATGAACATTATGAATAAAAACAAAAGATGGTCCATAAATTTAATGTGAAACACTACAAAGAAGTAGGAAAAGATACCTCTGTAAATGGCAATCTTCTAATAGTCTAGAGCTATAATGGTACATAGTCAAAGCGAGGACATACATCAAACATGGGTATGGGGGTAATAATCGAAGTTCTTAGTGGTTTCTTTGTGGATTTTGTTACTCTTTCTAAATTCTGTCATGTGTGTGAAGTGAGTGAAAAAAGTTAATAAACCAAAAAATAACCATGAACGGAAATGTGTAAAAACATTGCTGGGCCAACCAGAGCAATGGAGAAAGAAGCAGCAGTTTTGATGTTTTAAAGTTCAAAACACTTCGGGTTATTCTATCAGTATTTTATAGAAGACGGCGATTCTTCTGCTTATAATGCAGTAATTAATTTAAATGGATGTAAGGGTCAATATCCAGAAGAAGTAGATATTATCAAAGTGGAGTGCATAAATCATGTCCAAAAGAGGCTCAATACGAGGCTCACGAAACTCAGAGATGGTCCAAAGAAGATGTATTGAAAAAGACAATAAAAAAGATAAGAATAAGCACCATAAGGGGTTAGGATAAACTTACTGAGAAGGCTATTGAAACTCTGACATCATACTTTGGGCACCATATTCGGTCAAATGTTAAAAAAATTGTGATGGAAATGTTGGTTTCCATTATGTTAACGTTTCATCATGCTTTACTACAGATACTAATATACGACATGCTCTTTTGCCGAACAGGAGAGGAATTAGGGAGCTTTGGTCAACAAGCAATTGCAAATAGATAAAAGTACAAAAACATAAAAGGCGGAAAAATATCTCTCACAATCACATTGGACTACGAAGCTCAGCGTAAAATAAGGAAATTTATGACAATCTGATCTCAAAACAATTGCTTGAAAAATGTATAAGAAGTTAGACCAACAGAGAATGGAAACGAAAGTTTCATTTAAAAATATGAAACAGAGCGAAAAAGACTAAATTCGTCGGTTTGAAAAAAGTGGAATTCATCGCTAAACATGCGAAAGAAAAAGATAAACTGGGATTCAAGCAGCCTAACTGGATTCATAAAAGGAAAAGACAAAGAAAGAAAAAGAAATAGGTCTTTGTCAGTTACTTCAAAAGACAAGAAACCGGAAATCACAGTAGATTATAAAATCTTATAAACCTGGCGACAGTGAGCAGCGTGATAAGCTCTGGCACCCATCTCTACGTGGAGGTAACAGTCTCTAATACGTACAGAGGGGGACCAGAAACCAATAAGAAAAATAAATTATTAGAAGGAAAACATAAAAATATGAAGCTTATACTATGTAATGCAGTGGATAGCTGATGACGTGCCGTAACTGTTAATTTTCTTGTTACTTTTTTATGTTTGTATTTTTCTCGAATGTTAAAATATTTAGGAATGAAAGACTGGCGAGTCGTTATTTATTGGCTGAATTTAATAAAATAAAAACCAGTGTGCTGTGGTACGATAACTTTTTCCAATTGCCCGCCGCAACCACTCACCAACACAACACCCATACTCAGTGAACAAAACCGGAGCAACAGGTTTCTGCCATTATGACATCTATGTTTACCAGGTTAGAAAATTGATTTTTGAGATGTCTGTTTCTATTTTTTACGGTTATCATATAGTGTCTCACGTGGGTGAATATGCGTCCTTTCGAAGTGGCCACCATGGCATTGTTGTGAAAAAAATGGTGGTGCGCAAGGGCATCGACAACCAACATGTGGAGGAAGACCGATGCGTGAAATTTCGAAAATTCGATATAATTTGAAATACCTCGAAAAACATAGCAAAAAGTGACTGATTATGTATATTAGGATGAAAATAAATAGTAGTGGTGAACTAGTCTATTTAAATGAAGTGGAACAGTGTTTTTTTTGTGTAAAGCTAAAGGTAATTTTTAGTGAATTATGATGCAATATCAGTGTCATTATGCTATAAGCACATGAAATAACTATTATATAAGTAGCTTAGGTTATTAGAATAACTCTAAGATTAATATTCAATTTGCGAAAAAGATTTTTCCCACCAGATGTATTCGAGGCATGTCGTTCGGTGCACCCCCACATCACTATGATTTTTGAAAAAAATTATTTAAAATACTATTAAGGAATTAAATACTGAAAAAACTACTGTAATATATACCTAATTGCTAATATGAAATAGATAAGACTAATAATTCTTAAACTAAAAACTTGTTTTCTGGGGGGTTTAAATTTACCTATTCATATGTCTAATATCTTTAACTCTTTCAGATCCACCCTACTGCCTTCTTAGAAGCCTGGTCATCATACCTCGCAAGTATATCAGGAAAAGTGACAAGCAGCTCGACCGCCCCAACCTGGAAGCTGCATTCAAGCACTGGGCTGCAACCAATTACATCATCAAAGCGGCCGCCGAGGAATTCTGCGTCAAGAAAACAACTCTTGTGGTAAGTTTAAAAATCCATTCATCCCATTTAGGCTACATCAAAGGTCTGGAATTCACTTCCTCAGTCTGTGTTTCCAGACTCGTTTAACATTTCCTCTTTTAAGAGGCAAGTCTGCCAGCATTTTCGGAACCATATTTCATTGTATTTACTCTATTTTGTCGCCGAGATTTATTCATTTTAATTTTTTAGCAAGGACCTTCTAAGTCCTAATTTATTTTTTGGGGTACAGGATGCCTTCAATCGGTCCAAACAGTTCTCTGACGGGGTCACTTATCTGCCTGTGCAGCCCCATACAAATAGGGTTTTCACCCCACAACAGGAGATGCCCATAGTGGAATATACCATCCAAGCTGCCAAGATGTTCTATGGCCTGACCATGAACAAGGTGCAAAGGATGGTATACCAGTATGCCAAAACTTATGGGAACCAGAATATCTCTGCAGCCTGGGAGAAGGACAGAATAGCAACGCGAGACTGGTACTACTCGTTCATGGACCGTCATCCAAACCTTCTGTTAAGGCCTCCGGAAGGCATGTTGATAACCACGATTGTGGCTTTCAACAAAGTTAATGTGGAAACCTTCTTTAAGGCTTACACACTAGCTATGGAGAAATATGAATTCACTCCGGACCGGATATATAATTTGGATGAGAGTTCTTTGTCCACAGTTATGAAGACTGTTAAGGTTATCTGTGCCAGGGATCAGCCAGTAGCCACGCAGGCAACCCGGGAAAGATGGGACACCATGACGTTTGTAGGTATCGTAAATTCTGTGGTGCAGTCCATCCCTCTAGTGTTTATAACTCCCAGATGTAGATCCGACCCAGCTTTCTTGAGGAACACGATCTACGGTTGCAAAGGGATATTTCATCCTATTGGCTGGATGAACGGTAAATGCTTCGTGCAGACACTTCAACATCTTCATGAGAAGTCTGGTTCTTCTGTAGAGAACAAGATTCTTCTTATCATGGACAATGCTGAATGTCACATGAACATTCATATTGTGGAGTTTGCGATCAAGCATGGTATCGTGATTGTTACCTTGCCTCCGCATACGGCAGACAAACTTCAGCAATTGGATGTGAGTGTGTTTGGTCCTTTCAAGACGTTTCTCTGTGGCCTACTGAACTACCACTATCCCATGCACCCTATCGAGCACATAACAGTGAACCAGTTGCCAGAGGTTGCCTCTGAGTCTTGAACTAAATCCACTACCCTTTCCAACATTCTCGGTGGTTTCAGCTTTACTGGTATCTGGCCTTACAATCGCAACATCTTCCAAAATGATGCGTTTGTAGGAGCAGAGGTAACAAAGCTATCGGCACCACCTGTGAATTCTGCTTTAGAAGTTACTCCAACTTCTTCTGATGGAGAGGAAGGACAGCTGAAAGCCATAACTCAGAAGTAGACCTTTCTGATCCGTCTCCTATGCATCTAGATGATACCTGTCCCCTGCTGATTCGATGGTGTAACCCGTCTCCTATGGTAACCCTGGCACCTTTAGTGACACTGGCACCACTTCAGGCCCTAACACTACTGACTCTGCCATCCCGAGTCCTAGCACTGCTGACCTTTCTACCCCAGGCCCTAGCAGCTCAAACTTTGCTTACCCAGAGATCACCCCAGAGAGTGTCAGACCGTTCCCCAAGGCTGCTCCTCGTCCTTATGGAAAGGGAGGTAAAAGGGTACGGCCCTTCATTCTGACTCAGAATGAGAAGGCCATCGTAGATCTAAGGATGAAGGCAGAGAAGAGAAAGAAGATAGAGGAGAAAAAGAAGGCAGTGGATGAAAAGAAGGCATTAGGAGTGAAGAAAAAGTGTGCAAGGCGCAGGAAGTCTCTCCCTGTAGAGCAGGATTTTTAGGACGAAGACGGTGATGATGTTCCTATGCAGCTAGAGGACTCCACAGAGTACTCAGATGAAGGGGAGGGCGAAGACAATTAGACATAATTGACATACCCTTTTGCTGAGAAGGCACCAGAGGTGAGGGACTTTATATTTTTGCAGCCAAAATTTATTAATTATAATTCATTATCAGGAATAGCTTAATCTCGCATATATATTTATTTTTTTGTATTGTTTTATCTCAGTTTTCAATTCTTTTTCAGGTGGGGGACTTTGTTCTTGTTGAGCTGAAGCTGGAAGAGGGCAGCAACGTGGACACATTAGTGTGCTATGTAGCCCAAGTCTTGGACATCAAGAAGAATAGGAAGTTTAATCTTTCTTTCCTCCGCATGAAGTCAGATTTTTCCAAGGAAACCTTTACCTCCCCTACCATCTTCAACAAAGCATCTGTCGAGCCAGGAGTGTACAAGAGTGTCTTGGTAACTACCAAGGGTCCTACTAAGAGGCAGGCCAACCTGGTTAAGGTGCACCTTCCTCTGATTGCCTTCAACATGCACTTCTGAGCCTGTAGAAGCCTGCATGGTAAATAATTTATTTGTATATAGTTTTATCTGTTGTATTTCATCTATTTGTATGTAATTAGACTATACGTTGCTCAAATATACTTTAAAGTGTCTTAACTTCCCTCTCTGGTTCAAATAGTTGTTAATAATTGTTCAAATTTCATAAAAATTC
Organism: Ceratothoa steindachneri; assembly: GCA_963969495.1. NCBI lineage: Eukaryota > Metazoa > Arthropoda > Malacostraca > Isopoda > Cymothoidae > Ceratothoa > Ceratothoa steindachneri. The sequence continues at coordinate 62,689,130 of OZ018335.1, read as the reverse complement.
TCCAAAGTGATTTTTTTCTGCAAGAGATAATTTTGGTTTCCTCCAATAAATGTTATTTTTGTTATGTGCTTATCTTTAATTTCATCAGTTAATAATTATGGAGGGTGGCTAGGGTTATCATATATGTTGATTTCAGGCCCCCCCAAAATTGATTTTATGTTTTATGAGCTTCTAAAATAAGGGTGAGTGTTTCCCTGCGGTAGGGAAACAGCGACCGAGGTCTCGCCAAAATTTGAAGTGCCCAAAATAGCTCTTATTTTATGAGTTAAGGATTTATGAGTATACCATATGTGTGCCATGTTGTGACGCCTGCTTTGGGCATAGTTTGCACTCGCTCAGGTACAAATTTGAATTTTTGTACCTGTTTTTCTACTAATAGTTCGGTGTTCCTCCACCCCACCCTTGTTTTCTTTATTTTATTTTTCTAAAATGATTAGAATATCCAAAGTTCAATGGGGTCCCTTCCACCCTCAATATGAGGTGGCAAAAATTATTGCTTCTTTTAAAAATAGATTTATAATATTAATACACTGTTAAATACTTAAGGCACCTGAAATTTGGGGGGGCGCAGCCTCCTATAAATTGCCTACAGTCTCCTTATAAATTTCAAAAATAAAATACATTCTTCTCTTGCCATTTAAAATTCCCGGAAAAATTTATGCTAGTTTTATTAATAAAATGAAAAAAAATTCACGCCACGCGTTTAATGAAAAAATAGCAATTATTGATCATATATATGATATACAAATATATCAAAAAATTCAATCACAGTCCCGGAACTCTTACAACTGCAAATATATAATTGAACCGAAACATCAATCATCTTTATAGATATATTAATGATTATAATTTTTGTATAACGCTATTCAAGGCTACGGGCCTTTACAAGAACGCTTAACAACACTAATGGAGGAGAAAATGGTTATAAAAGCAAACAGATCATTCCACATAAAAGGTGGAGGAGGAAATTAGGAGATCACCACGAGCATCGAACTACATTACTACAATGAATTAGCAGTAAAGAGCAAAATTAGACAGAAGGTTATTCTTGCCTCGAGATCGGATCAGAAAGGAACATTTGTAGAAGTGGATTGAGGCGTTTAAGTTCTTTCAGGTTAGAAGATGATCATTGATTTTACACTGGATCAAAAGTATAGCTAGTAGACTTTACGGAACTGTAAAGATTTACGAAAAAGACGGATGGCCCTGGTGGAAAAGAATAGAGGTTGAAATGTATTAAGAAGTTGTAGTAAAAGTGAGCAAGAATGGGAAGCAGCGAGAAAATTTTCAAAATAATAAAGCAGGAGGTAAAAAACGTGTGACTAACACGGTTGTAAATATTGTAATTAAGTAAAGGTAGATAAGGGTAAGTTTATAAAAAAATAAAAAGGAGAATTTGCCATAATTAGCAAAATAACTTGGAAAGATAGATGATAATTTTTGCTAGCGACCAGCTTTAGTACAGTGTCGTAATATGGAACCGGAAAGAAACCATAGCTAAGAAATAGATAAAAAATTTTACAGCAAGCCAAATCCGTGAAAATACCGACCATAGCTCTTGAGTTTTTTCTATTATTGAGTCTCGAGAGTTTTGATAGGACCTCAGCAAAGGTCGGCCCCTAAGACACAAAGGAATAAAAGAAAACGATAAAGGATAGTTTTATCGAAAATTCAAAGTAGTGCCAAGGGATCAAAAACTATAAAAATAAAACACAGTTCATCATCAGTTGTTCAATCCAAGGTGGTTACTTACTTGTAAAAGAGATGTCTCACCGCTTTTTTCAGCTATCAGGCCAGCATGAAGAGGCTTATGAATGTTAGTTGAGGATCTGCGATCTATAATCGGTAGTTAGCTGCAGCATATCAACGAAAATAAAAAGTAACGTCAGTTTAGTGATTGGGTGAAATCTTGCCTAGTTGTTTTGGCTTTAGCTATGATTTGTGACTATTTTTAAAACAAGAGCGTGTATAAATCAGATGGGACTGCAACAGGTGAGAAGTCGGTGTTAACGATACTAGTGAACTAGGGGAGAAAAACAAGCTTGAAGGAAAATAGTCTTCAGAAGCAGAGGTAATTTTCCAAGAGAAAATGAGCAGCGATATTTTCTCAGTCGAGAGATGAAGGACGGAAATAAATTGGGGTGAGGAAAGGGAAAAGTGCCATTTGTCGAGAATTATTGTCAAGAGAACCGAAAACCGGATATGAGCTATATTTTGGAGAAGTTGGCACAAAAATTAGCCGGCTTCATAAGTGAAAGAGATTGAGGCATTATGAAGGAGAGTGAGACGAGCAAGTAGTTTGAACACTGTCGAATTTGTTCTTATTAGCGACGATCCAGCGTGAGTGGAGTTCACGGGAAGATTACCGAAGGGAAATTGAGGAGTAAGGAAGTAAGAAGGCACGCTATTGCCATCCCAATACCAGGAAAACGAGCAGCAGTAAAACCCCTCCCCCAGACACGCATATATTATTTGCTTGCTTTCAAAAATATATGTATTAGAGAACCAATAGCATGCTGTTCTTGATGGGCGAGGAGGGGATAAAAAGTGTTTGAACTCTAAACATGAAGGAGCGGATCCTAAATAACAATTGAAGCTACTCGTTGAGGTCATTTGGTTAAAGTTGTAGAGTTTAGCTATGAAAGGTGTGTGGCAAGATACTTGGACGATATCAAACGATGACAGTATTTTTGAAAAGGTTACAGGTGGGTTGGGAGAAAATGAAGCATAGAAAAAGATTCGTATAGGGAAGGCTCCGGAATTTTCTATGGAGTTGTCAGTAATTGAGAAACTATGGTAATTTTTAATGAATATGAGAGAAAGTAAACTTTCATCCAAATATATGGGCAGGGGAGAGTTAAAAAATATCCAGAATTCGTACATAAGAGGGAGATGTTTAAATAAAAAATTATAGACAAGATTGAGGATGGCGTAAGAGAAGTTTATCTTTAAAACTTTTCCAGGTCATCGAAAAATCTGTCAAAGGCATGACCAAGCAAAAGGTGAATAACCACCAATTTGAAAAAGGGGGTTCATTGCATTTGATGAAAAGAGAACTCAGGAAGTGAAATTGATCGAAATGAGAGAGAAAGTGGTAGATAAGGTGGCAGGTGCGGATGCAGGGGGTGGGGGGGCTGAAGAGTCTGAAGCCGCCCCAAAATTCAGACCCGTCTATCTTTATATTCTTTTTCAAGCCATACTTTGATTCTAATATTCAGAAACAGCTATGTAATACAAATAATGTATATATATATATATATATATATATATATATATATATATATATATATATATATATATATATATACACATATATAGTTTTTACATTTTTGCGATCGAATATTTCAAATATGATACATATCTAAAATGCAGGTAAATCCCCAAAATAATTATTAAATTCAGTAGTATATCTTAGCTGACGTCCAAAACTACAATTCATAATTTTCTGATATGTCGGGAAAATGCGATCCTGGTAGAGATACCGCTCACTTCCGTGGGATATGCTATTACGAGTATTTATTATCAATGCTGTTTAAGATAACCGTTGTTAATGCTCAATGCCCTTTTCTCAGTCTTCCCCCAAATTTTTGTCTAAACAGCATAGAAAAGAAGATCGTTATTTGGAGAAGCAAATGACACTGAGGAAGAGAGACGGGGCAAAGAGAATAAGTTCGTTCGGATATACCGACTCTGAAACATATACCGAGTGAAGACAACGCATCTCATAGAAATATACCAGGGATAATACAACATTCAGGGCAAAAAGTGAAGTGACCCAAGAATACTTTCCTCTGGTAAATTAATTAAAACAGATTTTCTGAAAAAAAACTAATTCTCCAAATTATTGGTATTTACTATTGACGAGATTTTTTAATAGTGCTACACCAGAGCGGTTCGTACCATCCCCACTTAAAATAATTTAATTTCACTAGCATATTCTTTTAAACCACCTGTTTTCCCTTCTACTACCGCAAATTACTGTTGCAATATGCGATCTGTGATGGTTAAACTACAATAAGCATTTTCTACAAGATGAACAATCTTTCAAAAAAAGGTAGGTTAAAGCAGCATAAATATTATACTGAGCTACTGTCGTCCCGGTCAGGGATGAAAACCTTGTAAAAATTGAAATGATTGTGTAAATAAGTGTTGAGAGAAATGTATATGACTGAGGAATAAGTGAATAATATTTAATGAATGAGTGGAATCTTAATGCCGCGTTCCTAATACCTAATGCTCACATATGGTAGAGCAGAACAAAACCAGGCTTCATAAACCCCTTTATTTCACCACCAAAGAGTGCAAAAAACTTTGTGTGGCTTTATACTTTTTAGGTCCCAAAGAGTGGTGAGAGTGGATCAATTTTACCTTTTTTGAGGCACGCCGACTCTACCAATTCCAAAACTTGTTGCAGTTGAAGCCTAAAGGAATTAATCGGAATATTAAGTTTTCTCAGCAAAAGATAAGTTATTAAACATTTTAATGCCAAGTTATCATTATGATTTAAGACCTTAATTTATAGTAATCAACTTTGCTCAGTCTTGTCCTTCACAACTTTCGTTTCTCTGAGTAGCGATTCAAAATCTATATCACTCCCACCCTACTACTACGTGTTTTGTTTCACACAATATGTTTAATCCACCAATTCTTAAAAAATGAGTTAAACAAGCTTAATGAGAATTTCCAGAAAAATTCCTAGCTATGAAATCTAATCGAAAAATGGTTTCTAATATCTATATCTCCCAAGTTTCAACTCATATAATATTTTGAGGCCTGAAAAGGATAATTTTTTCTTCCTTCTGGTTACAGAACTCCAAATAATAAACTCACAAGGCATTATAAAAACAATTAACGTGTTTCGCCAATAAATTAATTTCTATATGACATCCAACTATTGCATCTTCATTGGTAAACATTTTTACTTTGCAAATTTTTATCCTCAATATTAATGCTACCAAGTTGTTTTATGTGAAATCACCTTTTGGAATCGTATATTAAGTAAATTAGAAAAAATAGTGAATATTTAATCAAAATATGATTCATTTTAATCAATATCACATTTTAGAAAATTCATTAAAACTAGAATTATACTCACTATCATTGAGCCCGTTTTTACAAATAAGGAGATCAAATTCCTTCAAATGATCTTAATCTGTAGGAAAAACAAGTGAATAAGGCAAATGCTGTCAAATTTTATAATCCAATTCTCTAACTTTAAACAAAGCCATCTGACAAGTTTCTAGCTTGGCATTTTCAGGAAGCTGTATTATCCATGTTTAATGACTAGTGCAGGCTTTTTGACCACCAATCTTAAATGCACTTTATAATCTAACGCCAATATAATTGGCCTATTATTGTTTCCCTGATGACTCCGACAACAGGACGAGTCTTTTATTATTCCATCAAATCGCAGCCATTTTGGGATGCATAGCTAAATGGCTTTGAGATATAAATTGGTTTTTCATTCATGTCTTGCTATACATCACAGATAAAAATTCTTTTAAAAATGAGCATTTTTCTATTTCTAAACCATCGATTAACATAAAACAATACGTTGCAATTATTAGTTTCATTGAATTTATGTAAAACTCAACCTTTTAAATTTTTTAACCTTTCATATTGTATTAAGATGACGTAATATGGTGGATATTGAGCATTAGTTGAATTCAATTCATGTAATATTCAACCTTCCAAATTTTTTGCCCTTTTCTAATGTATTAGCAGATGTGATATTTTTGTTATTGAAGATCTAAACTCTTTAGTAAGCGCAAGAATTTTGTTTGCAGTTCACACTCTAGTGGGTGGTATTCCCTTCCAATGGCTTTTTGATGTTATCAGCGCGTAAAATCAGCAGCATAACTCAAGCTAAACTTGTAAATGAAAGTTACATTCATTTTGGGGGTAGATACATTGTTGTTGGTGCTGCTAATGAGATAGACGATATGAGATATGCTTTCTGTTCAAATTGAATCTGTACACATGCATGCATTAGTAAATTTTAGCGTTTTCCTTCATGCTGTAAAAATCTCTCTCAGCTAGGTCAAGTTGTTCTGTAATACTCTCCATAAGGTTAAGTCTCATCTCATCTTATCCAGCCTACATTTTCTTACGCATTTCTTTCCTGATGGATATTCTCATTTACATATTGAGAGGTTGCTATTTGGTGTTTGATGTCCATTGTAATCAAATATTTCTTTCTTTCTCTAATTCATTTTTAAAATAAATATATTCGGTTCTTATATGGAAAAGAAATTTGTTCTGAAAATATAATGCAATTTCAACTTTCCTTAAAGCATATGGTTGACATTCAACATAATACAATCTTTCTTTAGCATATTCTAGTGTTAAAGGGTTCTCATATGTAGGAAGGCTTTAGGCCGATCATTTTAATATTCACTGAAATTAAAATATTTTATAGGTGATCAAAATGTTGCAGTTTTGTTTATAACCCAATATTTAACATGATTTTAAATATGTTGGCCCGCCGGAATTCAGCTTACACACAGCAATATATGATGCTCGTGTGACTGGCAAATCACTTTTGGTTGTGGTTGTGAGAAAGAGAGAAAGTAACCACCTGTATTTCCCCCAATAAATTGCTCATATATCTCTTTCTGTTCCGCCAGAAGCACCTTTGTCCAAGAACAAATTCCTCTCCAAGGAGGAGATACACGATATCCCAAAATTTGTGGACACTAAAACGAGCTTGTCAGCCTTCGCGTCTGGCACTTCATTTTATTTACCAGACCAAATTCTTGATACGATAAAAGGGTAAACGTCTGCCACTTAAATGCCACTCATCTGGTCACTCTGTATTACATGGTGAAGGACGCTAGTCTTCTTTCACCAACGAGCGACACTCCTAAAATCCTATTAGTTTTAGGAAAGTTCCCCTAAATTTATCGACACTTTTATAGATGTTAATATTGAACCCTTTCATGCCAGCTTCTTGATGTAAGCATATCTGGCAATTATGCTAAATTTTTTCCGTGTTAGTTATGTTATATAAAGCATTAGTTTCTTTTCTTTCGTAGTTTGATTGTTTAGCCTTTGTTTCGCCATCGAGTGAGGTGGGTGGGTAAACTAATACTTCACTTCTTTGTGCCATGTAAATATTATTTTTTCATTCATCATGCTTAACCTTGCAAAGTTGTAGAATTGGATAACTCATCGTGTTTGTTTAGTTTTTCCTTTTCTATTGTGATTTTATTGGTTTTTGGTATTATTTTTAATCACAAAACTTTTGTTTCAGAATGCTACCCTTAGTGTTGATATTCCACTTCGATACCTGCTACCTTGTTATTGAAGATCGGGACTATCGTTAATTTTCTTCAGTTTGTTCTTATTTTCAAGTCCTCTTATAAATAGTTGATGATGTTAATTTCCATATCCGTATTTATAACCTAAAAGCGCTTGTTTTTGTATTCACTAACAATTACGTGTTTAAGTCGAACGCGAACTGCATATTTAAGTATTAAGGAATAATTTGAGTTGGTAGATCCACTGTTTGTATTGAATATAGCCTTAGGTTGATACAGCCCCCCCGTAAAAGTCCATACCACGGTTCAAGTTTGCAATCTCTCATTACCACGTATGATTTTCTGTCTTTTATGTAATTACAGAGAATTTTGCCTAGTTTGTTATTCATCTGGAGATTTAAAATATTGTATTGCATAAGGCTATCCCATTAATGACTTTATTTTTCTCCTATGAGATGCTTTAGGTCTTCCTTCTTTATTGTATGGATAATAAATCACTTTCTGTTAGTCACGAGAAGTTTTATCTGGTCTTATTTTCAGCTAAAGTTTTTGTTTCATCTCTACTCACCACTGAGATTGACCAAGAGTATAGAATGTTTCTTTCGTCCTCTTTTATTATTACTCTTATTAATCTAGAGTTTTATTTATCTATTTATTTTTGGATTGCATTAGAAAGATACTTTGTATTCTTCATAGTCGGCTCTTCTTTAGGCATTTTCATTTAGTGCTGGTACCTGTATTAAAAATTTATTCAGGGAGTTTAGTGTTCCAACCTGATCAGTAGATGTTATGGTGGCTGGTCTCATATAAATGTTAAATGCGGCTATATATCTTAGTCTCATATTTACCTACTCTATGTTCACCTTTCTTTACAGATCTCCAATGAAAGTTTTCTGCGATATATGCTTACGTTGCTTTCCGCTTTATATCGAATTAAAAGTAATTCCTATCTATCTGCCCATTTATTCATTCTTCTATAAGTAAATTACCCGTCAGAGAGTTCCTTTCCTCAAATGAAAGGTAGGACACTAGTGTATTGGAATTCATTCAAATAAGCCAAACTAATACAAGAAACTGCTCAGGGGAGATTTTGAAAAGAATCTCATTGAATACTTTTGAAGTAAGGTAAGTTGAAAATATATTCAAGGTGACACCACAGAAATAAAAGAGAAGATTACCTGCAGCATTAAGGGGCAGAAGTAGTACAGCAAAACTTGCCTTATATAAGGTCCCCTCGGCCGGGCGGAGAGGGTCTGATAATTTCATGTAATTTACCTCAGTGTCAGAATACATTTCTTCCATTCATATTAACGGGAACACGACTTAGAAAATGACATCTCGGAAATAGATGTTAGTGGGCGATATATATTGTTACCAATTGTTCCTCGTTAGTTTCATTATTTCCAGGGCGAGAGAGTCAAAAGTTTGATTTCACCTATTCATGCGTAGAAACTTAAAAGAATATGCTACCTACGAGGTTGTAGTTTTACACTACTTTTCTACAGTGAAATTTTAGGTCTATTGATAGAATTTTTTAAAAGCAGTGTTTTAGATGGAGGTCTAGTAGTACTCGATGACTAGGAGATTTGAGAAGATACATGTTTTTACTGGTTGTTGCTAGTTTTATGAAAAGGAGGAAGAGACAAAATTAATTCTGTTATACACTAGAAGGTTACATAATGTTCCATGGGATTACACAAGCTTCAAGAAGGTGTATGATTCATATAACCTACTCTAAAAAGAAAGATACTTTGTGTAAGCAAATTAAGAAAGCATAATTGCCTAAACCCTCTAAGGGAGGGAGTCTTCTAAGACGCCAAAGAAAATGACAAGCAGATAATTTTGTTGTTTTTTTAATCCTTCCCACGAGAGGATAAAGCAAATGAAGCCAAGAACTGAATGTTGTTTTATAAAAAATCTTTTATTTGTTGCCAAAGCAATTATTTGATGTATATTTGTTAAATATTGAGGAAAAATAGGTTTACACCAATGAAAGCCTAAGGAGGCCAAAATTAGACAAAATATGTAATCTAAACAAGGTCAACAATATTACGTAAACATATATAAGTATTTCGAGGAGAACGAACGTTTAGGCGGAGACAAAAGGTGAATAACAAGTATCTTAAAACAAATTTGCTTTAAGTAAATTTAAGAAAATGAACGAACTTAGTGAGAATATAATTCATCACTTATCGGCAAAATGCTTAATTAAGAAATACGAGCTCATAGTCGAACAAACAACTTTCACACCATCGAAAATAATGTGCACACAAAGTAAAGGGGGAAACAAATCGAATAAAAAAACAACGAAGCCGATGCTAAAAACTAACAAAACAATTTGTGTGAAAACAAAGAATAATCACATTTAATGGTGGCAAAAGATAGCAAGACGGGGATTAATTTGGATGCAAAAAGGAAATTAGGCTTATATCGGTTCAGAACAGACAGACGGAGACAAATGAATGACTCATGTCCTACGTAACGCATCTTCTAAATAGAATAATGGTTAACGTACCCTTGCCAAAAACCCTCAAAATCAAAAATCTTTAACGAATAAAACTTTTAGCTCTTTTCAGAGAAAATAGTACGAAGAAATTCAATAATGTGAAAACGGAAATAAAATAGTTGAACAAACAAAGTTCAATAAGTATCTATGACGGAAAAAACACTAAGGTTCCCAATGACTCCCTCTCCCCCTTCAAGCAGAGATCACGTGGGCATAAGCTAGATGTCTAAAGGCAAGGAGAGAGAACTCTTCTCGCGTGGGAAAACTTCAAAGTAGCGGGAAACACTTGTGTTTGATTAGTCGGCCTAGCCCCGCTGAGACGCATTTTTCCGACCCTCCCCGCCCGGAAGCCACGGTCCATACAAGAAGAAGCTTCCTCAGTCGTCTGATCTCGCCTGTGCCTAAAGATACCTGCGCCAATGGTTACTTCCAAGAGACTGCCATGTCTGGAGGCTTCCTAGTGAGACACCCAGCTGGGTATTTACCAAAGGCCATCCGTTACTCGTTAGAGAGTACCGCCCCATCAAGAAAACCTCGCCCCCTAGTTTGAGATTACTCATCCCTATGCGAGAGTTTCTAACCCAGCATGGAATTACCTTACTCGTGCCCCAGGTAATTCCGACCCATAGGTCAAGAGTACAACGCCCATCGAGCCGCAAGACTAGCTCGCCTTGTAAAAATCACTCCTCTCCTTAAGAGTCAAGCCATTTTCGAGGATAATCCTCCCTTTTGTCCTCGCCACCCTTTCATTGGACTCCCCGGTGTTTACCAAAATTTTTCCTGTCCGACCAAGTCCCATATTTTGATCCCCGTTGAACTGATTAGTATTTGATTTATTATTTCATTAGGAGCGACATTATTCTCCCATTGATTTGCCTTTGTAGACATTTCCATAATTAGCATTATTAGTGTAATTAAAGTTTTATTTTGTTTTAATCTTTCAATAACCTTAAAGGAAACCTGGTAGTTAAATCTTCCCTTTGGCTAACCATTAATCATCTCCCACACTCACCTCTTATTAGCTCTGTGCAGCTAATCTATCTATCTGGCCATCTGCAAAGTAAGTAGAATGCATTTTCTGCTTCGAAGGTATCCGCTCACGAATACCACGACAGTACCCACCAATGCATGCCAAAAATTTTTATTTAACACAATGATTACACGAAATTGTCTAAATTGCAATCATACATTCTAATTAATATAATGAATAAGTATTAGCATTGATTTTAAAAAATATAAAATAAATAAGAAACAAAGCATAGACCAAATAAACAGACAAAAAGTATCAAATACATTTAGAAAAACTTTCTTTAAACGTTTAGAGTACACATTATCAAATACGCCTCTCAAAGATTGTGATTAGCTTTTTACATTAGTTCGCTTTCTCCAGGAGAAATCATTGAATCTCTGATTGTATCATTAAAAAATACAACATAATATCATAATATAGTATAGCTTAGCTGAGAGGAATAAGGATATCTAAAGATAGAAAAAATTAAGGCAAAACTGCGCCAATTAAAATATGCGTCAGATACCCACCACCAGCTCCAGATACCAAACTTGCGGCTACAATTTTTCTAGCAAAGAACAATAACTTATGAGAAATTTATTTGTCGTACATGCGTTCATACATAGTGAAAGTAATAAGGGAGGGAGGATTTTACACTAAAACATTGAAGGAATGGAAGGCTTATCATTAGGCATACTGCCGAAATATAAAGAGATCCTAAAACAATATAATCCGAAAATACTCAACGAAGTGGTAATAGAAGAATTTGACAAGCACTTCATGGATTAGAGAAGTATAGTTAAGTGTATAAAATAAGGGAATTCCTAAAGAACTTACAAAAGCATCCGGATGGATAAGAACATGTGAATAAGAATCCGTGGTTACCCTTACCTAACGCATAATAATTTTGTAACTTCTATAAATGCTTCCTCTTTTTACTTTTTATGTAATATTTGTTGCTGTTACTATTTATGTTATTTTTCACATATTAAAGTCTTTTTTCTGTACAGGTAACAGAGCTAAAGTAAAATGGGTAACCAGGCCAAATGCTGGGCAACTCTCATATGTTGTGTGAGGTGTACAAGTTCCCTTTCGGCCTGGGTGAAAGGCGAAGGACCTGGCCTTATGTTTGACGTACCAATGGCCTGGAGGGAGCTAAAGAACCATTCAAAGGATTACTACTTCTCTTTAATAGATATTAAAGGTGGGTATTTAAAGAGTTTTCTTTCTTCGTCTATAATATGTTTTCAAGAGATGTATCAATAAAAAGATCACAGTGATCTCAGCCAGCAATATCCATTTTTACTCTGATATTAATTTATTTTACTGCAGGTCACAACAGCAAAGGCAAGAAATCTATCGAGTATTTAGATCTACAGTCTGCTATTCGCCCAGTTCGACATTCAAGTGCTAATTATGTACCATAACTGCCCTCTGAACTACCAAGCGATGATACGAGCAGATCAGCAGATTCAGCATCTCAAGATACGGCATATGTTGCACAGCTTGAATCTGAAAAGAAACCACACCTCATCACCCAACAGGAACTCAATGACCGAGTTCGTGACTTAACACTTACTAAGCAAGAAAGTGCCTTCTGGCCTTACTTTTGCAACAATGAAACCTGTGGCATGATCATGCCCTAATTACAGTAGTTTGGAAGCTTTCTGCAGATCTACATCAATATTTTACTTTTAAAAACAACATGACTTATTGTAATGACATCAGAATCCTATTCAATGCCATTAATTTGACCTATGAACTAAAGGAGTGGAGGTTATTTATGGATGCATCCATTTACAGCATAAAACCGGTTCTGTTGCACATTGGAAACAACATACCTTCAGTTCAATTTGCACACTCAGTCATTTTAAAGGAGACATATAAGAACCTTGCTTTTATTCTAAACCGCATAAGTTGCAAGGATCATAATTGCCGAATTTGTACGGACTTGAATGTATTACCCCTAATTAATAGGTTACAAAGTGAATACACCAAGTTTATATTTCTTTACTTGCAATTGGAACAGTAGAGACAGATCAGAACATTATCTAAGCTCAGAATAGTCCCCTCGCGAAAATATGACGCCTGGATGGCATAATGTAATTGATGAGTCATTAGTTAGGAAGGGAGAAAATTACTTTGCCACCACTGCAAAAAGAACTAGGCCTAATGAAGCAATTTACAAAAGGGCATCAGATTCGTAAACTTATAGATGTTGAGGACTTCAAAGTGACAATGGTTGAAACTAAGCTAGCGGCCTAGCATGCATTCAAAGATGCATGCAAAGGACTTCTGGGAAAGCACCAAGGGGCCCATTAAGGGAGTATAGTGGAGAGCCTAATCAAGTGCTACCGAGATCTCGGATTCAATATGCCAATGATGATACACTTTCTTAATACTTTCGTTAATATATTATATAATGCTAACAAACATTGTGATTTAGTATATATTTAGGAATTAATTACAATGGACACATTTAATCTGACTTTGGGAGTGAAATACATTTACAGTATCGTGTAAATCGGTATCAATTGCATAATTATTAAATTGGCAATTTACAACAAAATGTTAGGTGATGGCAAATCTTTGTTATCAAATTAGAATTCAGCCCACTTACCTTCATAATAAAATGCACATGAGATCCAAGTTATTTTCTTGAGACTGAAATTCTTTGTATCATGTTCTTAAAAAAACAAGATGAACAGTATAACGGACAAATTCCTAAGATAGACGAAAAATTATCATCAAACGAGTCTAAGAAATGCGTAAACAAGATGAAAGATAAGCCAGTCAAGGAAAAGAAAAGAATTAAACATGAAAGCAGAACCAAATGGGAAGACGAAGCCGAAGTTTTTAGGATCAATGAAGAAGAAAACCAAAGTTGTTCTTTAACTCTGAAAAGGAGATTATAGAAGTACTAAATCAACTAATAGAAAACCTACTCTAACCACTTTGTCGACATAAATAGAAATATCAACGAAGGAATTGATTCCATCATGTTGATCGAAGAGCCTATTAGAACAATAAGCAGCTTTAAACAGAAAGCACTAGGGAGAGCAAGACTCATGAGTAAGAATTACGTAGAAGTTCCTACCAACATCTTGTAAGAATTAAAAAAAGTTTTTACTGCGTCCTTGAATACAGGCTATTTTCCTAACGACCTGAAAGTGGGGAAAACGTTCATCATTACAAAAGCTGTAAAATCACCTTATCGCGTAGACAACCTCCGAACTATTTCGCTATTTGATTTCATCGGGAAGATATATGAAAAAGATTTAAACGCAGACTTGATCTACATCGAAAAGAATAAACTTTATAATGACTGCTATTCAGATTCCGGAAATACAGGAGTACAGATATGACACTCTGACTAATAATGGAAAAGCTAGCCATGGCGAAGAACGAGAATATTAGCGTAGATATCGTCTGAGAGGAGACGTGTCTAACGCTTCTCACAAAGTTTGGCAAAGGGGCGGCATCCAATATAAAATAAGGCAACTAGGAATCAACACAGGCTGTCAACGTGTTCAACGTTTTAAGATTGAAGCCGGCGTTTTACACCCTAAGATCATACAGTTCGCAGAAGAGAAAACAAGGTGATTGTGTGATGCTACATGCGTGGCCAATTACAATCGAGGTCAACGGGAGAAGAAATAAGAAGAATCAATCAATACGAAGTGAAATGGATGATTAGCACGATTCGAGAGTAATTCAAGATTATACGAGCCTACAGGAAAAAGATAACAGATATATTTATACATAGACGATGAAGGATATAGATATTGTAACGAATGCAACTGCTGGACTTAAATATAATTAGATATGGCTACCGGAAACACGCAACTGTCTGAACTGAGAGAAAAAAATGGATAAAACTAAAATATAAACTATGATTGCTCAGTCACAGAACACGAAGATAATCGATTAATAAATTCTCCAACCGACACTAATTTATCAGACGATTGTGATGAAAACACTCTTAATTAAAGTTGAATATGGCACCTACTCTTGGAAGAAGACGTCCCGAAGAAGAGCTGGTTGGGTATCTAGGGTTTACCGAGGATCGAAAATTACGATTTGAACGAAAATCTTTAATATGGCAGATTCTCAAACCTCGAGAGAGAGTTCCTAAGCATCTTTAAGGCCGCCATGTTGTTTTATATGGTTGGCCTGAAAGTCCTGACACACTTTTTCTAAGCGGAAAGAAAATAACAAAATTTTATAGAGCAATACCAACGTATATTCTTCAAAATAAATTACATCTTTCTGTACGATCTTCATCCAGCCATCAGCCATCATCCGAATCTGTCCCAGTTAACAGTCATTTGTCTTTGAATCAAAAAACTGTGAACACGCTTCCTTCAATCCATCAAAAGTGTTCAATTCTTGGTCGCTGATGAAGTTTGCTATTGAGAGGAATAGTCGAAAGTCCCTCGAAACAGCATGGCGACGGTATGGTTAATGTTGAAGAATCTCAACACAAAACCTGATATTAATGCATCCCGTATGTTATATGGGAAAGTAAATTTTCCATTTCATCACTAACCCTTTGCGCTCTTTTGTGAAACAATTTTTTACGCCTAGTTTATTGCTAAAATTAATTAAAAATAATGTCATGATCAAATGTTAACCCCAATTTTAGCTGTGATTAATGGGAATACCCTAAGCTATCTTCTCATGTAAGTAATTTCTCTCATCTTACGGAAACATTAAAATATTTACGAGCAAATATATTACATACTTAAATCCCATCGACTATATTGCATGGCCAACCAAAGAAGAGAGAGGTTTATCGCTATGCACCATAAATCTACGTAAATCACAGTAACTAAAAGAGGATCTCCATTTGGGGGGATTTTTCCTCAAACTGCCACAGCACAATTATAGAGGACAAGATTAATGAGTGTCATTAATTATATAAGACATCATATGGAACGATGTATAAAACTTTATGTTCACGGTTCATATATGTAATTAGCACATTTTTTGTTGTAGAAATAGAACAATATTCATTTGCTAAACATTTGAATGTGCCCTTTCTAAAAGACATTCATTACCTTATCGCTATAATCGCATCAGCAGGTCCTCATAAAATTAATTGTCTTGAACATTATTTATCTTGCAAGACTCATTCCACCATTATAAGTGTGTTCATTTTCTCATTTTATTGATCCGTATGTACCTTAATCATATTGCTAAATATTGCTTTTAGATTGTTAAATAATTCATAAAACCCTCAAACAGAAATTAATTAAATACTCTTAACCAATATTAAATATTCATTTTTAATAAAATAAATAGATCATTTAACAAAGTGGGTATCAGTGTCAGAAGATTTGTCCAACCGCTCCGTAAATGTATTGAAATTAAGGTAAACGAAAAAAAAAATGAAAAACACGAAAATAAATAATTTAGTCTTAGTAACTAAGTGGATTACGAAGTTTAACCCTTCTCAACTTTCTTCCCAAACATTATGTTACGAAATTTTATTCCATATATAACAGTGTTCTCCTTTTTTCTCTCACTACCATGAGAATTTATCAGAATTATTAAATTGATATTCCCGGTGATAGCGTAATGAGAACTTTCACCGCATTTTCATTAAGAGAATCCGTTTCCGATTTTTTTATCTGAAATGGGAAATAATTTTAAACATTCATTATCATCATCACCGTACTTATCGGCATCATTATGCTTATGGATTGGGCTATAATATAGTTCCTTACCAAGGAATTCAGAATAAATAAAGAAGGAGACAAATATAAACTGGAAAAGTAAGCCCATCTCCCCCATCCACATCATGCATTACACAAGTTCGGCTCCCTCATTTATCTACTCAAGTAATTCATTGGTCATGACACTCAAGATCGAGTAAACGTCTCATCAGGAAATTATAACATAATTCAGCTCAATTGGAGCGATTTTAGCAGCATTTTCTCCGTAATATTCTATGAAGTGAGCTAAAGTGGAAAAAACTCAGAAATTTAAGTAAATATATATGAACATTTTAACGTCTGGGCCAAAATCTAGCCACATTTGTTGATCTTCGAGTGTGATCAACATACGACTATCTTTGAAACAAAAGGATGATCATTGTTGTTTATTTCTAACAAAGAGAATTGTTTATACATTCAAGAAAACCCCTAAATTCATAATTACCTATCATTTACTATTAATATAAAATATGTGTTAAGTAGACATACTTTTATTGTGGAAAGATGATTAATAACTACCCTTGCTGGTACTAAACAAAGAGCTTTGCCTCCTCTTTTTATTAATAAACTTTCACATTTTTTTACCTCTCTCAATTAAAATTTCACTACCTTACTCTGCTTTCGCCAAATTTATTAATGATATTCTCGTTGTCTCTTCGTTGAAATGTTGAAACTATATTTTTTTAGCTACATATATTAGTTAAATTTTTATTTCAATATCTGTATAGGTTCTTTATGAATATATTTCACAAATTCCATTGAGGTGTGACTTGTATATACAAATTCGGAACAAGTATGGGAGGAAATTTACTGAACTGCATCCCGTTAGAGAAATCATTTCCTTTTCCAGGAGGAATAAGGAAAATGAAAGAATAAAATCTAAAATCTAAACCTATCCTTTTAATGTCGAAGAACGGAAAGAATAAAAATATAAAATTGAGTAAAAACTACCAAAGAGAATATCAAGAGAGGAGATTATAATGAACCAAAATATTCCAGCTAAGAAAAGTTCAATTCATCCAACTTAGCTAGAATTCAGGCAGATAAATCCTTCCCAATAAACTAGATAATAGTCAAATAGAAAAAAGAAACTACAATAATGTTACTATAAGATTCCAAGATCTTCAAATTATCTAGTATATCATGAAATGCCAAATAATTTTTTATAAAAATAGGAGAATTGCGGAACAGCAAAGCTCTTAAAACCCTCTTGAGGATAGCTTAAGAGAGAAATGAAAGTGGATTACAAGTCGTAGAAGTCCCTTAAAGATAGTATAAAAAGACATTTGAAAACACTTGTCTTTATAAGTTATATTTTTGAGGAATATAAATTTTTTCTTAAACATTTTGACTGTAGTGTTTTGAACGCCATTACTAGGCAAGCTATTATATTTTGTGTTATTTTATAAGAAAAGATACATCCTTTCTAATGGAGTGCTAAATATTTGGTTTATTAGGTTGTACCTGTTATTTCTAGTTGACACTTGGTTAACTCTTTCCTAATTTATAGTACTGAAACCTTTAATAATTTCAATTCTTATATTAGTTCGCCGCGGATATTCCGCTCTTTTCGTGACAACAAATGGAAATCCTCAGTCTGTCTTCAGGTTTTATTTCGAAGGCCAGGAACATACTTTTGTCGCCTGTTGTTGGGTGTTTTCCAATATTGCATCGTTTTTTCCGCATATTTCATGAGAAAAATTATACTGCATACTCAAAACGGTCTTAGAAGCGGATCATATCGAAGTACTTAATGTATTTTGATTTAAATGCAAAATTTCCTACTCTATAGCGTATAATTTTATTTTCCTCATTGTGTGGTTACAGTTCATTGTTTCGAAAATTTCAGATTCCTCAAGAAATTGTTACTGAGTTGAATGTGTTTAAAATATGACCTCGTCTATTATAATCTCTTCGCTTTACTTTACACGTTTTTCACGTTAAATCGGATATTTCATCCTTCCGACAATTTGTCTAAGCTATCCAAGACTTTATGCGTGTTTACGCAGTAACAATGGTACTTTCCCCTTAGTATTGAGTTTCTTATCCTCAACAAATTTGAATTGCATATAATAACTATATCAAGTTCGTTTATCTATAATGAAAGAAATCAACGTTCCAAGTGAGATTCTTGAAGAGCGCGACTATTGGGTAATGGTAACGAGGAACTATTTCTCTATAGAACAACTCTCTGTGTATCATTTAATACTTACGAGTATGTCCAAATTTCGTGCGCTTTTAGCATCATCAAAAGTATTTTATGTGAGAAAAATTTAAAAGCCCTTTTAAAATGGAGATTAGCCAAATTTACAGCTTTATCTTGCTAAAACGTTGTTAGTATTTCGGAGGGAAATTCAACCAAACAATTTAGGCATGGTCATCCGCGCCAAAAGTCGTAGTGAAAATAATTTATTAATTTACTCACCTCTAAATCCTCTGTAATCCGATCGCTAACAATGGACCCTAGGAGCTTACTCACACAGATGTAAAGAAAAGTTTCCGGGATCAGACTTTATTCGTCTTTCTAAAATTTGTTACATTTGTTTCGTTGGAATGTTCATAACTTTCATTATTGGATTTTGTAAAAGATTTGGAGGGATTGGATATTCACACTTGGACAAAAGTGGAAAGCACATTAAAGAATCATTCATATAACCAGGAAAACCAGCAAGTTACGTCAACCGTTATAGGCCTATAGAGCTTTAGAATTTTCTAGGCAAAGTTTTAGAAAAAAACTTTAACCGAAAACTTAGGGAATCCCTTGAAGAAAATAACCTTTATATTGAAAATCTTTTCGGATTAATAAGAGAAAGAGACATCATGTTGGCACTTAGCACAAAAACAGAGAAAATAGTTCAAGAGAACGCATAGTAGTAGATCGACTAGGTCCTATAAAATATAGAGAGAGTTTTTGACAAAGTTAAGGTCAAGGTCATGCCATAAATCATCTTAAAATTAGAGATTTTGAAGGAACCGAACGTGTATTAGAGGCTGGACTCCTGCAAGAAGGCTACCTTAACGACACGCTGTATTCAATCAATACAGCGGATTTGCTAACACTCATATTGCTTTAATGCTTAAATATACAATTCATGGATGAAAAAAAACAGATCATCGTGGGTAGATACAGAAAGAGCGCTTTCAGGCTAGGACGACAGCAATAGAAGTTAATAATATAAACTACTTCGAAATGGAGTGAAAATGATAAACATAAAAAAATTCACGATACTCTCAGAATTCAGGAACAAGTTAGTAGGTATCGAAGTAAAGATCACAAATTCAAAATTTCAGACCGAAGTGACCTATCCTCGTACAAACCCAAAATGTATCATCATCATCATCATCATCACTACGAGTATTATTTAAGAAGGGAATTTTTCTGAGTAGTTAAATAATAATTTTATCCTAGTTTGGTTTTGACTTATGTTTTTTATCAAAGTTCAGAAATAAATATAAATATCGAAATGTGAATTTTTTAAAACCTAAAGAATTACAAATGGTAAAGTTCAGAAAATTTATTTTTATACATCTTCTATAAATCTATATTTTAGCAACGTGATATTTTGAAAGGGGGGAAATTTATTTTAGAGTTCCTTTTTAAATTTATTAGAATTGGCGAAGTTACCCCAAAAGGGGGAGTGGCGAAACCATTGTCTGGTTTACCAATTAATTGATTCTTTGAAAAATAAAAAGGAAAAAGACAATATGCAAAATTCAATTAACAATAGTGAAATAATAAACCAAATGATTAGTGGAGTTAAGTGAAAAGTGTATAATCAATGTAAGGAAAAACTCAAGTTGAAGTGAATTTGTATGGACCATATTTTATGCTGGAATAAGACATTCAAAGGCAGCTCAAAAAAAAGCACTGTGAAGTTTTAGGCCTTTTCATAATAGGTTTACGCATTGAACCAAAATAAAATTCAATGAAAGGGAAACTAAATGAGTAAGTGCTAAAAAATAATGACCCTTTCCTTATAGTAATTACTTCTCTTTTTTGGAAACGTCCAAACGGACATAGGTTAAATTAGAGAATTTGGTAATACTACAGATTTGGGCACATGGTAGGTGGTGCTGTTAATAGGCTACAATTTAGGGCTACAACATATCTCTTATGACGTCAGACGGTAGCTTCAGATGTGACCAATCATGCGTTATATTTTTTTTTGTTTCAGGGATTTGTAACTTTTAGCCTGTATTATTTAGTAAATATCTGTGCCTCTGCTCGTTTATATTTTTTTCCTAGTTTGGTAAGGTTTCTTGATGTCTTTTATTTTTATTTTTTTTGTTTTCGTATTTTTTTTTCTCAGTGAAAGATAACAGCTTCTTACTCGCAACGTCGTAGCTATAAATAGAACCCGCTTAGCATTTGTTTCTCTTTGGTTATTGCTTTTTCCTGCTCTAGTTGTGCTTCTTCGTTATTTGAATTTGGGTTTATTTTGCATGACCACGAAAATCTTTTAGAATATTTAGAGGCGCATAAAATAATCAAGAAACCTAGAAAAGTAAGTATTGTTTGTCATTAGGTTAGGTTTTTCTAGGGACTACCCTGTGATGATCCTGAGTTTATATTCATATACAAAAAAATACAACGCCTTAATTGGTCACATCTGACGCTACGGTCTGACGTCATAAGACATATATTGTAGACCAAAATGTAGCCTGTAAACAACGCCATCTACCGTGCACCCCGAAACTGAAGGGTTACCGAGGATTTTTATTGTTTTTCCCTAACCTAGTGTGATCGTAGCAAGCAATGAAATACTAAGGTTAATTAGTATAAATGACCAAAATAATAACGAGCACAAACGATACAATGGGATCTCTTAAAGAAATTAAGAGAAACTCATGCATAGCTCTAAAATTAAGAATTATCGTTTTACTAAATTTCATAGCTAGGCTCCAAAAGTAATTTAGTTATTTTATAATAGTAAATATCCTAATCATTAGAATCTAAATCTTCCCTAACGTTTAATATTAAACAGCTCAGTTCGACGTTTTCAAAGTTCTGTCATTTTCTCAATCAAAGGTTTTATTTGTTTAACGACCTAAATCAATGGTTTATTTACGTTAATTTGAGCAAACTTATGATAGTATTAAAAAGAAACAAAAGAGTGCAATATAATAATTGATGTCGTATAATTAAAAAATCAATGTGAAAGTCTATAGTTGATAATTACAATCCTAGATATTTCATATATTTGAAATAAATCTGGTTAAATCGATTTTTGAAAAGTTAAGTTATGATTTGGGCATGAATATGTGAGAAATGGTAGCATTAGGCAAATATTAAAAAAATGACCTCAGACGCACAAGGTCCTGAAAGTAAATATTTAAACTTAACTATTAAATGACTTTGCACTCATAGCGAAACAATTAATGTAATTGCTTTGTTTTGTTTGTGTAAAGATTAAAGATCTCTGATTAAAAGCAAAACGATTTACTATAAATTAAACTCCAAAACTTCTATTTTAATGTGTTAAAATACTCTTAATTGAGCCTATACTTATCGGAAATATATAAGGGTCACACGAAAAAAACGCGCCTACACACACTTCTAGTGATATATCCTTTATTCATTCACTAATCACCCTTACTTTGCCGGACATGACAGAAACAACGCCTGTGAATACAACTAGATCTCCATGGGAGCTAGAATAAAACTATAGTGCGCCAAACATTACTAAAAACCAGGCTCGTTCAAAAAATTGCAGGCCACTTTCGTGTATCAGTTGGAATGTGAAAAAGCCCCCTTCCAAGAGCAGAATTCAGGACTGGATGGACGACTTTGAGAAGTATGGGACAATTTAGAACCTTAATGCAGCTAGTGACAACCGTCCAAACCATTCAGGACGCCCAAGGAAGCGTACAAGCTTACCTAGTTGAGAGCGTAAGAGAGTCAGTTGAGCAGCGTCCCAAACGCTCTGTGCGCAAGCGAAGACAGTCCCTCGCTATATCCCGTGAGACTTGCAGGAGAGTGTTAGTAATGGATTTAAAGGACTACCCATACAGAATCGAGAAGAAGCAAACCTTTATAGCCTCACACAAAGATCAGAGAAAGGCTATGACAGTCAAGATACTGAAGAATATTCAGCAGACCCCAACTTTCCTTGACCTCCTTTGGACCTCAGATGAAGCTCACTTTTATTTTAAAGGAAATGTAAACTCATAGAAAAAGGTCTTCTGAGGGACCTCCAGACCAAATGAGGTAGCTACCATGCCCTTACACTCCCCTAAGTGCAGGGTATGGACTGCAATATCAGCCAGAGGCATCATCGGACTATTCTTCTTCGAGGAATCTGGTGTGACAGTCACAGTCACCAAGGAGCGTTATGTTGAGGTCCTCAAAACCTTCCAGAGGGAGCTGCAGACCCTGTTCCCGTCGCTTATGGGGAAGTTCTGGTTCCAACAAGATGAAACAAACACTCACACATTAAACCTTTCGCGAGATTGGCTGAAAGAGAACTTTGGTGTCCGTGTTATCAGTCTCAAGAATTATTTTTAGTGGGCACAGCCTAGACCTTAGCCCCCCCTTCAGATTTTTTTTTCTGGGGCTACTTTAATGACAGAGTGTACGCAAGGAGACGCAGGACCAATATGGAACTCAGGAAAGTCATTAGGGAGGAGATCAGAGCCATTAGTCGGTCGGTTTAGAAGGACATAATGGACAACTTTGTGCTGCGCACCCAAAATGGACAGAGCTAAATAGAGGTCATCTCGAACACGTGCTCTAGAATAAAGAAGAAAAGTCCAAAGTCTCTCATGTTTTGCAAGGATTTTTTTAAACACAATACACTAGTAATCCCCAAAGTTTCATTCAAACCTTGCAGAAAATTAAGAAATGAGGCCTATCGAAAGTTGGGGCCCGTTTTTAGGGGGGGACCCTGTATTAAGGGAAATTATTAAATTTTATTAAATTGTTTATTAATAATAATACACCAACTCTAAGATTCAATAATAGAGTAAAACATTGTAAAATAAAATAATGTTAGTAGAGTGTATAAATTAAATACACTGTTCCAAATATTTCATTGTCAAGAAAAAACATTTCATGTACATTTTTTATGAAATCAAAAATGATGAATTCAAATTGGCTAACTAAAATTTCCCATCACGTATCATTTTCTTGTAAATTGCCGATTTATTATTTATGCAATTGATACCGATTTCCACGATACTATAAATATATTTCGCTGTCAAAGTCAGATTAAATGTGTCTGTCGATTGTAATTAATTCATGAATATATAATGATTCAGCATGTTTGTTAGCATTATATGATGCATTAACCTACATTTTATTATTTACTTCCTCGTTTATAAGAAGTCTCAGGTGTGTCACGCTTCAGGTTTCGGCATAAGTCAGCCCGCAGAGCAGGGCACCTTTTTCTCTTATACCTCTTTTTCTTTGACGCTATATTTTGATGTAATCTCTCTCCATGTTCATAACCCACATCTCTTGCATTTCCTGTGATCATTTTGATTTTCCTTATTTTAATAATCTTACTCCCAGTTCTTTGGTGAATAAAAAATCCAGGCTCGCGATGTGGCACTTTCACGATCTTTTCACACCTGCAATCCAAGAAATAAGCTCACTGGCACCCTGCTACATCAAAATGTTGACGTAATGGTGAGATAAACTTCTTACTCTTAGTGGCATTCATTCCTTGTTTAGATATCACAGACGCTTCTTCCACCAATCGGAGCAATTTGATTTTAAAATTCTTGATCGGCTGAACTAGAATACTAGCCTTTTTTCCAAATCTCAGTAAGGGAATCGGATACTTTATGAATAACATTATTGTTCCTCTTGTATTTATTGTCTTTTACTTATATAATATATTTTCCAAGCTGATGTTTTGTGGGCAGCGCATAAAGAAAAATTTCTGGAGGTGGGGAGCCAAAGACACTGTGACTTGTTGATGTTCTAGTTCTAATTCTCATTTTAGCCCTGAAAATGATTAATAGAATGTCCCGTTAGTATACAACAGAAATAATACTTGTGAAGAGTGAATCCATAACATACATTCAAAAAGGTGCAGCAATATCCCTCCATAAGAAATACTCTGTAAATATCTTTTAAATTCATCATACATAGATCAATTTATACTGCCCTAGCAGAGACGCTAATTATAATAACTGAATACAATCAGCCTCACCCTACGTAAAAGTTAATTTTTAAACAAATTTGGCGCCCAAAAAAAGAGGTGTTACGATTTTTTCAGTTTCTTTTGTCTTCATTTACAAACTGAAAATGGTTTGCTCTACAAAACGAGAAATGTGCCTTAAAATTGTTTGCGACACTACGCCCTATTTAATACCCACCTTTGTCCTGGTCACCTACTTTACATCCAAAGTACCGCTTATAAAGTTTCTCCACATGTTTATTCAACTGTCTCTTATATTCTCGTAATCTAACTGATCCACATATATAACAGAAACTGTCTCCTTTATAGAAAACACTGTAGTATGTGAAAACTAATATAATTAGTAACAGCAACAAAGGTCAAATAAAACGTAAAAATAGGAAGCATTTATAGTAAATTACAAAATTATCAAGCGTTACGTATGAGTTACCACGGATTTAGACCCATATATCTAAAAATTATTTAGTATACTTCCATAGGTTAGGTTGATATATACCTTAGGAAGACACCATTAAATTTAGATCAAACTCTGTTTATATATTTTAGAGTTGTCAGTTTCGGTGAAATCCTACTTGTATTCAATCCCTACGGAACCATCAGTGTATTTAACATAATATGATAATTTACGAGAAACTGGAGGGTCACAGAATGAGACGTGATTTACGCAAAAGGTCCCCACTAGAAAAGTTTATTCTCCTTACCGTTTTTTTTTCATTGTTTTACAGTATCATTATTTGAACTCATGTATGTTGTATAAAAAAAAATTCCACTTGTAATCTGTTAAATACTGCCGTGTGTGTGGGCCGTTTATGTAAAAATAAGTTTAGAAAGTGCTTCTTGATGAGGACTCATAGATAAAGACCTCAATTCCAAAGGAGATACATCTGAATATGTAGAAAACACATAGAGGCAGGAATGCCACAATAAAAACATAACTGAACGAGAAATAAAAACAAACAGTGATTATGCGGCTCTCCTGCTAACTCTGTGAAGTTAACTGAGTGGAAACACGATAAAGTGATAAAAGCGATGGAAATAACATAGAATTCCTTGCTGCTTGATTCTCAATCCCCGATAAACTCACTAGTTCCACAAAATGTAGTTGTTACGTTCTATTCATCTATTTACTAAGAGATGGTCGACAGATGAACTTCTATTCCCTTACTCTCTTCACTAATTTTGAAACTTTTTCTTCTCCTCCAACATCTCTCCAGCTTAATTGGCTCCCACCAACCCTAACACAAATTTATTATACATTTCCTGGAGGATTTTGAAATTTAATATTTCTTGCTAAATTAAAAATCTACACTTAGAAAGATAAATCTGCTGTGTATTTAGAGATTTGAAAAGGTTCAAAATTCGTTTCTTCTAGATTTAAGTCGTTTCACTTGGAAAAAATTAAAAAAATCATCTCATAAAATATGACAATTTTCTGTTTATTTTGAACAAGAAGCAACAATTTCACTGATCGCTCTCATATGCTAGTAGCAGGCTGGAATCTCAGAAGTTTGGGCTAAGGGGGTTAAAGCCGTTCAAAATTTGTTTTTTAATGAACCAATAATAAAAAGCAAAGCTATTTCAATAAGGGTACCTACCCAAACATATTGGGTGACACTGTGTTAAAAAACGAAAAGTTAAGACGTCCACGACGTCCTCAAGAAGACAGAGGATAAGCTCGTCACGACACTATTCCTTTAGCTTGAGTTTGTAAGCTGCAAACGGAACAAGATAAAGTAGACTTACATAAAGCCGAGACTTATTACTGCCGATCTATCTATGTCTCATTCTACATCAAACATTTGCTCAGTCGCGCTTACGAAGATGTTTATATTTAATGGAGGTGGTAAAATTCTACGAGGCTGAAATTAAACCTCGTATAGGCGGAAGCAGAGTGCTGTTTTTCGTCAACAATGAGATTTTACTCTGAAAGAGATGATCGTGCTTACGCCCAGACCCAAATCTATCCAAACCTGGCCAGGCTCTTCCAAGTTTTCATCAATCTCCCAATCTCGAACGCAGAGGCCGAGCGTTCATTTTCGGCCCTGAAATGAGTGAACACCTACTTTAAAAATATTATGAGTCAAGAACGCCTCATCGGCCAGACAGTGATCAGCGTGCGTTCAGAATAGAATTGATGTTAGAATAGCTTACGTAATCAATGAATAAATTTGGCCAGGGGAACAGGAAGTTGATGTTCGTGTTAAATACCGTGAAAAATTCTCTGTTAGATGGTGTTATGAACCCTTTCAGACCAGTTTATGTTTTATGTGTATATATATATATATATATATATATATATATATATATATATATATATATATATTTATTTATATATATATATATATATATATATATATATATATATATATATATATATATATATATATATATATATATAAATATATATATATATATATTCCAGTTCTCAGAATCGTTGCAACAAAATTTACCCTATATGAAACATGTCTCTAATACAGATATATCTCAAAAATAATTAATAAATTCACTATTATGCCTTAGCTGACGTCCAAACGCTACAATAGGCCTTTGTGAAATGAAGTTTTTATGTTGTGTAAGATAAATATTATTAATGATCAATGGCCTTTTCTAAGACTACTCAGAGGGAGGACTTCGGGTTACCAGTCCTAAACATTTATCCTAGATCGTTCACTAATTAGTAGGGATCATACACCATCAATTATGAACAAAATTTTAATAAAAAAATAAATAATGGAAGCGCGAGCAGGAAAATTACCAATTTCAATAGTATAAAATAATTGTAACTTTTAAAAGAATATACTGTAATTCGCCCAACCAAAATATTTTACCCAGAAAATCATGAAGAAGAGCAAAGGCTTTAGGAAAATCCCTTATTTGGCCTATTTTTATCTCTCTTTCCGTAGAGTCTTGAAAATCCATAAGGGCTCATTAAAAGAAAAAAATGCCCTGGAAACCAGAAATACAAAATATAGTTTGAAGAATGAAGGTGAGGAAAATGCACTAGATAAAAAAGACAATAAATGCAAATGAACCGATGGTTACAACTGTTTATTCCTTTTCTTTTGGGGTTTCTCTTATTTCAACTAAACCAATCATAGTGAACCACCAATCAACTAACATCTTTGATATACATGTACAGACGTAGATCACGATTCTTTCAACTTAATTGCGAGAAGTTCATGCAATTTTGGAGCAGATTGGTCCGTGGACCAGAATTTCATCTAAAATTCCTGACCATCTTTTTTTGGCCACGGCAAAAAGAGGAGAGATGCGAGAGTCATCTTTGCTTTACTTCGTTCTTTGCATCTAGTTTTGGCTGTCAATGACAAGCTGAAATTCGTTTGTAAGCTTCCATATTGACGGATGCTTTCAATTCTCCAGTGGAAAACAAAATATTTTTATGGGCGAAACAAGAATGGTTTGGAGAAAAACAAAGAGAGACAAGTAGAAAAAGAGCAATGGAATTACACCTGTGGCCTTAACCCGGTACACTCAATTGTGGGAAGAATCTATGAACTCCCAATTAGTTATGTTTTATTAAATATTGAGTGGGTTCCCCAAATAACTGGATGAGGTAAAGTATAAGTAGCTAAGGTTATATTATGTTTATAGCATAGATATTTTTACATAGAATATAAACCAAAGACATGTGTACTGGAGTGAATAAAATCCTCCTGGCTTTAGCATATTTTTATCTCAGCCCCTCCGAAGGAAGACAGAAAATGCATAGAATCCTGTAATTACAGATGATATTCCCATAAGTTAAAAATTAAGAGAAACCTGAATGTGAATGAGGGCATGAGAATGGAAAATGGAGTAGGGAGCCAAGAGATGTGATATATGAACACTTTCCAAAGCAGAAAGAGCAGGGAGAGCTCATTATGGGCAATTTATAAGCTCCTGGAAAAATATTAATATATTCTAACCGGGTGTCCAACCCGGCTCTTCCAAATGCTTCTTGGTTGCTCTAACAATGATTTATCAGTCACCATGCAAATGTATTTTCAATGGTGATTAATACCAAATTTTTAACTCGATAGGATTTTAAAGCACTGAGAGTTCTGGTATAGTGAATGAGTAGCAGATAGGTTTGCTATTTTTTATGTCTGCTTTTGAGTTGTGTGCGCTTAGAGCTTTGGTATAAAAATCCGTAGGAATTGTCTATCCACATACAATATTTACTTTAAAGGAATCTTGCATAATCATTATTTATTAAGATACTTTTCATCCTTTTGTTGATGACTATCCTTCATTTTCTTTGTTCTCATCTTAGTTGTAATATTACTAGTTTCATGGAATCCTAATTGCGTAAAGTATTTAAATGGCCTATAGTTTTCTCCTCACTAGCAATGCTTAAGTTTGAACATAATACAAAACTAGTAAATAATAATATTGACACAAGCAAGTCATAGAATTGCCAAACAACATGACAAACAGGGAATATTGTCCCCAAGAGAAGATTATGGAAGGAATACATAGAAGAAGTCTATCAGGTTCTTTTTGATGCAATAAATATCATAACCCATTGTGATGGGCTTGCGACCAAATTGGTTTCTTCAACTTCAAAGATGCACAGACAGGGGTTGAGGAATATTGCACAACTCTCCAAAGAAGAGTTCGCCTGTCGGCGGTTGCACCTACTTTTCTCAATCGTGGACAAGAGAAGGAGAAGGCATGGGGCGTTCGTTACTCAAACCGGTACTAAGAAGAATCGAAAGTTCAAAGAAGCTAAGTTATCTGGCACCGATTACCTCAAACAACACATTTGGATTGGTCTCTGCTACTGCCTCCTGAGCTAGAAGGGACGAACCAAATGTTGATACTCTTACACAGTAATCTTACTTCATTAATCTTGAAAAATTTTTATAGTTGTTAAAATGTTTTCGAATTTCTCACTTTAGTCCTCTCTCCGGCGGTCTTTACAACATGTACAAGGGGATTCACGTCCGTTCTATGTCCAGAGGATCTCCTTACACTGATGGGATCTTCATACAGGAAGGTTTTCACCAACTTGGCCGTGTGGTAGGGGAGTTGTCATGCATGTAAATTGCAGGTTGAGCTTCAGGGGCTTTCAGATCGGCAAATGTATGTTGCTGCAAAAATTCAGAGCACGCTTGTCCTTTCACTGTACACAGTGAGAATGGCGTGTGATAATCCTCTTATAATTGGAAGTAATTAATCTAAAATTATTGCGACTAATATAATATGATCATCAAAGTGTAAGTAACATAAAATCTCCCATCGTTCTGATTCCCCTGTGTTCTACCTCAAAATGCTGCAAAATTAATGAAGCACAGTTGTCAATTAAAACAATGAAGAAGGTAACAGGCAAGAGGCAGGAAAACAAGCCTCTTGAACTTGCGACCTACAAAAATAACAAAACCTCCGTCCAAAATACAACAACTAAATACTAATTAAATAAAGGGGAGAAGGCCGGCCTCCCGCCAAAAGTCCGTAAGTCCACCAGTCAATGTGCACGAATCTGTCCCGAGTACAAGTGACAGAGGGAAGCGGGAGAGCTATCGTGCACGAAGATCGCATAGACTGGGACATACAACAAGAATGTGTCGAAAAGTCTGGGGGGCAACGCAGTCTTCACACTAGGGCAAAGGCAAGCACTCCATCAAATAGCAGTGCCTCCCGTGAGTGTGTACAATTTGGAGGCGAGGGAAAGCAACTTGAACCCTTCGCGGCATTGGGGGGTAGGTCCACGGGAACAGTCGCGACGCAATGGCACGCAACATTAAGCTCCCTTCAACCATCTCCCATCTTCTTTGCTACACAACCTGGAGAGCTGTCCGTTTTCCTGTCATGTAGTAAGGGTGAGGAAGAGCAAAACACTGGTCCGCTCGCCCAAGTCTTGCACATTCTTTGGCGACCTTATCAACGCGCTTATTCCCAGCAATTTCTAAATGTTCAGGAACCAAGCAGAAGATAATCTCGACATCCGTCCGGCTTGCCAAAACCGTGACGTCTCGAAAATCGCTAACTAGGGGATGTGGACATTTTAATGCCTCGAGACACTTAGGGCGCTTTGTGAGTCGCTATAAATCACAATCAGGTCTCTGAACAGGGCACAATGGCGTAATCTCCCGTATCAAGTGGTGTCTTGCCACAGAGGGGATAGAACGTGTATGTCGACTTTCATCTTTCATCTTGGAACTTGGAGCAATCCGTATACACAAGCACGGTTCCAGCGAGACACAAGGTGTTCCACCAAAAAGTTGAACGCTATACTCCCGGCGCTGTAGAAGCTTTGATAGCAGAGGCGTGGCGACAAATAGCAAAAAGTGGTACGCTTCACGGTAGCTTCATAGCCAGAACAAGGGGTGCCACTAGCCTGAGATCTATACCTAGCTCTCTAATGAGTTTCCAAGCACTAAACACAAAGGCCTTAGTGTGTGACTGGAGTATCTTGGCGGCATAGGCACAGTGGAAATCAGTTGCGAATGCAATGAGAGCTGTTGACGAATGAGGGAGGCACCGGGCTTGCGCGTACAAGCGAATGATGCACTGTGCACAGCATCGAGCGAGTGGCATCTCCCAATCATTGACTAGTAGGCTCTCAATGCAGGAATTGCGGAAGGAACCGGTCACCAAGCGAGGCCGGTGTGGTGGATCGAGTCCACCTTCCGCGATACACGCGCAGCTGCAGATGCATAAAACTCGCATCCGTAGTCGAATTTCGAACGAACAAAGGATCAATAAAATGTAAGACAGTAGCCCTATCTGCTCCGCAAGCGCTGAACGTCATGGAACGGAGAATATCCATGGCACGGGTACAAAAGACCCTAAGGCTGCGAAAATGAGCATCCCAAGTAAGGCATTGATTAAATACAAGACCAAGGAATCGTTACGATTTAACCACTTACAGGCGTACCCCATTAAGAAACAATTCTGGGTCAGGCTGGAGACGTAGATGGTGGCAGAATTGCACTACCTTAGTTTTGGCTGAAAAAAACTAAAACCTGTGCGCTTCAGCATAGCGAGAGACGCGGCTCAATGCCTGTTGGAGTCGACGCTCCAGAGTTGGCATCTAGGCCGCGACAAAAGGGATCGAAAGGTCGTCCACGTAGAGCGTAGCAGAACATCTTCAGACAGCACCGAGGTGATGCCGTTGATGCTCAGGGCAAAGAGTGTGACACTAAGGACACTGCCCTACCGTACACCCTCTACCTGCTCCATTGGGTCGTAGAGGGCTTGCCCTACTCATACGCGGAATTGAAGATATCGCAAATATTTAGATATAAAGATTGGGAAGCGTTTCTTCGCCCCCATCGTGTGGAAAGTCTCCATGATACCGTGTTGCCATGTAGTATCATAGGCCTTCTCCAGATCGAAAAACATCGTGGCGGAGTGCTGTCTACGCAGGAAGCCCTCGCAGACGGCATTATCCAGTAGAAGAAGAGCAACCGACGGGGAGTGACACTTGTAGAAGCGGCACTGTGAAGAAGCTAGATGTCCTCAGCTGTCCAGAAAAAAAGCTAATCAACAGTTACAAATTCTTCATCAACTTGCACACACAAGAGGTTAGAGAGGTTGGGCGGAAACAGGCTATAGTAGAGTGATCTCTCCCCGGTTTGCGGAAAGGCAAGCACAGTAGCAATTCGCTAGGAATCTAGGAGGAGACCATTTACACAGATACTTTTGAACAAATCTAACAGATATGCTATGCCTCGCTCACCCAGGTGTCAAACCATGGCGGACAGCAAATTTTAAGGTCCAAGTGGGTTGTCTGCGTTCGAAGGAAGAGCAGAACTCAACTCACTCAGAGTAACCTGTAATTGAAGAGTTCTCCGCGACTGAAAGTAAAGTCCAGCCGGATGCCTTCCACGACATCACGACATGCAGTGAATGATGGCGAAGTAGCATCCCAGCTATACAATGCGGAGAAAGCGGTCGCGAAGGATTCCGCCAAGGATGCAGGGTGCGAGATAGCAGCCCCATTATCCTGGAGAACGG
This sequence comes from Ceratothoa steindachneri, assembly GCA_963969495.1. NCBI lineage: Eukaryota > Metazoa > Arthropoda > Malacostraca > Isopoda > Cymothoidae > Ceratothoa > Ceratothoa steindachneri. Next base: position 62,656,533 of record OZ018335.1, on the reverse strand, counting down.
GAGAGGCGTCCTACGAGAACATGACCTGAATCCTTTAGACTCGCTTCCACCCCTCTGCTAGATGGGTCTTCCCGTTAAATGAAGATACGTATGCCTCCCAAGAAAAGCGGCGGGCATCATTCGAAATATACCGGAACTTAACCCTATTTCGACGAAATTCACCGACAGTAAAATCGTACGGGCGGCGTTTATAGCGCATGTTGGCATTAGCACTACTGCTTGACGGCCTCTCACACTTGGATGACCACCAGGAGATTGGTCGGCGTGCCAAACGGCCAGAACAACTAGAATTACTAGATAGCCCCGCGGCGATGAGGTTGCCGGAGAAGAAGTCAACGGCATCATCTACTGGCCTAAACTCCTTGACTGAGATAGAGAATTTAGTCATTTCCTGAAATGCTGACAACCGCGCCTGCGCTAAGCACCACCGTGGCGGGCTCTTGGGTGGCAGCCGCCCATAAAATCATATTTAAATGGAAAAGTGATCACTACCATTGAGTTCATCGACTACCCAGAAATCAAAATCTCTACACCATCGTAGTTCATGTCTCGTGTCGTTTTTGATAATATGTTATAGTTCCATACTTTTATGGGATTTGTTTGTGGATCTACATTTATCTCATTTAATAGAATTATATCAGGATATTCCTTTAAGTAGGCATTGCACAAGGATTATCTTTTTTCGTCCTACCCTGCCACGTTATGGCTAATTATTTTTTAATTTTCTTTTATGTTCCATTAGCGAGTTAATTTTGTGCCTATATATGTCTTCCTATCTGTTTAAGCTGTTTCTCTGTCGCAGTGTGATTTTGTTCTCCCGCATCTCTTCTTAAATTCTTCTTTTGTTATTATAAAGCAAATTAATTCTAGTATGGTCATTTTACTGCTCGTTAGGATTTTATTACTTCTTTATTCGAGTATGGTCGCTCGTATTCATATTCATGATAACCTTCTCATATGCCAATAACGAATTCCTTAGTATTGTTTATCGGGAATGGTTTATTTTCTGTAGTGTAGAATCTTAGGTTAATTCTCTGTTTATTACTTCTTTTTCTTGAGTCTGTTCTCCGTCGCTGTCTGTTTCCTCATTGTCGTCAACTTGCATGCTTTGCTGCTCTCCTTTATTGATACCACTAGTCGTTGGTGCTCCAGTTTCCGTGTTTTTAGATTTAAACCTCAGGTCCCTAGCTGTGCCTGGGTTTGGCCACTGTTGTTGGATGCTGCTTGTAGGATCTTGTGCCTCGTTAACCTTCTCGGACTCTGTTGGACTATATTGCACTTTCAGTACTTGAGCTGACGGAGGATTATCCGGAACCACATTGGTTCGAGTCCTTTGTTACTTAACATTTTGTAAAATTCTTTGGAATATGAAGCCGGGTTTGCCACGTTTAGTTCATGTGCTTGTAATATGAATGCCAGAATGTTCAGTAATTTTTCCGGTATTATTTTGATCATATTTTCTGTTTCTCATTGGACATTCTATTTGGATCGGGTCCGATGACAGTCATTATGACTCATAATGACTGTCATCGGACCCAATCCGGATAAAATGTCCAAAGAGAAACAACTATAAGGATGCAGACTGGCAGGGTTACGCAGAAGAACTCACTAAGTACCAGCAAGCCGACTTAAGCGAGGCTACGTTAGAAGATATAGACGAAGCCACTGAAAACCTATTAAGAGCACTTGTTTATGTGGACAAAAACTACGTGCCGAAAACAGGATAAAGGACAATTCCCCACCCTAAACGCACCGCCTAAACTGCTGTACTAGAAAGGGAATATAATATACTTAGAAAAAAGATCGAACAGTATGGACCCACAATGGGTTACATAGAGAGGCTACTAATCATAAAAGATGAAATAATATTGATAGTGACCAGAGAGAGAGAAAAAGAGAGAGAGAGAGAAAGGAGCTAGATGAAATGACTTCGTGGAATTGATCGACACAGAATTAAACCCAACCAAGTTCTAGCAGAAAATAAATTTACAAGAAGTAAATTGAAACTGAAAAATAATATAACTCTCAAACTTAATGAAGAAGAAATTAAGGAGCCCGGGCTTCTATAAAACATGTTTAGGGAACACTGAAACAATTTCTTCGACATTGCACCCAACTAGAATGAAGACTTTGATAGAGATCATGAAGATTGGATAGTACAGGGACTAAAGGAAAACAGGCACGAAATAATACCAAATTATGTAGCTTCTGTAAGGTCTCAGGGAAAAGCAAGAATTCAAGACAATAACCCTAGAAGAACTAAAAGCAACAATTATAGATATAAAACAGAGAACCCCTGGCAAAACAGGCATAACAAGAGAGAACCTGATAGAGGAACCAGATGTTTTCCTAAGGAAATTACTAAACCTTTTTAATGCAACTATAAGTACGGGCTATTTTCCTAATACCCTAAAAAGCGGTCAAATTATTTTTTGCCTAAGCTTAGCAAATCACCATCTGAAACAGGTAACTATAAAAAATCCTGGAAAGATTAATAAACAGAAGACTGGTGGAACATCTAGAAGAGAACAAGCTAATTCTGCAATGCCAGTAGGGTTTCAGGAAGGGAAGAGGCACGGTTACGGTAGAAGCCTTCCTTGTGTAAACTTTGGCTAAGGCAAAGTACAACAAAAATTAATCATATGTTATATTAAGAGATGTAAAGAAAACTTTTGATAAAGTGTGGAAAATCGGGCTGAAATTCCAAATAAAGATGCTAGGCCTACTATAAATAATGGAAAAAGTCCTCTATGACTATATTACAGCCAGAATGGCTTTTATAGAAATAGGAAATGACCAAGGACTGAATTTGAATTAAGGTAGGGTGTCCCTGAAGGTGGATGTTTTAGTCCTACTATATACACAATATAAAAAGGCACCTACCAGATCCGGTGTTTCCATCAACAACTTATATACAGTTTGCGGATTATATATCTATAATAACTAACAGCCCTTATAGACATCCGCTAACAATCGCTAGAATGTCCGCGGCAGATATCAAAAATATAAATGACTGAAAGGAAATGGAAAATACGTACTATCCCTGAAATATTTACAATAATAAATATAGGGAGGAATAAAACATCGAGAATAGTGGTTGATAACGAAATGGACAGATACATGCCGAAGGAAAAGTTATTGGGAGGAAAATAACAAAGAATGGCTATAACAAACATAGGACAGAAAGATTGAACCTGGCGAAATCACTCCTAAAAACATTATATCAACTAAGAAACTTAAATAGAGGCAAAAAAAAACAAACTATACAATTCCCCATGCAAATCTTTACTCCTGTATCCAACGATACCATTAAGCAAGCTTCACAAAACAAAAATGGTAAAACTCTCAAAGAGTCCAAAATAGTGGGTTACTCCTCTTTTAAAAATACTAGAAGAATAGAACATCGGAGACAAGCGGATTAACATCGTGAAGTCCATATGGACCCATTCACTATAGTCCTACATAATAGAGCAATTACAGGTTGGGTAAGACTTAATAAGAAAATACACGAAAAGAGAAAGACAGCTATAGACATACCTCTAGAATATAAAAGTACAAACAGAGGAAACTTCCGAAGTGGGAAAGCACTTGAAAAAAGAGAACCGATATTTAGATAAGACAAGTCGTACAGTTTGTTAAAATAATAAAGAAGGATGCACAACTGCGAAAGACACAAATATCAACACATAATAAACACAAATATAATACAGGCGTGGGAGCCTTGTACTGAATTTGATCCATGATGTCGTCGTCTATCTCTTCCCAAATCATGAGGTGCAGCTCTTGGCAAAGATTTCTAGGAGCACTCCTGTTAGATATTCAGTTCTTTAAATGGAGCAATGACATGATTGTTCAAGTGCTTCTAGCGGCACTGGTCACTATGGCAGATAACCATTAATCCCTTGTGAGATTATATAAACCCCATAAATCCGCGTTTTCTTTCGCTTTGAATCTTTCTGTGATTCTCTTTCTGGTAGGCTTGCTGCTTCATAGCAGAATACTTAGTGGGTGACATTTCCATCTTTTTCTCTTAGTATTTATTTGCCATCCCTATGTCACCTATTCTTTTGAAGAGAGTGTGTTCAATTTAATGTGACAAAAAAATTATGTACGGCCTTAGCAATATCATATGATCCTCATGGGGATAATGGAAATTTGGATAAACAAAAGTTGACAGTTTTACCTGGGAACTTTGGAATAAATACGCATCCGATGAAGTTTCAACGGCGAATCCTAAATCGCCAATCACATAGTTCATTTATAAAGAAAATATCACCACCTTCTAAGCTGTTTCAAAAGTGCTTAAAAAATACATTGTTAGTGAGAGTTTCTAGGATATATTGCTCGAAAAGAAGTACCATTGGAGATTTATTCCGGAAAAATCTCCTTGGTTGGGATAATTCGGCCCGTTTCATCAAGTTTAGTAAAACAGGCCCAGGGCAAACATTTACAAACCTCAATTCTGTCAGAAATTTACAAAATATAGGCGTGTGGAAAAACTCTGCTCAAAGCTACCACAAATTAACATTACTAAGCGAGAACTCTACAACGAGAGGGCCTTACCAATAGGGGTTTTGGTTGCCCAGTTAGTGGTATTGTTGCCACTCAAAAGTGTGAGCTTGGTAGGATAGGGATAACGATTGCCACCGGCAATGATAACAAGTTATTTGAATGCGCAACGGAAATATAATTTTTGGTGGCCTTGTACTTGATCCGAGGAGAGGGTACCAGCTGGAATGAATAAATGAATTTGTTTATAGATATAAACGATTTTCCGTCTAATTTTTTACCTTGCACCGAAATATTAAATACTCCAAGTATAATTTCACGATTAGATTATACAACAACTTAATGCTGGAATAAGATAGAGAGACCAGACGATTATAAAGATTGACTTATTGAAGTAATGAACGCGTAACAAATTGTAATAATGAATGACTCTCCTTTTAATCTCTCTGCACACATTTATAAAGCGGGAGCAACATCCATCGAGTCAGCCTCATGGCCCGCTTACAAATGACGTTGGTGCACGTGATTGGCTGCTCATTCCCTCAGCTTGCATCCTGATTGGCTTAAATTAACCCTATATTTAATTTTGATTGGATGGCGGCTAAATGGCCGTACCTCGTTATTGGCCAATATTTCTAGAAGGTGAAGCTTTATTATAAGCGATACATTTGTTTGATTCTTGGTTATCTTTGTTACAGAATGGTGAAATGCTTTTATTAGACGCTCTTTTATTACATCCAGACATTCCCAGTTTCCGAATATTTATTATCTGGTGCCTGTCTGACTTAAGCCCAGATACGGAAACTACCACTTTATTACTGTTAGAAAATCAAGCCTTTACCTCGACATTCCAGACTCGCTTTCTCTCCCACTCATCGGGTTCCGTTGTGTAGGATATCGACATGTCCACCCTTCTGGGGAATACATGTGTTCCCTACAAATAAACTAATGGATTAAGTTATTTTATTTATTTCCTAAGTATTATTATTTTTAATTATCGTTTTATTTAGCGCACAACACCAGTGTATAGAAAACGTGTTTGCAATGTTTCCATTTTTCATGAGTGAGCAGAGGGACTGGATTCAAAAACTTTCACGATTACTGTGGTCGGCGTCCATTTTTCTTAATTAAAGAGTCCATTTTTAGGTTTCGATGAATCTTTGAGCCTCAAGGGGTATTTTCGTTCACATATCAAGCTTCATTCGTTTTCTGTTCAATTAATGGGCATTTATTAGTGCTTAACGAGATGCTTAATTAATGAAATGATTAAGATCCTATCTTGCTAAAGGTTCGTTAACTTCATTAAATATTAGTTTTCCGTAATTGCTAAGCTTTACACTCCGGCTTAACACGTAGGTGGATCGGTTTGCGTTGTTAGTCCGAGCAAATAGACTTGTGTCTTGCTTTGTTTACTACGCCATTTACTCTGTTAGAATAAGACGACTTTAGCATTAATAGATCTCTTTCCCAAGTAAATTAACCCTCAAGTAAATAAACTTGATAATTTGTATGAAATCTAACGGCACCTGAATTTATCTTTGCATTCGCCTTCTCTAAATAGTAGAAGAAGCGTTTAAAGTTAAACTTACAAAACCAAATACAATTAGGTACCTCATATATTTTTTAAAGTATCAGGTCATTTTCTCTGAAAGTATTAAAATTGATTTATGGTACGCAATAGTTTTGTATATATTTATTATTTACATGTATTTTATAGTCATATTCAAGGCGGTTGTACATAAATTTAATTGGTTTTATAATCTTCTATTCAATAATGCGTTTCTATATTTTCTTCATTTTATTATTTCACTTTTTTGCATCTTTGCTGCCAACAACCTCGATGTTGGTCCAATACCAATTTCATAACAAATTATAAGCACCAATTACATAAGAAGAGCAAGGTAACAAAGCTTGTATATGCTGTTCCAAGAATAAAAGAAGAATTAATGTTCGTAAAAAGCTTAAGAAGTTACCGCTATAATTGAGGTTACTCCTATCAGATTAAAACCTTATACTCAAGTTCCATCACATCGTTTTAATCCAACGTCGAATTAATTGTGGGTGCCCAATATTAATGTTTGAAGGGAAATGGTGGTGGTATAAGAACGTTAAGTGATTTACACATTTACTTTAAAATTCATGAAACAAAGCTTTTTTTAGCTTGAGATTCCAGTTCAAACGTGAACTGCTAATCTGGTCATTTATGTTTATTTTGGATATCTTAGGGATAATTTTCGTTGTTAATCATATGAAACAGGGACCATATTTCCCTTCAAACCGTATAAAACACTTTGAGGGTCATTTCGTGATTGACCCTCATATTCAGATAGCTGTTGGTAAAAAAACCCGAGCGTCCCTATGGGAACATCTTCCTGTACAATTGATATCTTAATTACAACGCTATAAAACCTTTCTCATCTATAGTTTCTTGATTAATCTTAAACCTTTTAATGATTTTTTCTTGTCATTCATTCATCTTTTACATTCTTTCGAATCTTTCTAATATTTTAATTGTTTATAACATCTTATGTCCTAGTTAAGTATTTAACCTGTGCAGCAATCACTGAAAATTTTAACCTCCTAAAATTACTATCAAATAAATAATCAGTTCGCCTTTCCCTATTTCTTAACAGGCTTTAATAATTAGTAACGTGTGTGCATATTATTCATAATATGTGAATTGGAAATGGTCCCAACCAAAGGGCTTAGTAGAGAGGCTAACCATTTTGATATGGTATAGGAAACACACCTAACAGAGTTAATGATAGGACGCATTGGAAGAGATGCATTAGAGGATTTAAATTTGTTAATGAGGCCAAGGGATCCTTTAAGTATAGAGTGAACAGTTCAGTGATAACCAAATGTGCCACATCATTATTTCTGTTTGGTGTGTTTCCTATACCATATCAAAATGGTTAGCCTCTCTACTAAGCCCTTTGGTTGGCACCATTCCTAATTCACATATTATGAATAATATGCACCTCATTAGTAAACATAATGAGCACCCCTACCCTAATAATTTTAGCCTGGTTAGTTTCGATGTTTGTTCGCTCTTGAATTTCATTAAAGAACGCCTCGACACAGTTGGTCTCCCTAAGCCTGCTTCTACGCTCATTCACCTCATTGCTCTTCGCAGCAACAATTGCAAATTTACCTTTACTGGAAAATTTTATCGCCAAATCTTTCGAATGGCAATAGCGAATTCTTTGTCCCCTCTATTCGCAAACCTATGCATGGAATTTTACGAATCTAAAATACTTCCCCAAATTAATGAAACCCATATATCCTGAATGCGATAGGTTCATGACATCCTTTGCCTTTGGCCTAATAATTGAAACATTAATACATATCTTATTAAAATTAACACCTTAGTGCCCTCGATTAAATTTAGTTTAGAAGTTGAAAAAGTTTGCACACTCCCTTTCCTAGATATTCTAATTCATCAGACAAACCATTGTTTCAAATATGAAATATATAGAAATCTCACAGCCATAGACTGTTTTATACACTTTTATTCTAACCACCATTATAACATGTTCTCCTCTATGTTTTTTGCTTGCACTTAGAATTGTCTCACCAGAATACCTAGACAAAGAGCTCGACAGAATATATAGAATGGGGATAAATTTTGGCTACCCTTTGTACTTACTCGACAATTGTTATAAGTCCGCCAAGCGTTCCTATTATCAAATTAATGTTAATATCCCTAAGTTTCAGGCGAAAAACTTTTAGTTTTAACCTATAACCATATTTTCATTTAATTACCTTGTTTACTTAGGACTCTGAACATAAATGTTATTTTTAAGTACGAGAATATAATTTATCGCATCCTTGTAAAAACTCCCCCTCCTCCTTCCCGACCTGGCATTGTTTAGTCGATAGGCTAGAACAACTGCCCAAAATGTTATTATGGACAAACCGGGAAAGAACTAGATGTCCGGGTTTAGCAACATCAAGCCAATGTACGTAATCACAGTGAACAATCTACACTTTTTCTACATATGTACAATCTTAACCATAACATTAATTGGAACAGAGCCAAACCAGTCATAATATGTAGTAATTAAATTTTGTGAAATATATTAGAATGTATCTCCATTAACGAGTTCCCAAATTTCAATCTTAACCCTGGTTTGTTCACGCTAGACCCTATTATCACTACATACCTAAAATCTCAAATAAAGTTGTTTCAGGATTTTGTACCCCTTAATTAAGGTTCAGAGTTGGGTAGTCTAAACTACCCCTTCCTCCATTATTTAAGGCCATGTATGTCCACCCTCCTGTTCATTCCTTGAAAAGGTCTTTAAGAATAAAGACGAAAACTTTCGGAATTGTTTTACACTTTTCCTTTGTGGGTGTATTTGTATAAATTTGACTCACGCGCACTTTCTGAGCTTTTTTCATATATATATATATATATATATATATATATATATATATATATATATATATATATATATATATATATTGCCTTAGACTCATACTAAACATTGATTGGTAGAAATAACTTAATTATAAAAACAGACCAGCTTTTTTTCAAATTGTTGCCAGGCAGGACATTAGTTAGATGTATTTGTTAGGGAGAAGTGTGAAACACGGAAAAGGAGTCAACAGTACATGGAATTTTAGCCGCATGTGCCCAGAAGCGCTGAGCCTAACGCAATGGCGCAAGGTTCTAAATCCACATATGATGGAAGAGAGCAGAACAAGGAGGAAATTATGATAGATAATTGGCTGGAAAGTTTGAAGAAAAGAACATCTGTGTTACAAAGATAGAAGGAATGAGATCAAATTATGAGTTGATCTAAGCGTAAGTTAAAGGATTTGGTGCAGATAGGAGGTAGAATGATCAGATGGCGAAACAAATGGCCAGAGGGAATTCCAGATCTGATATTAAGTATCTTCTAATTTTGCCAGAGAAGGATCCTCATAATCAGGCAGGAGAGTCGGGGAAGAGATTTATGCGAGTAAGGAAAAGTAAGATAAGCAAAAAATTTAAAAGTTTCAGTCTGGAGTATTTTTCTTATCTTGGAAAATACAGCTGGTGTCAACTTCATGACTATACTTTAAAAAGCTGCTATATAAGTGAGGATTAGGGAGGCAGACTAGAGAAGCTGTAGCCCACTCAGTATTAGTAACGCATCATCTCTAATGTGTTTTTCACACACTCACCTTTCTTTCGTTACCCTCAGAAAATTATTCTAGGAAGGTGGAGGGGAGAAAAATGGAGCTGATATACAGTATATAGGCTGAAGAGAAAAATCGGAGATAAAGATCGAATGACATCTTTTTTGTAGTAGTAGGAGTAGTAGAGTCCTAAAATACAAAGAATGAAGAAGGATTGGAAAACTTGCATGCTCTTCATGTGTATATATTTTGTATATATTTTCTACTTTTATTATGGTGATCCTAAAAAAAATTACAATCGTTTCTACTCAATGCATCAGTCACACAAGAAAGAATAACCATGAAAGCTTCTGAGTGTATGTATAAATAGCAAATATATTATTATCCAGGGTTCGTATTTCCACTAGCCAAATTAGAGCAAAATACTAAGGTATGATAATGTCACCAATGAAATTAGCTTTTGTTGACAATGAATGGTAGTTTACTTGGAAAGGATGCTGTGGTTGGTAAGTGGTTGCTTATATATTTGTGTGTTGGGGTCCAGTCGGAAAATACAAACTTTGTCTTGATTGTGGATCTTAAAAATTGAAAGACTTACTTTATGGATGAAATATGGAATAAGCTTAATGTGGCAAATATTTAAGGATGTGTTATGCTTTTAGGCACCGGAGTTGAACAAGAGATTAAAGAAGGCTAATGGATTGGACTGGAGAGGAAAGGGTCATATAGGAGAAGATTTATCAATTTGAAGAAAGGGTAAAGTTAAAAGAAAAGAGTAAAAGGTATCCGGTAAAGTACAATAAAAGATTTCACGGAACATAATGTAACATCCAGGGAAAAAAAGAGTTCAATATATACTCAGGTGTCAGAAGTGAGGATAATATTTAGAGCACAAACAAGAGGCCTACAGGAAAAGTACTACGAAAAAATGCAATAATGATTAGCATTAAATACAAAGAAACACAAAACATATACGTCAGTAGCTCATTCAAGAGATACAGAAAAAGAAGAAATCAATCAAAGCACTAATCTAAGCCCTTACTTAAATCGACCTAGCAAATTATGGGATAATCAGAGAGGGAAAATATGTACGAGTATTTGCTCAGTCTGTGGACCAATGCTCATGAACATCCACACTCTTTCTATTCATACTCTATCAACCTATCTCTGGAGTTCGAAAGAAAATAACGTCATTTCCCCTTCTGTTATGTTATTACATTGAATAAATCTCTGACTCTGAGATTCCAAGCTACCTGACTTTGGATCAGTGCAGCTTACGTAAGTTTCACTCTCGGTCGAATGCACCACTCAACACAAGTGTTATAACTGTGAGGAATTCTAGAATAAGAATCATTTTGCTAAGGTATTTTACGATTATGAAAATTCATCTAGTATTTAGTCTATTGAGTGGAAGGCACTCTACCTGGTCTTTCTCGAATTCTTCCTAGATCTTTATATACACCAATGGATTGAGAATTCGCTCTTTAGTCCCGTAAGGAGGGATAAGTGTGTCTCACAAATTGTTGTCCATGTGTCAATGTTTTACACGACAATCAATACTATAGTAAAGGTACTGCTAGCGCGTCAGTTTTAGCACGGCTCAGATGCTATATCAGTGCGCTGTCACCAAAGAACTTCGAAACTCGTCTGTTTTTATACCAAGCGAGAATGCTTTGCGTTCAGTCTTCTTCTTAGCCATCATCTTAATCAGGATAGTTATCTCAATCAGATTTTCCATAATTCTGATACTTAACTCAACAAAAGGAACCATTTACTGTCACAGGGCACCTTACACCAAAAGATCAATATGTCATTGTTTCCTCGAGAAGATATTTGCTTTTAGACATCAAAGAAATACACATCACATTACTTCATGCACAGGACTGAAGCAGCTCCACATATGAATGCGAATTCAGCATCTACATAACAGGGTAATCAAAGGATCTCATTAAATCTTCGCTCAACCTTAATGGTTGATATGCCGAAGGACGACACTGTCGTCGTATACGTCCAAGTACGTATGTACGTTTGCTCCGTACATGAATTACTCCGTTTCACTTTTCTCTAAGAGTGCTTTACTTTAATTTTTGATTCTTTAACCAGGGAGAATTTGCAATATTATATATCTATTCCCATTTGTAGCGTTTCGAGGACCTAATTAAACAAACATGGCAAAAATATGCTTTTACTTACATAAAAAAATGAAATATTAAAACTTTAAATATAGTAATGTTATAATAAGAGGATTTGATAAAAAAATACGACTACTAATTTTTAATATGCGATGATTGACGCAAAGTTCATTTTTGCACGGAATGGTAACTAACAAACATGAATGAGTTTTGGAATTGGGTAACCTTAAACGGAAACCTCTTTGATGCGATGATCAGAGACGAGTTGGACGGGAGCCTTCTCGCTCGCGTGAGACTTGCTCGGAAAACAGCTGATCGTCTCTTTGGGTGAAAGAGACGCTTAGTGATTCGATTCGGGAAAACCAGCTGGAGCTTATCTCGAGGAAGGTGGGTAGCGCGTGGGAAAGCTTCTTGACTTGAAGAGATAAGCGAGGGAATTGTTGATTTGCAGATTATTTCGATCCCTGGGTTACAAATTCGGGTTGCTCGATGAGACTTGACCAAGAGGTGAATCTTTTCTAGAATGGGATTTCACATTGGTATTCTTCAATGTGAGGGTTATCTCTGTTTTTATCCAGAAAAACTGAGATAGAGGATTGTCTGGATGAGAATGGTATGCAAGTGGGTCTCGATACCACTGGTCTACTCTTCTGAGTGACCAAAGGATCGCCCTCGGGAAAGAAAATCCCGCTCGGTTCGACTGTCTTCTTGATTCCCTGTTTTACTCAGGAACTGATCTTCTTATTTCGATTGTTACTTAGATTCTTCTTACATTTTTTAAAATTTAAGTATATAAACGTCTATTATCCCCTATGGGGAGAGAAGGAAAGACAAGGGCCCACCTTTAATCCTTTTTCCTAGGGCATAAATTTTCAACGTTGTGACAATTCGCCCTTCTGGTTTACGTACGGAGAAAGTGAAATTTCCTCTATTTGGCGAAAATAGCCATAAACAATCAGAGGGGACAGTAAGCCTGTTCTTATATTTTCATTCTAAAGGCTATCCGAACCTCCTATGTTTATATTAAGTTACTACGAATTCTGCTTATTGTAATCTTTCTTTGCGAGCGACGCACGAGGGTCCTTTGGGCAGCAGATCAATGAGCATGGGAAGGTGGGTAAAGCATGGGCCCATATGGAACGTAATCGTTGACGTTGTATAAACAAACTAGCGTCTGTTTCTCGTCATAAAAAGGTTAGATTTGGTCTCCAGTCAAAGACTTCGAGAGTTCGAAACACCATTCTGCTCAGTCGCACCAAAAATTATTAAAAAATTGCCATATGGATACAACTGTTGTATTTATATGCTATATCCTTCGTAGCATCAGGAGTATGCATTGTTAGTCGCGTGCGAGTCTAGTCGCGTCGACTCTACATCCCACTCTTTCGGTTGGTTGGTTCCTGCTTAGCTTTTTATATGTTTCGGAATAACTTCATAACTATTCGGCCCATTTTAACCAAATCTGAAACTTTTAAGTAGTTTTACATTCTCTTTGAATGATATAATTGCTGAAGATGATAGAAATCACGTAATGTGCGAAACGTTTGTCGAACGGAGCACTGATTTTGATATTAACATTTGATGATTTGCACACCCTGTTTAACAATATAACCTTGCATCGTGACTTGCCAACTACTACTGAACAGTTTAGAGTGAGGTTGTCAGATGTTGCTTCAACAACCTGGCTACTATTGCCTGACAAAGCTCGAGCTTTCTTGTTGAAAGACCCTTTAGAAGGAGTTTTAAAGATACCTAAAGGCTGATAATACCTTATCAAGAGATGTACAGCCTTGGCCAAAAGTATTAGTCCACCCCAGTGTTTCTAAGTTCTGCTATCTTAATGTTAATGAAACACATGTACATTATAGTTTATGGTATATTACACAATATACATTAGTTTAATATCTGGTTCACCTTCCTTTAGCTTCAATTACTGCTTTTATACTGTATTGTACGTATGCAACCAATTATGTGTAAAACCAACGTCCACAATTAACTTATTTTTCCTCGATTATTCTAGTGTTTTATGCTAAAATACGTTGTAGATACAGTTAAGAAACAGTAAAATGCCTAAAACAAGGGAGTTGAGTGAGTGTGAGGGAGGTCAAATCGTAGCTCATCATAAAGATGGGATGTCTCAAGGGCAAATTGGTCAGAAGATAAAATGTTGTCGAATAACGGTTCAAACGACTCCCAAGCGCTTCAGAGAGACAAAAGATGCGAAAACAATACAAAAAAACAGGTAAAAAAAAGGTTACAACGCCTCGCGATGACATATCCATCATACATCAGTCACTCAAAAGCAGGAGAAAAACATCGTCAGAGCTCTGTGCGGACTTCAACGAGGCAGTTACATCACAAATATCAACCTAGAACTGTTAGAAGAAGGCTTTTAGAGTACTGTTTGAAAGACTGTAGGGGCAGGAAGAAGCCATGGATTTCTGAAGCGAATATAAATAAATGTCTTCATTGGGCCAAAAAACACTCAAATTGGACCAGTGAGCAATGATCGAAAGTCATATGGTCTGATGAAAGTAACTATGAGGTGAGATAGTACAAGTATTCAATCAAATATAAACTCAAAATATCTGAGGGTTTTGCCCAAAATATATAAGAAATATCCAACAGAAGGATAATATTATCGTTCGTTTTTTATTTAGGATTTTGGCTCCTCGTGTGCAACTTTCGTGCATCGCAGAGTTGGGAATGCCTTTAAAGATGAATGTCTGGTACCAACCGTAAATCATGGGAGTGGTTTGATCCTGGTGTGAGCCTGCATTTCTGCCACAGGACTCGGAGAAATGTTCCTATGTCAGGGAAGGCTGAATTCAGCTACCTATGTTTCCATGTTATCGGATGTTTGAGAGCCATCAATTGCTTAATTGCACCCAGGAGTGTCGAAAGACAGTTTTATATTTCAACGGGACAACCCTCCATGTCATACAGCAAAAAATACTCGTCAATGGTTTGAGACACAGGGTATTGTTCCCATGGATTGGCCAGCTCAAAGCCCGATCTAAATACAATCGAACACCTATGAGGAACTCTTGGTAAAGCTATCAAGAACACAACACTTAAAAATAAAGAGTATTTGTACCGAAGACTTAGAGGAGAATGGAGTAAGATTGCGCCTAGTACCTGAAAGAAACTAGTTGATTCTATGCCTAACCGTATAAAAGCGGTAATTAAAACTAAAGGAGGGTCATCCAAATATTAAAACTGATGTATATTGTGAAATATACTATAATCGACTATGTGCACGAGTTTCATTAACATTGAGATAGCTGAACCAAGAAAAACAACCAAGAAGTGGCAGTGAACAAATGTCGGTTTATGTGTGTATGTATATATTTCCATTAAGAAAGATGCCTAGTCACTTTTTTTCAATACAAAGCCTTAAATTTAGTAATATTCTGAAAGTAATTGCTCTTAAAACAGAGAGTAATTCATGGAAACTGCCATTAGTAGAAGCAAATTGGACACTTTTTAAATCCGTTAAAAGAGAAAGGATGACATTAAAATTTCGTCATAGTTTTATGACCAAGATTTGTCATATGGCATTTTCCGTTTCACATTGAAATGTAAATTAGACGGCCTGTTTAATGCCAAGAAGCTTGCCATAACGTGTAATTTAAATTAATGGCAGAGATCGTGAAGAAATTAGCCGCATAAATCGCTCTCGTATCAATTCAATTTTTCACTTCCTCTAGAGTTTGGACGCTTAAGAGTCGTGAGTAAAAAAACAGTTTAGCCCAAACGAGAATGAGGTTATAAGTCGCTAAATATGGAGTCAACAGTTATAGGTTTGGTTTAAGTAGGCCTTATTTTGATTGTAAGTCAATTGTATAAATGTTTGGTAAAGTAGCTTGCTTACAGGTTTCTTGACGTACGGTCCGAGGGGTATTAACCGATCAAGGTTTGTGAGTAAAAGGCTCCTTTGTGCAAGGAATTAAACACTTGTATTTTTATACCACTTTGAAATATTTACGCTTAGAGTGAAGATTTAATTTGCGCAACGGAATTTTATAAATCGGGATATAAGAGTCTATAATGTTAGTCTAGTTATAATAATCTATAATAATCATGATGTTAATACAAATAATGATAATAATAATGAACTTTGAATGAACTGTTCTCTTATTTATACCCAGAATCATTTTGGAGGCGACTCGTAACTCCGCCTTCCTTTGGTCGTTAAGTCGGTGCTTAGCTACCTACCAGCCCAGCGGAGCCTGTGATTGGTTGGAGTCTAGCCTGTGATTGGCTGAATTCTCCACTTCTTATCTTAATTTTGGGTTCTCTTCCTTGCTAGTTTATCACAGAGACTCCGTTTGCTTAAAGCAAACAGATTTTGCTGGTTCACAAACTGCCTCCAAACGACCTTTTTTTATTGCTCCTACCATTTAATTTTTGAGAATTCGATATGTTAAAATAATGTATATCTGTTTTTCTATCTCTCTCTCTCTCTCTCTTTGTGTGCGTACAGTCATTGCACAATACAAGGTCTTCTTTCTCGTGCGTCGTTCAAAGCCACTTAAATTAGTAAGAATGGAGGAAGAAATGTGATTCACTGTCTTTAAGTTGCCTAATGTTGTCTAAAGTTAGCAATAGAAAGAAGGCAGATATGGGGATTAGAGGAGGAAGGAGAGCAAGATCGAAATATATTAATTACTCATTGTTCTCAATAGGTAACGGCTCCTTAATGGTTTTCGTGACACTAAATAAGGCGCATGCGCCTTTAGGTTGGTTCCTATTATTGACATTTAACATATTTTTGCTGGCATACGCGAGTTGAGTGGAAACACCGTTTATAGTTTCAGCCAAGTTAAGAGACTGTGCACTAGGTTCATTATTACACTCTGCTTTAACCACCTTACTGAGATGGTATCAAACCGTTAAAAATATGAGGGAATAATTTAGATTCTTTTTTTAACTTTAATTTCTTTAACAACATCATCTCAAAATATTCATGGTCAATCCTTAGTTAGTTTTCGCTTTCTTGGCCTAAAATCGAATTAAACCTTAATTTCCGTTAAATAGAAAAGGCATTGCTTCTATCTACAAAGCACTATAAAAGGGCCCTTTACCCAAATAGCTATACGAGAGTGTCAGCAACAGATCCATGCTTTCTGAAGTCGGACAGGATCCATACTAGCCGTGAATAAATAGGTACCTCTTTTCTAGCAATAAACTTGATTTGGCAGAAACCACATTTAATCTCATTTCCAGCTCTTCTATATAAGCGTAAAAGAATTAGAATGAAAAATTATGATCGTTACAAAATAATTTATTAGAAATAAAGGTTTCGGAGAAAGGGGATGAAGTAAAGAGAAGATAAAGTGTACGAGTTACAGAACTAGAGTTGTCGAAAAGGGAGCCTATTTTAAAATTCTTGTAATTTATTTCTGAATTATTATTCTTACAAGAAATAAAAATATCATATAGCATGGAGTTTTATTCAAAATTAGATATGGGCAGCGCTTGCATTCGCTACCAACTTCTCAAGCCATTCAGGAACCGCATCGACTGATTTCACAAGGAACTCCTGTGAGATAGGAGACTTCGCTTCCCTTATTCGCTCTTTAAATTTTTCCAAAGTCGTTGACTTGGTAGAGTAGAATTGTTCCTTTAGCCAACCACAAAAGTCGGAGGCTGTTAAGTCAGGACCTATGCCTGGCCAATTATGCGGACAATCCATCGATCTCCCAGGGAAGTTGGCATTCAGCCATTCATGAACAGCAATAGCAAACTGTGTAGGAGCGCTAAATTGTATGATTACCAAATCTTCAATATTCTCCGAAGTATTGATAACTGACCAGTTTTCACCTTTTCGCATGGTGAGTTATCTTTCGGCATTCATGATTTCGCTATATTCAGCCAATGATGCACTTTTTTATGGTGATACAACGGTCTAATGCCGTATTTTGCATGACAACTCTTGATAGTCTTATCATCAACTTGCGTATATTTTTCTTTAATGGTCCTCCAGCATCTTTGCGCTTGAACAATAGATCTCCAAACTTCTTAACGTACCGCTAGCTTGGTTTCTTTTCTATGTGCTATTTATCTGTAATGCTCGTGGCTATCGTTTCGTATTTAGTTATATTAGATACTTGGTCTACTCTTTTTTCCTATGTATCTTCATTCCTTAGCAATTTATGCTTCTCCTCGGTCTACTTAGTGCGAGATACTAATTATGAGCATAACCAGTCAATATTTTTTTCAGAAATCACACATTATTCTAGAATACGATTAAAGAAGCCGATTAAGTGTCTATTAACTTCAGTCGATTAGAAAAAATGGTGATTAGATATAGGAAAACGGATTCGCTACTATGGTAGCCTTGAAGTTAGTCTCAAAGAAATAAACAGATGCTGGGGATTGTATCTGACCAGGCATCTTGAATCACACCAGCCATACGAAGTTATAAAAAGTAACGTGAGGAATAAGCTTTGGCGGTAGCAGGCCAACTCATTTTGGCTACCCCGGATTGTTGGAATTGCCAAACAGCAACGAAATTAAATAGGATAGTACTACACCAGTTGACAAAATGTTAAATATAACAATGAGGAGAGAGAGATTAATAAGGAAGAACTTACGATGGGAATTTGAAGAATCAATATAATAGCTGAACAGGACAATATTGGAAGAGAAGAAGGGAGGTTACATCTTCAGGAAAGGCTGTGACGAGAGAAAAGTTAGAGGTCAAATAGTGCAAGAAATTATTATAATTCTGGGTGGTGGGTTAGCAGTTGCACCAGATCGAATAAGAACTATATTATCAGAGACGCCAACTGAGAAATTACCATATGAGAGACTATAACGACACAAGTGAACAAAGTGATGTAATAAACTTAATCAGTGCAGATGTAAGATTTAGCGAAAGTTTTTACCTGTATGAAGTAAAAGTGAGGGACATGAGTGAAAGCTAGGTAAGTAGAAGCAATCTCAGCTGCAAGAGTATGCAGGCGACCTCATAAGCCCCTTGCATATTCGATTCTGCTGTGCAACACTCCAAATGCCACAAGCAAAACAAGGGTACGCTAAAGAAGCAAGGGAAAGGAAAAACGGATGCATAGACTTCAGAACGGGAGGAAGGGATCCTAGAAGAGAAATAAGAAAGTCGTTTTAAGAACAAGTTCTCCTGACCAAAGTTGCGTGCTCTAACTTATTCTGATTTATGACCTTACGACCTTCAAAACTTTGAATAATTCTCTGACTACACTTTGGACGACTTTGGTAATTATATCATTCGAAAAGGAATGTAAAACAACATAAGGTTTAAAATATTTGTTTTAGTCGGCCGAATAGTTATGATTTTATTGCAAAAATAAAATAATTCCCGGGCTAACTTTGGAAGGACATTGGCAATTATATGATTTAAAGGAGAATGAAAACGGATGTAAAACAACGTAAGGATTTCAAATTTCGTGAGAATCGGCCGAATAGTTATGATGTTATTGCGAAAACAAAAAATTCCTGAGCTAATCTTGGGAGAACCTTAGCAATTATATTATTTGAAAGAGGAAGTTAAAAACCTATGGGTTTTAGATTTTGTTAGAATCGGCTGAATTCTTAAAATTTATTACCGAAACTAGAAAAAAAGCAAAATAGGGACCGACCGACCGACCGACCGAGACCAAGCGACCAACCCACCTACCGTCCGACATAATGAGATATGGAGTCTCACGCGACTAAAATGTCAAAAGTAGACTTCATTCAAGTAACGTGGATAGCAAGAAGATGAAGAATAGTTATTCTTTCGGAGTTCATGGACGAAAACCGAAGATGAGGTAAAATGGTAGCATGGGGTAAGAGATGTTTGTTTACAAGGTTGAGACGCACATAAATGGGTAACCAAGTGATGAGAGATTGCAAATGAGAGGACCATTATGGTCAGCCTATGAATTTTAATTTAGGAGACTAAATGTCCTCGTATATTAACTTGTAATCCAGTAGGAGAGAAGACAATTCTGGAGAGATATTTAAGTTCGAATATGTTCGTATATGCGTATATAATGACTAACTTGATGTACAAAAATATTCTAACAAATAAGACGGTTCTAGATAAGTTAGCCTATCTCTGAAAGATTAGATAATAACGTGTTGATAAAATGTATTTAAGATTTTATAAAGATCTCCAATTGAGTAACCAGAAAAATATCTCTAATATATCACTCTATCTTAACCATGTTTCATTCTAGCCAGAAATATATTGAGGAGGTATTCGCTTCACAGGTGCTAGATCAGGAAAGCCCAGTGTTTAGGGAAGAGAGTATCTTTGAGATATTCTTATTCTAAATTCATGGATTAGGTGGAGGACGAGAAAGAGGCATAGTGGTTTCGAGCATCAGCTTTAGAATCGTTTGAATATTTGAGATAGCAAAAAATACGGTGGGGGGGACATAGAAACTTGCTTTGTGAAATGAAGAGACAGTAATTCTTCAATTAAATTTTATGATATTTTATAAACTGAAAACCAGTATATCCAATTTCCTTTTCAAAAGATTGCGTTCAGCAGTGCAAAAAGTATAATTTGCACTATTTTTTTTAAAACGCCAACCTTAGAGTAAGTAAAAAAGCTAAGGTATTGAGAGGAATTTTCCTGAATCCTGTACCTTACTGTGATGGCATCGAAGCAGACCTAGTCGAAAGGGAGTCGTGGAGGTGAAGCAGAGTAAGAGAATTAAAATGTTATGCTTGCTTTTATATCAGCAATGATGACCTGTAACTCATTAGTACAGAATGATATATTGAACCCAAATCATTCTGACCTAATAGGCCTAAAACTACAATTATCTTGATGTAGTATGTTGAGAAGCATTTCTGTATGAAGTTTCAAATTTTCTACCTTGAATTTGCCCAATAGCACCATTTGCAAATTCTCTCTTCATCTTGATAGCACGTTCAGCAATATCATTCAACGCTTTCAGATGCTTAACATAGTCTAACGCATTTATGTAATACTCATTCTTAGAGAAAGACATGACAGGTTCAAGAAGCTATTTGGATTCAATATTCAATGTGTATAGCAGGTATTTTGATTCTGAGCCAGTGAAAACAACCAAGGTGGTCTTAGCTTTAAGTTTCTCGAATAGAGGATTTACTATTCTTAAGCCGCCTCGTTTCTATGTGGCATGTAACTGTGCAGCAATGTTCTACTTCCATGTTTCACTCATCTACTACTAAACACGGTAAATAGCACGACTACCTGCGTCAAGTACCATTTGAGGCCCTCCATCAAATTAAGCAATGCATCCACAAGCTATGGGTCAATTTTCGTATTCTTCAACATGAACTGGATTAAACTTTTGTCATACATGAGAACATCTGTAACAGACAATTACATCATCCATAATTAGTTTGAAGGAGTGCAATGAATGTGCTGAGCATATCTAGCATTGATACAGTTTGATCCCATACACATGCTGATCTAGACAGATCAGCCTTTTTATGGAATTTAGGTTTCTAGCCATCAATTTGTCTTGATGAATGATGCTTGTTCGAATCCAAATGAATAATTGAGGTTTTACTCCAAGAAAAATGATTGATAGTCCAGAAATTTCCCTGTATTCGACAATGGGATGCCTTCCTGCTGTTAAAATGTTATGGAGTATTTCTTCGCTGGTGTTCTTTTCCTTTGGCCATTTCGTGTTGATATCCAGCATCCTTAAATTTACTGGCTCAAGTCCGTCCAGACATTATTCAGTTGCTTAAGCTATAAATTTTCTGGGCCCTTCACCTTCCCAAACAGCTTAGCCCAAACAGCTAATACTGCAATCTTACTGGATGTAGTGTAAACGCACGGCAACCGAGCTTATATCTTAGTTTTCATGTATCCTGTCAATTCTTTTAATCCTCAGAGAGAGCTTGGGCCAGAAATAATATCAATGACGGTACACTATATTGCTTTCCTTCAGTTCATGGATTGGGACATACACTAGCACAACTAATTTTCAGAGATAATACCAGGTTCACTGCCCAAGACATCTTTGGGCAATTTTCCAGTTCAGTGGGAGGCAGAGTACAGTTGCAGGAAGTTCACAAATCTTGTGAATGTTATTCTGGTTTATTATATACAGCATTATATTGCGACGTGCTGTAGAAGTTGTGACGAAGAATTTATCTAGAGGAGCCCTTCAGTGTTCAAGGTAACAACAAGGAAGGAAGTCTCTCTAATGACCTGTGGCGTTCTGTGATAAGATGATAAATGGATATTGCATTAGTATTTCCCATGGTTCAAATCACTTTCAAGTGCCTTTGAATAACTAAATGGCGAACTGAGACTTCTGCCACCAGATGTCGCCAGCCAGCGCCAAATACGATGACAGATTTGAAAACTCCAGGGTGAATACCCATAGGTCTCAAGGCAATATGGGTCATTTAATGGCTCTAAATGTGTACAAGTGAAATTTACTCCTTTTGAAAAAAGTGATGCCATGAACTGTGGCTACGCCACAGGTAAAAACTGTTAGTTTCTTGATTTTCTGATAAAACAAGACAATTACCTGTACAGTAGATTAATGTTATCGATTCTATGACCTAACTTATAAAAGTCAAGTTTACACTCTTTATAGTGTGTTGCATTTGAGAATCTCAAGGACGATGCTGATGGTAGTTCATGTCCTCTCTTTGAGCATAGCTGTGAGATAAATAACCCCAGATAATGTCCTCCACATTACCAACTACCTCATGTTCTGTGGCAGCTGTAAAATAAATCAAGACTGTGTATGAAAATTATCCTTTTTGTACGTTCAAAATAATTACTTTTATCTTTATCTATATATGCTCGAAGCTTTCTTTTCTTTGATACTTGATGAGGCTATCTTGTACTTTGGGCTTCGTAAAACCTATCCGGTACGTGTTATTTTCAACTTACTTCTCTCTGGAAAACTGTCCGTTTTTTATTTTTCTCGATTGCATCTGGAATTACAGGATTCTTAATTTCCTCCAGGATTACTTGTTCTTCCTTGCATTTTCAACATAGTACGATGTTTATCATGGAGTTTAATGAAGAGTTTCATACCATTATACTTGGTTATTTTCTTGATCCTAGCTATTTGCTAGAATGGGATGATAGTTTCGACTGTTTCATATCCATTGTCTAGAATTTTGGACCTCCAGCATTTTCCAGTAACTTCGAAGGATTAAGGAAATACGTGAATTCCTGTAAGTTGGTGAAAAGCTGGGAAGCACTGATAAAAGCTGAATTGTATCCGAGCAAGCAAGAAAATTTCGAGTGGTCGATGTGGTAGATTACACATCTGACACCTGTCTAGGGACACTAACATGTAGATGGTTTTATAGATTCTGAATGAGTTTCGGTTAGTTCCGCAGAAATGACGGGTATAGTATTCTCAATCCTATGATTGACAGGCTTTCTATTCCCCCTGGTGCTAGAAATTCTATATTAAAGCTACGCAAAATAATTTTAATCAGGGCGAATCTATTTTTCCTTGTCTTTACCAAAGAAGTACCAGGAGATGATAAACTACCAGCTAGGTGCCTTTAATTGTTGGCAGACCTTCAGCACATTATCACAATCTTGCTACCATACTTGAGGTAATTATGCCTCCGTCCCAGAAAAGGTCAATCCCCCAAACCACATAAATTTTGTCAAATATAAAGTTTAAAAATAATAATATAATTTTAATAATACGCATGTAATTTGGCCGGTAAGAATCCTCTTACCGTATTTCTGTGCGTTACGTAAAATTCGTCTAAGTAGTGATATGAGACACTGACCCGAGTTGCCGAGCACCACAATCTTTTTTAATTGTGATGGAGAAGGCAACGCTAAAATATGTGGGGTTATCGTGGACGTCGTCGAATAGAGCTTCTTAGAAGAGTGGTTTAATAATAATAATAATGATTTATGGACAGAGAAGAAAATATCAGAAATTGAATTTGATCATCTTCGTAACGATGCCCAGTAACGAAGTAATTTAATTAGAAAACAAATTACTTTAAACTTTACTTGAAAAAAATACATTTATCCAATGTTTTTTCTCCCTTAAATATCCAGTGAACGCTTTTTCGATTATTTCAAAATAATTTCAAGGGAAATAGTTCAAAATCGCAGCACGGAACCTTTTATTTCCAAAATGTATTGTATTTATTTGCACCCAGGTTACGGAGCCCCTTCTATCTCTTTGGGAAAGTGGCTATGATAGCATACAACTAAAATGTTGCTCAACTTGGACTATTTCACTGCTCTGTAAAATTGAATTTATTTATTAACAGAAGTGAGTTTGAATGAGTGAATAATGTGCATCAACCAAAAAAAAACGCTATAAAAAGTAACATTTTAATTGGCGCATTTTGATAAATATTTACGGTACATTGAGTGCAATACAGAAAACAATTCAAAACAATTCGATTAATATTTACAAGGATTCTTTAGTACTTTATAAAGAAAAAAACATATATTTTTAGAATTAACCGTTCATATAATTATATATAATAATTAAAAAACAAATTACCTCGGAAGTACATGTGGAAATATTAGGATAATACATGCAGTGACAAAGGGAAAGGGGGGCAAGTTTTGTGACTAGTCGATGCAATAAATTAGCTTATCTCTATTATAGTAGATATAATATATTTTTTAAAAGCTGGGTGTTGAACAATAATATACTTTTAAATTATCATACAACTAAATTTTAAAAGGGAGGGTCAATAATAGCAGACATGAAGACAAGCAAGTGTCATCACTTTACGAAAATTATTATGGTCACTCATTAATTTGGTTTGCATACTACATAAATGTGTTTTGATCATACTTTGGTAGTTAAAACCACTATATAAAAGAGCCAATTCTGAACAAATTTGTGGCCCTGTTTTTATTACACCAAGATGGGAGCCGAAATTAAACAGTTTTTGACGACGTCAGCACCGATTGCTATATTCAAGATTCACTAGATGGTGGATGTAGAAAAGACATGATTTTTTCTGCATTATGACATTATAAAGAATAGCCAGGGACTAATATGTATTAAGCATTCGTGAGTTACTGTAGCAGAATGAGGTCAAATGGCGGCCCCGTGCCCTCCTGTACCCATGTAGATCCGGAGATCACCTCAACAAGCTGGTAAAAGCATGGGAACCTAGGCGAGGAGGCGGCTGACTCTGTTATTACTCGCCCCAGCTGTATTTGCCTAGCCATCAATGTCATCTTCCCTTCCCCTCTGACGTGGCTACCTCTCCGCGAGCACGCGCGCTTTTCTGCTTAAAGATTCGAATCCGTTGGACATTGCAAGGAGCGTTATTAAGATTCTCCCTTCCACAGAAGGAGTCGCTGACTTTTCACCAAGATCGTGGGCGTCTCCTCTCCAAGCGCATATATAACGCTTCGACTGAGTTTAGAAAGCAGGACTTTCACACTTCAACCTATCTACGATTTTGATTTAAGTGAAGGCTAAATCGATCCAGGAACTCTGCCTTAGTCAATCGGCAAGTTTCGACTTCAGTAAACTCTGCCCTAGTCAATCGGCAAGGACTGACAAGGATTCCCATCTCCCAAGACGACTAGTGCTCCCTCGTATTGAAGCCAGAGGTAAACCAACTTCTTCCGTCTCATTCACCGTGCCCCAAATGGCCCCCTTTTGGCAATGAGCTCATAAGGTAATCGTAACAGTTGTCGCCTGCAGATTGATCTTAAATCTGGCTTATCCAATTCCTCCATTACTTGTGCGAACTCCCCAGTTTCAAATCTCCCCTTAAATCATCAACTGTATCTGACCTCTTTAATCCCTTTTCAACCTACCTGATCGCGTGTGGATCTTTAACCCCGTCTGGGCGACCATTTCATTTAAACGAATTTCTATGTAAATATATATATCCTTTTTTTGTTGTTAGTAAAGTTATATTTTCGTCATTGTCTTTCTTTTGCAACCCCAACGTGTATCAGCTACCTTTTAATCTTTGGCTGACTTGCACTCTGATATATTTGTTAAAAAGGACCCAGCAAAGTTAGAATAAACCATCTCTCTCTGTAGGGAAATGGTCACTCCCCCCCATCCCCTGTCCACTCGTGGTGCAGTCACAAGGCGGTAACCGCAAAGACATCCGTCGAAGGCATCGGCGGGCCAGTGCTTAACCACAGTGTGGCCAAACTCAGTGCCATGAAAGACCCTAAAGGTCAAAATGTAAGATCTCCCCCAGGAGAGTGAGATCCAGTTTCACGTCAAATAAGAAATTGGAGACGTGTTTCTCTAAATCTCGAAGGCTAACGAGGAGCCGATGTTTGACTTCGTGTAAAAAACCGTTTGGAAAAAGAACTCTCCTGGGGCTGTCTTCAAGCCCCTCGCCCCCTTACCACTTCCCCAGTGGCGTGACGAGGTATAAATAAGGAACTCTGAGGAAAATCGGGGTAGTATACGTCAGGCCCGGTTACTAAGTCCTCAGTTCCAAAACTGAGCTACCTAGACTGGATAGGTAGTATACGTCAGTCTCTAAGTGACGAAGTCTTCTGATCAAACCGAACTACCGAGACTAGAGAGGTAGAGTACTTGGCTCGCCAGACCAAGAAGTACCCTGCAAGAAAGGCAGGGCTACCTACCTTAAGGGGCTAAGAAGAAGCTCATCCTCGAGCTAAGTCCCTGGTTATCAAAGCAAACGATAAGTTAACTTTGGTAAGTTCAACTTACTCTCGCCAGAGAGCCTCCTCATATCCTGGTGCACCTCAAACACCAGGGGTATTCCTCGTACTTGAGGAATTAAGAAAAGAAGAAGAAAACGGCTCCCCCTCGAGCTCGTTATTCAGTGGCCACACCGAACTCCTAAGTTAGCTTGGTAAGTAACCAAGTTCAAATTATTCTCGCCAGAGAAATCCCCCTCCGTTATACTCGCCCTTGAGGAAGACTGGAATTAAGAAAAAGCTCATCCTCTAGCTAGTTTAGGGTTACCAAACCGAACGTTAAGTAATTTATTCTTGCCAGAGAAACCCCCCTCCGTTATCCTTGCCCTTGAAGAAGACCCTCCCTGAGTTCAGTCCTCGCCCATAAGGAAATAAGTAACGAAGGAGAAAAGCTCCTCCTTGAGCTCGTTACTTGGTGGTCACATCGCACTCCAAGTTAACTGGATTTAAGAACCAAGTTCGACTCACTCTCGCCAGAGAGACCACGACTGCCAAGGTATTGCATAAAGCACTGTAAGTGTTCTTATCCTTGAAGAACCCCTCTTCCCCCCCCGGAAGAACGTGTGGCCCCCTCAGCATCTACCCTCGCCAAAACGACCGTGGAATTTCGCCCATCTACATCTAGACACACGGCACGCGTCGTGAGGCAATAACATTTCTGAGGCCTTTAAACTCCACTGGAGTCCGTAAGCCTAATTCTTATATTATTGTTTTGTGTAGAGAAAACGTTAACTAATTTTTGTGGGTAAACTAATTTAATTAATTTTTGTTTAGGATAATATTTAGAGTATTACTGTAGTTAATGTCTAAATGTTATGTATTCAATTGATAAAGGTAAAATATAAGTTTATTTTGTGAATTAGTAGGCGTTTCTTTTATATCCTTACGTGTGTCGTAACGGTTCTGTTCTTTAAGATATTCTTATAATATCAATATATTAGACTCACTTAGCACTCTTAGAGATAGAACAAAAAGGAGGGGAATTCTACGACATAAATAAAAGTGGTGTCAGGTTTGTAGGCTATTATTAGAAAGAACCAAGCAGTATCTATTTAAGAAAGAGCCAACACGTAAAGGAATATCAGGATTAAGAGAATAATTGACGAGAGGAAAATTGGTAGAGTTAGGGGTGGTAACAATCTAAAGGTAAGTGGTAGGCCAAGTGAAAAATTTGTTGTCGGGAGTGGTATTTCAATCAGCATAGTAGTGGGATTAAGGGTAAGTTATGCTAAGCGCTACCTCGTGAGTGGTGGCATAATTACCTGAGAATAAAGAAAGAAAAAATCGACGGACCAACACAAAATGGATCCGGTCGAAAGATTTTACCTACAAACACAAATTCTGGGATTTGAAGGCAAGGATATGGATGCCTACATCCTTGAAGAATTGAGAATACAAAGAGAAGAAGAAGAAGAAATAATAGAGTTTGATAGAAAAAGGCAGAATATAAAAAGAGAGAATAAAAGAAAACGGGAAGCAATGAAAATATGGATGAACCAAAAAAGGGAAGAAGCCCGAACACAGCGGAAAATAGAAATAGAGGAAAGAAGATTCTCAAGAGGAAGTAAGACAAACGAAAGAATAAGACAGTGTAAAAGACAAGCACAAGAATTCGGACTAAGGATAGAAAGGGAAGATGAGGAAAGGAGAATAAAGATAAAACGAGTAGATGATGAAACAAAAATAAAGATAAGGCTGGAAGATGAAGAAAGAAGAACCCGACGGGAAAATGAAATAGCGAAAGCAGAACAAGAGGCTGAGGAAAGGAGAATGAAGAGGGAAAAAGAACGTGCTCAAGCTGAAAGAGAAGAGAGGCAAGAAAAGGAAAGATTGCTCGCACTCGAAAGAGCACCTATCGAGAATCTCATAGAGGCCGAGGAAGTTGTAGCCCGGCCTGGACCTAAGAAAGGACCATCGAGGGAAACCCATCCAAATGGGGTAACGATGGAAGGAGTAGGAAGTAGGAATGACGTACCAGCATGAATACCCAAGTAGGAACCTACGAGGCGAACCCAGCCAAATGGGGTTATCAGGGAAGAAGAAGAAGGTAGGGTAGAGGCACGAGCAGGTGTACCTGAGGAACTACCTACTAAGAGAAGTGAGTCAAATGAGTTGACAAGGAAGGAGGAAAGAGGTGCTATTGCAATACACCTAGGTAAGACTAGTCAAATGGTAGACGCGGATGAGTATCCCCTACCCCTAGTAGTCTCCTCCCCGAACGGAACGTCCACGGAGTTACCGCTAAATCGCCAAGTCTTAGTGAGCGCCACGCCCATTAATGACCTCGCAGGAAAAAGTTTTCTCGATCCCCAAAGATCGAACCCAGACACGATCTTCCCATGTATAGGACTTAAGTTCTCATCAATTATGCCCCGCTGCAACAGGCCGCTCTAGCCTTAATGATCAATTTAAAGGTAATCAAGTACCATAATATGGGTAAGTCGAGTAGGTTGAAATACCGCTACCATTTCGTAACATACTGGGGTAGACTCAATAATCCGAACGGCCGACTCAGGCGCGGTAAAGTATTGGTCTTAGAGCACAATTTTAGGATCAGCTACATCAAAGGAGCCGATAAAGTACAGCTGCTCTATAGGCGGAGACGAAATACCATTGTGGGTTATTTCAGCACCTAATGAGCGTAAAACCATGTTTTCATTTGTTGTTCGTGTTAATATTTATCGGTAGGATTTAAGTTCTCAAAAACTTAGAAATATAAGGAAGTAGCTTGTTTTGTTGTTTTTTTGCGAGTAATCGACGAATTAAGGTTTTGTTATGTTCATGTAAAATTGTAAATCAAGTATGTCTAGTTCGACACATTGCCTGTGTAAACGCGCGTGAGGGCGTACATGTGTAAGGAAATTTAAGGTATGAGAGGGCTCGAGAAATACAACTTTGCTAATCACGACTAGGTTGAGTAAGTTGTTTTGAGTTCCTCAGAGCATCTTCCCTCCCCATTAAATTCTTTGATGGGAGGTGTTGTAGGGGAATGGTCACTCCCCCCCCCCCATCGTCCACTCGTGGTGCAGTCACAAAGCGGTTCCTGCAAAGACATCCGTCGAAGGCATCGGCGGGTCAGTGCTTAACCGCAGTGTGGCACAACTCAGTGCCATGAAATACCCTAAAGGTCAAAATGTAAGATCTTCCCCAGGAGAGTGAGATCCAGTTTCACGTCCAATAAGAAATTGGAGACGTGTTTCTCCAAATCTCGAAGGCTAACGAGGAGCCGATGTTTGACTTGATGTGAAAAACCGTTTGGAAAAAGAACTCTCCTGGGGCCGTCCTCAAGCCCCTTCCCCCCTCACCACTCCCCCAGTGGGGTGACGAGCTATAAATGAGGAACTCTGAGAAAAATCGTGGTAGTATACGTCAGGCCAGGTGACTAAGTCCTCGGATCCAAAACCGAGCTACCTAGACTGGATAGATAGTATACGTCAGTCTATAGGTGACGAAGTCTTCGGATCAATCCGAACTACCGTGACTAGAGAGGTAGAGTACTTGGCTCGCCAGACCAAGAAGTACCCTGCAAGAGAGGCAGGGCTACCTACCATAAGCGGCTCAGAAGAAGCTCATCCGCGAGCTAAGTTTCCGGTTATCAAACCAAACGATAATTTAACTTTGGTAAGTTCAACTTACTCTCGCCAGAGAGCCTCCTCATACCATGGTGCACCTTAAACACCACATGTATTCCTCGTCTTTGAGGAATTAAGAAAAGAAGAAGGAAAAGGCTCCCCCTTGAGCCCGTTATTCGGTGGCCACACCAAACTCCTAAGTTAACTTGGTAAGTAACCAAGTTCAAATTATTCTCGCCAGAGAAATCCCCCTCCGTTATACTCGCCCTTGAGGAAGACTGGAATTAAGAAAAAGCTCATCCTCGAGCTAGTTATGCGTTACCAAACTGAACGTTAAGTAATTTATTCTCGCCAGAGAAACCCCCCTCCGTTATTCTCGCCATTGAAGAAGACCCTCCCCGAGTTTAGTCCTCGTCCATAAGGAAATAAGTAACGAAGGAGAAAAGCTCCTCCTCGAGCTCGTTACTTGGTGGTCACATCGCACTCTAAGTTAACTGGATTTAAGAACCAAGTTCGACTCACTCTTGCCAGAGAGACCACGACACCTTAAGTGTTGCATAAAGCACCGTAATTGTTCTCATCCTTGAAGAACCCCTCCCCCCCGGAAGAACGTGTGGACCCCCCAGCTGCTACCCTCGCCAAAACGACCGTGGAATTTTGCCCATCTACATCTGGACACACGGCATGCGTCGTGAAGCAATAACATTTCTGAGGCCTTTAAACTCCACTGGAGTCCGTAAGCCTAATTCTTATATTATTTTTTTGTGTAGAGAAAACGTTAACCAATTTTTGGGGGTTAACTAATTTAATTAATTTTTGTTCAGGATAATATTTAGAGTATTACTGTAGTTAATGTCTAAATGTTTTGTATTTAATTAATAAAGGTAAAATATAAGTTTATTTTGTGAATTAGTGGGCGTTTTTTTATATCTTTACGTGTGTCGTAACGGCTCTGTTCTTTAAGATATTCTTATAATATCAATATATTAGACTCACTTAGCACTCTTAGAGATAGAACAAAAGGAGGGGAATTCTACGACACTCCCTGTACACCTAACACTTTCCCCTTTCGCTCTCGGTTTTTAACCCACTTTGACCCAAAATTGCACCCACGTTTATAGAAATATATCGTCTGGCCATTCCACGACAGCTACACAGAATGAGGAAGAATAATTAAGCGACTCATGTACGTTTAATTATTTTAGTTACCAACACTTGACGATGGCACCGAGAGAACTATAAACCATATTTCACTGTTTAGAATAATTCGGTCTTCAATATGAACATCTTTGATCAAATAGGAATGAAGTAAATATTGACTTGAAATATTCTTTAACACTGAACACGGGTTGAGAGCAATTTTAAATTTCAATTGCGTTGTGTGACCATAAGGGCGTAGCTGTAAGGGAGTCTGCACGTAATTCCGATACCGATGAAGAGAAAGATGAGAGATTTGGAAAGTATCCGAGAGAGAGAAGGCGAGTTATCGTGAGATGAGGTACGAATAGTGCAAATACTTGCTAGTCACATGGTGGAGTTGGTGAATATAGGAGATAAGGCCCAGGTTAATCGTGAGCTGGGTGAGGACTCTGGTCTGGGGATCCGCTGCTGACATAGTCATCGCAAGTATGCGTAAAATAGTCTTGTATTTGGTCAGATATTTATCGCTTTTTACCTGCTTTCAGGGCTGGACATTATATTTGTCTTTCCATTTGTCTATCTAGCCCATCTTCGTTCATATACCCAACCAGTCATCTAGCCCAATTGTGGCAGGTGGTAATAAAAATAATTACTTGTCTCCATCTTGTTTGCATGCGTGTTTCATAACGTCATTTACATATTTGAAATGTTTGATCACCTCAATGGAGAAATCCACTTAAAATTTTAAATCCATTGCTGGCATACCAGAAAGTCCACCAGGTGCGCCCTTGGTGAAGGTCATAAGAGATGATAAAAGTATTATAGTAATCCTTTGCCACCAACCAGTATGACTTAGGAACTCTTTCTACAAAAGCAAGCACAATCTGCCTTGACTTCAGGCGAAAGTGATATGCATATGCGTGGGTGAAGGAACGGAATCTAAGATAAATTGTTTTAACTACCTATAATATGCCTTATTGAGGATGTAGATGAAACTAAGCGCATGCGCGAAAGAGCGACCTTGGGTTACCTACCGCACTAACAGTTTCTATGTTAGATTTCGCCAAGAAATATACCAGGTACTCAAGCAATGAAATTTAGGGCTATTTCTACTAAGAGAAGAGTAGGATGATATTCATCTTTTTTAACCTTTTGTTCACAACGTATGGTCAGTGTGAATCAAAGACAATTGAAAGTATTCCTCTCTTCCCACACCTTTATGCCTATTATCTACAGACATATTTCATCTTTTTCAAGCGAAATTTTCCCTTCATAGCGATTGCGCGCTATTTGCTGGAGCATTATGTTTTGCTAGGATTTATTCTCGGAAAGCAGGCTCCAAATGCACCTCCGCATATACACTTGTCCTACTACATCAATAATTATATTTCGCTCTTAAACGCTGTCACACACATCTTGAAACTCACTCTTGTATATTCTCAAACAAAAAATTCTTTATTCTCAGAACCCCTCACTATAATTTCAACTCTTAACAGCATCTTTTGAATTATGTTAGATTTTTTCGTTTTGCTTCGTAGTGCAGTAAATATCATCCATTATATCATTTAGCATAATTATATCATATAATATGCAGGGTATTATAGGTCAAATCATTATCATATATTTTCTCTCTTAAGGTATCATTTCCTATCATGTACTATGTGGTCTATATGGTACAGTATGTTGCATGCATTGATTGTTATATTTCCTAAATTCAGTCCGCCCATGGTGGGTGAATAGAAGAAATAGTGTTGATACAATTGTCGAATATAAACAACATTCCTTTCTCTTCCATACAAATCTATCGACGTTCTCACTGATTTCGGCGAAGGTGGGCATTTTCTATTACCTTATGCATTTAGTGCCTGGAGGAGCTTTTACAGCCTAAGTGCACATTAAGAAAGCTTTGTCACTGCGTGGAGTTGAACTCAATGGCAAGACTGGGCGAAATTTTAGTTCGCTTCTTCTCCCCTTTAACTAAGAATTCTTATTTTTTCATGTAAAACTATGCCCTCAAAATTTTGTATACCAGACCTTTATGCCTGGATGTGTTGCTCTCTCCTGGACCAAGTAAAAATTTGGGAAGCTCCCTTACTGCATTAACCTGAACTCTCCACAGTGTTTGGAGAATTTAGTGCTCTTCCTCCTCGTTTCATCTCAGTATTCACTCCTTTTTTGTGATTATCACCTAAACCCTTTGCTCAATAGAAGTATCTGGACAGCTATCTCGTGTCCAGTGAGAAGGGAGGCTTTGGAACTTCACAGAACAACGGCAAGGGGAGAGCGATTAATGGGAAGATTGGTTACGCCCTAATAACCTCTTGCTTGTATGCAATAAGCTGAGTACCTCTCTGTGGCTTTCCTCGGGTGCATATAGTTGTACCTGTTATGGCTGGAGGGCTGTATTGCCTTATTAACTGTTAGGTCAACGAAAAGTCTCGGTTCCCTTTCTGGATCAACCACAATAGTGTCGAAGATTAGTACGGAGGTAAGGAAATCATCCTTGTCGTCGACTTCCCTGGTTGCTCAATTGTAATCAGTTACCTTAGAGGAGCTGCCGTTGGGAAGCTCCTCGTCCATGATGTTGGTGGCCCCGTCCATCACGGCGAGACAGAGGACATGCAGCCTCTATGATTACCTTGGAGTGGTAAGTGGCGGCATCTTCCGCTGTCTTCTACCTACTGTAGACACCTTGTTGACCAGAGGTAAATTACTTTGAAGGAAGCCGGAATGCTCGCTCTCCACTTTCTTTAGGATGAAAGTCTCCATGCCCACTCCAGAGAAGTTTGTAACGGGACTTAGTCCTATGAGTCCCTTATAGATCCCTCCTGAAAGAGAGATTGTTTCAAAGGGGCCCCGTCTCTGATGGCTGGGCTTACTTTGGTGCCAAATCTGCCTTCAGTGCTGGATAAGACTGAACCTGTGTCCACCCTTGGGGAAAGTCCTCATGAACCTGGACCGGTCACCGAAGATTCACAAGGAGAGGAGGGATCTTATAACACAACTGGGGCCCATTCGTGAGACAAAACCTTGATCTCGAAGAGTCATAAGGCTGAGACTGGTCCTTCCAATCTTAGGAGTTTTTTGGCGTGTGGAGAGAAGCAGGCTCATACCATTACCTCCCCTCCAAAAAGAAAGAGAAAAGGCATGAAATAGATAAGTAGGAGTATGGATTCCTCTTCCTCCGTGGGAGATCCGGGGAGGAAATGTTCCGCTGCGATTTTGTCAAGCTAGCAGGCCAAGCCCGGGACATCTGACCCCAGCGCATCCTCTGTCTGAAGACCGAATTTAATACAAACACCAAAGTCGCTATTATGGTGATTGGTGCTTCGATGAATTCGGCGCCACACAGGAAGAGACCTACTGGCATTTTTTAACTAACTGGCTTCGAAGGCTATTTATTTATTCGCTCCACTGATAGTTGCATGTTGTCCAAAGGCCAAAGAGTCAACCATATGATAGCATTAGATAAGTTACATGATAGAGTCGTGAAGGTGGCCCGTTTCTGCAAGATGAGTCACAGGCAAAATCGCTGCACCCTTTAAAGCGGACATTATCAATGTTCTTCGGATACCTAAAGACTCACCAGTGTGAATGACACCGAACTTTACCATGAATTTTGTGAAATGAGTTGTTTTTTCGAAGGAACTCTTGTACTAATTCTTGGAAGACACCAACAAATATCTGGTTAAAGAAGGAGTGGTCAAGGTCGAACGTTTAAAGACAACCGGAGACGGGTAGGTTTCTAGAGACGCACCCCTTCACTCTTAATCACGTTTAATAGCAAGAGTCTCTCTGAGTCGACATCTGCCGGATAGTGTCGATATTGGTTTACTGTATTTTGGTAACGGGCGCGGAAATTGATACTACTGACAGGGAACTTCGTCTAGACGTGCAAATTCGGTTTTAACCGAAGTCTTTGGAAATTGCTCAAACATCCTACACTATAAATTCCTATAGTATGAGGCCAAGTGCGTCAAGTGTGGAGAGTCACATCCTATTCAATTTCACCACAATAGTGCTCATCTCCTGGAGAAAAACATCCTTGCTTTTTAGGCTGACACCTAACTCTCTTTTTGTGTTGCTAAATATCTGATACTCTCGGGCCAGCGCGAAATCTGACGTCCTATGTCTCAATAGTTAAGCGCACAGCCCATGGTGATGGCTCATCCAGGCGTACGAGTAAGGTAGAACTTATGGTGGCTCTAAAGGCTAGCACTCGACTTGGGCTAAATCCAGGGCTCACTACCTCTACTCGCTTTACCTTTTCCAAGGAAGCAAAACTGCCTCACGCCTCCAATGATTCCTAAATAAAGATTTTGTGAGCACCGGTACGTGCTCCGAGACCATCCTTCGTAATTACTAACGCGGCCACCTAAAAGGTAAAGGGCAAAAAGAAAGGAAGCATTGGGTCACACCCCTGAAGACAAGGCTTAATCCGGTGACTCGGAGACGCGCGACCTTCAATAAAAGTGAAATCCCCTCCGAATTGGACCTACTCAGAAGGTCTCGAGACGAAGGGAGTAAGATGAAGTAAAAGAGTCGCAGGGCTAGTAAAACCTCTCCAATACGTCCTAGAAGGCGACAGCGCCTTCAGTACCAAGTGCGGCTAACCTCCCAACAAATCTGCCTCCTGGAAGCGTAAGACCATTCACTTGAGAGTCTGCTCTGCAAACCAGGCACCAACATCTCTCCCGAACTGGGCCTAGATTGCATATTTATTCAATTAATTTACCATGGACAAAGGGACAACTGGAAGGTGCTGTGAAGGCACGTCTCCTCTAGATAACCGTTGGTCATTCTTTTACAGGAGACCACGCAGGGCTTGTACATCCTGCCAAACTTCTAGGACTATGAGGCATTTCAGCATTCGCAATCCCATTACTAAGAGAGCATGAGGATGTACGATTTATTACCGGCACCATATCTAAATTCTACTACTCGCTATATATATCAACTCTTAGCCTTATGGCAGCACAGCTCTACTTGAATAGCCCTAATTCTTATATTTCTGTGTATATTCAACCGTAAAAAGTCTTTCACCGGGTAATATTCAACTCGTAGTCGCAAGGTTTTCTAGAGGCCTTTTCTCGATCAATTTCAGGGCTTATGTCCTCGATAAATTTCCGGTCTTATGTCCTTGCTCCCCTAATCCTGAAGCTTGAAATAGAGGTCCTAATTGTAGATGAATTTGCGCATCATCGTCAGAGAAAGGATATAATTTTACTTAATCGATCTGTCACTTTGGTATCCGGGTGTACCTTTTTCGTTAGGAGACATTTAGAACTCTGTTTACTAAAAGCAATAGCTGCCAAATGCAAAATGTTGAAAGTGAGGAGATCCACCTAGACGCTCTCCGTCTATTGACCAGTGCATTCCGCACGTACCATATGCAGAGCCTATTGACGATGCCGGATAGATGTCACTTACCTGGCGACATGCAGAGTGCATTATATACTTGTAAGTGCATGCTCAGCTTTTCTATTAGTATTAAATAGCTAGCTTTCATCCTCGCCTGATCTCGAGATTGCCAATAGAGTTAGTAGATGTACGTCATAACACAAGCAATGCGGGTTAAAGGGTTAGAAAACTGCTTCGAGAGGTCATTTAGCTTTTGGAAGGGGTGGAGATTCAGATTATGCCTAGGACTTTACTCTGAGGTGTACTATTTTTAAAATATTTTTCTTCACTAATCTAAGTTCTAAGATTTAATAGCACAGGTAGTATTGAATTTCATGTCACACTGAATCCGTGCTCCTGTAAATGGATGGTCTACGTCCGAAGAGTGGTCAGCTTTCATGTCCTATCACCTCTGATAGAAGTCACCAAAGATTTAACAGGCTCTGCGTCACTCTTCACTACGGAGCTGGTTGCAATATATCGCTCGGTACGTGCGGCCTGAATGCGATCGGGCAATTGGAAACTCAACACCTCCTCGTTTGCGTTATCCTTGATAAAATTCATGGTGAGTTAACAAGATGTTGAGATTCCCTTTTCTAGCTTGCTTGACATGTAGGGATTGCTGTAAATGAGGGTGCCAAAGATTAAACGAGGAATGGATGAACAGACCATCGCTTCAATATCCTTCATATGAACTACATGACAGGAATCATTTCAGCTCTTCGAAATGCCTGGGAAAGATAGGAGAAAGCCAATGAGCTCTTGAGTTTGCGTACCATCACACCGTGACTGTTTCTGTAGACATACATCGGATGCTTCGGCGGTTTCATGTCGCTTTTTATCGTCTTTGAATTGAACTCAATCGATGGACGTTCAGACAATGGATAGAGCGCTCCCCTGAACCTTATTGTTGAATGTTGAGGTTTTAGAGATCTTCACGCACCTTAACTGTCCTAGTAGCACGACGAATGAGGTTGCTCCCATCTTTAGTCTCTTTGTTATGTTACCTTCTTCACCTATCAGTGAGTGATTAGACAACCATTAACGAGAATATAACTTTAAAAGATCTATTTTGTATAAGTCCCAATCAGGATACAGACTGGGGATACTTCCTATGGCCAACAAACCAAGTACTTTCCTCGATAGACTTTTCCTAAACTTTCACTCGAATCAGGATGAGATTCGGGTGTAAATTGAATTCCTGAGCACTAGGTGTAGTTAATTTGCATCAAGAGAATTTCTCTCTCAAAATTCCTCAAGTTACCTGCACTCGATGAAAAATTCTGCGGTGTGTCTTAGATTACAAATTTCTAGTTTACTCAATAAATGAAATTTGTGTCAATTTATGTTAATATTTCCTTAAGGATTACTTGGATGCTTCTATAGTCAACACTAAATGCAGAATCTCTGTTATCAGAAGGCGCTTTGAAAAAAAAGACAGATTCCATTGAATTCAAGCTATTTAGCTGTGCATTAAAGTCGGGTCCCAGAGTTGCACCAAACTGGAAGAACTTGACTAAAAGGAAGTAATCCACTCTTTCTGAAAATACCAAATCTTTCACAGGTTGTCTACAAGAACCCATCTCGATTTAACTGCTAAAATATTAATTACTATTCTCGTCAAGGTACCTAGCCAGGCAACAATTGCAAAGATCCTGCAGCCTGGGATATTTAGCTATAGCATGCTGATGAGGCTAAAGGAAAACGGAGTCAACTCTGTAAGTTTGTGGAGTCGGTTGTATTGGCGTTACATTAAGTAGCAGTAGGTCTAGCGAGTTTAACCATTTTGAGGATGGCGAAAAGCTACATGAAACATACAAGGCATTAAGAATCGGTATTCAAGGACAGTATGATCGCAATGACGTGCAAATTTAGAGACCCATCAACCGTTTTCCATCTTCTTTGCCTGGCAGAGGGAGAGCAATCCACACACCCAGGAACCCAGCAAAAGACAATCTCCTCATTTGCTCTACATGCAGCAGCTGAATCCTCAAGGATACAGCCATCCATTTAGTGCGGCTAATCAAAAATTCTTAGTCCACTCACGGGACTTTGTGAGTGGCTAAAATAAAAGTTCGGTCACCTATACGGCCTCGACAACGCGTTATATTCCATACCGAGCAGTGTATTGGTACCAGCTTGGGCATAGATATAGACCAAACCAGTGTAAAAAAAGGAAGTTACGGCGTGGAAGTGACCGTACGTGTGGCAGCATGAGTCTGTGGCCTGCCCTCCCCCCAAAAAGGCACAAGCCTGGATTCTGGGTTCCCAACTCACTTGACTGCGGCGCGTTGAAACTAGAAACCAACAACACAAGCTATCCAAATACGAAGGAAGAGCTGATGTCCAGGATTACTAGGGCCTTCATGCACCTAATAGGAGATTATGAGCAATGCCAGTGGCTGATTTCGAAATCATCTGGAAGTTGTTATCGAGCCCACAATTGGGTTCTTCAATGAGTTGGACAGATCATATTTTTAAGACAAACTGATTCATATTTGACGACAATATGTCAAAACAATTTTTTTCCTGCGTCAGTTATCAGGCCAATGAATACCGTCTGCACCATGTAATAGTTAGTATCCATATATACAAAAAAGTATATAGTAGCCTCACACTTATCCTTATTTAAAAGGTATCAAACAACACACCACCGAAACGAAATAAAATGGGTCATCATATTCCTCTCCAACCGACAAGACTGGGCCATTCGCAGACAGAAAACTCAAACACCAACCACTAAAAAAATGAATCCCATAAGGTGCCATTTACTTCCAAATAATCTTTAATTTCTACACGCTCGACGATGATACCACCAATATTTCTCTCGTAAGATCCTGCGCATAAATGGCCTGGGAAAAGCTCTCTCCGTTTCAATGAGGAGAAAATACAGAACACTGCACGCAAATGGCTTTTGTGTCACTATTGTTACTGTGAGCTTCAACAGTATCAACTCGTTACTGATAAAAGATGTTCTCGCTACGTTCTACCTATAAAATCTTTCCATCTTTTTAGTCAGGCCTAGATGCCTAGTTTAAAGCATCGACTTCTACAGGCTCTGAACTGCATCTCTGGGTATAGCGAGGTATATGGGGTTTGGGGGGCCAAGATTAAGGCGATGCAATTCTGCCTCCATCCAAGGCTGCACCTCGATCATCCCAACCAAAATCCTTTTCTAAATGAAGCTAGCATGTAAGTAATAGACTTTGACCGTTATCCTCGTTATGTTTTTGCCCGAGACGCTTCAGTATGGGAAAAATTCGCAGGCCTTGGATTTATGTATGCGTAACAAAAGGATTCATTGTTCCATGTTTTTCGGCAGTTGTGGTGCTATTATACGCACATAATTAACTTGTGACCGCCCTTTTGTCTGTTCTAAGCGATACTACGGGCCAATCCAAGCAGCCTCAGCCAAGAATGAATAACAAAAAGTGGATACGATCCTCCAGACTTGTCACCGTTTAGCGCTTGGTGCCTTCGGAACATCCCAGGGAGACATACTAAGTATCGATCCTGGGAAGATGCAGCTCGTTTAGTGGCGTACAGAGTGCATCATTTGCATGTTACTTGAGCCAATGGTTCTCATTTCATCCTCCTTGTAAAGCTCCAGTTTTTTTACAATAATACATAAGTAAATTATTAGGTTAAATCTAGCAGCATTCTCATAGAGAATTAAAGTGACACAAGCTTTGTATTCTTTAAATTCTAGGATTGCTTTGGCATGCTGATTATTATATATTCAATTTGGCATTCGTCTCCACCTCAAGCCTATTTTATCTACATTAAATATTTGCTTAGGGAAATATTTTTCTTTAAAAAGAGTTTGATTTAATTTCTTCTTAAAATATTCGTTGCTTGATAATTGTTTCTAACTTCCTTCCTTATCACTCAGTGATTTTTAATTAAATGTAAATTATGTCGTGTTTTAAAATTCTAAAACCGTTTATGGATAGTTACTGTAACGATATATCTTTGCAAACACTGGTCTCAGTCGAGTGAATCATAGTGTTATACGTTATAATAATAGAGTATATTAATTCCCTTTTTTTAACGATTGCTATCCCCTTTTGCAAACGTAAGAAGCTCGAGTAGCTCAAGGAAGTGGTATTATAGTTTGTTTGTGTTTTTTTGTGTGATTTAAGTCATTTGTCATCTAGGTCGAGAAACCAATTAGGAATAGGTCAGTGCCTATATTTAGGTAGGCCAAGTCTCTAGAAGGCATACTTCTTACCGCAAAGGAAATTAGTTGGTTGACTACTGCCTACCAAGAGCAAATATGACTCAGTTTGAAATCTTCAAAGCACAAGTAAAATCCTTGGGACTTTCCGGAAGAGAATTAATTGAGTATATCCAAGAGGAGCAACGAACAGAAAAGAAAAGTTAAGAGAAGAAAGGCAAAGAGAAGGAGAAGAGAGAGAAAGAGAAAGAGAGGAACGAAGAAGGCAAGCCGAGCTTCACTATGAGCTTGAAATGACACGCGTACAAGCTGAAACACAATAAGTGAGTGCACATTCAGAAGCCCGTCAAATCCCTTACTTAAGCTTCCCAATTTCAGGAATGGAGAGGATTTCGGAGCATTTTTATCGAACTTCGAAAATATCCTTGAAATCAATAACCTGGACTTGGAGGCCGAAGGCGTAGTGAGGTTACTTCCTTCCCCCTAAATCCTAAATTGCGTGACATTTTTATTTCCCTACCATCGAAATGTAAAATTGACTACAGTAAATTAAAAGCTGAATTATTGGCCGCTCATAATATGACTCCCGATTTCTATAGACCAGAATTTCGAGGAGATCGTATTAAACCCGGACAGACGTTCCGTCAATTCTGATACATTCTCCAGAGGAATTTTAAATTCTGGTTAGAATCTTCAAAAGTTGCTCCTGACTACGAGTCCTTAACCGACTTCGTGTTGCGAGATCAATTTTTGGCGTCTCTCCCGACGGAGATCCGCACGTTTGTCAAGGATCGTCGGTGCCCGACCATTAAAAGGGGACCCAAGTAGCAGATGTCTTTGCTGCAAGCCATAATTTATACCCCAAGGAGAATAGAAATTCTCATCAATCCCCCTACTAAGAAAGAAGAAAGGATTCCTGCCCCTTCACAGGAAAGCCAACGAAGTTTGGGGGCCCAGTAAAACCACAAAACTTCTTTCCCTCAAACCAACTAAGGGACATCAAACCTCCCATTAAGATTTCTCCACCATCACTCTTCCCGAAGCGACTGATCGTATGCTTTACCTGCGGTGTAGAAAACCACACGAGCTGGAATTGCCCCCAAAATTCTAGGCTTAAAAATGGACCAGTCGATCAAGTACACCAGATTAAGGCCACACTGGCTTCGCAAATGGTGCAGACCCAAGCATCAACTTCTTCCCCTCCGTCAGGGCACCAGGTAAATTTTATTTTTGATAAAAGTTTCCGGGAACTTTAAAATTTGAGGACGGCAGCGTGAACGGCTGCCGAGTATCAACCCTCGTCAGGGACACAGCATGCACTTGTTTCATCGTGTCCGGCTAGCTCCTTCCCCCAGTGGACCCGATCCGCGAAAAATTTGCGGTAGTACATGACTACCTTGGGCGGGCGAACCGATTCCCCGTTGTTAAATGTTAACTGCAGTGTCAGTATTTTGATGGCTGGGCTGAACTCATTTCGGGACCTATAAAGTTTTGTTCAGTACTTATCGGGCAGAGACCTCTATTAAGCTCCGACCCTGTGTCCCAGGCCGCCCTTACTCGAGCCCGAGCGAAGAAGGAAGCACAAGGGCCCGTCCCCCTCAGAACCCCGATACCGTCCGAATTCTTGGAGATCCTTAACCAGGATTTTAGGTCCGCACAAAAGGAGTGTGAGATACTAAAACCCTTATGGGATAAGGCCTAAAACAATAACAAGGAGACTGTCCGTGGACATAAAATAATAAAGTATCTGGAGCAAGTTGGTCTACCCTACCGATCCGCCGAGGACAGTAATAACGCCGTTACAACCGCTTTATGCCTTCCACGATACATGTACCCATAGGGCTAAAAATAGCTCATTACAACATCTTTTCATGTCACTTTAGCCATACTAAAACGGCCCACTGTATCTTAAAATATTTTTACTGGCCGAGTGCTGCAGCTGACATCTCAAATCATTGTCAATCATGCGATGTGTGAAAACAAAATGTCGGCTAAGCGGCAGGTCAAATCTGCTGCCTTACAAAGGGGACCAGTCATCCCTTAACCCTTCTCCTAGTTGGCCCTATCCACCCCCCTTCGAGCGAACTGCACAGCTGCATTTTTCGTTAGTTGATTTTGCTCCTCGTATCACCGAGGCAGTCGCCCTTTGCCGAATCGATAGTATTTCTTGCGCCGAGGCCCTCATTTCGATCTTTTTAAGGGTAGGCGTCCCCAATGAAATACTCCCAGACAGAGGACGGCAATTCAGCTCCGAGTTAATGGAGTACGTAGGGAAGCTGCTCATGGTAAAGCCCCCTTTTACCACCC
This sequence comes from Ceratothoa steindachneri, assembly GCA_963969495.1. Classification (NCBI taxonomy): domain Eukaryota; kingdom Metazoa; phylum Arthropoda; class Malacostraca; order Isopoda; family Cymothoidae; genus Ceratothoa; species Ceratothoa steindachneri. The sequence goes on along the minus strand of OZ018335.1, from coordinate 62,613,531 downwards.
CCTTCCGGCCACAGACAAACGGAATGTGTGAAAAATTAAACGAAAATCTAAAATCAATTAATAAGAAGATTTGTGCTGAGCAGCCGCGTGAATGGCACCGATATCTCCCGGTCGCCCTATTCGCCTATCGACAAATTCCTCATCGCACATTAGGCTTCGCTCTGTTCGAGCTCCTTTATGGACGTAATGTACACGGATTACTCAGCATTTTAAAGGAGTTGCCTACGTCTTAGATCTACGCCAGAGGCTGAAGAAATGCACAAACATCGCCTATGAAAATGCCGACGTCAACTTGGAAAAATATGAAACCTATTTTGATGTCAGGTTGGAAGATAGGAAATTGAAGCCCAGTGATGAGGTAGTCCTGCTCCTTGCCACCGCAAGTAATAAATTACTGAGAATGAAAAGGTCCGTACTCGGTCCGCGAGGTAGGAGGACCGGTAGATTACCTCATTGGTACCCCAGCAGGCGATAAACTCTACTACATTAACTTATTAAAGAAATATCACCGACGCGCCCATGGAGATACGTTCGTAGCACTGGACGAAAAATCGGCGCTTGAAGAGGATTACCCCGCGGAGTCCCTAAATCTCATTCAGACAGTGTGCATTCAACCTGATGCCGATTACCTTATTCCTTCCCTGCCAGAAGAGTCTTTTGAACCCTCTGACCTGGATATCGACGCGCGGCTGACCCCACATCAAAATGGTCAGCTACAACAATTACTATTTCAGTTCGACGACGTTATTTTTGGAAAAGCCTCGATGCACTACTAGATTCGAGCATGACATTAAATTGACGACCTTAGAACCTGTCCGTTCAAAACCCTATCCAATGCCGATTCATTTACGCCAAGCTTTTAATGCCGAAGTAGATAATTTGATTAGTTTAGACATAATAGAACCTTCCACCTCTAGTTATAGCTCCCCAATCGTCATGCTCAAAAAACCTGATGGCTCTTATCGGATGTGCATCGACTTCAGGAAGTTAAATTTGGTAACTGTGTTTGACGCCGAGCCCATCCAGTTGGTAGGTCAAAACCTCCACCTTTCTGAGGACGCTAATTTCGTCTCAACACTCTATTTATGCAAAGCATATTATCAACTTTGCCTCCGGCCTTATGTGAAAGCATATACCGCCTTTGATACTAAGAAGGGCTTAATGCAATTTAAGCGCCCCTCTTTTGGCCTCGTGACCGATTGCAGTAACTATAACCGTCTCATGAGAAGGTTGTCAGGTGGAATTCCGAATGTCTCCTTAAATTTTGATAACGTCTATGTCGCTACTCGTGAATGGAGTCAACAAATAACAACTACCCTTATAGCTCTCTTCGAGCGATTGCGCGAAAATGGCCTCACCATTGGCCCAACCAAATGCCATTTTGCCCACGAAACTATAAAATACTTGGGTTTTAAAATAAGACAAAACCAGCTGGGTCCACAGGAGGACAAGATTAAGTTAATCGCCGACATGCCCCCCACCCCATGTTGTTTAATTGTTCAGAAGAGAACAACCTTTAAACAGTCATTGTTTTTCGAGCCCGTTCGACAAGAAACGGTTCTCGCTCCCCTGATATCACGTCAGTGGTAATTTAATACACCCTTTTAACGTTCTTCAAGAGAACGTTTGGTTACCCCAATAACCTCAATTGTTCATTCAGAACATCTCCGGTATCCTGTCTCAAGGATCGCACGTACATCTGATCCCCACTTAACTCACACTTCTCGAAGTCTGTCCTTCCCCCCTTGTTAAGGACAACCCCCCCTAAAGGTCCCTCCTCCGGGGAAGCAAATCGCCAGTCGGACCGAAGCCATTCCTTTAAATCGCCTTCACCTTCCCGCCGACCTTATAAATACGTAAGCTACGAATTGCATTTAATTATTTAACTTTGTTGCCAGCGTAACTCCGTGCTTTAAAACGGATTTAGTCGACCCTTTCCCTTCTTCTTTGTTTTGTCATTTAAATCCCTCCAAATCTTAATCAACCGAATAGTCCAATTTATCCTATAAACTTTTTATTTCCTGTGCATCTCCCATTTTAATCCCCGTTCATGTAAATATTTTCCATCTGTTATTTTTGTTAGTTTAATTAATAAAATTTCATTTTGTTAATGCTGGCTATATTATTTATCGTTAGGCTCTGTTCCACTTCTTAAGTATATTGAAGATAAATAAGCCCTCTCCAGGCCTATTTATTAACGTAGAGTCATTCTCGTCCATCTGATTAATTCCCCGCACTCGAATATAGAATAATCCCCACAAATAATAGATATATAGTATATCGTCGGGAGCCTTTTCTACGACAGTTACCAATATCTGCGCACACGGTTGGTTGTAAATACATTCCATTGTCTTTCGTCCCTAGTGAATTTGTGTGGTGGATTTGATCCTCTAGCAAATTACTCGAATCCTTTTTGTCTCGAATAGAGGTTCCTTCCCGCTATCTGTCCCGTCAAAACCACGAAGTCAGGCACGAGGTCAGTCAACGTGAGCGAGGACCGTGGTAACAGTCAGAATATCAAACTACTTCCTGCGATAAGCAAGGGATCTGAAACTTAAACGGGCGCCTCTGTCACTTCCCGGGGCTTTATCAAGAAACACCCGCGAGAGTACTTCTCATCCCTCAAACGCCGTGTTATTCCAAGGAGAGGTTCTCCCGCATTCCCCCTTGGCGAGGAAGTAACCGTTCCAGGTGGTCCCTATATATTGTTGGTGCCCAAATGGGCATCGACAGTATATGCCTCCCTCTTACAAGGAAACACGTCATTTTCGACCGTGCTCCATTTTCCTACGAGTCCGAAGTTTAAAATTATACCGAAGAATCTGAGCCCCAGTCAACTAGCTTGGCCCATCTTTGGTTTCGGTACATTTCTTTTAGCACGAATACTCCTTCTAGTTAGTGTTATTACTAGAGGTTAAACTTTCCGTGGTTAAAGTCCATCAAATAACCATCTGATCCCCGTTACATCTCTTAAAGCCTCGAACCCAGGCTAAGCTGAGACAAATCATCTGGGCTTCCTTGAGAGCCATCCCTGTGCGCATACGTAAAGTCGCTCGTTATAGCCTCCCAACAACTCCAATAGAGTTCACTTCTTTTCGCCCTGAGTACATCTGTTAGATCGATTACTGGAAACATTGAGTATCCATTGCCATTATTTAATTTCAAATTAATTATTGTGTATGCTGTGTAAATATTAAAGTTTATTTTTTGTTCCTACTTTTCATAAGCCTCATAGCCCGCAGCCTTCATTAGTTTAATAACGGCCAACTGCATTCTATCGTTTGGTTTAAATCCCTCGCACTCCTTTAGGAGAGTTTGGGTCTCACCTTCCCCCACATCTATCCCCCATCTCTGTCATGATCAGAGTTGAGTTAAAGTCACTCGTTCGACCCTGAGCATCCACGCATCCTAGGTAGAAGTGATGTATATGTCGTTGGGTGATTCTACGACACTTGTCATATTCTCAACTGTGCCATTTCTCTTTTATATTAAGTTGGATTGTAATTGCAACACAATTTTAAAGTATAAATAATTTTATCTTAGGTTTTCATAAAATCTAGATAACTGTGAAGCGATAGTTCGAAAAATCTTTCAATCGACATTGCCGACTTGCCAGCATTATGCAAGTTTTTTATTTCCATTTTCGCTTTTATCAGATTTCCGCATTTATTCTATTTCTGCACATATTTTTTAGGCAAATACTTGTCAGTCATAATGATAGAACAAAGTACATTGAATAAATAAATTGGAATAATTTGAACCTTAGCGAGAAAACAATGTAACATCGAAGATCAAGGGCTATGTTGGCCTGTGACAAGCATGTTGCCGTCGTGTTTGTTCTAGGTTATCTTACCACAGGGAATTACTGCAACTTTAGACTGCTTATGAAGCATTATTTGTATATTTTATTCACTTTTACAATTATAATTGTAATTTCAAATGTTGGACATTAATAATTGTCACTATTTTGGGCATTATATCAGGTTCATGTTAATGATTAAGAAAATAAGAGGTTTGATTTAAATTGCTTGAAGAAGAAAAAAATATGGCGCTGCTACCCTCTCAGTATCTATATTTGCTCATCCTACCGCTAAATCATTAAAAAGATAACAAAATACTCCTATTTTATGCATTATTTCCGTAAATACATTTGTATATACATACAATGTAAAGACTTTAAAATTTAAGCTTCATTTATCCCATATATTACAATGAATAGAAAATAAAATGGACAGTGCGACACTGATTCTGTATTTTAAAAGTTCCAATTCAAGTCTTGAATTTCAAAGTGAAATTTTGTGTTTGACGGAACAATCATCGAATTTTCAACTTATTACACCAAATCATTTATTCTATTTCTTCAGGTTTCTCAACCAAGTGAAAGACGATAAATTTTTCTATAGAAAAATTCTGCTCATTTTTTAGGTTTATAATGTTATTTTTATTCGAACAATATAATAATTTAGCATTTACACTTACTCTAGTACATGCGTACTAGAATAATCCTAGCGAACTTGCTACGCCTTCTGTAACTCTCTCTTTTTTCTTCTTTTTCATATTTTCAGAACCGAGTAAATAGCAAAAGGAGGGATTTAAACTTTTCTAAACTGCATGATACGAGTGTGAAGAATGATCCTTCGCTTTCAATTAAAAACATTGGCTTGATCTTTTTTATCTACCTAGGTACAATTGAAGAATTACAGAGATTCTATTAGACCTGCTGAAAAGAGAAATAAATGAGACTTCATATTATGTAGTCGTAGAAAGTGTATCCGAAAAAACTCGAAATATTAAAATTCCATACATTCAATTAATTTAACTATGTTCTCTATGAACTTCTTCAAATTCTCTCAGGTGTAGTATATTTTTCATCCCCACTCTTACCCCTGATAAATAGATAAAAAAACTCCGCTTGAAAAGACTGGGTGAGAGAATTTGCGACTAGCGATACATTAGTTCAGATTACGAACACCTCTCTCCTATTTGTATTCACGAGTCAAATTGTCAATACATTGAATAGCGGAAATCAATAATGAAGTTTTTAATTAATATTTTTGCCATTTCTGTAGGCTCCTAGTAATGATACAGAAAATCAATCGGTTCGATTTATTTGATTTTATTCGAAGAGTATTCAAAGCAAGTATGATGCTGATACTACAGTCTGATTTCTACTGACTTTAGATGATACTTTGAGAACTTGCTAGTTAACAAACTTAAAGTTATTAAAAAGTCTATCAATGAGACTACTTGGTTCGTTCGCCATTGGAAGTATCCCCAATCTGTATCTTGAATGGGACTTATGATAAATAGCTCTTTTCAAGATATATTATTAATTACTAGTAGTCTAATCCCTCCCTTATTTGTGAGGAGGAGCAGGACTATTACGACAACAAGTGAACAGCCGTGGTATTATCATAGGCTCTAAGTGTAACGGATAGTAAAGTGGGATGGTAAAGTGACAAGGATTGGCAAAGGATTGGTAGGATCAAGATGTAATTCCATGAGTTCTTGTTTCTTCCAAGTAAATGAAAGAGGAGGAATAACTAAACACAGAAATAAAGAGACAGGAGATAATGACCGAAAAACATATATGTACTCGTAAGTGAGTGTGATAAAATAAAAAAAATAAAACAAACAAAACCTGTGAGATATGTCTTTTATACAAAGTAGTAAAGTGAGGAAAAGTGAAAATGTCGAAGGCTCAAAGAGTGAGAGGTCCTAGAATTCTTTCCAAGCTACCACCACTATCCTAGGTTTGCCACCTCGTATGTGCAATCATTACACACATTCAAACTTCACCGAAAAACCTCGCAACTAAAGGTTAAGCATTAAAACCATCCTATTTACGTTTCAAAGTTTTAACGCCCTCTTTCACTCTTATTCGGGTCAATTCAGGCGTGGGATGAATCAAGGAAAAATAGAAAGATAATAAATTAAAAGTATAAAAAATATGAATATTTTATAAAAATTAGGCTATCCTAAAGCGAAAATAGAAAATGAAATATTATTGTTACTATTATCATCAATTGCTTTCATAAAATTGTTGTAAGACCACATCGACGCCACATTTTGCGTTTCACGATCACAAGAACAAAACTTTTTAGCGAGAATTTTAAGTCAAATTCCTGCATCTGGGCTTCGTTGCCCTTTACTTCACATTCCAGAAGCCGATATAGGGTAATTTTGACTTTCACCAAACATATAATTAATATTATTATTTAAAAATATGAAATTGTTGGAGTTAATGTAAGTTAATTGTGTGAAAGTTACCCTAACAGCCTTGGGAGGAGCCATTTGTGAGGTTTTAAAGTAAATTTGAAGCCATCTTGCGGGAGGGATAGAATAATGGCCCGTAACTTTAGAAGTGTCGAGAAAAGGCGTTTGAGCGTTGTTATCTATAGGCTTGCAAAGGATTCCCTCCACTTTACCAATTTGTGAAGCAAAAACGAGGGAACAGATCTTACTGTCGAAGCCAATATAGTCCCGACATTTTACTAGCATTGCTTTTATTTCTCTTTCATTAAGTCTCTTTATTATTCCCTAAAGGATAATTTTAGTCCTCGAGAATTTGTACAATTTTCACTCTGACTCGGAGCACCTAAATAAGGGCTTTCTTTGCTCGGTTCTCCAAATACCTGCGCTACGGATTATTGTCTCTAGGGGATAATGGAATAAATAGTGAATAGGGTCATTCTGAGGTAAGATTCGTTTTTTCTTGCAAAAACAAGTTTTATAGCAGCACCAGATAGGTCTAAATGGTAATTCTCTGTTTGTTAAAAATCATCGTGATGAGCTTCAAGGATATAGACAAACTTCGGGTTTTTTTAATTTATTTTAGGGTTCGTGTTTTTTCTGCAATTTTAGATTAAATTTTATTTCCTTTACTTTTAGAATTTTTTTTATTAGAGCAATGAAAAGTTTTATTTCATAGCTGTACTTTTCTTTGGAATGTACTTTGGTACAATCATGAGTATATCCGTTTACTAAAATAAACTGATTAGTCCGAGAAGAACCATTTCAGAAGGGTCAATGAAGCTTCCAAATGAGTATGGGTGACTATTAAACTGAAAACATAAAACTTTTGATTTACCTTTTTAAACTTCTATTAGGAAGGGATCACTTTTGAATCACGTAGTACCCTCAGATTCAGAGTAAGAGACAGTTTGAGGAAAAGATACTCTCTGTATACGAATAACTAGCTGCAATGAAAGGCAAGGGTATGCGAGTTCTGGAGCGTCACGCGTCTTCCCAACCTCAAGAAATCCTCATAGCCTAATTATCAGGCTAGATTAGCAAAAACCTTTCCCAAAAATGTCCTCGTCCCTCACCAACCAATTTTGTTAAGAATCATTTTGACTCAGATTTACAGACATTGGAAGTTTCTCAGAGACTGACAGCTATTTGGGTGTTTTATATTCAAGATCCTTATTGCGATTTGGTGCAGTATTAAGATACGCATCAAGTTGATCTGTATATGTTGCTACTAACTTTATAATATCTGCTTTATTTCTGACTAATTTGGAGTGAAAATAAGAGAAAAAGATATACTATAGGCACCACACAATGTTTGTTTTATTTGCGGAGAATAGTTTCGAATATGGTATAAAAGCAAAAATCATTCAAATTTGCGGCGCCAAATGTATGGATGGCACATAAAATTAAATGTCACCTCTGATATTTTTGTCCTGCACAAAAAACTTGTCTAATAAAAATTTGTCTAATATTTCTGTTTCAGACATATTGTGAAATGGACTTTGAAGACCAATAGTTATTCACTCAAAAAGAACTAAATGATTCAGTGATACATTTCGACCTACTAAATAAATGATATATATTCGTAGGAGGCAGATTAAAGGAGAGAAACTTAGTAATAATTGGATTTGCTTTTGTTTGGTGCCCATCGGTCCCTTGTGATCTTGGCCCTAACTCGCCGTAATAAATATTAATCTAATATTAGGAAATATTAAAAATAATTAGAGCACTACGAAACCAAAAGAATAGGTGCACTACAAATAAACAAACAGACTACAGCAAATCAAAACTAAAGAAAAAACAAGCTAAGCAAAGTCTTAAGATAGGCGAGAAGAAGAAGAAATAAAGAACCCTTCGGCGTTCAGGCAAGGCCTGCTTCCCTCAAACAGCGTAGGGTACGCCCAACAACAGAAAGAGTCAAATAAAATAGAGGTGTTAAGCTTCCTCCAGAAGGACGGACAGTCAAATTTTCTTTATTTTCAAACCAATCCAGAACACATGGAACAACACCACTCCTCCCGTGCTGGGAGAGTTCAGGTGCGTTAAGATCTCCCAAAAAGTAAAATTTAACAATAATGTGCCGAACAGTCTGGACGACAAGCAGTCATATTAGTAAGGTTCAGGGGAGAACTCCATCCATTGGCTGAACGTCCAGCGATGGTGTTCAATTCAAAGAAAATAGAAAGCGGCATGAAACCGCTGCAGCATTCAATTTATATCCACGAAAACAGTCACGTGGCGATGGGATGCAAATTTAAATGCTTATCGGCCGTCTTCCATCTTTTCCAGGCAGTTCGGTGGGCTGAAATGATACCTGTCATTCAGATTATGAAGTATATCGAAGCAATGGTCTGGTCATCCAATACTTGTGGTATCTTTGCCGCTCTCATTTAGAGCAATCCCTACATGTCAACTCATTGTTAACTCACAATGATCTTGTCATCACGGACACTGCAAGCCAGGAAGTGTTGAGTTTCCAATTTCTGATCGCATTCTGGCCGCTTGTACTGAGCGGTGTATAAGAACAACTCATTAGTCAAGAGAGAGGCAGCGCCTGTTAAATCTTCGTTAACCTAACTGGAGGGGATCGTACATAGAAGCCGACCCATTATTGGACTTAGGCCTTCCATGTACACAGGCCCCAATAAGGTGTGACACAAAATGTGCTTCAAAATTTCGAATTAAATTCTCCCTGCGCTATTAAATATTTGAAAGAGGATTGGTGGTAACAAATAGTTAAAGTTAGTATCCACCAGATTGAAGACCTAGGCATAATCAGACTCACCACTGGCCCAAAAGCTAAATTACGTCTCGAAGGAGTTTCAAAACCATAAGCCCGAAGTGCTTAGGTAAGGAGTACATCTAACGATGAAAAAGATACTCCCAAGATCGGGTGAGAATGCAAGCGGGCTGTTTAGAACTGATTTAGAGACCTAGCATGCACTTACAACTGTATAATGCACTCTCCGTGTCGTAGGCAAGTGACATTTATCCGGCATCGATAATCGGCTTTACATATGGGACGTGCTGAATGCACTGGTCAACAGACGGAGAGCGGCTAGGTGGATCACGGCACTTCCCACATTTCTCATTCGGCACATCTTTCTTTGAGTGAATAAAGAAAAGATAAAATAGCATAGTGGTAGCCCTTTCAGCACTTGAATTACGAAACTTCCCGTAACGAAGAATATTTATTGCGCGGGTAAAGGAGACAGTAAGGTTCCGAATATGTGACTGTTTTTCTGATTTGAGGCGTCGGTCAAAAACAAGTCGAATAAAAAGGTACGAGGTCATCAGTTCTAGGCGAGCCAAATTTAATAATATGTCCAGAAAATAGTTAAGCCGTGGTTGTGACAGAATTACACTAACATTTATGATAACTACTTTGCGAAAGAAAACAAACCAGTGTGATTCGGCATAGCGAGATATAAGGTCCAACATCTCTTGGACTCGATGTTCCAGAATTTGCAACTTTTCTGCAACAAAAGAGATCAAAAGTTCGTCTACTTAGAGATTAACAAGAAAAACTTATGACAGCAACGAGGTCTTATCGTTAATTCTTTGGCAAAGTTTGCGATACTAAGAACACTTCCAAGAGGGACGCCATATTCCTGCACTCTTAGGTCGGCAAGGGCCACCAAACATTATGCACAATCGACGATCTCCGAGGAATTCAGATATTAAAATGGGAGTGGCCCCCTAATTGTGTGAATGGTCTTCATGATACTGGAGCTCAATGCGGCATCAAAGGCTCTCTTTAGATAAAAAAAAAACATGTCGTAATGCTGTCTACGAAAGAAAGCCTCCCAAATAGCATTTTCTAATCGTAGCGTATATTCTGAGATGGATTGAGAAGAACTCAAATGTCTCATAAGCTGACTTGGATGGCAAAATTAGTCATTTCCTGAAACAAAGATGAGCTTGCCAGCCCCAATCACCAGCGAGACAGTTTCTCAAGCAACTACAACCCAGAAAATGATAGCATAATGGAAAATTAGCGAATACCAAAAAAGGCATTGACTACCTCCCACCTAAAGTCAGGATGTGCATCCGGAAACCAAAGGGAAAGTTCGATTCAGTAAATTTATAGTGGTTCTCTGGAAGTGATGCGTAAATTTATTTACATTTAAGAGCTCTATGTCAAGCTTCTGAATCAGGTTAGCAAGGAGATGAGCCCTGAAAGTGATCGACTGCTCCCCTCAGAGTGGATGACTACACTTAAAATTCCCAAGAAGTTGGAAAGGCATCTGGTAGACTTTGCAAAGACGCTTCGAATATTACCCGGGAGAAAGTTAGCCGAAATAAGAGTATTTCGTCTATTCATATAGAGCTGAACTGTCATTGGGATCGGAAAACCATTATAGTTCGGGAGGTTTGGCTGGAGGTACACGCCCTGCGTGGTCTCCTGCAAAAGGATGGCTAACGAGTAACTGAAGGAGACGAGTCTTCGCAGCTCCTCTCAGCTGTTACTTTGTCCATGGTAAACAATTGAATGAATATGCTATATATTCCTAGTTAGGAGGAGATCCTGGTGCCTGGTTTAAAGAGCAGACCCTCAAGTTAGTAGTGTTACGATTCCCGGAGGCAGATCTCTTGGGGGTTAGCCTCACATGGCACTGAAGGCGCTGTCGCCTTCTAGAACGTATTGCAGGATTTTAACTCGCCCTCTGAGTCATTTCCTTCCTCTTTCTTCCTCCTCCTCGAGACCTTCAGTGAGTGAGTCGGGTTTGGAGGAGAGGTCCCTTTTTTTGAAGGTCGCGCGTCTTCGAGTCGCCCGATCCAGCCTTGGCTGCAGGAGTTAGACCAGATCATTCCTTTCTGTTACTCTCCACCTTTTGGATGGCCACCTTAGTAACCACGAAGGATGGTCTCTCAGCACCTTCGAAATCTCACGACATGCTTAGGACTAATTAGAGGCTCGCGGCCTTTACACCTTACTGGAAAAGGTCAAGAGAGTAGAGGGAGGGATTTAGCCATTCGAGTCACCATATGTTCCCCGCGACCACGATGATAGGGAAAACCACAGAATTATTCAAATTGGGCCCCTGGACGACCGTGCTCATACAACTGGTCGAGCCAGGACCAAGAGTTATGTTCTTAACTATTAAGGCATAGGACGTCAGATGTTGCTTGGGCCTGACAGGAACAAGAATTAGCAACAAGAAAAGAGCCTTAGTCCGCAGCCTAAGCGGCCAGGGCGTCTTTTCCCAGAAGATATGCACCATATTATTTCAATTGAGCAGGGTGTGACTCTCCACACTTGAAAAAAATGTTCGTATATTATAAGAACTTACAGTGTAGGATGTTTGAGAAATTTACACATACTACGTTTTAACCGATATATGAATGTCAACACCATCCGGCACTTCCAGAATCGTCTCTCTCTCAGGAGGGACCGCCAAAGGAATAAAATGTCTAAGACCCGTTACAAACTTCAGTGGAGAGGGCATGTAGACTTTTATCCGGAAAAAAGTGAAGAGCAAGCATTCCAACCCCTTACAAAGTAATAAACCTCAACGAGGTGTTTACATTAGGTAGGGTCAAGCGGAAGATGCCGGCTCTTACCAATCTAAGGTAGTTATAGTGGTTCACCTGCCCCAAAGGAAGGAATGTTAACTAAGGCTGCGCATCCTCTGTCTCGCCGTGATTGACAGGGATAATTAAATCACAGACGAGGAGCTGCCAAATGGTGACTCTGAAGATAAAAGAGGCGAAAATATTTTAAGGCATAAACATGGTTGCTAAGAAGTTACTTATTTAAGGTCACTAATTACAACTACGGCAACCAGGGAAGAGGGCGACATAGTAGATTTCCTTAATTTCGTACTAATCATCGACAAGACGGTCATGATCAGGAACTTTTGTGGTTAACCCAGATCGGGAACTAAGTTTTTTCTTTGGCCTAACAGTTAACAAGGCAATAAAGCCCTCTAGCCATAACAAGTACAACCGTATACACCCGAGGACGGCCGCAGAGAGGTAGTTAGCCAATTTCATAGAGAAAAGTGAGTGTTGTGGCGAAATAATTTGCCCATTAATCGCTCTCCCCATGGCGTTGTTTATTGCGGTTCCAAAACTTCTTTTCTCACCAAACATAAGTTGCTATCCAGAGACTTAGATTAAGCAAAGGGTTTAGAGGATAGTCTTAGAAAAAGGAATAATTACTGAGAGTGAGCGAGGATGAAGAGCACCAAATTCTCCAAACACCGTCAGAGAGTTCAGGCCATCCCAGTGAATGGGCTTCCCAAATATTTACTTGGTCCGGGAGAGGGCAGTTCTTACAGACATCAAGAGCTGGTAGACAAAAATGCTGTGGGGATAGTATTAGAGGAAAAAATAAAGTAATCCTTATAGGGATAGGGAAGAAGCACAACAAGCAACTACCCCAGGCCTCGCAATTGAGTTCAAGTCTACGAACAGACAAAGCTTCCTTAATTTGCACTCACCTGTGAGGATGGCAGCTGCTCTAGGCACTTAATGCATCGGGCTATAATAGGAACGCTCCTTGAGGCGATATCATTGCGAAAGTAGATATATTTGTGTGATAGAACGTGTTGAAGCTGCGTTTAATTTCAACTCCTATCCCGTATTATTTAAAACTACGATGCTGCCCACGTGCATCTTCGATTCGAGGCTTGGAGTCTTATCTCAGCTACCGGATGCCAATGTTTAAACAAGGAGGTTATCGTCCCCCCGTTCGCCCTCATACGCCGACCTCGCCAGATCGAGTTAGGCTTATGAACAGATAAGGCATTGTTCCCCGGCCCGGCTGTACGTTCCCTCCAAGCTTTCACTCCATTTTCCCCCACGCAAAGGAGATGTCATGGCTATTTATATGGAAACTTTACCACTAAGATCAGATTGGAGATCCAGATTTTCGTCGCGAAACATCACCACGACCCTCTCTCCCTTTGTGCGCCAAGGGACCTCGACCTCGAGATTCACCATCACTTGTCCAGAAGGAGGACAATATTCCTTGAGTGCCAAAGGTTCGAGCCTTTCCGACGCCAAGTCCCCAAGGCCCCCCCCCCCCTGTTGTTCAAGGAGAACAGCATTAGAACAGCCATTGTTCGTTTTGAGCCCTTCGCCAAGAAACGGTTCTCATCCCCCCCCTGTTGTTCAAGGAGAACAGCATTAGAACAGCCATTGTTCGTTTTGAGCCCTTCGCCAAGAAACGGTTCTCACCCCCCCCTGTTGTTCAAGGAGAACAGCATTAGAACAGCCATTGTTCGTTTTGAGCCCTTCGCCAAGAAACGGTTCTCATCCCCCCCCGTTGTTCAAGGAGAACAGCATTAGAACAGCCATTGTTCGTTTTGAGCCCTTCGCCAAGAAACGGTTCTCACCCCCCCTGTTGTTCAAAGGAGAACAACATTAGAACAGCCATTGTTCTTGAGCCCGTAGACAAGAGACGGTTCTCATCCCCCCCTTTGTTCAGAAGAGACCAACCTAGAACAGCCATTGTTCTTCAAGCCGTTCGTCGAGAAACGGTTCTCCTTCCCAAGACGCCTCGTCAGGATCCTTTTATCCCCCCCCCCTTCGGCTGGAACTCGCTAGCGGACCGAAACTCCTTTGCGCCACCTTCCACTGCACCACTAGTGCCAAAGTTACGTAAGCCAAACTTCACCTTTGAGTATTGATCCCTTTTGTCAATTCTATCCTGTGCTCTAAATTGTTTATCGAACCATCCCATCTCTTTAACTCTATATTTGTTTTACCTTTTTTAATCCCTTAAATCCTTGGATTAGCCCGAGTCTCCACAACCCTTTCCATTCTGTTTATGTCAATATTTTCCGTTTTTGTGTATTGTTTATAGTTATTATTAATAAAACTCTATTTTATTAATGATAGCAATATTATTATCCTTGAGCTCAGTTCCACTTCTTAAGCATATCGAAGATACATAATATTGGCCGCCAGACAGTAACGCACTCTAAAGATAATTAAGGAAGTTCCCTCAACGAATAGTGTAATATATGGTATCGTCGGGAGTCATTCTACGACAATTTGTATAGAAGAGAAAAGAATATTCATTATTTTTGATACGAGGTAAATCTATTTTGCTGTGGTGGTTTCATGGTATGGTACAGCCGTTTGCCCTTAATTACTAAGCAAATAATTAGGTATTTAATACTTTCCATTGACTAATCTCAAAGAACTCTAGAAGCTATTCTTTTTCTCAATTTGATCAATCATGTTGAGCAACCTGTTGCTCACCGGCTACATCTTCAATAATGTTACAGAATTTGGAATTGGTTCTTACCTCGATAAATACTATGATCAGGCTGGATAATTTGTGCATACTTTAATCATTAGTGAATATTTCTCTTGAATAACGATGATATACTACGTGCCAATATTTCACTCTTGAATGGCATAGCAAAGTTAAGAGCAAACATTGATAACAAAATTAACGGCATAAAGTTGTCCATAGTCCCTAATCCAATATTTTCCGTAACAAATTTGTTTATCTAAAGCATTTTCTTCTAGGACCTCTTTGTATAAAATTAAACAATCTGAAATAGTTTGTTAAGGCATTAGGAAATCGTGACGAATGATTTCTCTACTTTTGCAAGAAGTTTAATACATCATCAAAAGCAAAATTAGAGCAAGGTACTTTTTGTAGGACGAAAATTGGCATCCAGCTATCAGATGGAAACTTCATGTCCTCAATGAGCGCAATAGAAACAAAAGTTTGGAATTCCTACAAAACTGACGTTAAAACTTTCTTGGAAATTAATAAACACTGAATATTAAGCCATTGTTGAAAACATGCTGGGAAAATTCAAGGCTTTGTATGAGAAGTTAAAGGAGTCTTAAAATAAACTTCTTGGAAATATTTTAACTTTCTCCATAAAAAGTTTAGCTGCAATAAATGAAGAAAAAATGGACCGTTTCCAATAAAAAAATAAAGAGGATTAAAAGAGATACATCGCACCTTCACTAATAAAAGCAAACAGAATAATAATTCTTCCCACTAGGGAAAGATATAAGCTTCCATGCTTTATAGTATTTTTAAATAAAAATACCTCGATTTATCCGAAAAATAGGGTCAATGTAGTATCGATTCAATACGTATTTGATTCAGTAATATATTAAAAATTAAATACGTCATGGCAAGTTGTTAAAAAACTAGACATTCTGGAGCAAAGCTGATGCATTTTTGTATTACCATAATATATGAATTAAAATCAGGCCAACAATTTCCAGAAAGTTGTTAAGACCATCAATTTTTCAGCCCGACTTTAAATAAAATATTTACATAGATACATTTAACACTATATTATATTAGTTTCCTGATATTAACTGTTTGTGAAATTAACCCATAGGTAATATATTCGAGAATTGTATCAACACTATTTCTTCTACACATCCACATTGGGCGGACTGAATTTAGCTCTTATAACAATTAATACAGGCAAAATACTATACTGTATGACCCACATAGTACATGATGTAAAGAGATATGTTGAAAGATATAATTATATGTAATGATCTGAACTATAATAACATGCATATTAATTATATGATTTAATTATACTAAATGATAAAAAGGAGTTATTTAAACATTAAGAAGCAAAGCGAAAATAATTACCATAATTTAAAAGATCTGTTTAGAGTTGAAATCATAGTGAGGGGTTTTGAGAAGAAAGAACTTTTTGATAAATTTGATTCAAGGTGTGCGAGAGAATATACAAGAGTGAGTTACCGGATGTGCACGTCAGAGTTTAAGAGAGAAACGGCTACCTGAAATGCAATCGGCTACATTTGCGTATGTTTGATGTACATGGACAGGTATGTATGTGGAGGTGCATTCAGAGCCTGCTATCCAGCACTAAATCCTAACGGAACATGGTTCTACAGCAACTAACTCTCTATGGATGATAGGCATAAAGCAGTTGGAGAAGGGGAATAGTTTCAGGTTTCTTTGATGCAGACAGCCCATACGTTGTGAACACTGGGTTTATAATAATTAACCTAAATATCCTCCTCCTCATCTTCAAGTAGAAAAGCGCTGAATTTCATCACTTGATTACCTGGTTCATTTCTCTGCGAAATTAAACTTTGAAACTGTCAGTGCGGTAAGTAACCAATTATCGCTGCTTAGAGCATGCGCCTAGTTTTATTTACATACGTGATCACGCATATAGGTAATTAAAACAATTTATCTTTCACCCATTCCTTCACGCACGCATATGTAAATGACGTTATGAAACTAAAATGCAAAAAGGATTGAGACTATATTTAATCTTAATCACACTCTAAAAAATTGGAAAGATGAACCAAGAAGGGATAGATAGAGAGATGGAAAGACATATAGTATCCGCCTCTAAAGACAGATTAAAAGCGAGGAATATCAGAGCCAATACAAGACTATTTTATTCATTCTTTCGATGACTATGTTAGGGCTGGATCCCGAGCACAGTCTCCTCGCCCACTTCACAATTGGAAGGAGCCCTATTCAGTAGCTTACAAGGTGTAGAGTCTTATCTTCTACATTCACCAACCCAGCCATGTGACTAGCAAGCATTCACACTACCCATAATTCATCTCAGAATAACTCGCCTTCTCTCTCTCGAATACTCTCCAACTCTCTCATATCCCTCTTCCTCGGTAAGGCAATTAAGTGCAAACTCTCTTACAGATACAAGCTAAAGGTCACACAAGGTAATTAGAATGCAATATTGCTCTGATCCCGTGTTCAGTGTTAAAGAATATTTCAAGTCAATATTTAATCTTTAACGTAGCCATCATTGTTGAGGGCGTCCAAAACTGTTTACTTTCGGTCACCATGGAGTAATAAAAACATTGCTCACAAATTTGTGCCAGAATTTTCTCTTTTATATAGTTGTTTTAATCACCAAAATATGATGAAAACCCATTTATTTATGTAGCATTTTACACAAAAAAATGAGTTTCAATAATAATTTTCGTATAATGATGAGACTCAATGGTTTTATGTCTCCTATTCTTGACCATTCCATAAATTTTTATTTGTATGATAATTTATATTATAGATCAACTACGACTTTAAAAAAATATATTACTTCTATTATAATAGAGAGATGCTATTTATAGGATCACCGACTCACTGCATGTATTATCATAATATTTCCCCATGTACTTTCGAGGTATTTTGTTCTATAATTATCCGGGTCAGGAATATGAACATTGAAGTCTAAAAATTGATTTTTTTTCTTTACAAAGTATTCCAGTAGCTTCGTAAATATTAATCGAAGTGTTGGAAATTATCTTCTCTACTTGGGCACAATGTATTGCAAACATTTCACAAAATGTGCCAATTAAAATGTTAACTTTAACAGTATTTTTTTTGTACTTGTTGAAAACTTTTTACCTCCTCAAAATCATTTCTGTTGATAAAGAAATTCTATTTTACAGAGCAGTGAAAATAGCCCGAATCGAGTAACGTTTTATTGTATGCTTTCATAGCCACTTTCCCAAAGTTATAGAAGGGGCTCCCTAAATCCGTATAAGTGCGTTTTTGCAGACCGAAGACCCAAACTTGCCTCAAAAAGAACTCTCGTAAACGGAGCGATAAATGCTTTAAACCGTCATTAGAAGGAGGGAAATGAATAGGAAACGACTAATTGGCATCGTAAATCTTGTACTTATGGAAGATAAACAGAAAATAAAATTAAAAAGAACAAGAGTAAATGTTAAAAAGGATCAGGCAGACCCAGCTATTTCTGCGGTAGACTGTTGTTACGTTTATAATATATCTTCCCGGAACAAGCTGGGCTATATTCATACTCTTTTTACAATTTTACTGAAACCATATTTAAATACTCATTGTTTTTTTTAGTTTTGAGAACAAAAAAGAACAGAATAAAAGATTTTATATTTAACTTTGCCGTTATTTTTATGACAGCTAGACTGGTGCGGTCGATGCATTTGCTAGCTTCGCTTAAGAAAAGGTAATCTCTAGTAAGGTGCATTCATCATATCTAAAATAGACCGAATGAAAGGTTGTATATTTAACTTTTCTTGACTGGTATCGTGGATGCTTTGGCTCGCTTGACTTAAATAAATGCCATCTCAATGAAGCGGCATTCATCATATTTAAAATATAGTATGTTACTAATTGTAACACAATTTTGTATTAAAAATTGAACTAAGGACTAAACCGTTTTGGAAGAAAAGACAATGAAATAAAAAAACATAAAATAGATTATATTATTGATGTGCATGCTGGCAAATAAGTGAAAGACCTAACCCGGCTGCGAATAATTACAATTAATATTCGACAAATATTATTTCCGCGGCGTGATTCTGAACTATTTCCTTTGGATTTTTTTTTTAATAGGTGAAAAAGCATTCCATGGATATCTAAGGAAGAACGAACATTAGTTAAATGTATATTTTTTATTTAAAGTTTTAATAATTTGTTTTTTAATTTTGTTACTTCGATGTTGGGCATCGTTGCAAAGATGATCAAATTAAATTTCAGATATTTGCTTCTTCATACTCAAAAGGTTTTTTTGGGGGTGGAATGAATATCAATCGCAATTTAACCGATGATTGAACACTTATTTTTATCAGATTTGCAGTTTCTTGCTTTGATATTCTTCAATTTCTCTTCCAATGTTATCTATATTTAGATGGAAAATATTCTACTATACCTGGTACAACATTTTAATGTTTACAGATGAGGTTAAGAACAGCTGACTTACGAAGCAAACGCAGATATAGGAGAGCTAAGTTCATGCTTATTACAGCTCATATATTAAATACTTAATTTTTAGGTCTAAGCCCTTGCAATACAAGTTTAATTCCCATAACTTCATAATTTTCCTAAATTTTATTGTGTCATGCGCCAGAGAGTTTCTCGAAGTTTAAATAAAACGTCTCCAACCATTCCCATATCGGAAACCATTCTAATTAAAGAACGTTCTTGTTGGCTTTTAAATTGTTATCATACAGCAATATTAAGCGAAACAAGGCAAAACTTCATTAACTATTTTTTCCGAACTTCCAATTAAACTTTGCTGTTAAATTCTTAAATGGGAATGGCAAGATAATACCGACAATCAGCAGTTCATTTCCAAATTTGGTTAGAATTTTGTTAAATTTATGATAATGAATGGAAAACTATTGGCAATATTTTTAAAATTTCTTCTGTTCTTAATATTTTAAGGTATCTAATACATATATTTTTCCATTGAAATATTATCAAGAACGATTTACCTCTTGATATTTTCTAGTACATATGTAGTTGTTGGTCGTCTTTCTTTGTTGATCTATATTTTGGTAAACAAGTGCATATAGGAAAAAACAGTTTAGTAATTTTTCCACTACCCTCAGTTGAATTTTATTTTCTACTAGCCATCTTGGACCAGTAGCGGACCCCAGTATGGTAAACAATGCACCCTAAATGTAGGAAGACGCCCTGGAATTGCAATAGTTACCGCAGAAATATAAGATTTAAGCTTTGACAATATTGATTCTTTAGCGTAGAATAGACAGTTCTGAAATGTTCAGTTGAATTATATTTTCTTCTAGGCATCTTGGACCAGTAGCGGACTCCCCTAAATGTAGGGAGACGCCCTGGAGTTTCAATAATTACCGCAGAAATATGAGATTCAAGCTTTAAAAATATTGATTCTTTAGCGTAGAATAGACAGTTCTAAAATGTTCTGCTATAGCCTAAGACTCGATATAGAAAATGACTGACTCTTTTTTTTCAGCCAGCAATGGCAGGAGGTTTGAAATTTATTTCTTGTCTTCTGCCTAGTGACTAAGGATGTTTAAGAGGTATTTTTATGGCAATATATGAAGATTCTTATCTTGTTTCCTTTTCTTTGATGTTATCCATCTTTACTAAATCCGAGACGTCCGATGCTGGAAAATACTTGTCAGGTGTCAGACCCGACATTTCTTCTATATTTCCTATCTTCTCTTCCTGTACCTTTAACTACACAACGGAAACAATCTTGTCTTGATGATTCTATATCTCTATCAGTTGATTCCTATGTAACTTGATTTGTCATTCTATCACATCATTCCACAATATTTAATCAACTTCAATTATAAAATGGTAGATTTTGAAGACTAAAGTATCATAAACATCTCTATAATAAGATATTTTGATTTTTTTCTCTATGTTTAAAGGACGAAATACCCTACTGCCTCATTAACTGTTAGGGAAAATAGTGGTCACTGATTAGCTTGTGAAATTAGCCACTGATCCCGAGAATTATGTGATAATTGGGTTATAAATAAAATGAGGGAGAAAGAGTAAAATGAAAATGTCCTGAAAGAAACATGCACAAGTAGACTCAATCATGTTTCAGACTACATAGGGCACTAAGGACGGGATAGCGTACCTCTTTTTGGGCTAGCAAGTCTAAACGTGGTCCCCATTTTGTGGGATGAAAGTTAATCACGTTAACACTTAGGTGTATTGTATAAGACCTTCTTCGAATATTGCTAGCTTTAAAAGCCTTGTTCTAATTCTTTTAGCTTTGTTATTTCACATGTTTCTCTCTTCCAAACCTTATAAAAATCTGGCCGTCAGGTTTGATGCAAAAATATCTCTCAAAACCCATGTTATTGGTATCTGTATGTCTTCCTTTTGTTTTCTCTTTAATCTCGCTATTATCTGAATTTAATTTAACGACCCTTGTTTCCCGATCATTAACCTCAGCTCAACGGGGAAGCTGGAATCCTAGGTGATTCTAGGGAAAAGTATGGCTACCTCAGGGTAACTTCGACAGGACTGGGGGCTTCGAGGACACGAACGAGTAATCTGGCGAGGCTGCTCCAGAAAAAGGCAAGGGCAGAGCCTTCGGTTTCACCTTGGAAGCCTTAACGGTGAGAGAGTGTCCAGCATTCGGTTTGGTAGACAAAAAAATACCGACTTGAGACCCGAATGTCTTTTTGCGAGCGAGCCTTGTTCTTACTACCGTTCAATACGCCTAAGAGGTTTAAATATGGAGAGTCTCCTCGTGCGCGAGGTGAGGAATAACCTATAATTTGGACAATTCTCAGGGAGTAGCTGAGGCGCTGATCTTTCAGCGATAAACAGTTCTTTTACTCCCTTTCTTTATCTTCGCGGTGGATACTGCTGAAATTTACGACCGCGTAGGGGATGTTCTCCACACTCTAATTGGATCGTACAATGCAAAAAATTAAAATCCATCGCATTATTCGCTCATTTTGACTGAAGATTTTGACATTGCCCATATAATCGCTGAGCCTCTCGTTCTATTACCAAGTATTTTAACTCACACAGTAATAACTTTCGACTCGCGTATGTGACAGGGTGGCTTTCTCCACTATCAGCGTACAGCATATAACGAGCAAAACGTTCAATTATAGAATAAAGATAAAACAATGGCTGATGCCAAAAAACTTTATGCTGGTAAAATCCAAATATATGCAGGAAACTAGCCCGATGACTCATTCAAGGTTTAAAATTTAGTCATTGGTTGGTCTCAAGTCCTACCAAAGAGATCTCACTAGCAGTCATAAATATCACGCTTGATAACCAGTATACTACTTTCTTGCTAGTCCAAATGCTTCTTAATCCCCATAATTTGAATGATGTGGGCACACTTAAAAAAATAAGGGTGCAATTCCTGAGGATTCATTTAGACAACAAATATATGTAATTATAAGATTATGTTTGAACAGACAAAATAACACTAATTTAATACATCCTGTGAAGTAAGGAGAAAAAAATGTTCTTGCAAGCAGCAGGCACTATTATTATCAAAATTTCCCCAAATTCTGGGAATGAAATGAAACCTAAAATTATCACATTCTACAATGCAACTAAAAGAGGTTTTGGTATTGTCGAGCAGATGCCAGCCATG
Organism: Ceratothoa steindachneri; assembly: GCA_963969495.1. Taxonomy (NCBI): domain Eukaryota; kingdom Metazoa; phylum Arthropoda; class Malacostraca; order Isopoda; family Cymothoidae; genus Ceratothoa; species Ceratothoa steindachneri. The sequence goes on along the minus strand of OZ018335.1, from coordinate 62,591,446 downwards.
TTGTCTCATGCCTGTTTTATATAGTCGTCTGAGGATCTCGAAAATAAATTCTAACAAACAAACATATAGTGCAACACCTCTCACTTAGTAAAGCTAAACTGCCGCAGTTTCATCAAAAATGTAGCTATGGAACTTATAAACGAACTCTAAAGAGGAAAATGAAAAAATATACTTCTAAAAAAGCATCTTAGGGTAGGAATTAAAAGGATGTTGCCAACATGACCAACATACTGCAATACACACACCACAACGGACAAACGGATTTGCATTTTGTCCAAAGTCATACAATCGTACAGGCCTTCGTCGCTGGTATCCATCTGGATGCCGAAGGGCTTAGTAGGGTTTGGGAGCCTAAAGATTCGAGCGGACGCCAGTTTGTCCGTTCGTAGTTGGAAGCTGGAAGTGGCCTTGGGGTTCAAGACTAGTGGATCCGGGGACCTTTTCTACAACATTACGCACAGGGGGGGGGGCATAAATGGATGCAAAATTCGGAATGAGACTCCGGTAGAACGAGACCGATCCCATAAATCACGAGGAGCTGCTTTTTACTGCGGGGCAGGGGCATTTCTACTATGGTCCGAAGCTTTTCTTCTTGGGGGCTTATTCGGTTCTTCCCTATATTGAAGCCTAGGTACTTGATAGAATTGTAGGCAAAGTGGCACTTACTGGGGCCAAAGGTGAGTCCTTGCTCACGGAGCCGGGTCAAAAGGGTCGGAAGGGCGATCAATTGCTGGTCCCCTGTAGTGGTAGCGACGTATAGATTGTCAAATTAAAATTACACATGGGAGAGGTCGTCCACAATTCTTTGCATAATCTGTTGTAATTGCTGCATTCAGTTACAAGCATGGAGGGGAGACACTTAAAATGCATGTGTTTTTTCTATGTAGGTAATGCTGTGTATTTTTGTGCGCTTTGACGGAGGTGTATCTGATAATAGGCCTTGCAGAGAACAATTCTGAGATGTTACTCGGCTTCATGAAATAGATAAAGGTTCTCGTTGATCAAGGGGATTGGTTCTGCGTTGAAAACTGTCACAGAGTTTAACTTTCTTAAGTCTATGTACATTCAAAAGGCGTGGTCAGTTTTTAGAACCATGACCCCAACTTCAAGGGGTCGATAATATCGAGTTTAGGCAAGTTATCCACCTCACAATTAAAGGCATGCATCAGCTGGATGGGAAGAGGATAAGGCTTCGAACGGGCAGGTTCTTGCGTAGTTTTTCACGGACGGGGATCTGAGAAAGGATGTCACCAAAGTCGTTCAGCAGCTGCTGCAGCTGACCATTCTGGTGAAGGGCTAAGCCGAGGTAGAAGTCTAGCGCCAGGGAGGATGATTCTAGGGCCTCAGATAGAAAAGGAAGAGGGTAGTCGCCATCTTGTTCGATGCAAACCAGCTGGACAATGTCGAGAGGTTTAGAGGGGTACGACGCTTGCAGGGGGGGACTTTTCGTTAAGAGCTACGAAATTATTACATTCGCGTGGTGGTGGTGGTATTTCTTCAACATGTTTAAGTGGAGTACCTTATCTCTAGAAGGAGTCCGAATAAAGTAATCCATGGGACCTTTGGCCTCGAGGACTGGGAAAGGACCCTTCCACTGACTAATAAGCTTGTTGTTCCCCGTGGGAAGTAGCAACAGCCCCTCCTCGCCTGGCTTAAATCTTCTTTCCTTTGGTTTTAGGACGAAATAGGTTCTATATTTCTCCAGTTTTACATTTGATTTCTTGTAAGCGATATCAGCGCAGGACTTTATGCATTTCCTAAGGTCTAGGAGATAGGAGTAAGAGGACTAAATTTCTCTATCCAGTTTGGGGTTAGCAAAAAGTTCTTTGAAGATGTATAGGGGGCCTCACACATTACGGCCATACAATAATTCAAAGGGGGCGAAACCTAGGTTCCTGTGGGGGATATCCCTTTACGTAAAAAGTGGTACAGGCAAGTAAGTATGCCATTTTCGGGGCTGTTAGAGAAAACTTCTCCAGAATGGTCTTCAACGTGCAATTCAATTTTCCGCCAATATGTACGATTTGCAGCTGGGTGGAAAGTAGTGATAAACAGAGGCTTTATTTTTTAGTAGTTTTTCGACATACTCCAAAGCTCGGAGGTTAACTGTCTGCCTCTGTAGGACAACAGCTCCTTAGGGAAACCTACTAGAGGGAAAATTGATATTAGGGCCTCCGCACAGGTGACACTATTAATACTCTTAAGGGGGAGTGCCTTGGGAAAGCGGGTGGCAAAATCTACGAGGATAAGGACGTACATGTGTACCTCACTGGACGGTGGGTGAGTCGGGCCAATAAGGTCAATGGTCACTCGGGAAAAGGGCTGTTATAATAGAGTTTTTCTGGAGGGTGGCTGGCTTGACGCGCCCTATTGCAGAGGTCTTTTGACAGACATCGCACGATTTGCAGTAATCTACTATATCGTTGGCCACACCTGGCTGACAAAGTACTTTAAAACCCTCTGAAATGTTTTGTTAGGACTGAAGTGTCCGGGGAAGAGGCTCTCGTTTGCAAGCCTAAGAACTTGTGGGGTGTACGAACGGTGGATACGTAAGGTCTGAGATACGGGTTCAGTTCCTTCAGAATAGGATCTGTACAGAAGATCATCCCTTACAACGAGGATACCTTCTTCTCTCCGCGGGTGGAATCTTATGCTTGATTCCCTGCTTTCTCCCAAAGAGGTAGGAGAGTTGCGCACCTCTTCTGGGCGTGGGCTAATTCTTCGCCTCAGAGAACGTCACCTCCGGTTCGACGGGGGTTCCCAAGGGAAGCGAAGCCTGGGCTTGTATTACGGCCTTGGCTCTTGGAATAACAACTGTGCCATGCGGTCTTGGGTGACCTGGGGCTCTGACTGATGAAAACCGAGCAGAACTTGATTGTGGCCGCTACCCCTCTGGCCCAACTAGTCATATAGGCACACTCGAAGCGGCATTTAACAATGGGGAAGCGAATTGCTCGGCCCAGATAATCGAGGACCACTGCGAAATTTTGGCGATCGGGACCAACAGGTGGGAGCAAATCCTCAAATACGACAATGCAGGGGCAGCTGGTGTCCCGAACAAGGGTGGACACGCGACATCCATTGATGATTCCATTCTCGAACTTTAAACCGCCGGAGGAGCTCTTATTGTAAAGAAAAGTAACGTGTTGACCGGGGATGCTGGTGGAAGAGAGAGTATCGGAGATTTTCAGGATGGGCGATGGGGAAGCAGGAGTGGCACTCATTTGGTGAACCTGTTTAGAGGGAGCACTACTAAAGTGTGAATTCTGGGGACAGTTTGTACGCACATGCCCTTCAATTGCACATTAGAAACCAATTAGTGGCCTTCGCAGTACAATGAGAAAGTAGCGTCGTAATAAGGGGGCTGATAACCCTGGGATCCGATGGAGGGAGATTTTGGGGTATCGAGGAGCCGCCACGGATCTTTACGAATTTGGGACTATTCCGTGGAGGTAGTCTGAAATTACAAAACTTGGACTTGTGGGTCGATAAAACAGGCTTCTTGGTGTCCTTATGGCATAAGTTATGACTAAAGGCTTACACATCTGTTTCTTTCAAGCACTGTTTGAATGTGGAACAGCGCTTGTCCTTCACAAACCAGCGTATTTCGAGGGCCGAGGAAGATAAAAGTTAGTCTTTTAATACAAAGTCCAGAACTGTCTTGTATTCTGGGGAGATTTTACATGACTGAAAAAAAAATTGGATGTTCTTTGAAAGGATAAAAGCAAACTGGTGGAAGGTTTGTCCAGAACGAATTTTTTCTTGACGGAAACGAGCACGGTAAAAGTCTTGTTCTTTATTTATGGTGGCCAGCATGTGAGATTTGAGGGTGGAATAATCCACGGTGGCTTCAGATGAGAGAAAAATAAAGATATCATGGAGCTGAGTGATAAGAAGGGAAAACATATCTAGCGACACCATCAGACTCAATATCCCAATTACTAATTTATAAGATCTTTTCGAAATGGGTGAGGTAGAACCTGGAAACCACTCCTTACTTAAAACCTGGGAGCTTAACCGATGGAGACTGCGGGACCTCAGTCCAGGAGCCAACCGACATAGTTTCCAATCGATTTTGGCTTAGTTCGAGTTAGTGTTGGCTGATCCTCTCGTGTTCTTCCATTTTGAGTAGTTCTCTCTCTCTTCGTTCTGCTATCTTTCTTTGGGCCTTCCTTTCTTATAATTCTGCTCTGCTCTTTTTCATGTCTCGTTGTTCTTTTTCTAATAATCTTCTTTTCTCTCTTTCATTTATGTTTTCTTCTTGTATATAAGATACGAAATCCTTTCCAGTGAGGTCTAACGACTCACTTTGTCTTTTGAATCGTTGAAACAAAGACATCGTCTTAAGGGATTAACTGGGAAAATGTGGTCCGCGAGCGAATTGTTCTATGTCCGCGCAAAAAAAGGTATCGCTAATATTCGTAGAGGCAAACTGGGAAACCTATTGCCCCCTAAAAAAATAACTACATATATAAGTAAAATGGGGTTAAAAAATTATATAAACGGTCCTTCGTGACTGGGACGGTTTTAAAAAGCCTTAATCCACTCGGAGGATTAACTTTGGATTCAGCGGCACAGATTCTGAGAAATTTCGCACTCAAATTAATCAATCTCACACACACACACAAAAAATAAATTCACGAATTAAGCTCAATGCACATTCGGCCAGAATAAAGAACAATAACAAAGGGAGAACACGAATACATGCAAGGAAATTATAAAGGACTTTAAAGGTATCAGAAAAATAAGCTTAGGTTAAACCCAAAACCTACGACACTAGTTTTTTAATATATGCCGTGTTATAGCCGAATATATAATATAATATCTATTATTAGTATGAACGGGAAGAGCTCAAGCTATTAAAGCGTACCTTCCAATGACTGAACGCTACGTTGATGCGCGTATTATAAAGGTCCAGGTTGAAGTGCAGGGTCAATACGTTTAACTAATCAGGGCGAGTCCTAGGTTGGCAAAATTTGAATGACGAGGCCAAAGGGACGTTTAGGTTAATTAAAGATAAACATAATAAAATATAACCTTTATTTACAAATTAAAAATGATCAAAATGATATTGATGAAAATTAAAGGTTGGATAATGATTTGTAGTTACCGGTGTTGTATTTATGTGACATTTATCCGTAAGGTAGTAGGAGAGAAGCGGTGAAGAGACTGGGCGCCATGTTGTTGGCTAACTTAGAACAAACTCCTTCGTGTCACACTTTGTTGAAAGACATCTCCAAACTTTGCTGATAGAGACTCCTTTTTGGCCTGCTTATAGTGATAAGTTTATGGTGTTCGCAAATGTTTTTCAGGTGTTTTTAAAATCTGTAGGGTTGGTTTCCTTAAGATTAAGGCTTTACGTATATTCAAAAATACAGAGTGATACTATGTTTTAGGAATCTCGTAAAAATAGTAGAGAATTCGATCAATAACACTGCAAAACTGGCAGAAGCCAGTTTGGCACCCAGAGACAAGTAAATGGGATTCAGCCTGAAATAAGGGGAGGGAGGCCCAATATACCCTTCATCATATTACATGAACAAAAACTCAGTTCTATGGGAAGCAAGATGAGATTTTGAAGCTATGAGAGTCAGGATTGAGGACAGGCATCAATATAGACCAGTGTCAGATAGAGTAGTAACTGTATTTAATCCAACTCCGATTATAAATATCTAAGAAGAAGTAAAGCTTCGATACCTTAACATAAGAACATAAGAAAAGGAGACTGCAAAAGACCATTCATGACCTACACTTGGCAGCTCCTGTTCCAGTCAACACACAAAAGATTTCTTACCATCTTTCATTTGAAAGAAGGTGTGTGAGGGGAGATATGATTGAGCTTTTTAAAATCTTTTCTGGGATGGATAATTTGGATTTCAGCAAGTTTTATGAGTAAGAAGGTAGTAATAGAACTAGAGGCCACCACTTAAAGATTAAAAAAAAGAAGTGCAGACTGGATGTTAGAAAATAATTTTTCACTAACAGAGTGGTGGATTATTGGAATAGTTTGCCACCTGAGACTGTAGACAGCCTAAACTTGAATGTTTTCAAGCGCAGATTGGATGATTATATGGGGATGGAGGATTAATTTCTTACTTTTCGGTATGTGTTAGAGGAGGCAGTATGGGTTTTTATTAATGCCAGAAGCAGTGGTTCGAATAAAAGAAATGGCCAGTTGCACTTCTTCTTTAGAAAATGGAATATTATAATCCTTGTCACTTTTAGACGGTAAAGAGGCATACAATTAGCTTTTTAAGGAAATCAAGATGAGAGTAAGGGAAGAGATGACCTCTCATAAATCACGCTTCCTTCAAAAAAACGCAAGCAAGGAAGATGGAGCGAGGTTACTAGACAATCCACAAACCCGAAAACAAAAGTCTTTATGGGAAAATGAGGTAAAGATTTTGTTCACATAATACCTTTAAGAGAAACGGCGCGACTTTTTAAAACAGCTCCCGCTCCCGTATGATTCATTTAGATCTTTCGTTGGGATACACTATTTTGGTATTATCAGCCAGTTGCACGCTTATTAGCACGATGTGCTTAACTTCACTCAGGATATCACAAGGAAACCGCCCCTGATTGGAATGTGCTGGAAGACTAGAGAATAAAATGTAGGCATATTTGTTTATTAAAGAGTTGATAAAAGCTAGGCCCTCATTAAACGTGGGAGCAGGCCGTGTTGGAAGATTAAACGATTAAGTCTATACTCTATACTGGGAAGTTCAAGCCCGAAAGAATCCAGCAGAGCTTCATCAGAAACAATAGATAGGTCCTGACATACTGTTTTAGTGGAAGGGTAGAGTAATATAGCTGCGTAAGCCAGAGATCCAACAATAGAAGGAGAACTGTTCGATGAGGGATGTGAAGTGAGCTTAAAATAAGTCAAGTAGATTAAATGAATATTTCTATACTGGAAAGTGCCACCTCTGTTGCACCACAGAAGGGTTGCTTTGGGGAAAGCGATAGACCACCTGTTAAGTGAAACCTACCAAAATATTCTTCACATGCAGCCAAAAAGAATCCAGCAGAGCTACATCAGAAACAAGAGATAGGTCCAAACATAGAGTGTTTTAGTGGAAGGGTGGAGATATATAGCTGCTCCCAGCCAGTGATACAACAAGAGAACGAGAACTCTTCGATATGGAATAGAGAGTGAGCTCGAAATAAGCGGAAAACTTGAAAGGAAGGTACCAGAAGATGATATCAATCAGTCAATAGCTTATCCTTAGTTTACAGCAGCTAGTTTAAAAAGAGGTCAGAGGAGATGTAATGCTCACTCAGTAGGCTAATAGACTACTAATCTCACAGACAAAGGAATTTCAATGTAGGGGAATCGTCACTTCCTCCCCCCCCCCCATCCCGTTTACTCGTGGTGCAGTCACAAGGCGGTTACCGCAAAGACATCCGGCCAAAGGCATCGGCGGGTCCAGCGCTTAACCGCAGCGTCACACAACTGGGTGCCATGAAAGACCTAAAGGTCAAAATGCAAGATCTTCCCCAGGAGAGTGAGACCCAGTTTCACGTCAAATAAGAAATTGGAGACGTGTTTCTCCCAAGCTCGAAGGTAAACGAGGAGCCGATGTAAGACCCGTGTAGGAAAACCCATTGGGCATAAGAACTCTCCTGGGGCCGTCCTCAAGCCCCTCCCCCCCCTTACCAGTCCCCCAGTGGGGTGACTAGGTATAAATGAGGAACACTGAGGAAAATTGAGGTAGTATACGTCAGATACCATTTATATGGAAACTTTACCACTAAGAGCAGATTCGAGATCCAGATTTTCTTCACGAGACATCACTACGATCCACTCTCACCTTGTGCACCAAGGGCCTTCTACCTCGAGATCCACCATCATTGTCCAGAAGAGGACAATATCCCTTGAGTGTAAGGTTCGAGCCTTCAAGACGCCAAGTCCACAAGGCTTCCCCTGTTGTTCAGAAAGAGAACAACGTTAGAACAGCCATTGTTCTTTGAGCCCATTGATAAGAAACGGTTCTCACCCTTCTTTCCTGTTGTTCAGAAAGAAAACAACATTAGAACAGCCATTGTTCTTTGAGCCCGTTGACAAGAAACGGTTCTCACCCTTCCCCACCTGTTGTTTAGAAAGAGAACAACATAACAACAGCTATTGTTCTTTGAGCCCGTAGACAAGAGACTATTCTCACCCCCCTGTTGTTCAGAAGAGAACAACGTAGAACAGCCATTGTTCTTCAAGCCCGTTTGCCACGAAACGGTTCTCATTCCCAAGACGCCACGTCAGGATCATTTACTTCCCCCCCCCCCCTTCGGCTGGAACTCGCCAGTGGACCAAAGATTCCTTCACATCGCCTTCCTCAGCACAACACGTATAATTATGTAAGCTGAACGTTACCTTTGAGTATTTACCCTTTTTTAACCCTATCCTGTGCTTTAAATGGTTTAGCAAACCATCCCATCCCTTTAATTCTTATTTGTTTTACCTTTTTAAATCTCTTCTAAATCTTAATCCTCGGATTAGCTAGATTTCCTTCCACCCTTTCCGTTCTCTGTTTATGTCAATATTTTCCGTTTTGTGTGTTGTTGATATTTTTTATTAATAAAACTCTATTTTATTAATGATAGCCATATTATTATCCTTGAGCTCAGTTCCACTTTTTAAGCATATTGAAGATAAATAATATCGGTCAATTCAGACACCACGCACTCTAAATATAAATGAATAATTCCATCAACGAATAGTCATATATGGTATATCGTCGAGAGTCCATTCTACGACATGTAACAAGCGGGCATAAAGGAGACTTTGCGTTGACTATTGGTCCGGATATTTCAGCTGTTTTCTCATAACATTTTCAATCTCTTTCCAGTGTGGATTGCTTTGATTGTGCTTTCCTCTGGTGTTCTAAATCTTTCTTATCTTTTAATGGCAATTTTTGGCCTTAAACTAATTTAATTGTTTGTGTCATCTGCTTAATCAAATCCAAGATATTCTCTCTCTCTCTATCTCCTGTAATACGAGAGGCGGTCAATAAGTTTTTCAATTCGGATATAAGGAAACGAGATATGAGGAAAAGTGTTTCATTATTTTTTAATATATCTACCCTCGACCTTAATGCACTTGCGCCACTTGTCCCTGAGGCTTCGCATTCGCGACAACCAGAAATCTCTCGACTGCTGTTCAATCCACTCCTGGACGGCGAGCTCGCCATCTTCATCGTCCCCAAACCGGCGTTCACGCAGTGCAGCTTTGAACTGGTGGAATAAAATGTAGTCGCTAGGGGCCATTCTGGACTGTAGAGGGAGTGATTGAGCTCCTCGAACCCGCCCTCGCGCAGGGCAGCCCTTGCAACTCTGGCCTTATGGACTTTGACGACGTTGAAATCGATCATGGGACTTGAGGTTTCTGGTCAAATTGTCGTGGATGATGTTGATAACACTTTATGTGTTATTCCAAGTTATCGCTCGATTTCTTCGACCTTGACCCGTCGATTTTCGAGCATCATCCTCTCCACGATGTCCTCGTTGGTCACGTCTGACGAGCGTTCTGGACGGGGTCATCTTCAAGGGACTCACGACCATGGCGGAACTCCCTTTTCCAGCGTGCAATGGTTGCATAGGAAGGGTCGGTGTCATTGTACACTGCAACTATGTGTTCATGGATCTCTTTTGCATTCTTGCCTTCCTTGGTCAAAACTTTGAGCACTGCGCGGTGCTCAACCTTCTCCATTGTTGAATAATTTGTGACTAACGATCTGCGATCAGCTACTGGTTCTTAAATTCAAGAGGCAGGAGCGTACGGTTGCAGGTCTTGACTTGTCATAACTTGTCCTAACAGCCTCACAAACAGCCTTCCACCTTCCTCTGTTTTGCACTACCGATTCGCAAAACTTATTGACCGCCCCTCGTATATGCAGAAATTCTGCATTTTTGTTCCATCTAATTGCTTTTGAAAAGAATAAATTATTTACAGGAAAAGAGCCATGCTGGTTTTTGCTACATGCAGACGCATGCGTGATTATGTATAATGAGCCTTTAAATTTTAAGTGGGTTAGAGATATGGTAAAGAAATCCTTTAGAAGTAAACTCTATTTTGGTGAAATATAAGTTTGAAAAGATGACGCTTTGGATACGTCTGATTTATTGTACCGGATAGCTTATAGGTAAAGTACCTGAACGGCAATGGGGAGTAGCACGTTTTAAAAAGTTGTTACATTATTGGTTTTGATCTTTCGAGAGTTTACGTGTGTGATATAAAAAGTTATGTCCTACAAACTGAAAGTTCTACTTTTCCAGCATGTGTCATTAAACGGCTTCTCCATTGATGATACTTATACGTTGGTACATTCTTCCTCAATACAAAACAAATTACTTGCAAGAAACAATGTTTTGCCAAATCTAAACAGCCATCACGCATGGATATAAAGACAAGTGAATTTACACCTTTAGGGGTGAATAACTTACAGTCACAAATCACCCATTAAGTTATGTAATAAGGTAGGTAACGAAATTGGTGACATGAGTTAGAATAAAAATTTTTGGAAAGGTTAATTACCAATCTAGCCTGAAGATAAGGTTATGAAGGACGTTAGAGGCTTGGAATGAGTACAACGCTCCAGAACAAGTGTCCTTACCTCTCAATGCAGTTGCTTATTTCCAAAAGGAGTGTTCCCTTCCCTCAGTTAGTCTTTCACTCTGATTTTCAGGGTAGGACATAAATCAAGGGGGTGAGCTAATTATTCATGATTAAAGTTTGAGTAAAAAGAAAAGGAAGATTTGAATGTTAAGTTGAATCGACCCGCACTTCATTGACCATCTCGGAATGATTCTTCTTGCTTCTAATTAACCTCTTTTGGTTTATTTAGTGAATGCATAAAACCTATCACAAATAATATATCTATCAATTGAAATATTAAAAGTATAATAGTTGTTTATTTTATATTCAATCTCTAGTTTAATAAATATTGACGTGGCATTTAATTTTAATTTGTTTAAAAGAGATTATAATGAAAAATATTTTTTATGGTCACACATCTTTCACATTATAACCTCAACAAACATGAAACTGCGATGTCAAAGATCAAACGAATAGGAAAATACAATAACGGACACCTATTTGGCTTACCAAAAAGCAAAAAAAAACAAAAACTTTCAATCCCTTACGTCCAGTAAACTTGAAGACTGGTACATACTGCATTAAACAAATAACAAGAAGCTATAAAAATCATTGAGCTAAGTCTACAACAACATTGAGCTACTTCCACGTGAAAGACCCCCCAAAGTTTTGGAAGAACTACAATGTCGTAGAATGACTCCCGACGATACTATATATAACACTATTCGTTGAGGGAACTTCCTTAATTATCTCTAGAGTGCGTTTTACTGTCTTGGCGGCCGATATTTTGTATCTTCAAAATGCTTAAGAAGTGGAACTGAGCTCAAGGATAATAATATTGCTATCATTAATAAAATAGAGTTTTATTAATAATAACTATAAACAATACACAAAAACGGAAAATATTGACAAACAGAATGGAAAGGGTCGTGGAGACTCGGGCTAATCCAAGGATTTAAGGGATCAAAAGGGTAAAACAAATATGGAGTTAAAGAGATGGGATGGTTCGATAAACCATTTAAAGCACAGGATAGAATTGACAAATAAGGGATCAATACTCAAAAGGTGACGCTTGGCTTACGTAACTTCATTAGGGCGCGGTGGAAGGTACTTGAAGGAATATTCGGTCCGCTGGCGAGTTCCAGCCAAAGGGGGGGGGGATAAGATGATCCTGACGTGGCGTCTTGGGAAGGAGAACCGTTTCTCAACGAACGGCTGGAAGAACAATGGCTGTTCTAGGTTGTTCTTTTCTGAACAAAGGGGGGGATGAGAACCGTCTCTTGTCTACAGGCTCAAGAACAATGGCTGTTCTAATGTTGTTCTCCTTTGAACAACAGGGGGGGAGTGAGAACCGTTACTTGGCGAAGGGCTCAAAACGAACAATGGCTGTTCTAATGTTGTTCTCCCTTGAACAACAGGGGGGGGGGGGAAACCGTTTCTTGGCGAAGGGCTCAAAACGAACAATGGCTGTTCTAATGTTGTTCTCCCTTGAACAACAGCGGGGGATGAGAACCGTTTCTTGGCGAAGGGCTCAAAACGAACAATGGCTGTTCTAATGTTGTTCTCCTTGAACAACAGGGGGGGGATGAGAACCGTTTCTTGGCGAAGGGCTCAAAACGAACAATGGCTGTTCTAATGCTGTTCTCCTTGAACAGCAGGGGGGAATGCCTTGGGGACTTGACGTCACTAAAGGCTCGAACCTTTGGCACTCAAGGAATATTGTCCTCCTGGACAAGTGATGGTGAATCTCGAGGCCGAGGTCCCTTGGCGCACAAAGGGAGAGAGGGTCGTGGTGATGTTTCGCGACGAAAATCTGGATCTCCAATCTGATCTTAGTGGTAAAGTTTCCATATATATAGCCAGGACATCTCCTTGGCGTGGGGGAGAATGGAATGGAAGCTTCGAGGGAACGCACAGCTGGGCCGGAGAAAAATGCCTTATCTGTCCATAAGCCTAACTCGATCTGGCGAGGTCGGCATATGGGGGTGAACGGGGGGACAATAACCTCCTTGTTTAAACATTGACGTCCGGCATCTGTTGATAAGACTCCAAGCCTCGAATCGAAGATGCACGTGGGCCTCCTCGAGGTTTTAACTAATATGGGATAGGAGTTGAATTTAACACAGATTCAACTCGTTCTATCACATACAAGAATACTTTTCAACTTCACAAGTAAAAAATACCTACAAAATTGCGGAACAGAGCAAGAGCTGAGAGGTTGCTTTCAGCCAGAGACCTATCCAGAAATGCTTGAACTGTGATTTATTAGCAGGACAATGCATTATGTCAAAAAGCCTTCAGACGTTTGCAGAAAAGTTTGTGCTTAGGAAAGACTCCCATTGTATTCACATAGAGGCTCTATGATAAATGCAATGAACCATATTTAAAAGACAAGGTTGACGAAATTCTGGCCCTTAGCCATGTTTACGAGAAGCGTCAGGTTAATTTGAATCAAAATTCTTGTTACCTCTTATCCAGAATGTTGAAGGCAAATATTGTGAGGAAACGAATATTTGAAAGCGCTCGGAGTGGATTTTAAATAAGGAGTTATGGTCTGAGCCCGCACTACACGAGCCCTATACTAATAACTTTAAGCTTTCCAGTACTATTCAAATCTACTGAAAGTTAGTACTTGATTTCAGGTTTCATATTTATACTTAAAGGTAAGGTTATATCCGGAAGTGTGGAGCACGAGCTGGAGCCGGAGCCAAAAAAATATCACCAGCTCCAGCTGCGCTTATAAATCTGGACATAAACAAAAATTGCTATATTTTCAAGGCCATTACATATACAACTCTCTCAACCTATTGAAACCTGCTGGTATTATACCAATACATCCCAATACTCTGTAACTTAGATCCCAACAGAACTGTGAAGCCACTTTTATGACAATCACAATTGACAATAATCATGAGTATAGCATTAGAAGAACTAAAGTACATTTTTAGAAAAATAATTGTTAAATGCTATGCAACAAAAACAATTATTTATATAAGGCAACTCGATAAATGGTATTGTTACTGTGAAGTTACGTCCGAAGTAAACTTTAAAATAATGAAATACCTGGCAGAAAGTTTTAGGGGGTTTCACTTATGAAACTATGGAGTTTGTTGAAGAAATCATATAAGCTTCGAAGAGCGATCAATAAGTTTTGCAATTAGGATAAAAGGAAACGAGATATGAGGAAAGGTGTTTTATTATTTTTCAATATAACTACCTTCGACTTCAATGCACATGCGCCACTTGTCCCTTAGGCTTCGAATTCCCGACAACCAGAAATCTCCCGACTGCTGTTTAATCCACTCCTGGACGGTGAGCTGGACATCTCCATCGTCCCCAAGCCGGCGTCAACGCAGTGCAGCCTTGAGCTGGCGGAATAAAAAGTATTCGCTCGGGGATCCCAGTGATGGACACACGTTTCATCACCTGTCACTATGCGTGACTCGAATCACGCCGGGTTTTGGTTCTACAGGAGCAGCAGCTCCTTCGAACTTTGACTACGTTGAAGTCAATGTTTGGGCGTGAGGTTTCTAGAGACCCAACATGCAGAGACTTTGGTCATAGCCAAATTGCCGTGAATGATGTTGATAACACTTCCATGTGATATTCCAAGTTCTCGCTCGATTTCTTCGACCTTGACCTGTCGATTTGTGAGGATCATCCTCTCCATACGGGCCACATTGTCCTCGTTGGTCAAGTCTGACGGGCGTCCTGGATAGGGGTCATCTTTAAGGGACTCACGACCATGGCAGAACTTCCTATTCCAGTGAGCAATGGTTGCATAAGAAGGGACGGTATCGGTGTACACTGCATCACTGTGTTCATGGATCTCTTTTGCATTCTTGCCTTCCTTAGTCAAAAATTTTATCAGTACGCGGTGCTTAACCTTCTCCATTGTTGAAAAATTTGTGACTCGCGATCTGCGATCAGCTACTGCCTCTTAAATAGACGAGGCAGGAGCGTGCGGCTGCAGGTCCTGACTTGTCATAATTTGTCCTAACACCCCCACAAACAGCATTTCCCCTTCCTCTGTTTTGCCCTACCGATTCGTAAAACCTATTGACCACCACTCGTATAACTTATTAGTGACGTGACATGAATAATAGCATCTACAGAGGTTTTTATAATGCGTTTAGACGAAAAACGCAATTATGGCAACTGTTTGTTTAAAAAACAGTTTCGTGAAAAAACATCGGATTAAATAATGTTTTGTACGAAATTTTACTTAATAATATACAGTATAGCGTAAATAATTTATTTACGTATTTCACGATATACTTGATATTAAGTTAGGTCTAGGATATTTGATCAAAATTTTGTTTAATTAGCCAAAGGTTAGAATAGAATTAACTAGAAATTGGCGAAAGTATATTAGGAGCTTCGCTTCTCTTAGGTTAATTTTATTTATTGCAAGAAACTAATTTTTTTTCCCTTAGGCTAAAATTTTTAGGTGTTATGTACTCTAATTGTTTCAATTAAAAGTGTATTTTTAATCATCCAATAAGAGATTAAAAATAAATCTTTACTTCTTTTCAGAAATATATAGATTTGCAATAAGAATGAAACTACAAAATCTTATTAATTAAGACTGAGCTATAATTATTCAATATAACTATATTAGTTATATTTTGGAAGCTCTCAATAATGAATAAAAGATTAAGAGACAAGCCTAGCGTATTTGACTATGTATTTTATTGTTACTGCAGATGATAAATATTATGCTTTTAGATGTAATTGTGAAGATGCTGCTGAAGGGAATCCAACTTATACAGCAAAAATTAGTAGACCAAGCAAAAACGGAAATATTTCAATAAGAGCATATGATTTGAAGTGGCACATGAATCCTAATCATAATGAATCTTCTAAGATTCTAGCCAGTACTTCTGGTGTATTAGCAACTAAATGTCAACACTGCCAACCAAAAATTACTAAATATTTTACCTGTCCAAATGTGAATGTGGCCATAAATACCAGATCGGTTCATAATTAACATGATAGATTTAGTCGTAAATTATTTCCTACCTATTTCTCGCTTTTGTAAGCCAGGTTTAATAGGTGATATTGCACACAAATTGAAAATTAGTTTAGAGAGAAGTACTTTCATATCTTTACTATGTAGTTGGAAAAAAGGAACAAAAGTGTGCTCTTAAAAATCAACTAAATGGACGTTTTTATCTTTTTTTAAATGGATGGTTGCTCACAATTCACAACGCACTATTTTGCAAAAAATGTTAGATTTAGTGATCAAGCTAATAACATAGTGACGCGTACATTGGCAGTAAGAGATATTTAAACCTACTTCACAAGTCAGTACCTTTATAAGCTTGCCAATGATGTTGTGCAAGAGCATAAAATAGAAAAAGATAATGCATTCTGCAATTGAACTGATAATACCTCAAATATGATCAGTGCAAATAAAAGGTTAAATCAAGACCAAAAGAGATAAGGGAAAAGTAAAATAGAAGTAGTTAATTCTGACAAAAGAATGCAGCACTGCAGCCTGATGATAGGGTATAACCTATTACTTAAATAAAACTGCCTAAGAAATTTCAATCCTCCCAATAATCTATCATATGCAGAAGGAATTTTAATCCTTTCATAAATCCATCATATGCGTTTTGCTGTAGACACTCTACAGCTTTCCATTCGTAATGGATTAGGATAAAAACATACAGTCACTCTTTTAACCAAGATAAGGCATGTTTACTAGCCTAAAAAGAAATTAAGAAAAAATTAAATGACGTAGTGGAAAGATAGCAATTCTTTGATCAGGTGGGATAGCATATATATATATATATATATATATATATATATATATATATATATATATATATGATATAGCGCTTATAAGAATTAAAATCTGTTCTTATTTACAAGGTGAACCCAGAAATTACAATACCAGAAGCAATGTGGGATGCAATATAAAAACGTGAAAACATGGTTCGAGCTGAAGATTTGACTCCTGGTCAGTATTTAAGAATGTTTTTGATTTACTCCCTCTCTCAAAGAAGTAGTACTATAGCTGAAGGTATCAAAACAAAATCTAATAATTAAAAATGATATTCTGTTGGCTGGTGTTTATCCCGAACCAAATTATAAATGCTTATTAACTAATGAACACCAAAGCAGAGCCGATGAGTCTCAATATAACACAGCATTCAGAATGAGCAATTTTTAAGAATGTCCTGAAGCAGAAACTGCTAATACGCTATCTTTAGCATCTAGTGCTAGTAGTTGCACTTTAGATTATGACTTTGATTTTAAAAAATAGTTTATAAACAGCAAACCGACCTCTAGTGAAAAGTAAGCAGGATGTTCCACATGTTTCTCCTCTTAACTCTGGATTTATTAATTTCAAATTAGAACTATAAGAGTCTTTTATTGAGGTTGAGATATTTAACCTTTAGCCAAAGTTATTGGTATATGAAGGAGTAATGAACTACCCTAAATTTTATTGTCAAAATTAATATGGTATATAAATTATTTTGCTTTCAATTATATATTAATAGGTATATTTTCTCCTGCATTCATTTATTTATTTATTATTGACTTTTATCAATTATCTCTTCGATTACATTTGGATTTTTGAACTTTAATGGGGTCGGAGGCGGAACCGGAATCGGAGCCAGACATTTTAAAAAGGTGGAACAGAGACAGAGCCGGTTCACACCCTTCTTTACCGTCTGCTATAGAATATTATTTAGTCTACCCTGAGATCCCTTTAGGAGCGGTTTCTATAGACCATACATATAGGCTTCATCTTGACATTCTTAAGAAAATTAACTGAGCAAATAGTTCCACACCGAGGCCCACTTCAATATTATGTCAAGTACCCAACCATCCTTCCCTTGTGCTCTTTTATAAGGCATTCTCTTAAGTACCCACAAAATTAAGGCCTTCTTTATTGGTAGGAATTTCTTTTAATTTATTAAGAAATTGTCATCTGGACCCTGGTACTTACTACTATCATATACATAGTTCCTTAGATTTATTCAACTCTTAAAATGATCTATTCCTTGATAATTATTTTGTTTCACTTTATATGATTTATTCTTTATCTTTGCTATTTGACACTGACTATTTGTTGTGCTAGTAATTCTTTGTTTTTAATAATTTTCTCACTATGTTTGGATTATAACCTGATTTTCTGCGTAGGACACTGATCTTTTATTTAATAAGCTTCTTCAGTTCTGGCTATTAGATCCATTCTTCCTGTATATCAGCTGACAGAAGCCTTGCACCTTGATGCGACCATTGCAGTATAGGTAGAGTAACCCAAATAGTGGGGCGGTTGAGGGGGAAGAGGTTCTCGAGTTCTTTTTTCTACGAACGCAAGATTCATTCTCCTGAATGGGCGTAGCTGTAGGAGCTCGTCAGGTATGATCACTAAATTTACGTCAATCTTTGAAACAGATGGGTGGATGCAAGGTGAGGGTCGTATATGAAGTGTTAAAGAGTCGAATGGTAGTAGCTTGCTCTACGTGGCAGCAACAACAAAAGAAATGAATAGTTTGTGATGATTGCATGAATTGAGTGCAATCAGATATAGATCAGGGCAAGGAATAGGACTAAAGAGGGTAAGTGGAAGAGCTTTTGCGAGAGAAGTGGGCAAACTTCATCGGTTGAGTAAGAAAGGTTTGAGACTCAAATTCTTAATAAAACTCGTGTTAGATCAAATTCTTATCAAAGTTTTTGACAATGGCTCCACTATACATGAATGAGTTTTACAGAATTTGAGCGAAAAAGGGAAAGTTTGGATTTGTATCAGGATTATGTTAACCCGTGCTATCAACATGTTGCAACAAGATCACCTGATTTGTCTTTCTCTAACCTCTTCCAGTCGCATTTACTCTTTTCTTCATGCACAAAAAAGAGGATGGTTCAGGTAAATCCATCATGCACTGCTCATACTTCACTAACACTTTCAAATACAAAACACCACCAACCTATTTTGTTGTCTTTTCTACTCCTGTTCAAAGCAGAAAGGTAATAAGAAGTTTTCTGTCCTTGATATATGACGATGATAAGTATTTCCTGGAATTAGTCAGACATTGCTCTCACTCAGGTAGTGGCACATTGCAATAAAAGTAATTGTACTACTTATGTTCTGGGCTTCTCTGATATGCAATCCTCTTCTCTATTTATCAAATTATCTAATAATTAGTATATTTCTACTGAATTCGCTGTTGTTGAACGCAATAAAATATAACTCAATTATCAGGCACCACTTCCACTTTTACTTACTCACTTTCTGTCTCTTTCGAGAGTCTTTAGCCTCACCTTCGGTTTAAATTTAGTGTGTGCTTGCTGTACCTCTTCTTTTTCTCTAACTTGCCTCTCCAACATCGAATTTCCAATCTCTGATGCTCTCCGTCGCAATGTATCCTTCCCTTCAATAACTACATAAATTCATTTGTTGTTAATATCCCTCTCCTTATACCTTCAATTCTTCTGACATTTTTTACCCTGTTATACTATATTCTGAAACACTCTTTCCTTTATCCCACAAGCAATGATTAACTTTGCATATGACTTTAATGTCTACCTCAAGAACGTTGGAAGTCTGATCTTAATGAGGCAGAAGGAAAACTTGCCAAAAATTGTATCACACTTTATGATCTGGAACAGTTTATCAAACACCCAAAACGTGTTCTAGAAAAAAACGCATACTTTCACAAATTTTATTTTTATTTTTCTCTTCTATTATCTATACTTATTATTATACTATTTCTTACGCCTTGAGATTCTATTACCATAATCATATTTCTGTGGAATGTAATGCGGAAATACCAACCATTAATCTTAATCTCCATCAACTTCGGTGATACTATCACTTTGATGACTGTCTTGGAAATTTCTACTGAGTCTTCCATAGGTATGACTGTCTAACCCAGCCTGGAAATCAACCGTTTCTTTAATTCATTGGCTTCTGTCGATTTATTTATGTATTTTAACCTGATCAATCCAACGAACACAACTATTTTCTGCCTTGAAATCGGCTGAAAACACTTCAAGTTTCCCTTGAATCATATTTTGTACTATAACTTTTAATCTAAACAAGATAGAGGACTAACTTAGGTAGAAAATTAAATATCATAAAATCAATAAATAATAATTAAAAAATAATATTAAATAAGAAATAATTAATGTTATTTTATCAATCATTTCTGCGGAGATAACTGAAACTCAATCATAATTTATAAAACCATCTACAAGTTACTATCCCTAGGCAAGTGTCAAATGTTTAATCTACCACATTTAACACTAAAATTTTCTTTCCAGGTTGGATGCCATTCAGCTTTTATCAGTGCTTCCTAGCTTTCTACAAACTTACAGGCATTCCAGTATTTCCTTAATCCAAGAATTTACTAGAAAATGTAAGAGGTCTAAAATTCAAGACATTTGATATGAAACAGTTGAAACTATCATCTCATCCTAGCAAATGGCTATGATCAAGATAATAACCATGTATAATGGTATGAAACTATTCATTAAACTCCATGGTAAGCATCGTACTATGTTAAAAATGCACGGAGGACCAAGTAATCCTGGAGTAAACAAGGAGCATTTTTTTTTTAATTAAGAATCCTGTAATATATAGGATCTTCAGATGCAATTGAGAAAATACAGAACAACGGACGGTTTCCAGAGAGAAGAAAGATAGGCATAAAAGGTCTTACAAGGACCTACAGCAAGTAGCCAAAAGAAAGAAAGTCTCCAGCATTGATATAAAAGATAAAACTAATTACTTTGATTTAAGGGATTTAATGGAAATTTTTTAAAATAGATGCATCGATATAAATAAATACAACGTGATTAAGAACTTATACTGGGCACGGAAGTCATGTGTAAGAATGATGGAAAGAAACTAACCTCCAGCCAATTAGAAGAGGAGTAAGACATGGCTGTATTTTGTCACCAGACCTGTTCTCACTATATAGTGAGGTTATAATGAAGAATAATCAAGGTTGCGAAGGGATAAGAATAGGAGGATTTTATAGCAATAATTTAACATGCGCGAACGACACAGTACTAATAGATCATTCAATGCAGCAGTTACAGCTAATATTCAACAAAGTAGAACAAGAAAGTGAGAACAAAGGGCTGAAAAATAATGTAGAAAAGATGAACTGTATGGCTATATTGAAAAATACACCAGTACCAAGATTTGAACTACGTTGTGAAGACCAGACAGTAAAGCAGGTCGAATAGTTCAAATATCTAAGAAGTGTGATAACGGAGGATGTAAGAAGGGACAGTGAAATAATGGGAATGATATTTTATAGCAAAGATGGCATTCGGAAATATTAGAAATATATTAGCGAACAGCAACTTATCGATAGAAACTAGGAAAAGTTTAATAAAGACGCACGTGTGGTCCACTTAGTTGTATGGAGTTAAGAGCTAGACATTGTCAGCAGTAGTATTCAATAGACTGGAGGCGATGGAGATGTGGTGCTGGAGAAGAATGATGAAGATCCTGTATATAGAAAGAAGAACAAAGGAAGCAGTTTTTAAAATGGTAGGAAAGAATAGAGAATTGATGAAGATGATGAGAGGAAGACAGTTGATATTTTTCAGTCATGCGATGAGAAGAGAAGGGATGGAAAATTTATTGTAACTGGAATGGTTAAGCGAAAGCGGAAAGAGGAAGACCAAAAGAAAAACACATGGAAGGACTGGTGAAATTGATGGGAGAAGGAACCTCGCGCAAGTAGTTAATCAGAGCTACGCGGGACAAAGAAAGATGGAAGTCCTTGGTTGCTGACGTCCTGGAGGACATTTCACAGAGATAAAGTGAAGAAAGGTTAATTACTTTGAACGTAACAAAAGGTCAAATTCTTACTCCATTGCGATATTTTGCATGCACAATTTTAACCTATCATACTATTTTGCAACTCCAGCAAAACAGTAATCAATTCTTTATTTGCATGTTATTCACTTGGGTTCTTCATCTCACAACCACGCTAAGAGAAAAGGCATAGATCACCATCAGCCTCGTCCTGGAAATTCTCACAAGCAACACACTATGAAGAGTTTGACTTTGAGCTTTCTACGTTTGGTCATAGAATCTGACATAATTGCAGCACAGCTAATTATCTTGGGTAATCAGAAAAACATGATACTGACATAGTGTTTTTTACCTTGAAAGCTTGAGCGGATGATCGCGTTAAATAATTTATCTCAACCTCTAGAACACATCGCACAGAATGCTGTTCATTTATATTATTAACCAGAGAAACATGCCGAAAATTTATCACCCTCCTGAAACTGTATTCTGCCTTACACTGGGCTGTAAAATTGCTCAAAGATATCTTGGGAAAATGAACCTGGAATTATCTCAGAAATTAGCTGTGATAGTGTCTGAGTCACCCCCTTAAATTGAAGGAATTGATAATCACTTGTTCTTGGAAGACTGCGTCCTGGCAGGCTCGCTAGACTGCAGCAGAAATCCAAAGGTTAAACTGCTACGAGGCACAATGGAAGTTCAGAACGAACCAAGAGAATTTCAAAGTAGTCCCTATTGGCAGCATACTACTCTCAGATGTTAGGGTGGGGGATAGAAGCTATCCCTACACCACGGGGCGCAAAGAACTCGGAATGATAATTACTTCATCCGGGTAACGGAGGCAGGTCGATGATAGAATTTTTTAAGCCTTTTTAGAAGTCAGGAGTGTGTATATGTTTAGAACTTTACGTGAATGTAAGAAGAAAAAGATATACAACTCTCTTGTTAGATTTATTTTGCTATACCCTGCTTCCACCCTGTGGTTGTCTGAAAAAAGCAAAAGAAGACACTACAAGTACTGCAAAATAAATGCATGTAGCTAATAACGGTACACTTAGGTCGAAAAGAAGGTGCTAAAAAGGCTGCACAGGGGAGCGGGGATAACACCCATTGAAAAGTTCATAGATGAATGAATTCGGGAAATGCAAGAAGTGGTTAATTAGTAATTGATTGAATATAACGTTCAAATGATTAATCGGACCTGAAGAGCTATATGTCACACCAGATTTCCAAACTCCGTTAGATCGTGGCTGGCAGAGACGAATTGCCGTCCTACGCATTATTATTATTATTATTATCAAGCTACCAACGCATTTGTCCAGGGTGCAGATACAACAGAATTGAATTCGCACAAAATTCCAGGGATAATTTAGAAAGGTAGAGGCAATAAAATGAAACAGGCCCCTAGTAAGCCCAAATAATTAATAAGGAGTTACTGTAATAAATAAACAATTAATCGAGAATTAAATGTAGAGTTGTTAGGAAAAAAGACAATATTATTGTGCAATTGATTCCAAATTTTGTCCAATAAAGGAACTAAAAACAGAGCTAATTGCGCACTGTAAGCATTTGTAGGATTCCTTTCAAAATCATTAAGACTAAGGGTATACCTTCTCACACGAACATGATTTAACGGATGCTGATTGCTATTAAAAACTTTAAATAAAACACTAAGTGCGCCAACTTGCCGCCGATGGTACAAATCAAGGAAAAGTTCAGAAGAGAGGAACTTAATAGAATTCAAAGCTCTATCCAGCAATTTCAAATGATAGTTGGCCACAGAATTCCAAACAGGATCACAGTACTTAAAATGAGGCAAGATGAGAGAAAAAAGAGATTTTATAACTGTGGATTCAAGAGCAAAAGTTTTCAAGTATTTTCGATGTAAGCCCGTCTTCTAGGCAATTGACAAAAAATACCCCAATTGAACACAAACTAGAAACTCCCTCAACCTCTTTTCCAGAAATATGCAAACAAGGATAATGTGAATCAAATATACGTGATCCGATTATAGTAATATAATACGTATCACTATCATTATGTTTCATGCCCCAAAGTTCACAGTAATAAGTGATCCTAGCCAAATCTCTATTCAAGGACGAAGCAACTTCACCTCTGTTACTAGGACAGTTAACATAGGATAAAGCCTATTAACATCGGCATAAGATATAGGGTTATTTTCAAGACGAGTGCCCATATCATAAATAAAAATAATAAAAAAAGGACCAAGAGCACTGGCGCATGGAACACCAGAAACAAAAGACATTGAAGCAGAAGAGATACCATCAACAATTACACAATGAGATCTATTATTTAAGAATTCCGTAAAGATTTTAAGAAAATTTCCAACACTACCAATAAGTTTCAAATTATAGGTCAGAGCCTTGCGGTTTACAATGTTAAAAGAAGAACTCAGATAAATAGTAACGACTCGAAATTCAAACCCACTGTCCAGAAAAGACCGTTGATCATGAGACAGAGTCAACAGTGCATCAAAATTTCCCAAACCCTTACGTAATTCAAATTGAGAATCAGGTAATAAATTGGATAGCCGTATAGCCAAAACACGTTCAAAGATCTTTGATAGAATAAGTGTAATAGATATGGGGCGGTTATCAGAATGGGAAGATGATGCTGAAGCTCCCTTAGAAGCTTCATTTTGGAAATCTACTATACTTTAGGAGCAATCTACGAATTACGGCCAATCTAGGTCCTATAACTGTGGCATTCCTTTTAAAGAATAGAGGGAAAACCTCATTTGTGTCTGTCCCGCCATATGTGTCAAGATCCTAAAGGAATTTCCGCAATTCGTTGAGTCTGAAAGCAACAGAGACAAGCTTTGGCAATGGAAAAAAAGTCAAGAGTAGAAATACTTCTTGGTAACACTGTTTGTGAATAAATATATCGGAGAGCCAATTAGCTTTGCTTAGTGGATCAAAAGACAGTGAACCATTAGACTCACGAAGAGGAGACATATTAGAATCCACACCTAACAAAGAAGCCTTGAGAGAAAACCATTATTTATATGGTTGAGTGTGCCAGCAAAAAACTCCTGCAAGTTGGAATTATAAGCAATTTTGGCTGTATTATAAATTCTCTAAGGCTTAGTTTTAAGAGTAACATAGTTTTCCCATAGAAATGAACACCTGTTTCGTTTCTAAAGATGATAAGCTGTCCCCAAAAACTCGCTTATAGTCATCATTAAACCAAGCTTTATCACTTAAACGTGATTTAATTATCTTAAATGGGACTCTTCTATGTAGAATGTATAAAAAATATGAATTAAGAGCTGAAACAGGGTCACTGGATCGGAAAATAGCATTCCACTGAAGTCTCTCAATCTCATGACAAACATTGTCCCAATTAATACGAGACTTAAGATAAACATGGCGGGAGATGGTTATATCAGACACAGTAATGTCTACACAAATTTTTAAATTGATGGCATTATGGTCAGAAGTACGCATGAGGATAATGTAAGAACCATCAGAAATTTGACAACCAACCGATCAAGATATAACAAACTCGATTCAAGAAAAAATCAACGATTTTGACCAAACCACAACGAACAAGACTTAATTAAACCAAACGTGACAAGAAGAAAAAAGATAAGAAGAAACTGAAAACACTGATTTACACATAAAAAAAAATAATTAAAATACAATAAAAATAGGCACATTAAAATTACTGAGACAACTGACTTGAACGCCATAAAATAAAATTTATAACGAAAACAACAAAGGAAACATGATAGTAATATTAGTGAAAGTGATAGGGCTGACAAGCAGGCGCCTAGCATGTTTTTGCACCCTACCACACTTCTTTCTCTTTTCATCACAGGTCCATTTTTGTCTATATTCCCACACGCCCTTTTGTCCCCTACACACACCCATACTTACATCAATTCAGAATTTAGAACACAAAATGTCCTTAAGGAAAGGAATACCAGCGAAGATATACTCTAAAACATTCTAACAGCAGGAAGACGTCCAAGTGTCGACTACATGAAAATTTCTGAACTGACAGTCATTTTTCTTGAAAAAACGCCTTTCTAAGTATTGAATTGGAGTCGAACAAGCGTCATTCATCAAGACAATTTGATGGCTAGAACCTTCAACTCCATAAAAAAGGCTGATATTTTATAATCAGCTTGTGTACGGGGAACATACTCTATCAATACTCGATATACTTTAACACATTCATTGCGCTCCTCTAATGTCATTATGGATGATGTCATTTTCTGTTACAGAAGTTCTCATAAATGACCTAATCCAGGTCATCTTGTAGTATAATAAAATTGGCTTAGAGCTTGCGGGTGCAGTATTTAATCAGATGGAAAGCCTTAAATGGTACTTAATGCAGGTATTCGTGCTATTTACCGTGTTCAGCAGTAGATCGAGTGAAACATTGAGGCAGAACATTGCTGCACAGTTACCTAGCACCTAGAAACAAGACGGCTCCAGAATAGTAAGGCCTCTATTCGAGAAACTCAAAGCTAAGACCACCTTGGTTGTTTTCACTGGCC
Source organism: Ceratothoa steindachneri (assembly GCA_963969495.1). Lineage (NCBI taxonomy): Eukaryota > Metazoa > Arthropoda > Malacostraca > Isopoda > Cymothoidae > Ceratothoa > Ceratothoa steindachneri. The sequence goes on along the minus strand of OZ018335.1, from coordinate 62,565,541 downwards.
CAGAATCAAAATATCTGCTATACACGCTTAATATTGAATCCGAATAACTTCTGGAACATGTGATGTCTTTTTCCCAGAATGAGCATTACATAAATGCGTTGGACTAAGTTAAGAATCTGAAAGCGTTAAATGACATTGCTGAGAGTACTGTGAAGACAAGGAGAGAATTTTTAAATGGTGCTATTGGGCAACTTTAAGGTAGAAAATTTAAAACTTCATGCGGCAATGCGGAACAACATACTAAATCAAGAGTGTAGTGGTTTCAGGCTTTTCGGGTAAGAATAGATCGACAAATTTACAGAAACCTAGAAAAATGAGAAAAATTTCCTTTTAAAATTTCCTTATACGTTTTTTTTAATTATAGTGTAATATATCATCCAGTGCTAATGAGGTTGCAGGTCATCATTGCTGTTATAGAAGCACGCACCCCATTTTAATTCTCCTACTCTTCTTCACCTCCACAACTACCATTTGACTAGGTATTCTTCGATGCCATCACAGTAAGGAACAGGATTCAGCAAACCTCCTATCACTACCTTTCCCCTAATACTTACTCTAAGGTTAGCTTTCTAAGGAATAGTGTAAATTATATTCTTTGCCTGTTAAACGCAATCTTTTGAAAAGAAACTGGGAGGAATTGGCCTCCTTTCAATCGAACGCTCTTAGGTTTTTAGTTAATAACATGTCATGAAATCTATGCCACTCATCTTTATCACCTCTATTTCATGCTGATCGATCAAGACCTGTCTCTTCCTTTCACAAAGAAAGTCTCTATTGCTCCCTATTTTTTGCTATCTCAAGTATTCGCACGATTCTAAAGCTGATGCTCGAAGCCACGATACCTCTCTCTAGTCCTCTACCTAATTCATGCATTTGGAATTAGAATGTCTCAAAGACTCTATCTTCCATAAGCACTGGGCTTTTCTGATCTAACATCTGTTTTACCCCGTCTCTTTCATTTTTGTAAAATGGAGAAGTAGTAACCGAATACCTCCTCAGTATATTTGTGGCTAGAATGAAACATGGTTGATAAAAAGTGATATATTAGAGATATTTTTCTGTTTATTTAATTGGAGATCTTTGTAAAATATTAAATACATTATATCAACACGTTATCATCCAATTTTGCAGCGCTAGGCTATATTATCTGGAATAAACCTATCCGTTCGAATATGATTTCGCATCAAGTTAGTGATACTATGCGCACGTTTAGACAGTGATCCGATTATTTGTATGACAATATCAGAAATGGCAGGTTATATACATAGATTGAAAATCCAATTCTCATGATAGCATTTCTATCGAACGCTTATAATGTATTGTTTTACATTTACTTCCCATTAAATGATTTAATTTGCGTTTGATCTAAGAATAATTTGGTTGGTCACAGATAATTCTTCTAAAATTAGTTATGATGAGTGTTGGATGTTATTCGGAATTGGTATCCGCTGATGATTGGCTACTATGGAGGTTGGAATGACAAAGTGATGCCTGTAGTAAAATGAAAAAGGTGGGCCTACTAGCCAAAGCTTAATGTTACAGGTATAAATCAGGAATTTACGGTAGAATGCATTCTAGGAATATAAAATAGAATAGAAAAAGTGATTAAAAGAGTAAAAATGTAGCAAATGATGCATTGGGAGAAATGGACATGTAATGAAAAGGGATTGAAATATGTATACTTTTCAATAAAATAACGAAAGGGAGCGTCATGGTATGAGGTGGGTTTGAAAAACATGTGAACTGATGGGTTGATTATATAAATAAGTGTTTAATAGATAAAGCCTGAACAAAGAGAAAATTAATTATACTGTTTATTGTGCATGGAAGTGTAGGTGAATAGGGACTCCTTGGGTTGTCTACCTAAGGATCAACCCTAAATAGACGAGATGCTACAGTACATAGTGCTGTATCCCTAAACAAGGTCTGCTGACCAAACGTCTTGTGCTCTCACTTATTCTGATTTATGAACTTTCGACCTTCAAACTTTTCAATAATTCCTTGGCTAACCTAGGAAAGAACTTGGCAATTCTATCCTTCGAAAGAAAATGTCAAACCACACAAGGGTTTTAAATTTCGTTAGAATTGGCCGAATAGTTATTAGGTTTTTGCCCCGCAAAAAATAATTTCCAGGCTGACTTGGGAGGAGTTTGACAATTATATCATTTGAAAGAGAATGAATGTAAGGTAAACATGTAGATCGACGGCGCACCCGAAAAAGTGGATTTTTTGGGCGTTTATATTTCGTTCACCCGTGCATGAATATTCATAGCATTTGAGTCCTAGTTCACATATACCCGGCTTTATTTTTGTACAAAAATGCCCGGAAAATAACCAAACGGAAAACGTGGTTTACTTACTTTCTTGCGCTGGGTATACTTCTTAAATAGCGATGAGGAAAGCGTGGAATCTTTCTTTAATTCCAGTTTGGGTAAAAGGGAATCTTTTGAAGAAAAGGTGCCATTTAATGCTGACTTCCTAAAATAATGGCGATCACTTGAGTCACGTTTATTTTTAGAACATCTAAATTGAAAAAAAAATCCTTAATCTCTAATGCCTGGCCACAAACCTCGCAATCGATTTTAATCTTAAGTAAATTATGATCGTCCAAAAAGGTTAACACTTTATCTCGATCCGAAAATAAAGCACAAAGTTCAACAATAGACGAAGGGCAAATTGTACATACGGAAGCCATATTCAAAGTGATTTTACCGCCTAAAAGTCGTCTTTCCTCCAACCAAAATACTTCACAAAAACTAGTTCCTTTAAACGATGTAGCTAAGTATCTTTAAATGTATAAAAAAGGTAATAAAAATAGTAAAGTGGAAAAAAATATATTGATAAATAAAAATGACTATAAATCATCATAATAAAAAGATATTAATTGAAAAACAAAATAAAAATTCACTTCTTTCATTTCTAACATCAGACCCCCCCCCACCCCATTACAATTTGCAAAACGATTAAAGTCGCAGAAATGATTTGGTTAAATGATTTACTTGTATAAACGTTAGAACATTATTCTCGAAACAATTATGAGTATATACTGGTAGACTGTGCCCCCCAAACCCCCCAATTTATTGAAACTCAGGATACTCCATGCCACTACTTTTTCTCATCTTTGGTATTTGCCAATGAACCCTGAAAGAATAACTATTCCTCATCATCTTGCCATCCTGGTTACTTCAATGAAGTATACGACTGACATTTTTCGTCAACGACTTTGTTAGTTCTCTTCTCTGGATTCATTCCTCCTATTCTGAAGTCCTTGCACCCTTCTTCCCCTTCACTCACTTCTTTGGCGTACCATTGTTTTATTTATGGCATTTGGATTGTTGCACAGCAAAGTCGAATATTTTAACGGCTTATGACTTCGCGTGCATATTATTGCTACTGAGAACGCTGCTACCTACCTCGCTTTCATCCATGTCCCAAACTCTTATGTCACACGGCTAAAGTCCTCCGATCGAGCCGACACCGGCACTGTTTAAGTTTATTACATAACTTGGTTCAAATGTGTCGTCATAGTCGCTTACATCACCCATGGAAACTTCTCAATGGGCGTCTCTATTTGATCTTATATAATTTCTTTCTCACCATCCAGAATTATTATAATTCCTTTTTACTATTTCACCTCTAACATTTCTCTCGCCTCCGAGTTCCCAGAAAAAGTAACCTCTCTACTTCTCTCCCAATATTGTCTTGTTCAGCTATAACATTGATCCTTAGAATTTTCTATCGTAAGTTCTTCCTTGTTAATCACTCTCTCATCATTGCTATATTTAACCTTTTGCCAACTGGTGTAGAACTAGCCTATTTAATCTCGTTGCTATTTGCATAATTCCAACACCCAGGATAGCCAAAATGTGCTGAAACACCACTGCCAAAGATTATAACTCACGTTACTTTTTTATAACTCAGTATAGCGTTGCTGATTCAAAATTCTTAGTGATATATAATCCTGCACATCTGTCTTTTTAAGTCTAGCCTCAAGGATACCATAGCAGCGGAACCGCTCTCCTATATCTAACGACCACTTTTGCCGATCGAACGATGTTAATAGAATTTCTGAAAATACCATTAACTGGTTATGCTTGTAACTAGTATCTTTAGCATAAAAAATGGAATAGTAGATCGAGGCGAAACAAATAAACTTCTAGGAATGAAGATAAATAAGAAATAAGAGTAGACCAAGTATCTAACATGACTAAATGCGAAATGATAGACACGAGCAGCACGCGTCAATAGCAGTCAGAAAAGAAACCAAGGTTTCTTTTCTGAATTGTTAGGATCAGATGATGGTTCGTCTGATCTTGGTGAATAAAATAGAGCCAAAGATCGATGAAAAACGAATAGAGAAACAATACTTGATAAAGAATAAAGAAGAGATTCGAAAATGATAAGCAAGAGATTATAATGTAGTAAAGGCGGTAAGTATTAAAATACAGAAACTATATTTCCCTGTATCTCTTCGAACGTGGAAGACCTAGTATCATTTGCGACATGTATCAGTAGATATTGCATTTGGGCGACCATCGAGCCAGGAATCATCTAAGGATTAGAGAGGGAAAAATATTTGCAATTCTTAAGTACAAATTTAAATCTGTTTTATATATTTAGATGGAGTGGTATCACAAAATTCATCATAAGGGAGAAGGGGCCTAAGGAAAGTAGGGGTATGTTTGGTAGGTGAAATGGATTTTGGAGAGTAGAGGGCATAAAGAAAACCAAAGGATGGGGAACTAATCATATGGGCGGTGTTGGATCAGTAAGTAAGGGTATGGAATTGAATAAATTGTCAATCTCTTCTGTCTCAGTAAAAAAATTTAATGCTCTAAAACAGGTACCACATATTGAAATGACCTAAGAGAAATTCATATTTATTATCATCTGCCGGGGAATACATTATGAGAAAAAAGAGTAAAAGCGAAATTTCATCTACACTAAAAGAAAGAGAAAACAAATAGACAGAGGTAGTAGCATAAATAAACATACTACTACATTCACATAAATACTAAGGAGAGAAAACTACAAATTCTCTAACAAAAAAGAATACGGAAATAGATTAACGCATTTGATAAAAGATTATGATTATGATGGTAGCACTGAATACAGCAAAAGACAAAATAATTCTTTTCATAAACCTGTATGCCATACAATAAAGCTGATTAACCATCTAAACTCCATTAAAATTCATACAACCTCACAGTAAACCAGCACTGGTTGAACGAAATAAATATAGGAATTAGGTAATTGACTTTAAGGTGATTTTACCAGAACTTATGGTCAATCTTGGGCAAAAACGAAACCATGTATTCACGTTTATCCGTTGAATAAAGCAAATATTACTGTTTTATGCATCCACAGTTTGAGATTATATGGGAATAAACGCAAGACGTGCAGTCAGAGGTGGTAGCAGGATAAACAAAGCTTATTGGCGTGCACTGCTCTTTATTCAGTGGATAAACAGAACTGATCTTCTCAAAGGGGAACCAACTGCTGCTGGGACTACTTCCAAACTCCTTCCCGCCACGCGCTCAATTTCTCTCTTCTTCCTGTTTAATTGAAATATCAAATTCGCGAATCGGAATTAAGCAATAGGGAATAATTTTGAATATTCTGCCACGCCTTCTCCGGACCCGTTATACAAAGTTGGTCACATTGTTTTAGGATAAACTCTTGAAGTCTCGTTGAGGGATTTGGCAATGAGTGAAAGCACCAAAGTATGATCTGAGACGAAATCTTAGAGACTTTGTTGATATTTGTAAAAATAATAGTGTCGTAGGTTGATGTTTTAACCCAACCCTTTTCAAAATTTCTCAGCCAGAAGGAGAGCGACCTATGAACAGATTAGTCCGTTATAAGCGTGGGCGAAATTATAAATACAAAACTTCTTCTCAGGGATAAAATTTTCTTTCCTTGGACCTGCAATCAAAGTATGTTTTATACTTGTCCAAACTGTTGTCTGCATTCTGATACGCAATTTCGGCGCACTTTTCCAACCTATGTCTTGAATCGAATAGGTAGTACTAAGAGCTCTACAAGTCTTGATCCAATTTCTGATTGTAGTAGATGTCCTTGAGGATACTCAGAGGCCCTCTAAGGTTCCTTCCATATAAAAGCTCAAATACGGCGAATCCTAACGTACGATAGCGGATTTCACGGTGGACAAAGGGAGCTGCAAGAAGTAAACGGTGCCTTCTAGTGGGTTGATCGTCATATAACTTTTTGAGAATAGCCTTGAGACTACCATTGCATTCCCAGCCGGTTGAAAATGGGTAGTAAATGAGGACTTAATCATTAGTAATTTACGGACGTACTTCATGAATTAGAAGATGAATTGGCGACAGGATCTGATAGAATTTCTTTGAGTAGGCCCACACGGCAAAAGATGGAAATAAGAGCTTCTTCGCACGAGATACTGTCAATTTTCTTGAGGGGCACAGCCTCGGTCAGCCTGGTGGCAAAATAGACAATAGTTAAAGTCGAGCTATGACCTTCTTTCGACGGGGGATGCATCGGCCTATTAAATCGATAGCCATACGAAAGAAAGTTTCAAAGATTAGGGATCCCTTCTGTAAAGGCCCAGGGTAACTACCCCTTTTATTTCCATCCTTTGGCAAATGTCGCGCGAACGACAATATCGTAGAATTCCGTTGTTATCGCCAGGCCAATAAAAATATTTGAAGATCCTTTGGGCAGTCTTCGTGCGGATGAAGTAGGCAGCAAAAAGACTATCGTGAGCAGTTTGAAGAATTGGCCGAATGTGGGAGCAGAGTTTTCATAGTGTGCGGGACTCGAGGTCGTCCTTGATAAGAAAGGAAATCACCTTATTCTCTTTGATGGTATCGGCGTTTTGTTCAGGGCCTTTGTGGACAGAGGGCGGAGAGGCTCGCATTAAATCTGACTTTTAGCAAAGTCACTGCGCATCACACTCTTGGATTCGGGGGCATAGGGGTACTAACGAGTTGTGCAACGGGGGCGGGAAATACCCGTATGGACTGGCCAATTACGACCGCACAAAACTTGATGTGGGCTGCAATGACCCCAGCCCAACCAGTAAAATATACGCACTCAATAGGACAATTAACAATGGGGAATTTATTGCGACGCACCAAGTAATTTTGCACTACAGCAAACTTATCATGATCCGAAGCCACAGGGGGGAGGTAGTTCATCTGAAACAACAATAGACGTGCACCATGTATCACGGACGAGGTTGGAGATCCGGCAAACATTCACGTCGCCAGTTTCGAATTGGAGGGCCCCAGGAGTACTTTTATTAATTATAAGGTTTACCTGGTAGGCAGCGGTACTCGGCGTGTTTAAAGAAGAGGCAGCCTATTTTGCAACGTTGGGTGCGCATAAGTTGCACTTATTTGGTGTACCTGGTAAGAAGAGGTGCTTATAAACTGCGAGTATTGAGGGCAATTGGCTCTTACGTGACCTTAAACATCACAGGAAAAACAAACGATGGTCATCTTTAGAAACGACGAATCAGGGGGCTTGAGAGCAAAGGGCTTGACATTACGGTAGTTCGACGAGAAAAGGGATTTGGAGTCGGCAGGCCCAGTCACCTTGACAAACTTGTTTCTACTGTTAAGAACAAATTTGTTCTTACTTGCTTTGAACTTGGGAGATGGTAAGTCGGAATTCTTCTCTTCTTTTAGATAGAAGTTGGGGCAAGCCACGTAGACATCTGCCTTCTCGATGCATTCCTTGAGAGTATGGCACTTCCGATCCTGTAAGAAGGACTTGATTTTTAGAGGGAACGACGCGAGAAATTAATCCTTGAGGACGAAATCGACCAGAGAGTCGTATTTATGAAGCACTTTGGATGCATCAATCCAAAGATTAAAGTGACGCTGCAGGGAATAGCCAAACTAACGGAAGGTCTGGTTTGGTTGAATATGACAATGCCTGAATTTAGCTTGGTAGAAGTCCGGGGTCATATTAAAGGCGGCGAGCATCTCGGCTTTTAACGAGAAGTAATCAATAGTTGCCTTTGAAGGAAGATAAATGAAAATATCCGTGAGTTGGGAACTCAGCAGGGGCAATAGTTGTTCTACGTCGTACGTCTCGATATACCAATGATTCACCAAAAGATCTTTTTGAATTGGGTGAGCTAAGCCTTGAAGTCTTCTCCTTCTTCGAATATTTGGATTTTGATGGTCGCTGTCTGCAATCCGTCTAGCCTGGAGCTTGCATAATTTATGGAGAGCGTCTCGTTTTTAGCCCGGCACATCTCCAATTCGTGGGAGCGAATCCTTTTTCTTTTTTAGCGTTTCTTTTCTTTTTCTTCTCTTCTCTTTCCTCCTGGATTTAGGTTCTTATGTTTTTTTCGTTGAGTTCAAGGAACTCCTCTTGGGCCTTGAAAATTCCAACGAATAGATTTTACCATTTTTACAAAGGAGAGCCACAACAATAATTAAATTAACGCATGAATGTGGAAGGAATTTTAGTACCACAGAGACGAAAGTGTGGCCGGGTTTTGATTGACCTAAAAAATTACGAACAACAAAGGGGAAAGATCACTCCTGGAAAATAATGCAATTATTGGGGATTCAATCAGTATGATCTCTCGGAAAAAACTTTTCGGGGCGAGATTTTACCTAGATCCCTCCCTATGATTGAGACGAGAGTTATAACACGCCTAGTGACACCTATACATAGAATTATGCAATTTCTAAATCTACCTTCCACTTACGGCAGACGAAATGAGGCCTCGAAGTAAAATAATTCAATTCCGTGTAAGAATCAAATAATGGTGATGTACGGTCACACAAAATAAATTCGCACACACGAAAAAAAAACGGGAATGGGAAAAATACAATTGTGTAAGTGGTAATTCCTTACCTTTTGATCTCAAGAATAGGAAACTAGATAAGCCAACCATTTAACAATGAAACCAAGGTTAACCAATTGATTAACCAAGATTAACCCCAATAAACCTGACACCAGTTTAATATAATATAGATATTACTATATGTAAGTAGTAGGTTGATATTTGAACCCAACCCTTTTCAAAGTTCCTCAGCCAGAGGGAGAGAGGCCTATCAACGGATTAGTCCATTATGAGCGTGGGTAAAATTCTAAATACAAATCATAGTGCAATTAAGTTTCAGAGTGTTATTTAGGTTGGCCAATGCTTAGTTATTTTGAAATGATCTTGGGCAATAGAAACGCAGTACAAAAACATACTTTACTACTATGCAGATGATATATTTACAAAATTAAAAGGATTTTTATTAAGGTATATAAACATACGAGATGTACACAAGTCTCGGCTTCAAAGAACTAACTACCTGGGCAGGACGACTGCCGTACACTTAAACGGACAATGACAGATGGGACGCTCAAATTACTTTAAGCCTACGCCAAGCCAAATGACAGACGCTTAAAAGAGGGAGGGAAAAATTTGCACAGGAGAGTTGAAGGTTGCGCTTACCTCGAAGATTTAGTCCGAGGGAGAATTTGATGCGTCGCGTTCGGGTAACGGGCACCAACGAGTACCGGATTGACTCTCGCAAGTTCTAAAGTAATACACGGGGCTTGACGGGTTCTGCAAGGGTTACCGATGAACAAACGGGACGGGAGGATGGGAGTTACTCTCAGATACTCGGGACACAGGCGTTTTCTTACTGCTGTCCAAGTCCGGCGTCGGGCGTTTTATAGGGGTTAGGCGGTATGGTTTGCCCCCGTGCCTGATTGGAGGAAGGTTCCAGTGGACAGACGATTCGCCTGGGGACGTGGACTTTGCAAGATTTCCGCCGTCGCAGGATAAGCCACGGCTGAACCCTTCGTAATCTAAAGCACATCTCAGGCTTCTGCAAAGTCGGGCCTCCAGCCCGTTAAGGCCTTCGCGATTTTGCGCCTCGTTAGCTTGGATAAAAAAAGGTCGCGCATTTGTGTCTTCTCTCTTTGTCTTTCGTTGAAAGAGCCGAGCGCGCGTGTCTTTTCTGTCTCTCTCTCAGAGAAATATGGTCACTGAACTCGCTGAGGTTCCAATATGAGTAAATAGAGTATATCTATTTTACTGTATATATCAGTAGAGCAAGCATATATGCAGCATATACGAGTTCAATTGGTTTCTAATATTCCTGCAATGGAGGATGTATTTGAATCCATACATATAGTTGAAACATGATAAAATGGATATAAAATTTATTTATTTATTGATTTTATTTATTTATTTATTCCATATTAATCCAATGTACAGTAAAAACATATTACATTTTGAATCTTAATGCCAAGTTACTATAAGTACTTATACATACAGGATTATTTATGGGCCCAAAATAATTCAGTGACTTTTAGGGCAGAAACTTAAGACTAAGCATAAAATTATCAAGACTAGAAATCCCTTCATGTTTTTACAAATATAAACAACTTAATATTCATTTGAGAGCCTAACCATTGTAATGATTGCAAATAATGAATAATTATATAATTTAAATTTAGAGATAAATTAAAAAACTATTTTATTTCCAGCGATTCTTTCAAGAGGTATGTAGTTAACATAGTCAACAGTCTTATATAAATAATAACATATTTATAATGTATAAATCAAAGTAGTAGTACACAGTATAACAGTGTACGGTTACAAATAAATACACAATAACAAAAGCTGAATAGAAATTTAGTAAGCCGAAATTATATTGTTTTTAAGAGCTTTTTTGAATTGAGCTAAATTGGTTTAGGATTTGATATGTTCGTCCATGCCATTCCATATTTTGATAGATTTGAACAGAAAGCTACATTGTGATTTTGATTTTGAATACAAGGGTGAAATAAATTTTGTTCTATTGCGGGTTTGGTGATTATGGGTATTATCAGCTGTTTGTAACATATTAAATATATAGCTATTATAGGAACACTTTATTGTTTTGTAAAGGAATAAGGATGTTTGAAAAACAAAGAGATCATTTAATTTTAGAATTCTGTATTCCTTAAAATAACGATTAGTGTGCTCATTGTAGTCAAGTTGATGGATGGCTCGAATTGCTTTTTTCTGTAATATGACTAACTTATTGAGATAATTTTGATATTTTCCATACCAACTCTCTATGCCATATGTCAAGTAAGGTTGCACCATTGTCATATATAAAGAGTGGAGAATAGATTTAGGAAGAAACTTATTTAATTTATATAATATTCCAATCGATTTTGATAGTTTTGTTGAGATATGCGTAATATGTTGCTTAAAACTCAGATTTTTGTCAATAAAGATGCCTAGGAATTTGATATGAGTAGTTTCATAAATTATTCCGTCGCCCATTTTAATATTGGGCAATTCAATAGATTTTTTGTAAGAGAAAAGAATATATTTGGTTTCAACTACATTTATTGATAGTTTATTAACATTTAGCCACCTGAAAACATTTTCGAGTTCTTTATTTATTGTAGATGCAATGCTCGGTTTGTCATATGGCAAGGGAGTTGATAAGATACTATCATCCGCGAATAATATAAATTTAAACAGAGAAGATGATTTAACAATATCATTAATATAGATTAAAAATAACAGTAGCCCTAGCACGGAGCCTTGTGGGACCCCAGTTGTAATATTAAGGTGGGATGAGTCATGACCATTGACGGAGACAAATTGCTTTCTTTCAGTTGAATATGATTTGAACCAATTTTGACAGTCGCCTCTAATTCCGTACATAGCTAATTTTGACAGTAGAATATTATGGTTGACACAATCGAAAGCTTTTTTCAAATCGAGAAAAATTGAGGATACAATATGGCCCTTTTCAATGTAATGATATAAATATTGAAGGTGGTTAATTATCGCGTGAATCGTTAATTTCTGACGTCTAAAGCCATATTGGTGTTTATACAAAAGTGAATTAGATTCCAGAAATTTATAAAGTTTATTGAATGCTATTTTTTCAAATATTTTACTGAACATTGTAAGACATGAAATAGGGCGGTAATTGCTGAAGTTTGTGAGGTCTCCGGCCTTTGGTAACGGTGTTACTCGAGCAACTTTGAATACACTTGGGAATATACCCTGCGTAAATGATTTATTGATTATTGATGCTAAAATTGGAGCAACTATATCGGAGATGTATTTTAAAATTTTAGTGGAGATTGAATTAATACCCGATTTTTTATTTTTTAGTGAACTAATGATTTTTTTTTATATCGGCTACGCTTACAGGAGAAAAGAACAAGGAATTTGGTACATTAATCTCATTAAAATACGAAAGAAAAGATTTTTCTACTTTTTTGCAGGAGTCTGAGATTTTTTTACCTACGTTGACAAAAAATTTATTAAATTCATTCGCTTTTTCCTTATTGTCATCAACTGGTTTACCGTCAATGATAATTTGTTTAATTTGGTTTGTTCCTTTAGTAATTTCAGGTTTTATCACAGAATTGATTAATTTCCAAGTTTGTTTTATATTGTTTTTCGTTTGATTAAATCGTTTATGGTAATAATTTTTCTTGGCTATTTTAATTTGGTTAGTAACTTGATTCCGAAAATTTTTATATGTATGTTCTGGAATTTGACTAAGCTTATAAAAAGAAAAGTATTTTTGACGTTTTTTAATGTTATTTATAATTGCGTTTGTTATCCAAGGTTTTGTTTTGTGTTTATATGATATGGTTTTAGATTTTAGAGGACAATTAAGTTTAAAAGCATCGTCTAGCCTTGAAATTAACTCTTCGGTAGCAGAATCGATGTCATTTATATAGGAAATTTCATATAGATTCTGATTTAGAACATAGTTATAGAAGTTTGATAAGGTATTTTCGTTAATTATGCGGTAGGTTATTGTACGGTTTTGATGAATATTGTTCGAGTTGAAAAAAGATTTTTGGATCATGAATATAGGAAGATGGTCCGATATGTCACAAAGGAGAATACCGGAAGAGTAATTTTCAGGGTGAACTCTGAAAATATTGTCAATTAGTGTTGCTGAGTTTTGGGTTATTCTTGTTGGTTTTGTTATAATTGGAAGTAAGGAATGAGAATAAAAAGTTTTGAGGAAGGACTGAGTTGATGCGTGGTTTTCAAAGTTTAATAGATCAAAGTTAAAATCTCCTGTAATTATTATGTCGTCATAGTTTGTAACATTGAAGTAATTGATTAATTCAGTAATCTTATCTATAAACATCTTTGGGTCCCTAGAAGGGGGCCTATATACGATTCCAATGATTATCGTTTTAGCATTTGATTTTACTTCGATAAATAAAGTTTCTATATAGTTATAGGAAATACTAATTTCGTCAACTTTTTTAGTATTGAGGCTGTCAGATATATACACGCTTATACCTTTCCTTATCTTGTTTACGTCGCGTAGTGAATGAAAAGAGCTATAGTTTGGGACACTGATAAGGTGTTTATTATTATTTGTTAGCCAGCTCTCGGTGAATGCCAAAACGGAAAATTTATAATTAAGTGTTGACAAAAATATTGAAAATTCATCAAAGTTTGCGTGCAAAGATCGAATGTTAAGATTTAAAATGGACAGGTCTGTTTTTTCAAATGAAAATGTAGTGTTAAATTTATCACAATCGTAGTATTGGTTTCTTACGTTATTTTCTTTAAAATTTGGATATAATTCATCAAAATGGTTTATGTCTGGATCGATATTATTGAAGTGATCGAGTTGTTCAAACATAAAGGAATTTAAAAATTAAAGGTTACAAATTGAAATTACGTATAAAATATCTATAAACAGTTAAAATACTGTTTTTATGATAACTTTAATAAGCGAAAAAGGAATGAAGTATGTAATACAATTGAAATAAAAGTAAGTGAATGCTAGGTCAAAATATGGTTTGTTTGTTTTTGTTTTTTTCATCTAAAACAGTAATATCGCCGAATGTATTATTACTGTTCGTTCCAGAGATTCTCAGCATTAAAGTCTGCAAGCGTCGAATTGAGGTGTTCCGACAGAAATTTTGGGAGGGCAGCTCGGGTATTGATAACTATACGTAGGTCACGGCGACCAGAGGGTGATGGCAGGAAGACGTTGATGAATTTATCTCTGGTAGTACAGCCTGCGATCTGTGTGGAGAATTTCTTTTTAGCCTGGCGGAGGACGAAAAAGATTTTGTTGCGATTTCAAGTCAGTTGTTCGTATACATAAAATGAAGGTTTGAATTCTTGGCATGCTGAGAAGATATCACGCTTCAGATCACTTCTGCGCAACTTCACAAATATGTTTCTTTTGTCGGGACCTTGTACTTTTGGTTTGGGACCTAGACGATGAGCAACAGAGATGTCAGCTTCTTGCATTTGTATGTGGCAGTTATCTTTAATAAGTTCACGGATGATATTGCTGCAGTTTTCATTATTGGTAGCTTCAGGTATATTGCCGGAGAATATAATCGTATCTCGTCTTTCATAAGCGTCGGAAGAAAAATCTAAGAAGGCCTTATTTATTGCACTATTTAAAACTATTTACTTTATAATTTTTTTTAAAAAAATACTAATTTTTTTAAAGGAAGAAGAAAGATGGAGGATGACTGAGTGAAATACAGTACACATGTACTATAATTTACTTTGCATGGAGCTCAATAACCCTCTTGAGTGAGTTAAAGATAAATTTAATAACTTCTCCTCAAACACTAGCCAACAATTTTTAACTTTGTCTCTGCTACTTGAGTAAATGTTGTTGTAACAAACTCATTTTGGTGGGCTGATTCCAAATCGGGGTACCCTATTTGGCATTATGTACATCCTTTTGATGACCCAGACAAGCTATGCATTACATATAAAAAAGTCGTAATCAAGTAACTATAAATTTCTTCAAAAATAGTTGAGACGCTTGCTCTTGCGCTTGTACGTTGACATAGGATCCTCAGTTGTAGGAACCATCAGTACTCACCCATAATTCGGCCAAACTTTTGAAGACTTACGTCATATTTTTAGTGTTATACAAGTACTCACCGTCTTTTTAGGCATTTATTCCACTTGGTAGACATGGATTCAGTTTGGCGCAGGAAATATTAGGTTGGGGAATAAGTTCTTGCATATTTTTTTTAATGTTGGATTGATTTAAGTTATGTTAACGTGATTTGTGCACATATTAAGAAACAATATTAAATAATGAGAGGAAAATTTGCATACGTTAGGCTACGTATCTTAACAGCGTAGACTATTACGCTTTTGCTTAAGATCGTCTTGAAGTTGAATAATGAGTCATTGCAGTTTATTCAAATGTTGTGTTAATTTAATTTTTGCTATGTACCTTCAAAATAAAATTACCTATTCAAAGAAAGACGCATTTTTCCCACTTGTTATTCATTTTTAATCAATACGGGAACAATGCAAACGCAAGCAAAGCTCGTCACGATATTTGTGCTGTGTACGAAGAAAATGCTTTATCAGAAAGGACAGCTCAATGGTGTTTTTTACGTTTCAAAAAGTGTCATTTCAATCTTAATGACGAAGAACGTTCTGGTCACCCCATTAAGTTGGATGAAGATCGATTGAACGACTTTCTTGATGAAAATCCTCGTCAATCGACTACAGAATTGGCTGTATAATTGGCGTGCGATCAGAAAACTGTAGTGAATCACCTTCATTCGATGGGAAAAGTTTAAAAACTCGGTACATGGGTTCCGCACGCTTCGAGTGAAAGCAACAAACTTCAACGCTCCACCATTGCCGCAGGTTTGCTTGCTCATTACAAGGCTACTCTGAATATAAGGATAGATTTCTACACCGCATGATCACTGACGACGAAAAGTGGTGTGTTTATGTCAACATGAACCATCGAAAAAAATGGCTTAGTCCCAATAATAAAACACTTCCGCGATTAAAGCCTGGACTTTATCCCCGAAAGACGATGCTATGTGTATTGTGAAATTGTGAAGGATCATTCTTCATGAGCTCCTTGCGATCAAAGAGATTTTCAATGCAGAACTCTACGTTCAACAAATGTATCGAGTCACCGAAGCTATTCGTGAAAAACGACCTCATCGACGTTATGGAGGCCTTTTGTAACAGGACAATGCTTGTCCTCATATTGCCAATATGACAAAAGATGCCATCCAAACGCTTAATTGAGAAATCCTGCCGCATCCTCCATATTCGCCAGATTGGTTCCATCGGATTTCCATCTGTTCCGATCGCTCTCCAACAATTTGCTCCGCGTTTCGTTCAATACTAATGTGGAAATTAAGAACCTGATTAGACGAATTATTCGAGTCAAAATCCAGAGATTTTTATTGCAGAAGCATCGAAAAACTCGTTGAACGTTGGGAAGAAGTCTTAAATAACAATTGAGAATACATTATTGATTAAATTGCATATTGTTATCAATTAAAAATGAAGTTTTTCTAAAATTGTTAATGGTAATGAATAAATATGATAAAACCGCAAGAACTTATTCCTCAACCCATTACCTATTTTTGAGATTTTATACCTTAAAGGGTAACTTGTTTTCTTTTAAGGTGAAAATAAACTATTATTTTCACATACTAGCAACCCTTAGTTCGGCCTCATTTTAAACATTAGCAGCCCTGGAGGCAAGCAATTAAAATATCGCGATTCTTGTAACTCAGTTTTGTTAAGCTTTTGCCTCAAGACTGGAAAAGAAGAGCGGTTTGATTATAATAGTGGAAAGTGGAGATAGTTTAAATTATGTCGTGAAGTGTTTATTTATTAGGTAATTTAAGACAACGATAGTGCTGCCGACATTAACCAATTGCATTTTGCATTCAAATCTGGTATTAGCCTTTCGAATTAGGAATATTACGAGTTTTTTTTAAGTTGCGAGGAGGGGTGAAAATTAAGTCTTTATTATTTCAATAAACGTGCAGAGCCGATCGCATTAAATGTTGCCCAGAAACAGGGCCTCCTAAACTGAAGTATTACACAAACCCATATACGAATAATCTATAAATACATAGTGAGTACGTCAAAACAGTACTGCTCATTTTCGCGCGGAAAGCAGTTATTTTAAGAGAATATCGCTGCAAATAAAGTCGTACTCAGAGTGCTAGTATCTTAAAAATAAGTGCTTTCCGTGCCTAACTGATGCTAAAAATGATGATTAAAATGCCTAGAAACACCAGTACTACTATTTTTACTACAAAAAACACGGCGTAGGTCTTTTAAAGTTTCACCAGGAATTCGTCATAGTGTACATATACTCAGCGTATTTTTTAAGGAAGTTATCGGTAAAAGATTAATTAAGAGATTAGTGTTACTTTTTATGATGTTTTCTATCCAAGAAAAGGAATAAGTAATCTCTGCGAATATTATAAAAAAACCAAAAAGTCACCAACCTATTAATGTAAAACAACCTCCGTAAAAAAGAATCCATCCTAAAAGCTACAAATGTGGTATACAAATTCAAATGCCCCGATGATGACTACAAGCCTCTTTAAAACAACCAATATATAGGTATCACCACCATCACCCTGAGCTGACGCCTAAAAATGCACTTGCAGTAAGGAGGAATCAAAGAACACTACAATAAAAAACACAATGTAAGGAGGAATCAAAGAACACTACAATGAAAAACACAATGAAAAATTACAAGAAAGATCCATGTTGAAATCACTACTATCCTCAGAAAAATCTCAGATCTCCGCCACCTGAAGATTCTCAAGGTCCTTTCTCATCAAAGAGATGGGCCCTAGCCTGAACACAGAGCGAAAAACTCGGAGCGACTACTGCACTTTTTCTGCTAAAAGAAGAGCGAGCGGTACTCTGAATCTGACATATAAAAGGTTTTAAATAACGAAGACGAAAATCATTCTTTTTTTCCTTAGCTGCTAATCAAATAAATACCTCGCTGTAAAAGATGTCAACAAGAATTAAAACTTCGCACCAATGCAGCCTCAAAAATAATCAAGACATCCGAGCTGAAGAAAGGCGAAAGCTCACGGCAAAATTTGTAAAAAATCTGAATGTTTTAAGTAAGACCCAATAAGATGGATCTTCCTCAGTTGATTTTCAATCTTCAGCTTCATATGAAAAACTGCATTCGACAGTTAGAACATGTTAAAATAAAATTGGTAGGTTCGAAATACAGCCATATATATATATATATATATATATATATATATATATATATATATATATATATATATATATATATATATATATATATATATATATATATATATATATATATATATATATATATATATATATATATATATATATAAATATATATAGAAATATATATAAAGCTAAACAAATTTAGACCTAATCCAGAGTATGTTGGTTTTCTAAAGATGTACTTGCAGAAACCAGTAGGTGTTTTTTTAATTAGAATATCCGGAAACGAAATAGAGTTCGCATGTTCACTCTCCATTGTGAACTTTATATAAGGATCTAGTGTATTCAAATTGCTACAACCAACCAGCTTCAGGCCTGTTAATATTATACCGACAACAAACTACCTATAATCGTGTCCGATTTGTGGTAAATTCCTTAGTCATTCCCCTGACTTGCTGACAGCGGGTATGAATTTGTTCTTCTCCTTATCTGTATATGTACTTGCAATTATTAATATTTTTAATTTTATAGGTTAACTATTTAAATTATTTTGCTTTTGATTTGTATCTAGTTTATGTTAACATTTGTTCGCCCCACAAATTGTGTTTATCGTTTTAGCCTGATGATGGATTGGGTAATCCGAAACGTTGATTGGAATAAATAAGAATGTCAGTGATGGTCGTATCCTTCCTACTGCAATTTATATATATATATATATATATATATATATATATATATATGATGAAAACGTTATTTGCTCTCATGATCAGTGTCTCAGGAAAAGATAAAAGTGTTTTAATTCTTTAGATATATTATTCCAAATTATGTAATTTTCTTTTCATGATATGTTCTGTCGATCTAATCGATTAACGCTCCTGTGGTTTCAATGCATCTTCCAGGTGACACCAGAACCGTTTACAGGCCTTCGTCAATATCTCCCGTTTTAGGCTCCAGAAAGCAGTGGTAATCCTGGCCCTGAGTTTGTCACTCGTGTTACAGTTCGAATTCTTGCTCTATTGTTCTAACGTGCATCACACAATGAAGCAAAGAAATCCAGGGAAGTTGCAGTTAGGCGAGTTGGGGTGACAAATTCCAGGTTCTTTGTGATCGAATAAATCTCCGTCATCCAGGCGCGGTTCTTCCAGCTGGTGTAGCAGCGCACAAAGCATGTTATCACACGCAAGGCCTCCAATTAACTAACTAGTCTATCTCAAGCTTCACTACCTTGCACTGGGCAAGGATTTATTCGTGGGTGTTCAGCATAAGGTTCTTAGGGAAGAAGTGGGGTGGTATAGCTTCAATTACACTGATTACGACACCGAAGAATATGATTGTCCCTGGGTCTTTCAGTTTTTTTTTTGTCTAGGTACATTCTTGGGTGCCACAGCAAGCTAACTGTTCCTCAAGTTTATCTTCTTGTTTTGGCAGAAAATATCATTGTCAGAGAATAATTACGCCATGAATGGCTGCAACGGATGTTTGAACATTTGCTTAGCTTCTTGGTGTCCTGCATCGCTTTGGACATAAAGTTTCCTTTTCTTATCTAGTATAAAAAATATTGAATGTCCTTATGCACCACCTACGTGATGAGCTTTTCACCCAGAATTTTATCGCTTGCTATGCCACGCATAGACTTAATGGTATCATTTTTGATGATCCCCTGTATCTGAAAGACAAATTTTGCAGTTCTAATGCTGATAAATCGTTGACCATGAGATGTCCTCTCTGCTGTTGCTTAGTAGTCCAATCCTGAATCTTCTAGCTCCTTTCCGATCTTTTCCATTATCCTTCTGCTGACAGTGAATAGTTCTGAACTCTCCTTGTTTGTCCTACCGGAGAGGATTTAAAGGATGCCACCATGCCTCTTCCACAAATTAGCGTTATACTAATTTTCCCTAGTCAATTATTCTGCCCGAAAAATTAAGCAATAATGTTATTGTTTTTAAGAAGAAAAAGACCCAAAATCAATATGAAAAACATATGTGTAAAATTAGCTTTAGAATGTTCGAACGAACAAAGAAGGCTCTCTCTCTCTCTCTCTCTCTCTATATATATATATATATATATATATAAATATATATATATATATATATATATATATATATATATATAGCAGGAATATGAAGACATATGCGATGGTTTTGAACATTTAATTTTCCGGACGTTTTGGTCATTAACGATGACCATCATCAGCGAATTCTAAATACAAACAATTATTTTTATAAGAATAACTAAACACAGCAATAAAAAATTACAGGATCCCAAAAATTTAACTTACTTGCTCATTTAAATTACTTGCTTTGCTCCATTTATTAATATCCGCTTCGATTACATACCCCCTTATCTAATTTATTTCCGATTGTTCGCCCTGCCCTTATAATTCTTTCTTGCTGTGGTTTATAGTAAATTATTTGTATCCGCTTGTTGCTTGATTCATGTTTATTATTCATATTTGCTGCTCATGGGATTATTTTATTTTTTTTCTCAGTCTTATTAATCGATTTATTCATGCCTTGCTTTCGACTTTATTGCTATAGTTTACAATATTTGTATTTCGATAGGAATTTGATTCATGTCCATTATGCATATTTTAAACTCATGGGATTATCATTTGAATTAGTTATTTTTTACGATATTACATCAATTTCTTAATAATAGATTTTCACCAATTTGCTTTCAACGGTTTAGGATTATATATTTCATTTTAACTTCTTGCTTTCGGTTATCATTTTTTAATCCTGTAATGTTTTTATTGCTGTGTTTAGTTATTATTCTAAAAATAATTGTTTGTATTTAGAATTCGCTGATAATGGTCATCGTTAATGACCGAAACGTCCGGAAAATTAAATGCTCAAAACCATCGCATATGTCTTCATATTCCTGCTACGAATAAGGTTCCCAAGGAACGATTCCATCACTAATATATATCTATCTATATATATATATATATTTTAAAATAGATAGATACCTGAGAATGATAGTGAAAATATGTAGTCTGTTATGAACTGAAGGTAAACAAATATTTTTTTACAATATTAACATGAATTAAAAGCTACATTTCCCTTATACTTTTATTTTTGATTCTTTATCTAGCATGGTAGTTTAAAGCCTCTTGCTGCAGTTAATTTATATGAACTAGTAGGCTTGATCTGGTTTTAAAAATGTTGAACGTTTTTTCCCAAACTATTTTAGGTTTCGGAGACTAAAATTAAAAATAGACCATTAGATATTCGACTTACTCACACACTTATTTAGTGTTTTGTCAGAGGCTTTTGTAAATTGATCGATCAAATATTTGGAACAATCTTGCAATGCGATTTTATTAATACAAATTTTTTGTTTGCTGGCGAGTTCCTTATCGATATTTTTACTTTGATTTGATAGATGCAAACAAGGTTTATGTTAAAATCGTAGAGTAAAAAAGAACAAACTAAATTGATATTATATGAAAAGGAAATGATGTTAATCGTTAAGGTGGGTTAATTTTAGTAATAGACTAAATTTCTTTGCCTTTCCCGAATAGTTAAGGTGATTTGCAATAATTTGAATTGTGTTTATTTCCGCCTGAAAAAGTTAGTTTTCCATTAACTTGGATTAGAAACTAATACTTTCCTTTGAAATAATAGTTCTAGAGGTCTGCTTAATTTCTGATCCTGGACTTATGAAGACGTCTTACTTCAGCTTTGTTTCTGATCTGCCGAAATTGAATTACGACAAATTAATGTTATTTCCAGTTACTGTTTCCGTGTTTTCATTGTGTTTGTTTACTAAGCCCAGCTCTATATGAAACGAAGGGGGCAAAAAAATTTAAAGCGACAATAGGTTTATTCTCGATGTTTAAATTTGTGGTTTGAATGTTTATCGCCAAAGGCACTTGACTCCACGTAATATATACAAACAAATTGTTTTTTAAACTTGTCTGCATTCACAACAGTATACCACTGACTTATAAGTTCACACATAATTTCAAATCGTATTTCTGGTATTTTATGACATCTAGATGTCCCTAGATGTTTTCAATACACTCTTTCGTGTGCAATGAATTTCAGACAGATAGAGAAAATATTTTGCCTACATTGGGAGGCAGCACCACCATTAGCCCTGTCTGCGGACTACCGAATCAATGTCATTTTAAACTATACTGTTGGGTCAAGTGAAAATTCTACACTAATTTTTTCATGCGATATTCTATCCAAACCTCCTTGAGCAGATATTTTTATTTTAGACGAGATACCAATAATTCATCTTTATCCTTCTAGAGTGCCAAATCTCGTACCATATCGTTTAATTTTGCTTGAGGGAATTGTTTTGATAGTTTCTCTTAAGTAAAAAATCTAAATCACTTTTCTTTCACCCATAACACTACGACTTCACTCACCATACATAATCCACTAGTCTCATCAATGCTATATTTGATGCCATCCCCCGGGTTTAACGGATTAAGAAGATCATTTTTTTGTGGCGCTGGTTTTATCGTTGATCCCAGAGAAAGGTAGACAATCTTGTGATTATTCTAACCTGAAAGTCTAGTTACGTTTACTATGCAGAACGGATAGTATAACATGCTTTTTCTGCCAGTCTCTTAATCCATTTGAACAATCTGTACAAATCACATGCGGCGCCAATCTTCTTTCTTAATTTTATAAAAGGACAGCCCAACTAAAATCAGTTGATTTTCTTAATAATTGCGCGCTGCTGAGTCTGGGGATCTGAACGAGCCACAAATAAAACTATGTCAGGAGTAGGCTTGCTTTGCCTCGACATTCCAACCGCAATATTATTACGACAAAAACTACATCTCATATATAGGATGTCACATATATATATATAGGAGCTAAACTATTACATGCAATTATCTTACTTTCGACCTTTAGACAAATCTTTCATCATGGAAACAGGATAATAAAAGAAAATTGACTGCATTTTCGAGATTGGCGCACAAAACTATATCAGGAGCACTATAAAAATGTCATGATGAATTTAAGCCGTCGATCAGTGTAATAATTGGGTGCAACCACTTTTTATTGAATATAATAAAGTGATAAAATTAAATCCCTGTATGACGTTTAACTGTTAAAGTGTTTTAACTTAGGGCAATAACTCAACATAAATGAAATTAGTGACGAGATCTCAGTTTTAACTTATAAAAATCAAACAAATATTTGTTGTTTTGTTTTCTACTCGAATGTCTGATTCGATTGTTCGCGGATTTAATGGAGGATACTAATTTGGCAAATAACTTAAGATTTTATTAGAAATAAAAGAAATAAATAAAAAATAAACTTTTATCTACGATCAATCGGTCGCAACATAATACACACGCACACACACACACACACTTTGATTAAAATTACATTAGTATATGACACAGACAGATACACTTTATTTGATTTCTTTATAATAATCTATGTCACATTTTAGAAATATTATTAATGAATAAAGTGGGGATATATGGTCGTCGTAAGGTCGTTTTTTGTTTAGCGTATCTGAGAAATCACTACCTACCGAACCTAAAATCTCATCTGTGGTAACCGAAGCCGGAACCAACTTTAGCGCAGAATCTCGTCTTTGCTAGAATACATTACAACCACATATTTATATAATACAGCCATAATATTCTATTATAAAACCCTAACATCAAACAGGTTGAAGCTAGTCGAATATAAATACAATCGAAAATCTCCACTTCAAATGTGCCATCAGATGCTCTCCCGGCATCACTGCGTACAGGATGAACTGCAGCCTTTATATTATATACAACATTTTATTTTCTCTACAGACTTTCTGCCGGATTAACCTTCATTGGCTTCTATTTAAATTAATATAATGTAAATGTAACAAAAGATTTTAAGCTAATATTATTTATATACTTTGAATAAATTATATAAAAGTAGGAACATTGGGTAGTTTATAGATCACAAATAAAATGACAATGTGGGCTTTATTGGGCAGCATAGGTTTAAACCTATACATGGTGATCGGTAAAATTGTTTCATTTAAGGACCGTAAAATCACTGTCCTTTTTTAAGGGCAGGAGAGAACGGCCCTTGGGTC
The DNA here is from genome assembly GCA_963969495.1 of Ceratothoa steindachneri. Taxonomy (NCBI): domain Eukaryota; kingdom Metazoa; phylum Arthropoda; class Malacostraca; order Isopoda; family Cymothoidae; genus Ceratothoa; species Ceratothoa steindachneri. Next base: position 62,541,513 of record OZ018335.1, on the reverse strand, counting down.
CTTCTCCCCTTCCTCCTAGACCGTAGGTCTAGGAGAGGAGTCGTGAAGCAGAAGAGGAGAATGCCTGCTGCCAACTTGCAAAATCCAAAGCACATGGGGACCTGCTCATAAATATGGATTCCAAACCAGATTACTGCAGTTTCTTATCATTCCTTCTTCCTTTTTCACATTCAAAGTCTTTAAGTTATTTTGGATAAAAGCTATTGGGAGATCTGACTATTCTCTAGCTCCTATTTTGTGTTACTTGTTTTTATTCTGTGTGTAATGGCATTCATGCCTTTGGTTTATTTTATATTCTTTGTATATCGGGGTTTTATTTCTAATCAAATTAATATTGCTTTTTTCTTCGGTTATTTTTTTGTGATTTTCTTTAGCGGATGTCTTATTTCATGTATATTATTTATTTATAGTTCAGATTCGTTTCAAATACTTCAGTTTTCATTAATTGATTGTCTTAATTCGGTTCTCATTACATATTCTTTGATTATTCCAGTAGGATAATTTGTCACTGTTCGGTATTTTTCGTCGTTTTCGGTTTTCTTTCTTGTTTTCTCTTCAGTGATTTTTTTATGTTTTTCTGGCTATTCTTCCTCATTTCATCACGTATATATGGTCTCATCTTTTCTCCTCAGCTGTTGTCTGAAGCTTTAAAAAAAAGTTGAGCATGTTTATCATTAAAAATACTCGTATAGATATCTTGTGCGAATACTTGTGGGAGATTATTAATTTTCTGCCAAATATCTCTTGCCTTTTTTTGTAACGACTATTTATTCGTGGTATATTAGCCTCTACGTGAAAGTCACTCATTTGGGCGCTATTTTTGTTTGCGAGATACAAAGTAAAAATGGCTGGTGACGTCATCAGCCATTAAGGTCGACTGGCCACTATGACTCCATAATAATATTCCGCGAAGCTTCTTCACTTGGACTTGGTTCAGCACATTAAAAAAGACATAAGAAATTTCTATCCTTTAAAATAATAAATTTTTGCTGCTACTTTACATTTCATTTTCACTAAATGAGGTTCAATCGGTCGATTACATTTAATTTTAGGTTAAGGTTAGGTTATGTTATATAACCCAAAAGTACCCAAATCGGGAGTTTTGTCTCTATACGAAAAACGCGTTTTTTAAGTTATTCGTTCACATTCGTGGATCACATGGCTGTCTCACAGGCAGCCACCCTGGTGACGTTACCAGCCACTTTTGGGTTGTCCCCCGTAAACAAAAAAGTTCTCTTATTTATCTATTTCTTTCTCCTTGTTTTCGTTATCAATCTTAGGGCCTGATTGTGTACTCTTTACATATCTTATTTTTCTTGAGTGTGACATCGTACAGTATGCAATGGTATTGGGGCTAGATTCTGTTGCTCTCTCCAATGCCTTAAATACTTTTCTCATGTTCTTCATAGAGATTCCTCGGATTGAATATCGTAATTGTATGATTTAGATTGTTCGTTGTATCCTTTCTTGTTGATGACCCATGTAACCTTTTTATTTTATCTTTGTACGTTTAGCCTTGATATGTGATATCAGCTGTTTTTCTTCTCTTAAATATGAATTACAGTAATTTGGGGGATGTTCTTCCGTATTTTCAATTGTTTTTATAATTTATTTTGTCACCAATTTCCAGTGGCGTTAATCGCGCAGGGTTTCTTTCATTTCCTCTTGGAAATGGTATACACTGTCTATCATCAGCTAACTGGATATTCAGCGTCTTAGGTTTTAGTTGTGGTGGTATGTTGCTGAATCTACTCAACATGCGTGAGAGATAACACATGGTTGTGCCAATCCATCTCTCATCTCAAATTCTGGTTCCTCGCATTCATATATGACAATATTTGCTTTTCTTTCAGTGATACATTCGCAGAGAATTCTCTCCGAATCATTGTTCATTTGAATTTATCAAAGGCTTTGATAAATTGAATTAATCTTCTTGTCATTACCTTTTCTTAACCTTTGCCTATAAATTCCACTAACGGACGGTATAGGTCTGTATATATTTGAAGATATTTGGAAATTTGTCTGGTATTGCCAAGAGAAATATTCTCGCTCTTTTTATTGCAACAATGAAGTAAATGGTTATTAAAGTTGCATTAAAGATGTTTTTTAATACTCTTATGATGTTGTTCATGGTGTTGAGTAAGTTGATCTTTTTGAGCCCTAATACTCCTTGTGCTTTTTATTTCAAAGAGTGAATTAAACTCTTTATTGCCTCATCCGTTCTTATAGCTTCCAATCCCACTTTTTCCTTCCTGTTAGTGTCTATCGATTTGATTGGAGTAATCCTGTTGATGTTATTACGTAGATACTCATGCATCCTTTCTTTCGTTTTGCCACAGAAGTCTTCGTTTCCTTCAGGTATAATTGTAAAGAATGACTCCAGGTAGCGTTTAATTATTTTCCATTTCCTGAACATCTGTTGTCCTTCACGTCCTTCAGTTTTCTTTTCAATAATAATTTTGACCCACTTTTTCTGTAAATTGCTCTCGAATTTTTCTTATGTGCTTTGTTTAAATCTATCTGCCTAATAAGTTTATCCAAGTTTTTCTTCCTGTTCACTTATTAAGTAAATCATTTCTGTTTTGAATTCTCTCAATTTGTTATATTTTTATCGACTAGGTCCTCCTAGCCATATGAACTTATATATGTTGTTTAATTCGGTAATTTGTTTTTGGTAAGTATTTCGTGTCTGCAGCAACCAAGGCATTCATTAACTGCTTAATGATTCCATTTATCTCCAATATTGAAAGGTCTCACAGGTTTTTAATAATAAATCCCTGTACATTTTAAAATAAGCTCTGTGATACTGTTCTTTTTTAATTACAGCTAGTTCTATCGGATTTTGACTGCATGGTCACTGTTCGCAATTGATACCGATTCAAAATCAAAATTTAATCACATATCAGAGCTGCCTAGGACTATGTCTGAATAGGTGTGGGGGCAGGAGACAGTGGAGACAGTAGTGTTAGAGGTTTGAGAGCCGGTGGAGGGGGAAGATGGAGCTGATCTTTTCATAGCTTGAATAGTAGCGTAAGAACGGAGAAACATCGAGACTAATCTAAACAGCTAACCAACTTCCCGAACTGTAACGATGTTAGATCTCAATATTTGATGGTGAAGACATTCTCCTATTTATTGGAATTGAAGTGGCATAAATGTCGAAACAAAACCCTTAATGTTAACTCACCCTGGTCTAGCCTTTGGATGCGGAACTGTGCTTAAACTTGTTTTCTACTATGCACAGTATCCGTGATCTTATCAAATCCACTCCTTTTGTTCACCACTGTAAAGATAGAACTTTATTTGCTATTTTACTTTTTAGCAATGACATTTTGTCTTTAAGTACATTGATTTAAGTTATTTAAAACCTTAATAGTTTAGCCATACGATAAGGTAAATACTTCATATTTTAATTGTTTCACCTGTTTTTAGAGACAAGATTAACAACTTTACTTATTTATTCAGCAGCACCTATTTGAATATCGTAGGCTGCATGAAGATAAAATTGGGCTTAATCGTCCACTGTCATTTTCCCGCATCTAATATTCACCCTATATAAACTGTTGGTTCGGGAAAAACTATATAAACAAGTTTAAATATAGGGTAGCACAAAAGTTGCTTCACATTGAAAACATTAATCACAAAAAATAATTATTATTAAAGTGGGTGATATATATAAAAAGTCCTCAACGACCGATCAAGCATGGGATGCTCAACATCTTGGATGGCTGTGAAGGCAGATAAGGCTACAACGGCCTGATGCTACCGGTTGTTCTTGCTTGCTCTGCCACTGGATCATTTGCATCAGACCGCCAAGACACTGTGAAGAATGTTAGCGCTGCGTGTCCTTTTCACCTTAAAAGATGACCTGAATAGGTACAGGCTGCTTCTGGAGCGAAAAAAGTCCTGTGGTGATGGGGAAGTGGAGGGGAGGACAAGGCAGGTTAGCTTGGATTTCTCTAGTCACGACCATGCACACAAGCGGCGAATACAAGATGGTTGCTGAAACTGCCGATTTGGATGGGTTAGGCTTTGGGCAACTGTAATCGTGACTGAGCATCCCTATCAAAGATTTCGCTTACACCCCAGTCTGGGGAGAGAAATAGAAAAGTTGTTCCAAACATAGGCCGTCCTGAGCATAAAATTGGCTGCGCATCCGCACCCAGTCTTTGCCCAAATTCGGATCCTGGAATGTTAGAAAACTTAAAGAGGATATCATCAGCTCAAGAGCAGATAGAAAAACAGCGATCGTAGCGAAGGAGCTTTTGAGATAAAACATCTGTATTGCCACCTTAAGGGGACAAGATGGGTTGATGATGGACAGCTAAAAGCGCATAGGAGTCGTTACACTTTTTATTTGAAGGGGAATCCAAAACAAGATCGACGGATCCAGGGCGTTGGCTTTGCTGTCAAAAACATGATTCTGTACTTCCGCACTGGTCCAACAATTTGACATAGTGAGAGACTTATGACTTTCCAAGCTTATACGCCGAAGCTGAAGTCATTGAGACTTTCTATGACGATATTTATTGTATCCTGACAAGTTCATTCTGCCGGATAACTTTAATGCCAGGGTCGGGAAGGACTATGGAGTCTGACAACGCACCATTGGAAGACACGGCGTTGGAAACTGAAACGAAAATGGACTGTAGCTCTTTTCCCAATGTACAAAGCACAGATTGCGAGCACAAATACTTTATTCCAGCAAAGAGACAGCCGAAAGATAACCGAAAGCTAATCTGACAGCACCCCGCTCTAAGCGTTGGCACCTGTTATACTACATCATCATCAGAGAGCGTAATCATTGTAAAGTCAGCATCAACCCTGCCATAATCGGCACAGAGAAGTCCTGTACAGACCACTAGCTTCTTTAATCAATAGTGAGGCTCACACTACCATGCATACAGAGGAGAGGTCTCAAGACTGCTAACAAAAGAACCAACATCGCGGCACTCAATTATTCGGAGGGACAAAATGTTTTCCAGAGATTAATCAGCACCTTACTCCTGCGATCCGCTGACACACATAATTTAAACGATGAATATGGAAACATCAAGGACTGTGTTCAGGAAGCTGTTACAAAAAAGATTAGCTTCAGGAAAAGGATAAATTAAGGAAAAAGGAGAAAAATGGTTTGTTGAAAACGATACTGAAATATAGAAAATTCTTAAGCAGAAGTTAAATGCTTTCACTGCATGACAAAAGCATAAACGATCAAGCAGTAGCAGCAGTGAGACAAACAGCTTAAAGTTGATGCTTAGCGCAAGATCTGCGTTGTGAAAAACAAGTGGTGGAAAGAAAAAGCTCGCGATTTTAGGGCTTCGCTAACAAAAGTGACCCGAGCAGTTTAAACAATGCGATAAAGACAATATATGGACTGACACAACAAACCCGGGCCCCACTAAGTTTATCTGATATGGAGAAACTTCCTAAGGATGAGGAGGCCATGATATGATGCAGGAAGAAAACCTTTGAGCAACTTCTCACTAGGGATGCCGATATCGATGACACCGTTTATGCAGATATCCTCCAACTTCGTGTGAAAGATCAGCTGGGGAGAATACCATCGCGCGTAGGGGGGGCAACCGCGATTCAGAAAACCAAATCAAACAAAGCTTGCAGTCCCGATGGAAACCCGCTGAGGTATTAAAGCACGGTGGTTCACTATTATTACAAGGCTTCATCAACTTATCACTCAGATCTGGGTGAATGAACAAATACTATGCGACCATAGAGACGCTTTCATTGTTACCATCTTTAAGAAAGGGGACAGCTCAGAAACCTCCGCAGGATGTCATTCCTATTGAATGCTGGAAAGATTCTGTCGCGCATCTAAGCAGACTATTTATACCCAATTGCCGAAAACACCTTCCTGAGTCACAATGTGGCTTTAGGGTGGTGCGTGAAAAAACGGAAATGATATTCACTGCAGGTCAGATCCAGAAGAAATTCCACGATCAAGACCATGACCTATTTATAATCTTTACAGACCTTACAAAAGCATTTGATTCGCTAAACCGTGAAGCGCTATGGAAAATATGGGTGCCCATCCAAAGAAGTTAGTAACATAAGACCCCTCTATGATGACATGGCAGCGCCAGTAGCATACAATGGCAGTCAGTTTGAACCTTTAAATATTAGGACAGGGGTTAAGCAGGGGTGTGTCATCGCACCACCTTTATAACATCTATGTGGCTATGGCCGTCCACCTAGCTCAAAAATACCTACCACCTGCGACGGAGCTATGTTACCAACTGGATGAAGGACTATTCAACCTGCAGCAGCTAAGAACTAGAACAAATGTCGGAGAACTAGGCGACTATGCGAGCATCGCACACTCGGTCGAGGAGATGCAAGGATCCATGGAGGCATTAAACAACGCTTACAGAAAGCTAGGTCTGAAGATGAATACGCAGAAGACCAAAACCCTATTTCATCTGAGACCATCAAAGACGTACAATTCTCCTCAAATTGCCGAGGAAGGAGAGCAACTTGAATATGCATAACACTTCCATTACCTTAGCAGTCACACCTCAGCAAAGGCAGACATCGATAAGGAAGTGGAACATCGCCTCCACAACGCTGGAGCAGCCTTCCAGAAACCAAAGTCAAGAGTCTTTGACAATCACGGCCGGGGAACAAAGACAAATTTCATTAAATACAAGGCTGTGGGACTCATGGTACTATTATACAGTGGTGAAACATATACAACATACTGGTGTCATGTGGAGTCACTCGAGTAGTTCCCTCAAAGATATATCCGTAGGATGCTACAAATTTCCTAGGACGAACGAATGACAAATATCAGCGTTCTAGAAGAGGCAGAATCCACCAGCATCGAGGCCGTCCTAATGAAACATCAACTTAGATGGTCGGGTCACTGCGCTCGGATGCTAGGGACAAGACTGTCTCAGCGGGTCTTGTTCTCGAAACGTCGAACTGGCACCTGTGCGAGAGTAGGACAAAAAATAGCGATGGAAGGATACATTGAAGTCCTACATGAAAAAAGGCAATATTAGCGTCAATTCATGGGAGACCTCCACGGGGGATTGACCTGGTTGGTTACGTGCAGCCCACCTGGCAGTAGAAAGCATTGTAACCAGCTAAAATGATAACAACCAGCAACAATGAGAGCGTGTGCATGCAAATGCTGACAACCCAGCGCTGTGGCAATAACTTTTCCCGCCCGGCGCCATCTGCGAGACGTGCGAGAAAAAGTGGCGGTCACACCTAGGCCTCATCAGCGACTTGAGTACCCTTGGGTTCGATGGCCAACAACAGAATGTCATCCTTGCTTGCAAGTGACAGCCAACTAATACAAAAAATGTAAGAGGCAATCTTGATGTTTAATTATTTTAAAAAATATCCTTCAAATTATCTCCATCAAACTTTCTATGAAATTTTCCAAAACATTAGAAGCGATATTTGCCTCTTCTTCAATGATTTTTAGTTATATTTGCATATCTCGTTTCTCTTAAGTATCCTTAAAGGAAAAATTTTGTAGTCGTAAATTCAGGTGAGAGTGGTGGTGGAGAGACATGACCTAAACATGAAATTAACCATCAAGTGAAGTCTGCTCTTAGCGTTTCTCTCACTGTCTGGTGTCGCCCCATCTTGTTAAAACCACATATCGTGTATATACAAACCTTTCACTAATGGTAATAAATAATCTTTTATCTATTCTCTTTGAGTATTTCCTGTTACCTGTACTATTATTCCGTCAGCATCCTCTGAGGAATAATAACCAAAGATTCTTGAACTGTTTATACCGCGCCAGACCATAACTTTCTGTTCATGAAAAGGCTTCTCGTAAATTATCATAGGATTTTAAACACACTTTAATTCTGCTTATTCAAGTATACAGTAAAGCGACAATTGCTCTCTTTTGACACGATTAGACCAGAGGTAAAATTCGGATCATTTCTTTGTCCACAAATGCGCGTGTAATGTTTTTTTCTTTTTCGTTAGTCCTAAATATTTAATTATTGAGTTATGTAGAATTTGGGTGGATGAAGTTTCAATAGTTTTGTTAGGATGCTTTGAAATGATGTTCGAGAAATTCTTAATTGACTGGAACCTATCCTATTTGACGTTTTGGCTGTTCTTCAACACTGGTTAACAAAAACTGAATGACATGCATTTCTCACAGATCTTGATCTACCAGAGCGTTCTTTTTCATCTGTAGATCCTGTTTCTTTGCACAGTAAAAATTGATCAATTATTTTAAAAAATAATTTGTCACAATACTTGCCTGCTGTTCTTTGTTGTATCTTGGCATTATTGGTTAATAATTTTAGTCTAAAATTATTTTTGTATTATATTTATATACGTATTTTATTATATAATAAAAATCTAAAGTAGCTTTTGTGTCGCAATTAAACTCTAAGATCTGCTCTTTCATTTTATATATCACCCAATTTATAACAATTATTTTTATGTTATTAATTTTTAAGAAGGTGAAGTAACATTTGGGCAAACATTTATGTCCTCTCAGCGATGCACAGGAATGGCTAGAGAGTTAAAATGAGCCGCCCTGGAATGGACCTCCAACTAGCAAATTGCAACTGGCCTCCAAAGTAGCTACCTTCTATCCCCTAGACTTTCCACTAGGATACATTATTTAAATTAAGGTCAAATTTCTATTTTGTATTTTAATTACGGTGAAGGTTTAATTAAAAACTAAGAAATTTAGAAGACCTTTTAAACCAACCTTGGGGCAGGCCTGAGCCAGGGTTGTGCTTGCCCCATTTTTCTGCAAATAACGATCAACGTGGTGAAATTTTATGATGTCCATTCAAATGTATATGCATTTAGCGACTTAAGACTAAGTACACACTCAGCATTCATAGTCGTTTTTGTCTCCTCTCTCCTTCTTTAAGTATACATAAGTGATTTTCTTTCTTTTTTTCAAAACATTGAATCTTTTCTATAACATTATAACTATCATTAGGTACCTTTACGTTGAACGCTTTAGATCAGAGATGTAGCATTACCCGGACTCATAGATATAATTAATATTTGTAGCTCCATTGCGAGGATTTCTGACGATTAAATTAACCATATTTTCTGCATATGGAAGACAAGAAATCCTCATTTTTAGATGCATGAAAGCTTTTAAGAAGTTTCTATGCAAAGAGATTATAACAATGAAGAATTCGCAAAAGGAGGTCAAAAAAGATTTAAAGTATGAAGATAAAATAAATTGTTGCGTCGCACCTTTAAAGAGCAAGGCTAAAAATATTCGTTGCAACTTTCCGCCTGTACGCAACAGACATCAAAGGAGTTTTGTTTCCTTTACCTGAAATGACATCGCCTTCCTATAATGATGGTGATTTACTTTAAAAGTTTTTTTATGTTTAAAGCAGTATTAGAGAATATGGGTCCTTCAGAATTTGAAATTTTTACCTTGTTACACAAACAAATGCGCGGACGCCTTTTGACTGTCGAAAAGAGTATAGAGACCCTTCGTTAACTTTACACGAGCACAAATAATCCTACCTGCTGCGTTAGTAAGGTAAGAGTTTCAAAATCTGATACTATCAATAAAATAATTCACCGGCTTTGTCAATCATACAAAGATGCGATAATTTATTTAAGTGAAATTAATGCCATTTTTGCATCCCTCAACAATTAAGAACATCGGAACAGATGACAGTAATCAATTTTCTGCATACACAGGGGTCCAATATTTGCTTGCTTTAAAACAGTTCCGCCAGATAAAAACTTGTTATTTGATAGTTAACAAACGTGGGGCACTGGATCTCAATTTTCTACCGAAGCTCTAGTTCAAGTTCATCTAATGCACTTAATGTAAAGTACCACAAATCTAGGTATGCTTCAACTAATTCCATTAAGAATTTTTATTGATGCATACTTCATGGCCCAGGGGTAAAAGTAGATCACCCATTATACAATTATACAGTGCACCACATCTTCACGGAAAAAGGTACAGTTAAAAATCCTTAAAGGCATCCAGAATTATGACCAACCCAGCATTCATTTGAGACCAGGTTAACTAACAAAGCTCTTCCAAAACAGTAAAATGTGTAACATTTTTCACTACTCTGTAATTAGCCTGAAAAGAATAAACTTAAAAATTAATAGTGTTAAGGATTCAAAATTGTTGCAGCTGTTGTTACCCTCCCAACTGTCATCCAATTCTGACGTATTTCTTCCCAGTCTCAGAGTATTTAATGATGTTAGGTTTTATTAAATAATAGATGGCATCGGTCAGAACTCTTCAATGCCCTTTTTGCTGCTAAAGGTTTAAGGCTACCATGCAATAAATGTAAACACCAATTGGTACCTAATGCTTTAACGGGGTAAAAAAATTTAAGTCTTACTTGTAATATTTATTGAATTGGACAAAGAGTAAATGAGGTAGAAGCCAAATCTAATATTTATATTTAGATTAATTTTAAAAAATTTGATTGAGATAAGGTTATTTATCCAGTCCAAGAATGCGATCATTCCGTAGACAACGAAAACTTTATTTGTGGAGGAAAAGACTTTGCATATCTGGAAGTGATTCCGGGATCAGATAATTTCGATGTTTTACCATTTGAAACGCTAATTTTTGGAGATATCATATAGCTATGGTTTTAGTAGTATAGGTGACCGTGTCAGTCTTACCGTCCCTCCGTACCCAACGCTCCTGAAATAGTTAGTCCTATCACCTTCGCTACTGCTCCTGGCCAAGCATTCATAATCGCTTCATTGGTGAGTTGCCTGCCTCCACCTCCACTTTAACCATATCAAAACCTTTCTGGTCGGTGTTTTCTCGACCGACGGGTTGTTTCTACCAAGCAACGGATAGGTCTAGCATCCAAGCTTGTTCGCTTATTACTCACGCACAACGGTGTTAAGAGCGTTCTGTCTACCACTAAATGGACTCACTTCCCACACCTAAACTCTTCTTGTATGGGTAACTTTCTCTTTGAATTTGCCTTTGCCTTTTCTCTTTTCCCTTTGCCTTTTTCCGTTTCTCCTTTTCCCTATTCTCTTTTCTCTTTTTCACATTTTCTCTTTTTCACTTTTTCTCTTTTCTATCTTTAACTTTTTTCTTTTTCTCCTTTTCCCGAAACTTTTTTTGTTTTAGTTTTACATGTTGCGAAGCGATCGTTCTAGGCATCGCCTTATTTTCAAGAGGAATAAAGTTCAATTGTACCCATTTATAGCCATGAAATGACCCATAAGACCATGGGACATGTGGTTATGCTCCAGGAGATTTCAAATCTGCCATTAGATTTTGCGTTGGGTGGCGCCATCTAGTGGCAGAAGCCTTATTTAGCCATTCATAGGGACTTGTAAGTGATATGAACCATGGAAAACCGGTTATTAATGCAATGGCTATTTATCATCTTATCACAAAACGCCGCAGGTCATGGAATGGACTCTCATCTTATTTCTCTTTCTCTTCTCTGTCCCTCTCTCTCTGTATCTCTCATAAACTCACACTCTCTCATGTTCTCTCTCACTCTCCTACTCTCTCACAATTTCTTATTATCTCTCTCTCTCTCTCTTTATTTTTACTCTTCGGCACTCTTTTCCTTTTATTCTCTATATTTCTGTTTCTCTACTAACCCCTCTCTCTCACTTTCACTCACTCTCTCATTCTCACACTCTTGCCCACTTTCTCTTTTTCTCTCTCTTAACTTCAAACCTTCTCACAATTTCTTTCTTTCTCTTTCTATTATAATAATAAGAGGGAAAATCCCTCCAATGCCCTGCGGCGTTAACTGATAAGATTATAAATGGTTATTACATTGATGGTTTCCCTTGGTTTAAATCTCTTGCAAGTGCCTTTGGATAGCTAAATGAGGCTTCTGCAACTAGATGGCGCCACCCAGCGCCAAATCCGATGGCAGATTTGAAATCTCCAGGGGGAATAATCATTTGTCCCATGGTCATATAGGTCATTTCATGGCTATAAATGGGTACAATTGGATTTTACTCCTTTTGAAAGAAAAGTCAATTCGTTTGCTTTTGTCATTTTAAAATTTATGGAATCTGATATATCAGATAGCGTTATCTTTCTCTCGAAAGCCTAAGGGTAAATATCCTATTAAGTTTTTATTTCTTCAAATTACACTACATTTCCGATGCGGCTTTCGTAATATTTTTTGTCCTTGTGGTTCTAACACTCCTCCCTATGGACCAGTTCGTAGTTTGAATAATGTTACCATAACATGAACACTAACATCTTTATCTTCAGTCTTCACAACCCATTTTTTTTCTCCTTGTGTCTCTTGTGTATATTTAACCTTTTTGCTCGCATTATCTCTTTTACACCTTTCGGCGCCCGCACTCTAAAATCGAGTATGATTTCGTTTCTTTGAAGTAAAGAGACTCTTCATAGGCATTCTCCATATATCTATCGTTGTTTTCGTCTGTGAAATCGCCTAGGAAGCCGCCCGCCCAATGGCGGGAGTTGATCTCCTTGCCTGGCCATGAAAATTGCATTTTCTCTATCACAATAGAGGAGAAGTTCACCAAGGAATGAAACGAACTCCTGTACAATGTCACTAAGCAGTCTCAAAGGCGGGTAGATGCATATTGGTGACTCGGAGTCAATATTTATGTACTCTGCCCGTTCGTATCTTGAGATAAATCCATCACCAACTTTCTCCAAACTGGTAATCATCAATGAATCATTCCTCACATGATTGATAAGTTCATCAGAATTTCGACAGATCTGAATGTAAGGATCGCATCAGTGATAATTTCGCAAGATGCTGGAAAGATATAAAAGAGAAATGATATCATTTCCAATGATTATACCTAATAACATATCAACACGTACACACTCATGCACACACACAATACACACTCAAACCGAATTATATTTTGTAAAATATATGTAGGCACCCTATACAAAATAACGTATATCTACACATATATATGAACATAAACACAAATACACACGCAAAAACAAAATTATAATTTCCTTTAATATTGAGTGACTTTTATTTACCTGTTAAGACATAATTTAGATCTGAAAAGTTTTCTTGAATTTTTTTTATTTCTCCTGTTAATTCGTATATTTAAATTTCGAGCCCTGTTAATTTTTCTATATACTGATACTTACTTTATCTAATTTCACCACAGAGAAAAAATTGAAGCCTAAACTAGCTCTTACAAGTGGTAATTTTATTTAGTTTAGAAGTGGGTCATGCTTTTGAAACAAACAGAATTTCTATAAAATTGACTTTATAATCATTATCTACTGTAAAAGAATCTGGCGTAGTATATAATCCCGTGATAATTCTCTGAGAATTATTATAAGTGAATTAATATAAGCTGTTTTGTTTGGCGCAAGTTGTACATAATGGAAACCTACATTTCCCATCAATAGTGAATGACAGAACCAGGTTATATGAATCATTAAGTGGTAGAAAATCTACACTCACGGCTCCTAAAATGTATTTGTTTATTCCGCGTAATCTTTTCAGGCTTGCCAAAAAGGTATCTAAATATTTTCTTCAACAGATGGTAGATATAACAAAAATAAACGTAGTGATCATTTACTCATTCATTCGGTGTGTATAAAAGAATAAAATGGTTAACTTATCGATGAAGTTAAAAACAAAACTTCTGAAAGCACTTTCTAAGTATGCTCCCTCCTGAATACAATACTTTATTATCTCAGAGCAAAGCTAGTTTTCTTTATTCTCATGTGTCTTAAACCTCATCCAATCTTAGTTTCTCACTCAGGAACATCCCGTTATAATTCAAATAAGGGTTTTCAGGTAGTTTTTTTAATAGATTTTTCAGTTTCCTCGAAAAGAAATGAGTAATGGAAGTAACGTTACTTAATATCTTTGATCCTTTTTTTTTAGAAAGGTTTTTTAACCCCCGTAACTGAGGTGACTAGGATCTTTTATAGAAGAATCAGGCTGTTCGAATGCGGCTTCTCCATATGTTTCTTGTCTAGGAACGTTTTTGGTCCAATGCACCCAAAGTTAGTGTTCATGTTCACATTTTTGTTTAAATGTTCGAAATTTGTAGAATTGTTTCTCATGTAGGTATATAAAACTGACACTTTCACAATTTGAATATGAAAATACATGAACAAAGGCACATACACTTGATGAGGAAGGACGGGAATATCTAATCAAGCTCCACTTGTTCATTGATTTTGGAAAATGAAAGGGGTGAATGTGTTCAAAATCAACTTAGTGATGATGAAATAAAAGATGTAGGAGAAGAAGAGTTATTGTATAATTTATACTTAGATAAATATTATATTCCATCATGTAGTAAGTTAGATAATGAGAGTGGCGAAGAGCAACAGTTTTGTAAAAGAAGGAAGAAGCTTGGACCTCCACCCTAATCAAATCACTGTTTTCCACTTGTGGTGTAGATACACACCCTACAGCATTTGTTCATTCTGGTGATGCCTATTCACCTTCTGCTGCTACCCCCGAAATTTTACGTCTTACCACTGCTGCTACCGACCCAGTTGCCCATTCTTCCACTGCCACTCTTATTACTTCCCTTTCTATAATTGCTGTTACCACTGCAAATACCCCTGCTACCTCCTTTTCTATAATTGTTACTGTCCTTTCTACCACTACTATCACTTTTCATGCCATTTATATCACTTCTGATGCCCTTGCTATCCCTAAGAGTTTTTAGTGTTAGAAGAGGTACTAGATATGTTGATGATTTTCAGGCTACTTTACAGTTTCGTTCCACCACACTGTCACGTCTGTCAAGGTTAGTTCAAATTATCGCCTACAGTCCATGGACAAACGAGTAGCAGCACAGAATAGTGTTTCTGGCATCCCAGGGCCAAAGCAGAAACGGAACCATCCCTAAAGAGTGTTTTAGGGAGCTTATTGACGATCTTATTCTGGAAAATGTATATAAATGAACCATCATGAGGATTGCAACTGAGAAAAGCCAGTATGCCTAAAATTCACCAACGCTCAAAGATATCGGGGGAGATGAATTACTGACATTGCTCTGCTTGCTGTTATTTACTGGATAGCAGATCGACAATTATCTCTAAAAAACAACATGTTGGCCTTTGACGTTGAATCCCCATTGTAACGTGTTTCTAAGTCTGAGGCACGTTTCTATTTCTTAGTGAAATGTAAGAGGTTTGATAACCCCGAAACGAGAGAGAAGATGATGATGACAGAGACATTTGCACATATAAGAATTATTTCCTAAATTCATTAGCAATGGCAAGAATATGAGCACACCAAGCGAAAATTTAGCTTTTGACGAGTAGATGTTGGATTTATATGTATGATGCCCCTTTAGAATGTACATGTGCATTGAGCCTTCAAAGTAAGGCCTAAACTTATTATGATTAATCACAGCAAGTCAAAGTACCTACTCGTTGCAATATCTTACTTGGCGATGGAAAAAACCAGGCTCGAAGACAGATTAGACATTGCCACTAATTTACTAAAGTCCTGGCAAATCCTGTGCCAAGGTATAAGTGCTTGTATTGGATTATCTCCTGTGCTGGTTAGGGAGAATATAAAGCATGGAAGTAAAAATGTACATTTTACATGTCCGAAGTGTGAGTTTTCTACCATGCGCTCTACAAGGGGTTGTTGTGGGGACTTATTAAAGTCACTCAGCGATTCTATTACCGAGAGAGGGACGACTGTGGCTGAACTAAGTGCTGAAGTTGCTGCCTTGTGTGCCCAAAGTAAGCAGGATCACCTCAGGGCCAAGCGTGCGGGCTTGGACACAAGCTGGGGCCTGAGGAGACAGGAGAGCTTATGAGAGAGATTAAGAGAAGGCAATGTATTATTGTTAAGGGGTTGTCCTCTTCACTATTTTCCAGTGGTTTTAAAAAAGTAACCTCTTTTTGTGGGCTGAGATCCATAATATATTGGTTAGTGATGTCATCCATATTAGAAGAAATTTATTTCGTGCAAAAATTTCCAATGGTAACCATCGTGTCCAGCTTTTTCCTAAATCAAAAAAGTTGTCGGGTTCTAGATTCTCCCCAGTATACTTAAACAGGGACCTCACTTACAAACATAGACAGGATATGAAGGAGATGAGGACTGTTTCAATGATTATAAGTTATAATAGTGCTACTGTTGGATCAGGTTCAAGTACTTCTCCCGTTGCTCTGTCTTCGGCCTCTTATATTTTACCTTCAGCTATTGTAACATCACGCTCAATTCTCTTCCATAGTAGTCTCACTCCTGGTGGATCTGTTCGTGGAGAGGTAACAAAGTTTTAAGCAAGAATGTAGTTTTGTCTAATTCCATTTCTGTGTTATTTTGGTTATGCAATTTAAATTGTTTAGTTAATATAGTTAACTTTGTTTCTATTTATTGGTCTAAGTTCGGCTTAGAGATTGTCGGGGTCACTGAGATTTGGCTTACTTCTACTACTTTCTTTTCAGTTTTCACTATTCCTGGATATAATTTTTACAGAAATGATTCTCCCTCCAACCTACCTAAACATGGAGTTAGGTTGTATGTCAATAATTTCTTTAAAATTGGCCGGATATTTAATAACTATCCTAATACCTGTTGTGTTTTTTTCAAGCTTTAAAGTTTTCGTTATTGGGGTATATAGACAACCTAGTTATTTATTGTAGGAAAATGCTGTTAGTTCCTTCATTAGAATCATTATGTTCTAGTAAAGATTTGATCTTAATGGGTGACATCAGCCTGTCTGAAATTGACTGCTTTGGCTTAGAACCTATTGCGCATTCTCTCCTATCCCGCTCTTTTCTCGATATTGTTAACTCTCTCGGTCATACCCTGTGGGTTACCTTCTGGCGTTTTCGTGTCTGCCCTAAGGATGTGTACTAGATAGGTAATAGTCCTATTCCATCTAAATCCTCCTCTAAGGATCTTGGTTTTTTAGTAAATACAACTCTCAAATTCTACCTTCATGTTAGAGAGGTCTTTGTTAAATGGTGTTGCCAATAATATCCTCCGATGTACCATTTGTAGAGCTAGTCAATTTATTTGTCAGGTTTTCGTTATGCATATTCGACTATTTATTAACACCGGTTGTGTTGTGTGAAATCCCGGTTATATTGGTAATTTAGATCTTTTTGAAACAGTTAAGAGAAATTGGACCAAATATTTTGTTGGCCTGAAGGATCTACCGTATGCTGAAAGATTATCGAGATTGGGTTTATCTCAATTAAAGGCCGTCTTATTAGATCATACTTAATAATGGTTTTGAAGATTATAAATGCTCATTGCATTCAATTGGCTTAACTATTTAACTGCATAGGTCTTAATCGACCTAGAGTACATATTAAAAAAATTGTGACTCTTGACAATACGGATATTAGAGCTCGTGTCCTTACAATTCGAACTATCAATTTATGGAACTCTTGCCTGAAAAGGTTGTTTCTGCAACTTCTGTGTATATGTTTTAACGTAAATTCAAAACTTTTCTGGGTCCATTCCTTTTTTAATTCTGTTAGATTATTCTTATTAATGCTTGTTTATCCTTAATTACCAAATCAATGAGTGAAATATTCTGGGACACTTAGTTTTTAAATTCTGTTAGTTTGTTCTTGTTAATGCTTGTCTATCTGCATCGGTAATTAGCCAACCTTTGATTAATTTTTTTTTATTTTATCCTCATATCCTGGTTGGAAGATGAAGTGGAAACTGATGGGCCAAGTCCCTTATCATCGGAGAGATCAAGGAATGGCAATGGAGTAGAGGTGAGCCTAGCTGGAAGGTTTTCTTTATCTAATAAATTTAAAAATTGCAAGGGGCCAACCGGGAAGCAACGCTCTAATTTATCGCTAGACCTTGATTATTTAAATTAAATTCGGTTTTTTTTTAGTTTAAGTACGGCGAAAGTTTATAAAAAATAAGAAATTTGGAACCCTTTTTAACCTATTTTCGCATAACGCATGAGCAAGGGCTGTCCCTACCCCATTTTGCTGCAAAACACTCATTGCTCTGCATTCGTGGATAAAAATTGCCGGTAACCGCTACTCATTTTCACCTAAGACAAATTTCTCAAAGTCTATCTTCACCAAATTTCTCGGTAAGTTTTTCACTCGCGTTGACTTAAATCCACCTACCTCTAAAAGAACTCGTCATTTATTCCAAATACTGTGAAAAGCATAATTTCCACTTCCTTTTTTACACTATTTTCACATTGACTAAATTGAAGCGATAGATTCTGTAAAATAGTCGTAAATTAATTTCCATTAGAAATTTCATTTAGATAAATAATCCTATCTTTTAATTGTTATCATTTCACCTTTCATTGTGAAATGATGTCGTTTAGTTAGTTTCTGTCTCTGCTACGGGAGAAGAATATATAATCTCATGTCCTGCAATCCTCCACAGTAAAGAATATACAATCACCTCCCTCCAAAATAGGTCCTCTTTGCATAATGTTAAGTGTCACTAGTGCCAGAGGTGCCTATAAAGTTTATGTCCAAAAGTGGGCCTTAAAAACCAATGGGGAAATAATTAAATTAGTTAAACATCACTTTTCTTCCTTACTTAGAAGAGAGAACTGTAAGAATGTGATTCATAGAAGAAGACTTTTTAAGGTAGAGGAAAGAAGGAACATACAAATCTATGGATTATTAAAAGTAGAACTTAAACATAGTAAAACATAGATTAATATTTCTTAGATTTAGATAGATTTAATATTTGAGAATAATGTTTGAGTTACGATATTTCTTATGTGTCCTTTTTTCCGTTTGAACTTGATTCTAGATGACGCATTAAGCACATCTGAAAGGGTAACTGCTCCCATATATTTATTTTGCCCGTTTATGACAAAGGGTTTATCTATTTTGATCATTTGGTTTAACTTGCCATCCTATCGAGTGTATTTATCAAAGAGTTATCTTCCAACATATTGGATAGTAGATATACTTCATATGGTTATGTGGATTGCTAGCAGAAATAAAAGTGATGAAAACAGAAAGTAATGTGTGAGGTTGCAAAGGTAAGCAAGCGCCTGGTGATCAGGTTTATCGCTTTTACATATTTTCTTGTCCTGTGATTTATTTGGTTGTTGTGATTATAGTTTTATTATAATGGTATTCAAGCTATTTGCTTTAAAAATCATAATATACTTTGTATTTCAAATGTGCATTTACTGTTGTTGTTTTTATTAGTTATACTTTAGTGCTTAGTTATTCTTTGTTTCTTCTCTCCTCTAGCCTTCTTTCTCCTTATGCTTTTTTTATTTAAAGGAGTCTTAATCGGTATATTGAATTCAAAACCATTGATTTGCTCATAGTTCGAAGTTATTTTATCTTAGTTAGTTTTTATGTCTTATTTATAGGTAATAAAACACTCTTTACGCATAAAACGGCATCAGTCTCCACCAGCCACTAGGTTGGCGGAGGTGGGAAATCAAGCGTGAAATCTAGCTCTTCTCTTCTGGTTAATCATTTGAATTATTTGGTCATTTAATTCATGATTAACCAGTTCTAGCATATTCCTTGTCCGTTATTCTATGACTTTTTAATGGGAATTAACCCCGCTTTCCTCCTTGGCATCTTCTTTCTCGCATGCATGTTCCCGTGATTAGGTACACGAATTTGTTCTGCACAACTTGCAGTCTCTTCTTTTGTGACCTCGAGACACAAGAGAGGGTGGAAGTGGGGTATAGTAAAGTATATCTTACAATAGCATTGTAGATATTTTTATTGTTGGTCTCACAGAGATTTCGTAACATTTATAGAGTTCTGACTGTGGCGTTGGGATAGGGATAGCCCTTATCCCCCACCCTGACAACAGAAAGCAGTCTCTTTTCAATGGGGACTAGTTTGAATTTTTCTTGATTTGTTCGAATTTTCAATTTGGTCTCGTAAATGTTTAATCTTTCGATTTCTACCGCTGTCCATCGAACTTGCATAGGCACGTTCCTCCAATGAATTATTAATTATCTGGCTGAAATCATCGGCGTATTGAATGTTAAGGCAACTGAGGTTCGCAGTGGCCGGGACATCTGCTGTGTAAATCGAGTAGAGAGTGGAAACTATTGTCTGTCCGTGCACCCTAAACTGAGATACGCCGCTCTCTCCTTTACGTACTCACAGAGAGTTTTTATCTAAGTTTTCACTAACGCCCAGCCCAAACTGTTACGGGTTGTATATGTAGTTCTCCTCCAGGTCAGACACCAGTCTTTGGTTGAGGATCTTCTCGAAGAGCTTCCCGCCTAATTCCATAATCTAAATTGGCCGGTATCTCTATCACAACGTTGGGCCCTTTCCATGCTCCGGCATAAAAGTAATTTTCACGTTTTATAAGCATCTGGAATATATCTCGTGTTTAGAAAGGCAGTAAAAATTTTCCCCATTTCCTCGATGACGTTAGCTGGTGCCCTTTCGAAGTTAAACTTTGTAACTCTCAATTTTCCTAGGCTCTTTCTGACATAATGCGTGGACCGCGGCGAGCACTTCATCTTCGGTAATCTTGGCTTCTCCATCGCGCTGTCTATCAACAGGGTGGTGAGGGTGCGACCTATGAATTTATGTATCAGGTTTAGCTAAGATATTGCCTTCGATCTCTATATGATAAGATTCAATTGTTGATATTTTGATAGGCTTATTGTGAGTATATATTATGTAATTAAAGTAAAATATTCTACTAAAAACTTATTGTCAGACTATTTTAGGCGAAAAGACCGACTAGCACAAAATAATGTGACATGCTGTTTGAAAATTATCATATGGGTTGAAGACGAGGATCAATTGTAAAATCTCCACCACAATGATCAACCTTAGATTCTAGACTTAAACTACACTCAATTATAAAATCACCACCCTAATACATAATTTTTAAGTAATAAGACAAATTAAACAATATATTATATTTAAGAACAAATTTAGTGAAATCGTATGCACGAGAACAAAAATAATTATTAAGGATATTGTAAAGCATTGTGTTGACACAAACTTTACATTCTGTAGCCACGCATTTTCAGAATTTGAGTTTGTGCTTATTCTAGAAAGATTCAATGTGTTGTGTATAGGACTCCATTAACCGGGTTGACAACGTTTACTAAATGGTTGTCAGTTTGGGTACGAACCCATGAACTTAAAAATTTCGGTAGGATATTCATTCTTGGTGGGAATGATAGACCCAGGGCGCATAACTGCTTGCACAATGGGGAAAAGTATAGCCATATCTCTTCGATACACGATCTTTAGGTAGACAACCCCAGAATTTACACTGGTATCAACTAGACCTGAAGCCTGCCATGCCAAAAGTGTCACCTGCCTGCGATGGTGCTTTGGCTTGTGAGAAAAATAAAGCCTCTTGCATCTCTTCAATAATGCCAGGATTCCCTAAAAAAATAATTAGATTCCCGCTGACGTAGTTGGTACATATTATACGAAAAATGGGGAGCAGGCAACCTTGCTCTTCTTTCAAATATTTTATAATTGCCTGGACGCAGCTTTTTCCCCAGTATTTTTAGTCCATAAGAAATAACGTGGACTCAGGTGAACGATGATAAATTTGTCTTTGCTAAAAGGATCTGGTCAGTATTGACAATGTTTACTTCAATTTTGACCAAATCCCGCAATTAACTTTAGTTTTAAAAGTTCATGTTGTTTTAACTAGTTAATCACAAGTAATGAATTCTTGGACCTCAAAACGAAAAATCACAACTTAAATAGTATCACGACACATGAATGAGAGCATAATTCCTATAATTAGAATTCACAACAGGTCACGACTGTAGTCTCGAGAGGTTTAAGTATTCAGGAATGGCAATATCCTCTTTAATTTGTAACATATTTTATGGCCCAAGAGATAACCTGTTTTAACTATTACACATCACATATATATATATATTTGCTATTCACTGGTTGTTTAAACTAGGTAATTATTATCAGGAGCCATGCTCAACTGTAGAATGTCCACTCTAGCAACACTAAAATGTACAATCTCCACCCCAAGCACATTTGTGGGGGATATTTTACAATTGATCCAAACACACTGCTAAGTGTAACCTTAATATTTATATAAATCACTATAAGAGATGAAGTACATTTATTGCGTTAGAATTAAATATCAACTAAGATCGACCAAGCTAACCCACGATCCTATTACAATGGTGGCTAGGGATCTTTTATATAACCTTAAAAATCTTAAAAATCATGTGTTGCTCATAGATGTTTTAAAGCAAAGATTGACGTCATCATGATGAAAAATACAGGTGTTATACCCAAATTGGTGCAAACTGTTGGTAAATGTATAGATGAGGCACCTTTTGGTACCATTTTAAATTTATGGCAGTGTTCTTCAGGAAAATTGTTATCTTGGATAGGCGATCAATCTTTCAACAAGCTTGAGGGAGGAAGATATAGAAGAGGTGTGAAGCATGGAGAACGGAAGCTAAATTTACCCTATTCGCCCGTATGCGACGAATTCGCCACCTAAAAAATAAAGGTTTTTAGCTAGAGAAATTACATGTGTGGAGGCTAGCAAGCGCGTTTGACAAGTACGACACATGTTTTATTTAGGTTGACATAAGAGTTGCATCAGATTTTCTTAATGTGCGTTTTTTTCTACCTTCTTGCTTTGGTCTATCTACTCATTTGCTATGTTTATTTAATTACGCGTCTTACAGTTTCATTTCGAACTGTTGGCCACGCTTTAGGACATTGTTTTAAATTGTTAGCAGACGGCCGCACTAAGGTTTATGGTTCCCTTAACCGGGAGGCAGTGGCTGAGTTGTTTCCCCATCCCTTGTTTCAAGTGTCTGTGCATGAGAAGTAATCTTTCTCACACTCTTCCCCGTCCCAGCGTTCTGCCACGTGTTGAGCATGAAGCTTTGGGTCTCACACTAAGCGAATTTGGAGTGATTGATGTGGGGGTGTGATATTGACCAACAGAAAGAGTGAGCGCGGCACATTTTAAGACAGAAGTCTAAAGACCTCCTATGATGCCAGTAGACAAGACGACAACGGCAGACTTAAAATTCACAAATATTCATCTGCATACTAAAATCTCCCTCTTTACACTTTTTAACCCGGAATCTTCAACCTTTTAAGTACTTTTAAATTCATTTCTACTAAATAAGAAACCTGGCAACTAGCTCCCTTTGGGTGCTCCGCAGTAAAGGCTACAATCTCTTTCAAACCGAAATTAATCTATTTCCTATCATTTAATCATGTTCACTTTTCCAACATCAAATATTTCACTAAAAGGAATTTTTTCACGTACAGATTCTCATAGTAGGAAACTTAAATGATTTGAAATTAAATGCTGTCTCTTCTCTTTCCATGCCTATATTCCCTAGGTATATAGACAAACACCAATCAAATATTTTCGATTTCTGTTTGCCTGCTGGTTACCAATGATCAACATTCAATGATTATAAAATTAATGTATTCAAAGGATATATTATAAAAATTGGTTTCAAAATTTCGTTAATGAGTAAACCAGTTGTCGTTTGAATGAGTCAATTAGTCTCCTTGAATAAAAAAATTCAGTAGAATAAGCATGTCTTGGATTGAGCGCAAGGATGCCTTACAAAGGTTTGCATTTTCGTTTTCTCAATTTTATTCAATTTGCTTTTTCATGAAAAAGAATTATCCCTCTATGGTGGATAACAGGAGGCAGCTTGCAAGGGCTTTTTTATTATTTTCTTTGTTGGAGATGCCACCTTCTAGTGAATAAGATTGGCCTTGATGTATATAAGAAAGGGAAAATAAAAGAACTGGCGAGTTACAGGTCCATTATTTTGATGTTTAGTTTAATAAAAGATTGGAATCATATGTAACTAACAAAATAGTTATCTACTTTGTGGATAATTTTATTATATAATCGTAAACCTACGTTCATCCTAAATAAGTTTTAATTAAGTATTTTTAAAATTTGTTTATAAGATTAAATTACGAAGTTAGCAAAGCTGTAGATATAATTTACCTTGATTTTAGGAAAAGGCTGAAATCAGTAGAAAAATAATCAATTAAATGAAACAAACACACAATGCTTTTAAAAGGCAAACACCCTGAGTGGTTCTTATAACTATTAACCACTATTGAACCATTCTTATCTGTAGATGATATCATTGCAAGTTTAATATGTAAAGTATTAACGATTTACATATTACATATTTTAATGTTTGAATGACAAAGGTCGGATGCCGACGGTAAAGCGCAAGGTCATAATTTTTTTATATTATCTGACTCTATATTTTTATTGCATTGTGTCGAATGAGTTAGACGCGAAGATTCCGCTTCCTTTTTTCTGTTTTTCTTCTACCGAATCTTCGAATGCAATCTTCGATTGACCCACACTAGGAGAGTACCGTTTTTTTATCTTTGCCATCCTTCCGTAAAACGGATATAATTACTTTAGAAAGAAAATCCTAGTCACATAGAACTTTTTCTCTAGCTTTAGAAACCGTTAAACAAAAGAATTAAGTAAAGAGAATTCATTTGATTAAAAAAAACAAGGGATTTGTACTTGGTTAGACAACTATTTAAGTTATCAAATGCTTTGATAATCCAAATTGGGATTTGCTTTTCAAGACTGCTAAGGAAACTTAAAAATATCAAATGATTATTAACTTTAACACAGGAGTCTAAGAAGGGATAAACAGCTAATCCTACAGTCCTACATCAATTCAGAATTATTGTGATTCTGTGACCCTAGTTTACGAGATAGCGACCCAGCAAATCCAAAACAGGAAGTTTATTTTTGAAGGCGTACTCTGCCAATTCATTAAGATTGAGAACTCTAACTGAGAACCAATTTACTGCTTTTGCTTTCAGGACTCACGCTCTTTGGTCTACCGTTGCAACCTATTTTGTGATAGATAGTAACATTTCCATTTTTCGGCCTACAGTTACGCACAGCGTTATTAATATCTAGAATAATTACCTTTGTTTTTCATTCTTCTGCTATTCTCGAGGGAATCTTTGTATTCTAGCTAATAATTCTTGCTAATCAATTCGGTCGTGCAATTTTTTCCTATGCCTGCTATTTCAAATAATTAGCGAAAAATGGAATCAAGTCGAGTCTTACAGCATGATAGAAAGGCTAGCTAGTTTATTGCTTTCAGTTAATAACTAAATTAGTATAGTTTGATTGGTTTTAATTGAAATAGAAATCACTATTGACCATCAAACTGATAATCAGAGAGAACTCAAAGAGAGAGCAAATAGAAAAAAAAAAATGTTAGATAGGTGGTTGTCCTCCAAATTTGCTCATCATAAATAGTTATTCTTTTATTAACTAGTCAAGAATTTTGTGATAATACCTAACTTAAATTAACAAAAAAGCCAAAAAGAGGCAAATTACTATAGATACACAGTCAAACTATAAAACGAAAATATAAAATCGAGAAATAAAATAAACAATGTAGTATTCCGCTAAAATGTAAGAGTAGTAGTAAGTAGCAAATATACATTAATGGACTTCCGGCAATGATCCATAGCTTTCTTTCTTTGCAGAATAGGAATCTACCAAACCTATTAGCATATTTCAATCATGGTTCTTTACAACCATATTCACAACCTTTCCGAGTATAAAGCTCCTGAGAAGTAGATTTGATCAGCGGTACCAAGGCTCAGATCACCTACACCACTTTCCCTGATTGGTATTCAAGCTTTTAATTGTGAATTTTACGATAATTAAATTGTTGGTTGATTTGGAGTTTTTGTAAATTACATAGTAATATTAAAGAAAATAAATACATTCCCAAATGCAACCGAGATGAAGAAGTATTAGAGGTCAGTTACATTTTGGAGAGCTAATACATTGCGGTATCCAAGCTTATACATCTAGATCGTTTTGTTTCGGCCGTTTTAGATAAAGTCACATAATTTTGATTCTAGACTAACATCAGCTTTTCAAGGACCTTAAATAGGAAGAGTATTCGTGAAATTGTGTGTAGATTTACAAGTTGGTGGGGCTTATTAATGATTGGACAAACATCAGTGTCATAGAATGGACTCTCGACGATATACCATATATAACTATTCGTTGAGGGAACTTCTTTAATTATCTTTAGAGTGCGTGGATGTCTAACTGGCGGATATTATGTATCTTCGATATGCTTAAGAAGTGGAACTGAGCTCAAGGACAATAATATTGCGATCATTAATGAAATAGAGTTTTATTAATAATAACTATCAACAACACACAAAACGAAAAATATTGACATAAACAGAGAATGGAAAGGGTCGTGGGGAATCGAGCTAATCCGAGGATTTTAAAGATTTAAAAAGATAAAACAAATATAAAGTTAAAGGGAGGTGATGGTTCGCTAAACCATTTAAAGCACCGGATAGAGTTGACGAAAAGGGTTAAATATTCAAAGGTAACGTTCGGCTTACGTAATTATACTTGTTGTGCAGAGGAAGGCGACGTGAAGGAATTTTCGGTCCACTGGCGAGTTCCAGCCGAAGGGGGGGGGGGGGATTAAATGATCCTGACGTGGCGTCTTGGAAATGAGAACCGTTTCTTAACGAACGGCTTGAAGAACAATGGCTGTTCTACGTTGTTCTCTTCTGAACAACAGGGGGGGTGAGAACCGTCTCTTGTCAACGGGCTCAAAAACAATGGCTGTTCTAATGTTGTTCTCTTCTGAACAACAAGGGGGAAGGGTGAGAACCGTTTCTTGGCGAACGGGCTCAAACAAGCAATGGCTGTTCTAAGTTGTTCTCTTCTGAACAACAGGCAAGGAGGAGGGGTTAAAACCGTTTCTTGTCAACGGGCTCGAACAAACAATGGATGTTCTAACGTTCTTTTCTTTCTGAACAACAGAGGAAGGGTGAGAACCGTTTCTTGGCGAACAGGCTCAAACGAACAATGGCTGTTCTACGTTGTTCTTTTCTGAACAACAAGGGGGGGGGGTGAGACTGTTTCTTGTTACCGGCTCAAACGAACAATGGCTGTTCTAACGTTGTTCGCTTTTTGAACAACAGGGAAAGCCTTGTGGACTTGGCGTCGCAAAAGGCTCGAACCTTGGCACTCAAGGAATATTGTCCTTCTTCTGGACAAGTGATGGTGAATCTTGAGGTCAAGGTCCCTTGGCGCACAAGGTGAGAGTGGGTTGTAGTGATGTTTCGCGACGAAAATCTGGATCTCCAATCTGATCTTAGTGGTAAAGTTTCTAAATAAATAGTCAGGAAAACCCCTTGGCGTGCGGGACAATGGAGTGGGAGCTTCGAGGAAATGCACAGCCGAGCCTGGGAACAATGCCTTATCTTCCCATAAGCCTCCTTGTTTAAACATTGACTCAGGTGGCTGCGATAAGGCCCCAGGTTTCAAAGCGAAGATGCACGTGTGTAGCATCGTGGTTTTAAATAACATGTGATAGTGGTTGAAATTAACGCGGCCTCAACCCGTTCTATCACAATCAGATCATATCTTAACAGATACCAGGCAGGTTTAAAAGATACAAATTGGCAATGGAAGAATAACAAGAGGGAATTGATGATAGTGACCGTGAGAGTAAGAGTGATGAGGAGCATATGTTATTATTCGAGAAAGTTGAAAGGAATTTAATTCCACCGATGAAATACGGGTTTAAGGAAGGATCTTATGAAGCGGATTAGACATAATTTTGAAGTATAGAGGTGAAAAGGCAAAGGGAATAAAATATTGCATATTAACTATTTTGAGCTAGAATTAGTTTTAAGAATCGACTAATTTGAGTGCGAGATAGTCGGGAGTAAAGTGGAAAAGGAGGTTTGAATAAACCTTGCACATAGTGCATAGATTTTATATGTGATGACACGGCGGTTGAAGGATTGACAGAAATACTTAAGGAAAGTGATGTAGGAGTGAACATCAAAGATAGAGACAAAAAAATTCCTAATCTTCTCAACTACAATGAGCATTCCTTAAAAGTCTCTCATCTTTACACTCTTCAGCTTTGTTCTCTGAATAAAACCTTAGATTAAAGGGAGACTTGTCAGGGAGAAGAGGAGAAGAGAAGTAGTTAAGGAATTCAAGCTAGTAGGATGGGATGCAAAGGAAAAGAGCTAAGAGACTTGTTAGGGTCATTTGATGGTTGGTAGAGTCAAGCGAGTAAAAGCTTTTGGCGAGATCCAGGTTTATCCGCTCTTGGTGAATGAAGTAGAGCCACAGATCGATGCGGAAGAAATTAGGAAACATACTTGATTAATAATCAAGAATCCTTTTTAATATGATAAGTAAGTTAAAGCGAGATTATAATGTGGTAGAGGGGGTAAGTATTAAACTATTGAAACCACGTTGTTCCCTATCTCTTTGAACGTGGAAAAACAAGTATCCTGCGCGACATGTAGCAGCATATATAGCATTTGGGTGGTCATCAAACGAGGACTCATCTACGGAATAGAGTGCAAATTTATTCGCAATGCTCAAGTCAAAATTTAAATCAGGCGTATATATTAAAGGTCGGGGTAAGTTTGGTAGGTCAAAGGGTTTCTAGAGAGTAGAAGGCCTAAGGCAAAGCAAATGAGTAGTATAATCATTTGGATGGTGTTGGATCAGTAAGTAAGGAAGAAGGTAAGGGTATGAGATGGAATAAATTGGCAGGATCATCTCTCTTGAGTAAAGAAATTCGATGCTTTAAAACGTGTACCACATATTGCAATGGATTGTTATCTGCTGGAGAATACACGATGAAAAAAAGAGTGAAAATGAAATTCCATCTACACTGAAAGAAATAAACAACAGACAGAGACAGTAGTATGAATAAACATACTAATAAAATTGAGAAATACTAAGGAGAGAAATTTGCTGGCTTTGGTCAGGCAGAAGAAGCGCGATAAATTTGGGGGTCAATTTAAAACCCTGAAGTCCTTGGATATTAATAAATTAAGTAAGAGTGCGATTGGCCAAATTAATGAAACTTCTGAGAGCATATGGGCATAGAAAATGGTGAAGCAAAAATAAGCTTTACTATTATTAAGAAAATTTACAAATAATAGAATGGATACGCAAAGTACAATTTCAAGGTCAGATGAACTCGAGAATGTTAAAGGGACATTCGTGAGGCGGCGGAATAAACGCAAAGACGTTCAGTGAAAGGTGGTGGCTAGATAAACAAAGCTGATTGGCTCTCTCGTGCAGTGCTTTTTATTCACTGGATAAACACAACTAATCTGTTTAAAGAGTAACTAACTGCTACAGGGACTCCTTCCGGCCACGCGCTCAATTTCTGTCTTCATCCTGTTTAATTGAAATATCAAATTTGTAAATCAGTATTAAGCAATAGGGAATATTCTGCACGCCTTCTTCATACCCGTTCTACAAAGTTGGTTAAATTGTTTTATGATAAACTTCTAAAGCTTCGCTGAGGGATTTAGCAAGGCGTGAAAGCACCAAAGTAAGATCTGAGACGAAATCTTAGCTAGTTGGTTGATATTTGTAAAATTAACGGGGCCACTGAACTTGCTGCGCCTACAGTATGAATAAAGTAAATAGGGAGTATCTATTATACTGTTTATATTTGTAGAGTAAACAGAAATGCATCATATGCTAGTTAAATGGGTTTTGAATATTCTTGCAATGGAGAAATGCATTTAAATCCATACATATAGAGGGATGAGGCCTTATAAAATGGATATAAAATGAAGCAATTTGTGAATGAAAGAGGAATCAAAAACAGAGAATGCATAATTCATTAAACTATATTAAACTATTTAGTTTATAATTTCTTTAAAAAATAGGACTTTATATGAAGGAAGAAGAAAGGAAAGAGAAATACTCAATGAGATCCAGTAGAGATCCACTTTAATTATCCATGCTTTGGGGCTCAATAACCCTCTTGAGTGAGGTAAAGATTAATCTAATAACTTCTCTAGTCTCTTTCTAACAAGAGTTGGTAAACGAAAATCAAATCTCAAAGCTTTAACAACAAAATGAAAGATATTAAATATAATTTAAAAACAAAATTAAAGATTAATAATAAATTTATTCAAAAATTAAATAAAAAAAATGATGATAAAGATAAGTTAAAGATTGATTAGGTTAAGGAACGTTTTCGCAATTTAAAATCCTAACCTAAACCAATATTAGCGAATTAGTCATTTGAACATTCAACCCCCTTTAATTTTTGCAACTTAACATCCATTCTTCCAGTTTTTCCTGTTTATGATCCTCTCCTTTAGGGGAGAAGATGTAAAAGTGAGAAAAAATGACTTTGATTGTCGTGATTATAGATTTCTCTGATATGTTTACTTTTGGTGGTGGCTTATTCGTCGAGGTATTGACGTTAAATTATTTAAGAGTCTTTGTGCTAGAGTAATGTGCAGTAGATGAGCTTGTTAAAATTCTATTTAAGTGAAGAAAGAGAATGTGAGGCATAGTAGCACAAATAGGTTTTCAGAAAAAAGAATATGCACGTGTCTGTGTTAAGCGTGCGTGCACATAATTAATGCATATACGAATTCGACACAGTGTACATATACTTACCGTATTTTTGAAGGAAGTTATCGGATCAAGGTTGATTAAGAGATTAACGATATGTATATGAACATGAGAAACGGAGGTGTTCACACTTGGGTATTTGGTCATCGGGTGAATCAATTGCATGGTTAAAATTATTGGCACGTGTAAAGATACTTGAGGTAAGAATTGCACGCCTAACATCGCTTCTGAGATAATTTTCTAGGCCCAAATAATCTAGTCGTGTAAGGAGTTTTGCAAAAGAAAAGTTATTGAATTGACATTAATCATAGAAATCTCGATTTCAAACTCTCTCCTGGCAATTTAAAGTAAGTCCCCTTCATTCCAAATTTTATCTTAATTGATATTCCTATCGACCTGATTATCACACCACATGTTTAGAAACTGTGATCTATTTTCTTGTACAGATATATAAATATATATATATATATATATATATATATATATATATATATATATATATATATATATATTGTTGGTCAGTCACATAACTCTCAAAACCTGGAATGAGCTCAGAATATTGGACAATTGAATACATTCCCCCAAGACCATTTTCAACGTTATTTGATGTTAATCGAAAACCAAGGGCAATAACATTTTTGCTGCAGGTTTTGCAGTTTTGATATATAGATATTGAGTAATAACTATTGTAGGGGAATCGTCACTTCCACCCTCCACCCGTTCACTCTTGGTTCAGTCACAAGGCGGTTACCGCAAAGACATCTGGCCGAAGGCATCGGCGGGTTCAGCGCTTAACCGCAGTGTCAGGCCGCTTGGCGAGCTGAAAGACCTGAAGGTCCAAATGTATGATCTCCCCCAGAAGAGTGAGATCCAGTTTCACATCAAATAAGAAATTGGAGACGTGTTTCTCCCAATCTCAAAGGCTAACGAGGAGCCGATGTTTGACTTCGTGGGTAAAACCGTTTGGAAAAAGAACTCTCCTGGGGCCGTCCTCAAGCCCCTTCCCCCCCCTTACCACTCCCCCACTGGGGTGACGAGGTATCGATGAAGAACTCTGAGGAAAATCGTGGTAGTATACGTCAGTCTCTAGGTGATAAAGTCCTCGGATCAAAAGCGAGCTACCGAGACTGGAGAGGTAGTTTACTTGGGTCGCCAGAACAAGAAGTACCCTGCAAGAGAGGCAGGGCTACCTACCTTAAGGGGCTAAGAAGCAGCTCATCCTAGAGCTAAGTCCCTGGTTATCAAACCAAACGTTAAGTTAACTTTGGTAAGTTCAACTTACTCTCGCCAGAGACACTCTTCATATCATGGTGCACCTTAAACACCAGGGGTATTCCTCTTCCTGGAGGAATTAAGAAAAGAAGAAGGAAAAGGCTCCCCCTTTGAGCCCGTTACTCGGTGGCCAAACCGAACTTCTAAGTTATACTCGCCTTTGAAGAAGACTGGAACTAAGAAGAAGCTCATCCTCGAGCTAGTTCCCGGTTATCAAACCGAACTTTAAGTAACTGATTCTCGCCAGAGAAACCCACCTCCGTTATCCTCGCCTTTGAAGAAGACTCTTCCCGAGTTCAGTCCTCATCCATAAGGAAATAAGTAACGAAGGAGAAAAGCTCCTCCTCGAGCTCGTTACTTGGTGGTCACACCGGCACTCCAAGTTAACTTGATTTAAGAACCAAGTTCGACTTACTCTCGCCAGAGAGATCACGACTGCCTAGGTGTTGCATAAAGCACCGTAATTGTTCTTATTCTTGAAGAACCCCCCTCCCCCTCCCGGAATGCCGTGTGGACCCCCAGCTGCTACCCTCGCCAAAACGACCGTGTGATTCTCTTCATCTACATCTGAACGGACGGCACGCGTCGTGAGTTAATAACATTTCTGAGGCCTTTAAACTCCACATGAGTTCGTAAGCCTAATTCATATATTATTGTTGTGTGTAGAGAAATTAACCAATTTTTGTGGGTAAACTAATTTAATTAATTCTTGTAGATAATAATATTCCAAGTATTGCCGTAGTTAATGTTTAAACGTTGTGTATTCAATTAATGAAGTTAAAATATGAGTTTATTTTGGGAGTATTTTGCGTTTTTCTTATATATCCTTACGTGTTTAGGAACGGCTTCTTTTTAATAAGATATTCAGATATCAATATATATTAGACACTCTTAGCACATTTAGAATAGAACAAAAAGGAGGGAATTCTACGATAACTATGTATAGAAGAAATCTATTGGTGGTAATTGGTAAAAAATAATGTTAACTGTATAAGAAGTTTATTACTATTATTATCTACTCTCTCAATCTCTGCTACATTGCGACTGAGTCATAAAAAACAACAACAATATATCTTTCGGTTTTAAATTCTCATTGGTTTCCATAGATTCTCAGATCAGGAATGAACAATAAATATCAGTAAATTGAACAATACAATCACTTTGACTTCGAACACTAACCCGTGTCAATTTGTTTACAGTTCCTGTCACGAAAAACAAATTCACTGTCATCTTTACATACCCACGTATAGAACCTTCGTGTCACTTCAGTAATTTTACATTGCTCAAATGAACACAAGATTAATACTAAATTTTACAAAAACAATGTTAACCTTCCACAAAATGTATCTATTTTTTAAAGCCATTCAGTTTTAGTTTCTTATCAGTGCTCTTGTTGCGAGCTGCATCTGAATTAATTTTGCATCTAGAGTGCACTTCACTGTTTCTTTCTTTGCTGTAGTTAGATGTAAGGACACTGAACAGACTAGCCGAAATTTTTTGGTAGAATATTTTTAAGAAGCTGTGACCACTAGTACAATTTAATGTAGCCAGTTGATCATCTTCTTTTCCACGTAGAACAACGACCTTCTGGAAGGCCTCCTTAAGGTTGTTACATCCAAACAGGAAGTACTGTGTTCTTTTCTCCTTCGTGATCAACATATATACATATGCGGCATACATTCCTGGTCATAGAGATAGTCTTGTGAGATGGGAATCATAACCTACGGGTATGCAGTGAGCGCTGTGTTGATCCTAAATATATGTACCTCGGAATTACATCCTGAGCAGTTGAATTCATATATGATGTAGGATCGAAGCAGCGTTGGTATTTTGTCTTTAATGTTGAAAAGATGTTGTACTTTGCGTGTGTTTTGGAAAATTGGTATAAAATTTGTTGCGCACATTTAGGCATCAGCAATGGACCTGGAGCCCCAGTCACTACTCCTTAGTCTTCCCTATCCGAATACACTACGAAAACAGACATCCACACCATAAACCAAACTTAAATAATTTTTCAATTAAAAACACAGCAAACAATGAAAACCAACTACGTACACTGGAATCTCTTTATATTAGATTTAAAAACCCAACTTTAAACTCTGACACAAGCTCATTTCCACTTTTACTACAAATATAATCATCCAAAAATTACACACGCCAAATCCACTCCCCCCAAACAACCCCTATCTTTCAAATATTTCTATTATCTCCCCATTTTAACAATGAAGACACCCAAAACTTATTATTTTCAGTTTTATTTAAAAACAAAAACATATTTCCTATTCCCTAATTATTAAAAGCCCTGCATTTTTATAATTTGAATATTACCACTTCTGCTGCTTCCCATTTCCCATATAGTTAATTTATAAATATCTGATAACTTATCTAAAAAAAAGTTCTTATGTTTGTTTATATTTATAATCTCGAATCCTTGAGGATAAGTTCCTACCCGAAACGTCGATACCAAGAAGTTATAATATGGTAATGAACTTCCTAAATTTAACCTGCTTATTTATCCTAAAAATAGGTATACGCCTGGCAACGCACAACCCCTCTGCTCTCTTAAGAAGGGAAATATTTTGAGTATTTGAATAATAATTCCAGTTTAGTTTGGTTACAACTTACGTTTTCTTCTTCAAAGTTATTTTAATAATTCTTTTTCTTTTATAATATCCAAAAACAAAATGCTGAAGTTCAGAAATAAAAATAAGTATCGAAATTTTGTCAATTTTTTAAAACCAGAAAAAATACAAATGGTGAAGTTTAGAAAATTTATTTTTATATATCTTCTAGCAACGTGATATTTTGAAAGGGGTGAAATTTAGTTTAGAGTTACTTTTAAAAACTTTTAGAATTGGCGAAGTTCAGAAAATTTATAAAAGTTTAATCATGGCTGCTCTTTATTAGATTTTAAATTTTAGTCTTAGTAGCGAAACACAAGCTCCCTCCGTAGGGTGGAGTGGCGAACCCCTTTCATGGTATATATATATATATATATATATATATATATATATATATATATATATATATATATATGTATATTGGAAGGAAGCCATTTTATGCATGATTCATTGAAGTCGACAGCAATGGTTGCATTGTTTACTTTTGGCTCTATCTTTCTTATAGCCTTGACTATAATCTCAACATATAGCTTTAGGCGAGGAAAACTGAGAGAAAGAGGCATAATTTTATTTGCATAGACAACTTTCGACCCTAAATTAGGTAATTTTAGGGGCAGAATGGTGAACGTGATATTACAAGAAAAACAATTGAATATGTTTGAACATTACCGTAAGAGAACTGACCAATCAATTAACTCGAAAATACATTGATATATTTCTGCTTAAAGATATTTTGAACATTATTGTAAGAAAAAGCCCAATATTTGAGAAGGACAAATTGATGTTGGGTATAAACAAATGGAGGAAAAGGCTACAAGACCAACCGTTATAGAAATTCTGTTCAGAGTTCTTAATCTCGTCATTATGAGGCTAATAGACACCCTGAATGGATACGCCGCCATTTGTTATTCGGCGAAGGAGGGGGAGCAGCTCGTATCTAAAAAGGCCAAGAGGCAGGTTCAGAACATCGGGCTGGAAGCGACTGTACCAATGGATATTCTCGTTCGCTCCACCATAATCCTTAGAAGGCTCGATCCGTTTTTCTCACATAACTTCTGTAAAGATATCAGGGAAGAGCTGAAGAGACAGCAGACGTGGGCAAAGATTACCAAGGTATAGAAGTTCGGCAAAGGAAAGGGAATTGACAAAATCGTCTTCGAGACTATCTAGATGGCTGACAGGGCGAATAAGCAAGGCTTCCTACGATTTTACCTTTGTGTGGCCCCAGACCAGGTCGAGGCAGAGGAATACGTTTACATGAACTGCTGCTACAGCTCCACGTAAAGGGCGCGGCGATTTGCCATCCTGACCGCAGTGCTGACAGGACTTAGCACCCCGTCCGACCCCAGCCCAGCCTCTTCTTCTTTCTTCAGATACTTGTGTTTCCCCTCTGTTTTCTCGCTTTTCATATAACCTCTAATTTCACAGGGTATATGCTGACCTTCTCTTAGCCAACTATCCCTGATCGGGGCTGAGGGGGGATGGGACAATTTTTCCTAACCCCTGAGCTTCAGTTTGGGATGGTGGGTTTTTAACAACCTGCTTCATCCCCACCCATACCTTCCTCACATCTCCTTTCCTTCTCACTTCACCATCTATTTTTTTACGCTGTGCCCAAGGTGGAACGGTCATGCTAAAGGGCTGCCAGGTCACCAGGCGGGAGGGGTGGCCTTAAATGGCGGCACGTGGCTCTACCAGGCCCGTACGCACCCCTTGTAGAGTAGGTTACTGCAAGGGGTGATAAGCGTTTGTTTCCCGTTAGAAAAAGAGGGTCACCATGGCCATGAAGGAAAACTTACAAAAACAAAAACTCCCCATTTCCGCTTTAAGAACAACGGAGCCGCCCTCAGGCTGCTCTACAGAGAAATTGGAGGTTTCTTTCCTGTGGTTTCCCACGGGACTGTCCATAACTTCAACCGGAGAGGAGGCTTACTCCTCTCTAGTGCCTATGGGTGCAGAGGACTCCCCATCACCCACTTCCTTGGAGTCACCACGTGTCTCCATCTAAAAGCTGGCAGTCCTGCATTCGCTTTCACAGGGGACTGCCAGGAAAGCCAGCAGGTAACTCATAACCGGCCCCTCCCAGGTGAAACTGCTCGGTAGAGTCTATCCTCTTAGGTGTTAGAGGGAAGAAAAGACCCATCGGCCGCTTCATCTAAAGACCTGCTAGCCCAAATATTAAATCTAGCGGGGGTGAAGGCCTATGCTTCCCCAAAGAACATGTACAAAACTGACATGACCTGTGATGTCATGGAGGGGGATGGCCAAGTGGAGGCCTTCCTTGAGATAGACATGCTACCTGATGCAGCCCAGCCTCAGAAGGTGGAACCATCCGTAGGGGCAGATTCGTGCTAGGCATCAAACACCGAGCCTAATTCTGCTCCTGTGCGGGGCCCTCGCCAAAAGAGTCGGGCGGCTAAGACATCACAAGCAGTGAAGGGATCTCCTCCTCCAGTTGGTGCTCGCACGCCTGCTGGGACCTTCGCCATCTCGGCGAAGGACCTTGCAGAGTCCGGCCCATCTGGCCTGGCAACTCCTGCAAGGGAAGGGGAGCAGCGGATCCATTCCCTGCCCTCCAATCGTAAAAAGAAAAAGACTAATAAAAAAAAGACCATAATGACTCGGGGCTCTTTTCCCTTCACGGGGGCCGCGGGGACGGACGAGGCTGCTATCATCCTTCAACGCACCCATGCGAAAATCGGCACGTCTGGCTCCGGCACTCGCCTGGGTGGGGAATCCCAAAATCAGACCAAAAGTGCGCAAGGCGAAGTCTTGATTACGTCGGGGCACCTCATTCAGAGGTTACCCTGCCTTTTCGAGCCCGTGGCTTGAAACGCTTCTTAATTCTTCGCTCCACTGAGGGCAGCATGTTGGCCAAAGGCAACATGATCCATCAGAAGAGAGCTTTAGCTGGTATAATTGGTAGAGAGCCGAAGGAGATGCGTTTCTCTGACGGGTGACTTCTGGTGAATGCAGTGGATCCCTCCGATGCGGCCAAGATAAGTGCTCTTTAAACAGTTGATGACACCCTGGTGAGTATGACGCCGCACTCTACCATGAAGTTTGTGAAAGGAGTAGTTTATGCAAGAGAACTCGTTTACTTCTCCATCGAAGTTTTAACTCTAGAGATAGCCGACCACGGGGCAGTCAAGGTCAAGCGTGTGATGGGAAAGCACGGAGGGGCCTTGAGACCCACCCCTACACTCTTTGTCACGTTCGACTGTGACAAGCTAACTGAGTGGGTGCGTGCCTGTCGGTACTGCTACCGCGTGAAGGCATTCTTGCCACTGCCGCGGAGATGCTATTACTCTCACCGCTTCGGCCAAACGAATGGCTCATGTAGACCTGCAAAGTCGGGATCACCCAAATTATGTGTGAATTGCTCCAAGGCCGCGCACGCTAAGTCCAAATCGTATGGCGACAAGTGTGTTAATTGCGGAGAGCCGCTCCCATCTTCTTCAAAGCAATGTGCTGCATATCTCCTTGAGAAAGAAATCTTGACCGTTCTGGCCCAGGATCGACTCTCGTTCCGCGAGGCTAAGGACTTGGTCCTGGCGCGCCCGGCTATGTCTGAGAAGTCTTACGCCTCAATGGTTAGAAAGACACCCTCTGCTCCTGGCCCATCCAGGCCAACGAGCTCGTTTGTTTCCGTGACGATTCGGAGCCCTTCTGTGGGTTCTACTCAACCCGGGCATTCCCCTGGTAAAGCTTTTTCCCATCGTGACCGTTTCCCGTAAGGCAAAACAGCCACGCGCATCCACCGAGTCGTTAGACTCACAGGAGAAAATTCCTTTGAAGTTGGTAGCCAGTCTATCTTCCGCAGTTCCTAAAGCTGTCTCCCGAGAGGAGGCCCTTCACGAAAAGAGTGCCTTCCGCCTTCAAAGCCGCAACGCCCGCCTAAGGTTTCGAGGTAGAGAGAGGAAAAGACACGCATAGCGAGCCCCACCTTCCCCAATAGGTCCTTGAAGGCGACAGTGACCGGGGTTCTTCATCCGGGATGCGTACGGCCATTGCCGTGAGGGTCTTCTGTTTGAAGAGGGCTCAACGTCTCCTCCAAGCTAGGCCTGGAGGGCCTATTCTTTCAATGGAATTGCCGTGGACTACAAGCCAACTGAGAGGAGCTGCGGAGCCTCGTCTCGTTCCGTTCCCCGTAAGCTATCTTTTTGCAGGATACTATGCTAGGCGCTTGCCCACTGCCCGCCCTCCCGGGGTATAAGGGTTTTGCGACCCCACTGGAACGAGATAGGGGACGGGCTGGGGGATGCGTGGTTTACACCCAGCATGATGTTTTCGTTCTTCTTTTCACTTCAGATACCTCTTTTCCGGCAGTGGCTGTGCTGCTTCACCTGGATAGGAGGGATACTGTTATTTCTTCGTACATTCCACCGTTCCCTAATTTGACGTCGGAGACTTCCGCCGCATCCTGGCACGGTTACCGAGGCACCTTCTCTTGCCTTGAGATCTTAACGGCAGACATCATCGCTGTGTAGATTATTCCATGTGTAGATTATTCCATGAGACCAGTCCTTGCCGATCTCATCGATGAACTTGAAATATGTTTCTTAAATGTGGATTAGTTTACGCATCACTGCCCAAGAACTGCTTTATTTTCTTGCCTTGATCTATCTCTGTGCTCTCTGGATGCACTCTCTCTTTTTGATTGGGGGATGGTTGATGAACTCCAAGGTATTAATTACTTTCCCATTCAAATATCATTGTCAAGGCAGCTGCTGTATGAGATCCTACCTCGGTGGTGGTAAGCGCGGGCGCGGTGGCCGGCATTTCAGGAAATGACTGAATTCTCTATCTCAGTCGAGGAGTTTAGGTCAGGAGATGAGTCCGTTGAGTTCTTCTCTGGAGACCTCATTACTGCGTGCCTGACTACTATTCCCAGGACCTCTGGCCGTTTTACACACCGACCACTCCCGTGGTGTTCGGCCGAGTGAGAGACGGCCCTCAAACAGATGCTCTATGCCTATATACGCTCTAAGCCTCGCCAGAACGACTTCACTGTCGCTGAATTTCGTCGGGCTAGGGCTAGGTTTCAGTATATACGTGTCTTCACTAAACGGGAAGACCCCTCTAGCAGAGGACCGCAATCTTTGACCCAGCTTCCATGGCTCAATCTTTTGCATCCACTTTCTTCTTATTATATAGCCGTGATGCTGCTCCGCCAGCATTCAATGCACTTCGTGATGTCGCGGAAGATCGCGACGGGACTTTAGCCCGAGAGACGGAGAACTCTTCAAAGACAGGTTTACTCTGAGAGAGATGCGTTCCACTCTTGCTTCGTGCGCGTACACCGCCCATGGTTTGGACGATGTCTCGGACGCCATGCTTCAACACCTGGGTGTGCAAGGCATGGCATTTCTCTAAGATTTGTTCAATAGGATCTGGGTGGAGGATCTCCTCCCAGATTCCTGCCGAATCGCTGCAGTGCTCGCCTTCCGCAAACCGTGAAAAGATCACTCTCCTCCGGCCGGTTTCTGCCAAATCTCTCTAAACGCTTGCGTGGGCAAGTTGATGGAGAAATTGGTAAATGTTAGATTAGCATTTTTTTAGGAGACCGGAGGCCCTTTGTCTTCTGCACAGTGCGGCTTCCGCAATTTCAACTCCACGTCGGACGCTTTGCTCCGACTGTAAAATGCCGTCTGTAAGGCCTTATTTCCTAGACAGCATTACGCCACGGTCTTTATTGTCCTAGAGAAGGCCTATGATACCGCATGGCGATAGAATATCATGGAGACTCTCCACTTGATGGCGGCGATGGAACGCCTCCCAATCTTTATATCTGAAATTTTGCAAGGACGTAGGCCAATGGAGCAGGAAGAGGGTATCCCGCAGGCAAGTGTCCTAAGTGTCACACTCTTTTCCCTGAGCATCAACGGCATCACCTCGATGCTGCCGAAAGATGTTCTCGCTACGTTCTACGTAGACGACCTTCGATCTATTTTGGCGCGGCCCAGATGCCAACTCTGGATCTTCGCCCCCAACATGCATTGAACCGCGTCTCTCGCTATTCCGAAGCGCACAGGTTTCGGTTTTCTTTGGCTAAGACTAAGGTAGTGCACTTCTGTTGGCATGTACGGCTCTACCCTTACCCAGACTTGTTTCTTAATGGGTTACGCATGGAAGTGGTTGATTCGTACTGTTTCCTTGGTATTGTAATTGACCGACGCCTTACATGGCAGGCTCATATTCGCAGCCTCACGCTCTCTTTTACCCGCTCCATGGATATTCTCCGTTCGTAACGTTCAGCTCTTAAGGCACTGATAGGGTTACTGCCTCACTTTGTATCGATTCTTTGTTCGTTCTGAGCTCGACTACGCATGCGA
This sequence comes from Ceratothoa steindachneri, assembly GCA_963969495.1. Classification (NCBI taxonomy): domain Eukaryota; kingdom Metazoa; phylum Arthropoda; class Malacostraca; order Isopoda; family Cymothoidae; genus Ceratothoa; species Ceratothoa steindachneri. Next base: position 62,500,977 of record OZ018335.1, on the reverse strand, counting down.
GTTTTATGCTTCCACAGCCTAGTGTGTATTGTGGAAGGTGGACTCAATCCACCACAGCGGCCTTTGCCTGGTGATCGGTGCCTTCCGCACTTCCGACATTGAGAGCCTACTAGTCGATGCTTGGGAAATGCCACTCGCTATACAGTGCATCATTCGCCTGTACGCGTTAGCCCGGCGCCTCCCTCAGTCGCCAACAGCTCTCACTGCATCCATAGCTGATTTCGATGGTGCCTATTTCGCTGAGAGACGACAGTCATACCCTAAGCCCTTTGGATTTACTGCCAGGAAAATCCCTCTAGAGCTAGGTATAACTCTCGAGTCGGTGGTGTCCCTGGTTTTCTTAGCACACCACCCTGGATGTTACCACATTTCGATATTTGTTGCGACGCCTCTTCTCTAAAAAATTCTACAGCGCCGGAAGTATTGCGTTCGAAATTTTTGGAGCACACCTCATGTCACGCTGGAACCGGGCCACTGTATACAGATGTTTCCACGTCCAATGAGTGGGTCGGCTTCCACGCCGTATTCCCTCTATTTGAATTCACCGGGGCTCTGCCAGGCGCTGCGTCTGTTACCACAGCCGAGCTGAGGGCAACACACCAACCATTATGGGAGATTACGTGACGTGCCCGGTTCGGAGACCGGATTGTGATGTATAGCGACTCACAAAGAGCCCTAAGTGTTCTCGGGGCTTTGGAATCTCCGCATCACCTGGTTTGCGATATCCGTGACGCCATAGTTTTGGCGAGCCATGCGGGTGTCGAGATTATCTTCTGCTGGGTTCTTGGACATGTAAGAATTGCGGGAAAGGAGCGCGTGGATGAGGGCGCCAAAGAGTCCGCGAGGACTTTGCGAACGGACTAGCCTTTCGCTCTTCCTCACACCGACTACATGGCAGGAATACGGGCAGCTCTTCCGGCTGCTCGGCAAAGAAGATGGGAGACTGCCAGAAGGAACTTAAAGGTGCGTGTCATTGCGCCCCGGCTGTTTCCATTGACTACCTCCAATGCCGCGATGGTTTCAGGTTGCTTTCTGTCGTCTCCAAATTGGGCACAAACGCGGGGCGCACCGCCTTTTGATGGATTGCTCGCCAGCGCCCTAAGGGGAAGACTGCGTTTTCCCCCAGACTGTTCGGCACATTCTTGTTAAGTATCCCAGTCTTAGCGATCATCGCGCAGGTTACCTGTCCCGGTTCCGGGATGGGCGGGGCTGCTACCGCCTGTCCCTTGTACTTGGAATGAGTTCGTGCATATCAACTGGTGGACTTGTAGACATTTTGGGGAAGGCCAGCCTGCTCCTTTTATTTATCTCTTTTTGTTGTTGCTTTTTCTTTAAAGGTCGCACGTTCCTGCACCGGGGGAACCTCCCCCCAAATCAGGAGCTTGCTTCTTCCTCGTTGCCTTTTCCTTTTTAATTTTTAGTGTTTTGTTTGTTTTTTGGTGTGTTTTTTAATCATATTTTAAAGTAGCCTAGTACTAGGCAGTTCTTAATATGGCCACTAATGCCAAAGTAGGCACTCGCCTACGCGTGAATGCAAAGAAATAGAAGTCACGTGTTCCAACTGTTACCAATCTGGAAATGAATGACGATAATGCGTGGCTCAGAAGTTAAAATGTATCAACTGCGGAGTGGACCACAAAGCGCAAGTTTCCGATCTGCAAGTAAGAGATTCGAGAAAAGAGGGAACAACCCAAAATGGAAAAGGCAGCATAGGCAAAGTCATGGCCATGGTCATTTTCGCCCACTTGGCAAACCTGTCAAATCCCCGCACTTTTGCAGAGGAATTGAACCGCTTCCTGCAGAAGAACGGTCCTAACAAGAAGCTGTGGTTCCCGCCTAATCTCACCTCACGTCCTGAAAATCGAGCTCACCAACAGTCTTCACGTGGGAAGAAAAAAACTGAAAAAGAATAACAAGCCTAAACGAAAAAAGAAAAGTCCGCACACGAAGAAGCCACCAAAGACAAAAATCCCCAGTTAAACTCGAATTATACAGAGATACAAGGAGAAAATAAGAAAAATAATAACATACAAGAAGTAGAGCTAGAGGCTCCAACGACGGAAGAAGAGGTAGAATAAAAAAAATTCTTTGAAAAAGCGCAAACTAAAAAGAAAGAAGAGAAAACCCTATGTTCACATTGATCCATAGATTCCCACTTACCGGAAAAGGGAAGTCCTTGAACAAGGCTTCCTTTTTGACAGAGAAGAGCTGTCTGCGTACCTCCTAGCTGTAACACTCGGCTTCTATTCGAGGGCATACGCAAAGGGAAATGCAAATGGACGTATGAGGGGCCGTACTCTCCAAAGGAAGTTAAGGATATGTTGTGGGAGGACGCAATCATCATTCCTGATACATGTGCCCGCGTCGTCAGCATGTCTGAATACAAGACAATCAGCAATGGACAAAGATGCGCTCAGAATCCCTCGACAGAGTGAATAAAAGTACAAAAGTGTCTGACAGTGAATGTAAGCGTTAAAAATCAAATTAAAAGCATATTGAAATAAACCCCAAAAGTTACAAAGTGTCTTAACAGTAAATAAAAGTGCTAATGTTCAAATTTTAAAAAAGCCTAACAGTGAATAATAGCATAAAATAATTTAATTAAAATCAAGCGTCATAAGAGTTAATCATAAAAAGAAAAAATACCATTAGTGACAAAAGTGGATAAGATAGCAAAAAGAGTGATCTTAAAAAGAGAATAGTTAATATTTAATTTATACATATTTTTTAATATAAATCAACAGTGACGATTTATAAGAGCGACGAATAAATGCGAGAATATGTTTTTAACAATACAACTAAGAGATGTGGAATTTACAAAAACATAGTAATGTAAATTAACATTGAGCAAAAAAAATTAAATAAATTATGTAGAAACTGACTTTTATAGAAAGTAAATGATAACATAACGTAAATAATCGTTGTAAAAACATTATAATAATCAACGGAACAACAATAATATACAATAACAAAGAGATATGACATTTATAAAAACATAGTAAGGTAAATTTTTATTGTGCAATAAAATAATAAATAAATAATTCAATTATGTAGAAACTGACTTTTATACAAAGAAAATATTAACATAACGTAAATTATCGTTGTAAAAACATTTCCATAATCAACGGGACAACAATAATATAGAATAATCAATTTATTATTTAGCAAAAAGTAATTGTAATTTTTGTAAAGAGTTGCCAAGTCCGACCTACAGGCAAATGTATACCTTCTACTGTATTTATCCTTTAACAAATTTTCCTTCCTTCCATTTCTCTAGTACCTCAACCCATGAGAGTAGGGGGGGGGGGTCTAAGCTTTCAACTTTCTAATAATAAAGTTAAAAGGAAATTCTAGTTCCCTGCGGGGGGCGTTGCTGATTTTGGTGGCGAGTCGTTGGGAGGATAGTCTCTGGCTGGAGTTATATATTGATTGAAGTTCTGTGTTGGGAGATCATAACTGCCACGGCCATTTGGAGTCTTCAGTGGTCACCCAAAACACCTTCATCATCTTCCGTGATCCTGACCGCCAAAGTTTACTAACGTGTACTTTACAGTGTGTAGCGTGGTCGCAGTGATTTTTCTTAGGTTATGAAAACGCAATGTTTTATTTAAATCAGTGTGTTAGAATTTGTATTTGTTTTATTCCGTTGAACGTTTGTCAGAAAGCTGGGAATCTAAATCTGAATTTAGTTTGCCCAAAACTTTCATACCTTTAGAAACTTCTAAACCCAAGTACGGTCCTTTCGAACAACACGAAATTGTGTTGCCTAGGTCAATTGTTTGTACGGTAAATTTATCGTTTAGGAAACAGTTTTGTTACGTATCTATCATTAGTTTCTAATGTAATTCCCTTCTTTTTTAAGGTATAGTGACTAATATTCAACAATTCATCTAAATGTGGTTAAACCAAAGATTACGTGGAAAATTGAGTCAGGAGAGATCACAATTTCTAGCTCTTGGTCTGTGTCTTGGCTAACATTTGTATTCAAACAAATGTATTATTTAATGTGTGAATCGTTAATGTTTCTTAATCTAACTCATTTAACGAATGTGCCTTATTATTATGCCACACTCAAACTTATCAATCTTAGATAAAATACACTTATTTATTTGAATTAAATAGCGAAACCATATTAAAAAATCATCACAGTAAAATTATAAACAGAAAAGGTAATATAATGATGCTGCACCCATTTCATTGTGTATCAACCAGCAACCAGTAGTACATTCAGGGCCAATGGTATTGAGAATAGTTTATTTTTTCATATAAGAAAACTAATAGATCTAATCAAGGGTTTAATTTTGTTTTTGCCTATTTGTATCATAATTTACAGGTGAAATATAGAACAATTTAGAGGCCCAACCCGTTTTATTAATAAATACACTCAATAGATGAGCGTAGTTAGTGTTTACAATAATGTGGCTTGTTGTTCAGGCCTGCTTCAATTCCTTCATTTCGTTATGTTGACTGATAATGTTCTCGTTTTAGACCTTCTCCCCCTGAACATATAGAGGGTCATCTAGAGATTACTATGGAAGTTGAGCAAGATTATGACACATTTCAGTCTTATCAGGTTTCCACACATGATATAGTCGCAAGACCATTCACTTAAGTTCAGTTAAATGATCTGATCAGGGATCTGGGGCTTTCAAACACAATTCACATTTTCTTGGCTCTCGAATTCGTGAAAGTAATATTCTAGCTAAGGAAACAGCATATTTTTGATACAGAAATAGAGAACCAGAGTTTGGAAGATATTTTCAACAGCATTCTTCCAGCTTTTTAGTATACTGCGCCAATATTAAAGGACTTGTTGATGCCCTTGGAATTCCCTACAACCCATTAGAATGGAGACTTTCATAGATTCCTAAACGAGAAGTTTAAAAGTTTTGTTACTGAATATTGGTAACAAGATAGCTTCCGTTCATATAGGCCATTAAATCCAACTTACTGAAAGTTAGGAAAATCTGAAAAAAATGCTGGATGCAATAAATTACTTTACCAACATTTGGAGGATATGTGGTGACTTAAAGGAAAATTAATTTTACACTTGGCATTTCTAAGCTCTTTAATATTGGCATTTTCATTTTTAATTGTTAGTAATTGTATACACCTTTTGGTCAACTTACATTTTACAAGAATGCAAATCTGGAAATCATGTCATTTTGAGATATATTTTTTTGTTGAAGTTTCTCCCTATAAGTTAATGCATCTTTTGGAGTTAATGGAGAACTTATCCTAATTGAAAAGGTATACAGCATAACTCAATAAACTCAAAATAAGATTTACATATATCAATTAGTTCCAATACAATGATTTAATGCATCGGCATACAGGATATTTCAGTACATATTCATATTCTTATTGTTTTAAGAAATATTACTTTAAAGTCGTTTTTAGAAATATTACACTTTAAATTTAGATACCCTGCTAAATTTCTTTTCAAGTACTTAGGATGCAAACAGGCTACACGAACCATCCCTGTTTCCTATGTCTATAGGACGGTCGTGCAGATAGTAGGCACTATGAGAAGAAGGTTTGACCTCCACGAGAAGCATTTTGAATTGGATCAAACAATGCGATAGCTGAACCTTTAGTGCCAGTTCACAAAATAATGCCTCCTTAACTGCATATAAAGCTAAGCATAATGAAAAATTATGTAAAAATCCTTAATAAAGAAGGCCAAGCTTTAAAATATCTTCTTTAAAGATTTCCACAAATCAGTGACGCTAAGCTCCAAGCGGGAAATTTTGATTGACCTTAGATCAGGAACTTGATGAGAGATCAGCAGTTCGAGGTATCAATAAGGGACATAGAAAAGGAAGCAAGGGAAGCTTTTAAACTCTAGTTAACAATTTTATGAGCAATAAAAGAATCCCAGAACATGTTGCCCTAGTCAATCAGCTCCTAACAAGTCTCACGCATTTGGGAGCTCGAATGTCTATTAAGATACACTTTTTACAGTCCCATCTGGATTATTTCCGCGACAACTGTGGTGATTTCAGTGAAGAATAGGGGAAAGATTTCACTAGGACATAGAAACAATAGAATCCTGGTACAAGGGTAAATGGGACGTAAACATGCTTGATGACTACTGTTGGTGTTTGAAGCGTGATGCTCCAGATGAGAGGCACAAACGAAAATCGTCAAAGGCGTCTTTTCTTGGAATTTAGAATTATTTTCTTTATTATGTGCATTCTTTAATTTTTTGTTTTATTAAAAGGATTATAGTTTACATACGTTTATTTCTGTTCAAATGATATAACAATAGAAATGCATTATTAGATAGAGAAAGATTTTTGAAAAAAATTTGAGAAAAAATCAGGTAGGTTATTTTTGGCAATAAAATCTCTTTTATATATTTAATTGATAGTTTCGATGCTGGTGTCAAAGATCTTTTAGAACTAAATTAGTAGAGAAGAACGTACCAGCTATTCTTAGTTTGGTGGGACCTAATGTTCGTCTATTACCTAAGGTTCCGTTATCTCCTAAAAAGCTAGAGACCTATGAATTTCCTGATATTATTAAAGTATTTAACGAACATTATAATCCTAGGGTAATTCTGATATATGAAATATGATAAATAAAAATTCTGGCAAATCTATTGGTGATTTTGTTAGTGGAATTAAAACGCTGGCTCACACATATGGGTTTAGTGACCAGCGACATATTCGTGATGGGGCTATCTAATTAGTCTACACAGCATAATTTGAAGGCAGAATCTGATTTACCTTTCAATAGAGCTGGAGAAATAGCTAGAGCTCGTGACCCCTTTACCTCTTAGTTATGACATAACTAACTGAACTATGCTGATGAATTTTCTAGACTTTTCACCAGCGGCTATTGTTGCTGTCAGGGACTGCAGACGTACACATCCTGTTATCTTAGAGTACACAAGCTCTGTGAGGTTGGGTGACTAGCCTCAACTTTAAGGTACACTTGCCTTGCTCCTTAGGGAAGGAAGAGTAGTCTTTTCTATTAAATTAAGGAATACTCAATTGCATGACATAAAGGCTAATCATGTGGGTAATTCTCGTATGAAGGAATTAGTGAGAGTTTACTTTTCGTAGCCTAACTGTGAGAGTGAGATCGAAAAACGACATATGTAAAGTTCGTGTTCCCAGTTCTTATAATCACTAGGGACTTCCCAAGGAAGAATTACATCTTTTCAAGTGGGCACAGTAGACATAGCATAGGTTGCATGTCAATAAGATTAACCCTGTAGATGGGAAGTATTTTCTCATCATAGTGGATATTCAGAAAGCCGACTTTTTGACGCAAAGCATTTGCTGAGACACTTTTTCGGAATCCATATTTCTTTATGCTTAGCAAATGACCAAGAGCAACGTTGCCAGCTTAATCAAACAACCGGAGTCTTGCAAATTTTTATTCACACTTCAGAAAGAGAAATAATAATAAAATTTTACTAGAGAATTCATAATTAAAATAAGAGCTTAGAAAGCTCAACTTCTCCTCTTCCGTCCATTGATCACCGTGAAAACCTCCCTCTGATGTGTGCCATCCATTAATTTCGTCTTAACTATGCCGGCCACTTGGACTGACAAAATCAAGGGCTTACGTTAAAACTAGTTTGAAGAATAGCCCACAGCGTATTCGTAAGCCAGAAATTTTCTCGAAATTAGGACTTAGCTGAAAGTCTCGAGTAGAGGAGACATCCTTATAATCCGAGTAACCCAGCCAGAATCATATATGTAACTAACATCCGTATCTATGTATTTTGAAGTTGTTATGGCGTCGGTACCCGAAAAGGGGTGGCAACAAGGTAGCGAAAGTTGATTCGGCCGCTATTTCCATCAAGTCCACCATTAGTCATTCTTTTCGAGGTTCCGATTCGAGACATATCCCATCCATCATCACCATCATCCTGGCAGCTTCTAAGGGTCGGACCAACTTGAAAATTGACAGGAGCGCTCATAGCAATACTTTCCATAGTCACCGGCTCAAACACTTACCGCCTTTACTACTTATTCTCTTTCAAACAAAACCAAAATCACATTACAGAAAAAAGAATAAGTCAAGAAAGAAAAATGAAGAGGACAAAGGGAGATACCATGGAGACCCTCACTATCCTTGCCCAGAGCCCACTGAGTAAAGCAAGCTCTCTGAAACTCTCTTCGCACAAATCAAAGTGGCACTTGTGAAGCTCATTGAAGTGCCATCAGGCTCCATAGCAATGTGTGTAGAGACCTAGGATGTTGACAAGCTCTTTTAAAAAGAGGGAGCGCCCCTGCTCAAAATACTGAACTTGGAACCAATGTTCACTCCCTAAGTGGCAACAAACAGGAGAATTATCTGCCGCAAAGTAAAGAGCTAAGTTGGAGGACACTCAGCCTAGGATAGAAAACTAAAATCAAGTCACAGCATGCGTGGGAGAAAGTCCGAGAAATCATTAAATTACGCGAGCACACGCATGTGTTCAAAGTGCTCTTGGCTTTCACTGAAATGGCGACGAAGGCTAGCACAGAAGGGATCCTGATATTTTCCATGCAGATACCGAGAGAAAATATTAAATAAGAGAAGTTCCACAGCATAAAGATATGTTCTGTATGCTACAAAATGTAACAGTATACAACCGCGATGTGTCCGGAAAAAGAGAAACTGTGGTGCAGCGAATGTGCCACATCAGGATATCAGAAGAAGTGCTAAAGTTCAAAGAAAAATGCCTCAATTGCATGATTGATCATAGAATTATGGCTCTTAATTGCCCAATGAGCAAGGATATAATGAAAAGGAAAGAATAAGAACGGAAGAAAAACCTGTATGTAAGCAACACTAGAAAAGGCGAAGAGGTGCGACCAAAGAGGGCAATCTCCTTAGACATTCGCATAACGAATTACCTAAGTGCACGATTACTAATATGCATCACGCCCGCAAAGGTGACAAGCGCTTTTAGACCCAGCTCCTACAATAAAGTACTACATTTGCTCCTAGGGGCAAACAGCCTCCCTCAAATAAACATGCCAACCAACCCAGAATGCTCGAAGGCTTTCAACGACTCGTTAATCCCTAACAACGCGATAAAGAAAGTTGAACTAAAGCTGAATAACAAGAAACCCTTCTCGGAAGAATCTGATGAGAAAGAAAACGGTGGAGAGAAAAATGAAGAAGAATCAGAGGAAGAAGAAGATGATGACAACTCAACTTCTGAAAGTGACGAGGCTCCATGCAGTCTTAACCGGGCAAAAAGCAAATCAAACACTCTGAGACCCCGCAGAAGAAATTAAAGCCTGTAATTGTATAAGGTGTCACACAAGCTAAAAAGAAATAGAAATAAGCAAAGATAATTTAGCAATACATTATGCAGAGAAGTGCACTGAAGTTTTGAAAATAAACACAAACGGCTGAATGACCAAAATAACTCTTTACAGAAACGTATTCAGGGAAATTGATGCCGACATCATCTTAATGTCATAACCCGAGATTGAAACTCGTAATTTGGAAATAAGGATCTGGAATTATAAAATATTGATCATAAATTACTCGCAAGAGCATTATGAGAGAGCCGCTATTATTATTAAGAAAGGGATTAAATAAAAGCAAATAAGAAATCTTAAAGTGTCCTATCTCGCGATTGAGGTCTAACTTGACATTGGGAAACTGGTCGTCGGCGCCGGTTACTATTTGGCAGAAGAACCCCCAGAATATTAATGAGGGCTCTGAATTCCAATTGTTTAGAGTCCGGCTACACAAACCTATAATGGGAAATGAAGGAGCCTCGACCATTTGCTGGAAAGAAATATCTTCCAGCGAATTGGCCGCGATATTCGCACCTATGTCAGAGGAAAGAGTGCCACGAAACCAGACAATTGTCTGGCTAATCATCTGCTACCGTTTATTTAGTACATGGAGCTGTAGTTAGAAAAAACTACAAAAAAGCATACTGCCACGGTACATACACACGTCTTCTCGATGAATATCATCCACCAAACATGGATGAATCAATTCTCGAGGAGATCAAAGGGGCACTCGACTACCTCAACAACGATTTATAAACGCGGATAGAGCTTGTATCCCCAAACCCAGGACTATCTTAACCTACAGATGGACGAAATGGATGAAGGAATTGTATCATGAGTTGAAGAGAGTATACGATATCAACGTCAGAAATGCATCAATTAACTCGATACAACGAATTAAAGAAAGAAAAGAAGAGCTTAATTAGTTGATCCTTGAACAACATACAGATGCTGGGACGATGCGAAAGAAAGCCTTGCAAATGATGCATCTCCCAAAGATTTTTGGAAAAAAAACAGGCGTCTCAATGGATCAACTGAAGAAAGAAACATCGAGAAAATCTTCCAAAGTTATTGGAAGAAAACTTTCATTATAACTGAAGATAAAAACAAAGATTGAGACATAAAGTTCGAAAGTAACATCATAGACGACGTAAATACACAAATACATAGGATGCAGCCTCGCCACTATGTAGTTAGACACCGCAATGGGGACGCCGAGATCACCGAAGAGCAACTACTCGGCGCGCTACGCTCATTCCGCCAGAAAAACCAGAGACACTCGGGGCTTACAAAGATAAACTATGAAAATGCACCAGCATACCTCATCGAAGGAATGAGGAAAATTGTTAACGCATGTCTAAACATGGGATACTTTCCAGATGCTTATACGAGGGGTGGTCAATAAGTTTTGTGAATCGGTTAGGCAAAACAGAGGAAGGGGGATGGCTGTTTGTGTGGGTGTTAGGACAAGTTATGACAAGTCAGGATCTGCAGCCGCACGCTCCTGCCTCGTCTATTTAAGAATCAGTAGCTGATCGCAGATCAGCAGTCACAAATTTTTTCAACAATTAAGAAGGTTGAGCACCACTCAGTGATCAAATTTTTGACCAAGGAAGGCAAGAATTCAAGAGAGATCCATGAACGCATGGTTGCAGTGTACACCGACACCGCCCCTTCCTATGCAACCATTGCTCGCTGGAATAGGCAGGTCCGCCTTGAAGATGACCCATCCCCCCAGGACGCCCGTAAAACGTGACCAACGAGGACAATGTGGCCCGTGTGAAAAGGATCATCCTCGAAAATCGACGGGTGAAGGTCGAAGAAATCGAGCGAGAACTTGGAATATCACATGGAAGTGTTATCAACATCATCGACGACAATTTGGCCATGACCAAGGTCTCTGTTCGTTGGGTCCCTAGGAACCTCACGCCCCATCATTGACTTTAACGTCTTTAAAGTTCGGAGGAGCTGCTGCTCCTGTAGAACCAAGACCCGGCGGGATTCGAGTCACGCATAGTGACAGGTGATGAAACGTGTGTCCATCACTGGGATCCCCTAGTGACTACTTTTTATTTCGCCAGCTCAAGGTTGCACTGCGTGGACGCCGTTTTGGGGACGATGAAGATATCCAGCTCGCCGTCCAAGAGTGGATTGAACAGCAGTCGGGAGATTTCTGGTTGTCGGGAATTCTAAGCCTCAGGGACAAGTGGCACAAGTGCATTGAAGTCGACGGTATTTATATTGAAAAATAATAAAACACTTTTCCTCATATCTCGTTTCCTTATATCCGAATTGCAAAACTTATTGACCGCCCCTCGTAAAAGGACTCAACGTTCAGAGAGAGTTACCGACTGATTTCACCGCTAGAATTTGGCCCATAGTCAGAAAGATAAATTCTCAGAGTCTGCAATTCATTTATTCCTGCCACCATCCTCTCCAGTTTTGATCAGGAACTATACTTCTTGTGCTCCTCAGTAAATACCTGCTGATGTTGATGAGTAGAATGTTCCTTTATCTTATTGTTGGAATGTACCCACAGGGGATATTGTCAAAAGACACAAAGCTTTTTCCTAATTCTCTAGATCGTCTAATTTTACCTCCTACTCCTCTCTATCCTGTAGTAGACTCTTCACTACAGGTTATTGGTTTTCCTTCAGCTTGTAAAGGCAGGTCTTTTAGAGTGAAGCAAGTTATAGATAGGCTAAATTTGTAAGTTTTGTTCTATGTTTTAACTAAGGTAGAGGGATGTAATGACTGATCTATTGTTGCGGTTAAACCTAGTCCTCTTGTAGGTTTTTCGATATTAAATGGCTTCTCAATGTCCTTTAGAAATGCCCAGTCAGTTTACGTCTCTCACACACTCTAGGTAGATTAACAAAGACCTAATTAAGGCAAAACTAGAGCCACAACAACTCTACTTTTCCTGTTCTTATCAAAACTTAAATGATCAATTTTACTCTATTTACAAACCACTACAAACACTATTATTGTAATATTTATTGCTACATCTAACACGTCACATCATCTATGGTGAGTATTGTCTATTGGTTTTTATGTTATAACTATAATTGATAATATATATATATATAATATATATATAATATATATATATATATATATATATATATATATATATATATATATATATACAGATACATTAACAAAGGAAAAGTGAAAAAACTATTCCGAGCGCTTTCGTCTTTATTCTTAAAGAACTTTTTAAGTAATGAACAAGAGGCAGGAAATAAATCGCCTTAAATAGTGGAAAGGGGGATTAGTATACCCACCTATGAACCCTAATTATGGGTACAAAAGCCTGAAACAACTTTATATGATATTTTAACATGCTATACCCCATTATCTCTGAATACATAAAATCTCAAGTAAAGATGTTTGTACCCCCTAATTATGGTTCAGAGGTAGGTAGTATAATCCCCCCGCTTCCACTATTTAAGGCATTATATGTCCTGCCTCTTGTTCATGATGGCCGAATATTACACTAATACGCTCTGCTGACTACCTACGAATAAAGCTTTTACACTTGCTTAATAACGGACTTTGAGCACCACCTACATAGAAAGAGCCTATTCCGGAATTCTTTTGGTAAATTTCGTTTCACCCAACAAAAAGAGAGAATACTATTTTTCATCGATGATTCATAATTTAATGAGGGCTTAAGCACCTCATCGCTTCCGTCCACTCCATGCGTGCGAACCTGCTCGGATGTCTGCCATTCATTGATTTCGTCTTAACTATGCCGGCCACTTGGACTGACATAATTAAGAGCCTATGTGAAAACTTGTTTGATGACTAGCCCACAGAGGAAGCATAAGTTAGAAATTATCTCGAAACTGGGGCATAACTGCGAGTTTCGGACGGAGGAGAGATTCTCATCGCCTGGGAGACCTGGACAGCATCATAGAAGGAAGTAATACCCTTCTATCTGTAGTTAGATGCAGTTATGGCGCAAGTACCTGAGAGGGGGTGGCAAAAATTAGCGGCCGTTGATTCGACCGCTACTGCATCAATTCCATCATAATTCACCCCTCTTGAGGTTACCATTCGAGATCCATCCCATCCATATTCATCACCCATCATCCTGCAAGCAACCGAGCGTGAGACCAACTGGAAAAAGGACGGGAGCTCTCACTGACGTTTTTGAACTTTTTCACTAACCACTGGCGCCTTTACCACCTAATCACATTCTTTTCACTCACAAAATACAAAAATAAATATACAATGGTTACAGAGGACAAGAAGAAAGAAGAGGACATAGTAGAGAATAAAGAAGACCATGGAGACCCTTACTCAGAGGGTCCCGATCACGACTATACAAGGAGCTACCACACTGAAACGCATCGGACTCGAAGCAGCGAACCGCAGGTTTATTTGAGGCAAAGTGGAGAGAGGGGTCGGGGAAAATTCGCCTAAAGATCTAAAAGAGGAGATTCAGAGGAGCAACCTGTGGGCGAAAGTCCGTGATGTAATCAAATTCCGTGAACACACCCACGTGTTTAAAATAACATTCTTTATCACCGTCATGGCCAGGAAAGCGATGACGGACAGCATCTTGATCTTGAATATAAAATTCCAGGAGAGAACATCCAACAAGGGAGATTTAATAGCATACAAATGTGCTTTGTATGCTATAAACTAGAGGATCACACAACGATGACGTGCCTGGACAAGAACAAACTGTGGTGCAGGGAATTCACCAGAGAAAGACACCGATTCGATAAGTGCGAGACACTAAGAAGAAATGTCTCAACTGTAAAGTGGAACACATGACCATGGCCAAGAACTGCCCAAAGCGCCGATATATTATTAAAAGGAATGAAGAAGAAGAAGAAGAAAAGAAAGCTAAAGACAGGACCAACGCAAACGCCGCCAAGAAGAATAGGGAAGTAAAACAATACCTAATCAGATGAACATCACTGGAGATCTGAGTGCAAAGATTCTGATTTGTATTACACAATCAAATTGGATAATGGAGTGAAGCCTGGCTGTTACAACCAGTTCCTCAATGCACTCTTAATGGCAAACAATCTCCCTTCAGTAATCATGCCTGCAGATCCTGAATACTCCAAGGTATTCAAGGAATCATTCATAAGAGAACTCCCTCTGAAACCCACATCAATTCGGGTTTAAGAAGATGCGAATTACGGAGATGGCGATAAGTGTCATCCCGGAAAAGCTAGCCCAAGCAAAACTGGAAAGAAGTTACGTTTACATTGTTTTCCGGGATGTATCAAAATCGTTTGATAAGTTGTGGGAACGGGGAATGCAGTACAAGATCTTCCGTCTGGGCCTAAGTAAAAATTAGAAAGAACTCTCTGTGACTATGTCATGAAGAGAGCGGCATACATCAGTTTAGGGTGCAGGGACGGACCAAAGCTGCCACTCACTGCTGTCCTCCCCCCACTCTCTTCCACTCTCGACGTGATCTACGCCGCTGATGTTCCAGCCCCTGTAAAAGCAATAAAAAAAAATCTACACTGCCCTTGTAAGATTGACGCTGCTATGCCCCTCTTCCGCCCTCTCATGTGTCTCGAAGACACAAAAGAGGAAAATACATGTGGTTTAGAACAAATGTATATACCTAATTGCAGGTACATACAGGCAAGAAAGAAGACGACAAGAAGAGCTGCACCGGAAGGCGGGGTGATCCTACTATACCTTCCTGTTCACCCTATTTAATTTTCTTTTCCTCCTATCATCCTATATTAGCCTATGCCATTCCTTCACCCTCCGGCAACCCAAACATGGTGAAACCATAAGGAGGATTGTTGCCTGAGACTGGGAGTTTTCTCCTCCATCCCTCTTACCTATTATTAGGCAAGAAAGGGGTGGTTGAGGCAGACCTGCGGCCGATTCATCTATATCTTGCCTAGAGCAAAATCCTTATCAAAAAGTATGAACAAAGCGTTTCCTAAAATTACCTTCATAGAAACCTAGACATTATTTTTTCCATCTCTATTCTTTTTCAATGATATATAAACCTTTGCCATTATATTATGAACTTTACCTTCAATACAATTAGTGTGTATTTTTAGAGAGATATGGCGGTACTTTGCTTAAAGTCACTATTTATTTAACTTAAAATTATGGAAAAGACACAATGTGCTCATCTCCGCTTAAATGTTCATAAGATGTTAATCGAGAAAGAGGACATGTTACACAAAGTAAAAGTGTGTGAGGGAACTTATGCCGTTTACCTTAAAAAAAGTTTACTCAGAATAATTATGATTTATTGATATATTATGGAAGCTACAAGTATACCAGGTGGAAAAGAGATATGTAATATGCTAAAGCTATGTTATTTGACACGGTAAATAGTTATTTAGAAACATTAATTTGGACAAAACTAACATTTACTCTAATTCACCAAGTTACTCATTTCTGAATATCACTAGATGTATTTTGCCAAGTTTATCGACTGTTCATGCAATTAGAGGCGAAGAGAATGGGGAGGGTAATTTTTCGCCACTTGTCAATCGCTTTTATTAAAAATGGAAAATGGCATTCTTGAGGTATTTTAAAATCGCCGCCTCGCCCAAGACCTTAGCAAATATTCTGATCGATTTGCTGTTTTGAACTTTTACTAGTAAAGTATTATTTAATATAACCACATGTGCAATACCGGGTATTGTATTGTAAAAGTCCTGTTACACTCGTTACGACTCTCTCAATAATGAACGCAATGATAGATTTGATTGTTAATATCTATCTATATATATATATATATTAATATATATATATATATATATATATATATATATATAAGTGGCAAACAAATTAATAGAAGAAAAGTTCAGGCGAAGTATAAAAAGTATGACCAGGACAGAGCTGAAGATGCCTTGTAACATTTACTTCAAACTTTCAGGATTATAACTTATCCCATCATCAGTGCTAAAGAAAGAATAAAAAATACAGATTTAAATATAGATATATTGTTAACACATGCAATAAAATGATCAAACACGAATATTAAATTTGAGACGAATTGATTACATTGGAACGAGGGAGAAAATAAAACAAGGAGGTAATGGCAAAGCCATTGCCTGGTCTTCTATAAAACTACATTTTAAGAACGCGAATTTTAAAAGGTTTGAACTATAATAACTAAATTTTTTTCTCTTTCTTCAGTTATGACTTATGTTCCGCTACACCTTGAAAAAATAATGGTGAAGTTCAGAATAAATATATATGATTATCGAATGTTTTGAATATTTGTAAAACAAAAAGAATGATATTTGGTGAAGTTCAGAAAATTTATTAAAATTTAACCATGGCTGCCTTTTTTATTTTATTTTGGGGTATATTCGAAAGTTTTACCGGTTATTTCTAAAGTAGTTTTTCAATTTTAAACTTTATCATGAGGATAATAGGTACTGGACTTTAAGAACGAGTAGATGTGGATGAATAATAAAAAGATTTTTTCTCCTCAGGTGTATGTAAAAATTGCCCTAAGCAAATGGTGAAGTTAAAAAAAATAAATATGATTATCGAATTTGGGGGATTTTTTAAAAAACAAAACGCTCTAAAAATGCTTAACTTCAGAATTTTTATTAAGATTAAGATATGGTCGTGTATATTTTTGACGTATATTTGAATCTTTTATCTAACATCTTTCTAAAATAGATTTTTCATTTTAACTTTTATCAATAGGCAAGAGCTAGCATATAAAAGATAGATCAGAATGAAAATATTAAATAAATTATTAGATTGGGAAAAATGAGGCCAGAGCATTCTTCGCCGGAGCTTTCGCTTCACTACTAAGATTAAAATTTAATATCTAAAAAACCAGTCATCATTAAATTTTTCAAAATTTTCTGAACTATTATTCAAGTAATTTCAAAGAGTTACCTTTTTATCTCACATTATACTTTTTACTCACTGGACGTACATAGGATAAAATATTATAAATCGTGTTTAGTCAGTTTTGGGAGCTGAGAGGGCAGTTTTTCGTATATAAAAGACAATTGAGATGGAAAAAAAGAGGTGAGGTTTGTTTTACGGGTATATTAAAGGTATTCAACCCCCAAAATATTGAATTTTGGCCTTTTAAATAAGCATGGATATAGAAAAAAATAGATCGAGAGAAAATTATTAGGGAATATGTGATAGAAATTTTTACTATGAATTAGACCAAAATCCCGTTGTTCGACCGAGAGAGGCCGTAGGCCAAAGACCGAAGGTCTGCATAGAAACACAAGCTCCTACTCTAAGGCCACCTCTATCGTATTCCTAAATAATTATCGTTACAATTAAAGGTTTTCTTTTAGCTTCATTTACAAATAAGAACGTGGGAGAGAGAGTTAAATCCTAATAAAAGCTAAAATTTTTATATTATTGGATGATTCTTGAAGGGAATTAAAATGTGAGTTGTTCACTACGTATCTTTTGACAGCACAAGACGTAGCACAGAGAGAACACTCTACTGGTTTGAAAGTAAATTAATAGTTAGCAGAACTTTACATTTCTCTATTAATCTGTTAACAGTAAAATTCATTTTATTTTTTTGTACAAATGGAAATTTTAAAATCGTGGGATATTGATCTTTAAATAATGAAAGATTGATTTTGATATATTTTTAATATGCTTAATCCTCTTATGTTCTCATGCCTTAATTATTTAAGAAGTATCTATTAGGACTTCAATTATAATTTTTAGCCAAAGGAATTTAATTGGATATAAAAGGAAAACTGGATGTAATTCTTTTTTAGATTTGTTAAATTACCTAATTTTAGAATTTATTTCTAATCTTACAAAAATGCGAAATACTGTCTGAAGCTTGAATCCGTGCCAAATTTAATTAAAGATAAGCCCTCAAAAAATTGATAAAGTGCAGATAAAGGCTCACAATGTTCAATAGAAAAGCTGAAAACTCAAAAATTTATCAAGTAAATAAGACCACTCACACCGAATAAGAATTGAGATCAGAGCTACCGAAACTGCACAATAAAGCTAAAATAAAAATTTATAGTGGCTTAAGTCCCGATTTACCCTTTTTATGGGCCTTTTATTTACAGGAAGGGATTTGCATAAAGTTTAATCATTTATCCGAACCACGGGTCTCTAGAGGGTATGGTACCACAGAATCGGCACTGAATCCGGCGAGTTATCCCACTCGGTGTAGGTTAGCTTCACTTGGGGACTAGAATCAAGGTAATCGGACAATCGGCTTAGTCATAGCTCCAACGTAAAGATTAACACCCTGATGAATACTAATAAAGACGTTAACCTTAAACATCGACCGAGTAAATATATGTTTTTTTTAATTTAATTATATTTTTAAAGTTAGGATAAAGAATAAATTGCATATTAATTTCCAAAACTATACCCGAAAAGATAAAAACACGATGAAGCAAAGTCTCCTTGACTGGTTATTATGGCCAGTCTGAAACCACAAGTCTCTGACAGACAAGAGGATTTGTCCTGGCTCTTTGGTTTAGAGTTTAGGAAAAAATAGGTTCAATGCTAATTTAGTAGTTGAAGTTGTAATTGTCTGGTTAGGTTAATACAGTTTAGGGTAAAAGTTTGATCTTAGTCATGAGTGATTCTAAGTGTTTCTAGGAAGGGAATGATTCTTCTTTTGATAATTTCTATTTTATTAAGTTGTTATACATGTGATGGCTGAATATTTGAGTGTGGATGAGAGTAGTTTCACTTTTTCGCGGATAGCGAAAAAGTTCTAATAATTGAACAGTTTTTTTGGCTGGCTCTAGGGGTGGGGGTAGTAAGTTTGTGTCGGATTGAGACGACGTTTGCCCCACAGTGGATCTACATATTTGGTTTTTATAATAAATATAATAGACCTTTTTAACACTGGACTGGCTACTGTGCTATGTTTTGATTGTCGCCTCTGCATAATGGCCCCACTGAATTCAAACAAACCGCCGGCCGGGGGAAACGCGAGTTTGAGTTCATCAGTTAGTGCAGCCATAAGTCCCGCTCGCCTGGAGATGGAGGAAACGAGGCAATAGCGAAAGCTAGACGATTCCCGAGTCACCCAGGAGTTGGTTGATGCAGCTATACATGCCGAGCATGTCAATCTGGAGAAAGGGATGCAACAGGCAATTGTCCATATGGTTGTTAACCTGGCACATAAGATCCTGCGTACATACATGTGCTGGTCTTGTCAAGATATCCTAATCGACAGTAAGGACTCAAACAAACTAAGCCCTGTCACGGAGCAAGTTGACAAGGAAATGGAGGTATCCCAACAGGGCAAACTCAAATCATTCACAGACTTGCTGTTGTGTTGTAGGCTAGTATGCCCCTCTCACTAGGATTGTATGCCACATATACAGGTGGTTCACGAAGGAGGAAAGAACACGGTACGCTCTGTTTGGTTGTAACAACCCTAAGCTGGCCTTCCAAAAGATCGATGTTGCACTTAGTGGAGAAGATGACAAGCGAACTACATTAAGCTGTGCTAGTGGTCACAACTTCTTGAAAATATCCTACCCCCAAATGGCGACCAGTCGGTTCAGTGTCTTCATATCTATCTACAGTAAAGAAAGAAACAGTGAAGTGCATTCTAAACGCAAAATTTATTCAGATGCAGCTCGTAAAAAGAGCACTGATAAGAAACTAAAACTGAATGGCTTAAAAAAATAGTTATATTTTGTGGAATGTTAACATTGTTTGAAGAAAATTTCAGTATTAATCTTGTGTTCATTTGGACAATGTTAAATTACAGAAGTGCCAAGAAGATTCAATAAGTGAGTGTGGAAATTGGATCGTGACCAGAACTTTGACAAAATGACACGGGTTAGTGTTGGAAGTCAGAATTATTTGTCCTGTTCATTGTACTGATATTCCCTGTTAATTCATTATCTGAGAATCAATAGAAAGTATTGAGTAAGTTAAAATCTAATAATATATTGTTGTTGTTTTTCATTCAGCACCAATGTAGCAGAGATTGATTCATTAGATACAGTTAACTTTTTTTAAATTTCATCAATTACGACCAATATATTTCGTCTATACATTGTCATGACTCATATCTATATATATATATTAAAATACAAAAACTACAGCAAAAAAGTGATTTCCGTTGGATTTCGAGTAACATCAAATTATGAAATTCGGTTGAAAATGGTCTTGAGGCCTCTATGCAATCAGCCAATATTCTGAGCTCATTTTAGGTTTTAAGAGGACTGTATATATATGTATATATATATATATATACATATATATATATATATATATATATATATATATATATATATATATGTTTAGAATAATTAATGTGAAACTGAGATTTTAAAGCTTTCAAATTTGGAAAATAAATTCATTTTATTGCATTTTTACAAAAAGAATTCGCAACTAATGCCTTACAAAGTTAGGTAATTATGGAGATAGTCATTTTTCTTCTTTTTAAGGTGATACATAGTCATAGTTTTAATTATACACAAAATACAGTTCAACCTGCACTATATCTAATTAAAATTTAAAAATGCGACCTACAGATATTTTTATATTGCCTTCAACACAGGAAAAGTTCGCTATCCTTAATCTCAGCAATACAAAGATAATTAAGCAAATTGAGCTTGATTATAATTACTTCCTTAATTTTTGGCCAATTTCCATTTCTTTTATTAGGTGGGAAACTCCCAGAAACGTCCTCATCTTTCCCTGCAGGTCCCTGGGTCACTGAAAAATGCGTTGTTTGGAGTGTTAGTTTAGCTCTTTTGCGAGATCAGAGCATTGTAGGAGATATTTTGATTTAGTTTGTTCATGGTTACATGTTATTTCTTTTGGTTTACGGGGAGAGTTTATTCTGTTCTGGTACATTGGAAGAAAATAAGATTGGTCTAATCTTAATTGGGATAAAATTGTACTCTGTCATGTATAGTGAGTTGTCTATTTGAGGTGGTTCACTAAGGATGTTCTTTGGAGCAAGGTTGTTTAAGTGATAGTGGTTAAGGGTAGCCTGGTTGTGTGTTGGGTGAGATATACAAGTTGTTTTTTTTACTTAATTTGGGAGTAGTGTGCAGAGAGTTATTTTGTTATTCTGGTTGAAATTAGTTTTTTGTTACATGGCGATTGGAAAATGATTGATTCAAGACGTTTCATAAGTACTGAATTCCTATCATGTTTAGATGTGCTCTTAATGATATTTTGGAGGTTTCCCTGTCTATCTATAAGAGCCATTGGTTAATGTGTAACTGCTCAAAATTTTGATCGCTTTATTTTGAATTATATTGAACTTCTCTTAATTGTTATCAGATAATTGTGAGTCTAGGCTTGTCTAGCTTAATTTTAGTGCCGCCTTTGACACTGTAAACTATAATGGTTTTATTTTTAATTAAAGTCTGTTGGCATTGGTGGTAGAGTCCTAACAAATACACACGAAAGTATTGTTGTCGATGGATGTTTTAGTCCATATTCGAGAGTATGTTCTGGAGTTCCTCAGGGTAGCACTCTTGGGCTTTTGCTTTTTATATTATAGACTAGTGACTTGTGTTTTAATATTACTGATAAATTCTAGCATATTTAGGCTGATACATCTCTCGCTCTGCTTATGTTTCATCTCCTGCAATGAGACGTGTTACAGACAACCTCACCTAGGATTTGAATAAAATTCATTCCTAGTGTCTTCAGTGGGGTATGAAATTGAACGCAATTAAGTAAAAGGAAATGAGAGAGTCGTTCTAGATCTCTCTTACCTGACCATCCGAATTTGCTAATATAGGGAGCTTTGATTAACAAAGCTGACCAGCTCAAGCTCTAGATTCGAAACTTACTTGTCTCGGGATATCTAGCAGAAATTGGGCATTCTTCGTAAATCTAAGAAAATTTATGAGAATGATGATGTTCTTTGCAAGTGTATCTCTTCTTTTATTCTACCAAATTTTGAGTATTGCTCTGCTCTATGGAGTTTTGCTGCAGGCTTCTCTCTGAGATTGCTTGATCTTGCATTAAATTCTGTAAAACTTTTAATATTAGATTTGGATTTAGACACTGGGCATCGTAGAGATGTTGGAGTTCTTTGTATTTTATTTAAAGTAGTAAATGATGTGAATCATCCTCTGCATAAATATTCGCCGCGATTTTATCAACCAGACAGAGTTACAAGGTATTCTGAGACTCTACATTCCATGGCATTCGCAAGGAGTTATCATTCAACATTTCGGTTTTCTATGTGCTTTTTACCGAGCATATGTAGATTGTGGAGTACCTTGCCAACAAATATTTTTACTGCTCCTACGCTTGATAAGTTTAAAGGATTGGCTAATGATATTTTGTTGCGTAACTGTGGGGCTGTTTAATTCAATTTCCTTTCTTACTTGCTGTTTGACCTGCACTGAGATCTCTTAGTGGCATAATTTCCAAAATTTTCAGTGTGGCTCTTTGCACGGTTTATATAATAATAATAATAGGGCTCTGCGCTAAGCTGGTGATGCCTAAATCATGGTTCTGAGGCTACTCTCTTATATAAGAATATATATATATATATATATATATATATATATATATATATATATATATATATATATATATATATATATATATATATATATATATATATATATATATATATTTATATATATATATATATATATATATATATATATATATATATATATATATATATATATATATATATATATATATATATATATATATATATATATATATATATATATATATATATATATATATATATATATAAATAATAATCCTAAGAGTTTTTAGGCAGAACTCATGGGCTTCCCAACAAGGCCATTACTAAAAGGAAGTTGACTTCCTACCGAAGCAATCGGCCGGTTCGATGGATACGGATCATGTCTTATTGTTATTATTCAAGAGGAAAGATAGATGTCAAGTGATCGCACATTGCACCGCCGGCACATTTCATTGAAGAGCATCATGAAGTTCATAATGGAAAGCTAGATGTCAAGTGATCGCACATTGCACCGCCGGCACATTTCATTGAAGAGCATCATGAAGTTCATAATCGCCGCTTTAACTCTTCTTATTATCTCGCGGTTAGATGCTTGAATTTTTCCGTAATGTTATTCAAGGTTTCTTGGTTTCTGAGCATCAGAACCTCTTTGAAGACATCACCGTCCAGTTAAAGCGGTATTTTAGCGCCATCCGTCGTTTCTTTCGGAATCATCACTTACTTAGTTAGCTGCTTCACTAGATGCTGCCACCTTTTGCGTGATCTCCAACGTGTGCCGCACGCAAGCAGCATCAAGTGTTCAAAGAGGCACACAAAATCTTTTTTTCTCCTGTCAGTAGTTCTAATTAAACAACTTTCGGCACTCACCTTCTATTTTACCTAAGACAAACCTAAAAGAACCACTAAGCTCATGAGCAAAACAGCTCAAATGGAGTAAACTCAAGAATAGAGTTCACGAAGTGCCTGACTGGAAACAAATGATAAGGCAACATTCATCCCAGTGTCTTGGGTTATCAGTTTTGACTAAGCCTTGAAACTGAAGGAGAGTTTCATTTTGAGCTTGTCATTCGTCCAAAGGATCACTTCCTTCTTGAAAAGCTCACCCCTACTTTCCAAATATAAGTTTCCCTTGCTCTTTGATTTTATACACCTCCCTAGACTCTGGTCTTTGTTCACGGAAACCTCTCCATGAATGCCAGCTCGCGTACTTTCCACTCAAGGCCAGCTATGTGTAACTCTCTTCTTCCACTAACCTCTCACCCTTTCACCTCAGAACTTCGCTACTCTCCTCCATTTTTCATAGAACGTGTCACCCCGCATGGTGGAAAAAAGGATGGGTAATAGGTCTCAATTTTCTCGGTCGGGCTAGTATTTCAGGGCACACTCACAACTTTACCCTTTGGCATTATACAGCTTTCAGCTATATCATTGCCAAAATATCAGACCAACAGTTTCTTGCAGTCTCTTATTACTACCATCCTGTTGCAAATGCGTACTCCGGATACAGCCTAGCCAAATGGATTTTCTTCACGTCTTTCACTCCTTTAAATATTAATTTGCGCCTCATAGACGCTTCAGTTGGTACCTCAAACGAACTCCTCTATACAAGACTCAACGAAGCACCTGTGCCCGTTAGCAGCTTTATTAGCGCTGCAAACTCTTGATGACTGCAAGTCAACTTCTTTTCCTGAATAAAACTCGCATGCCCTATGTAGCCCCTTTTTCCTCGGTGGCTTCGGTTCGTTCTGAGGACACATTCCGGCAACTTGACCTTGAATTGCAGTTCTTCCCTACTCTTATTCCTCTCTTTTTCTCTTTATCCGTTTAAGCTCGCATTCAAGCACACTCTCGATTCCCATCACCTCGACAATACCAGCGCACCAAACTGTTGTTTCTATTATCGAACTTTATATTTTGGTTCGTCAGGTCCTTATTATCTCTATTTTACTTTCACGCTTTCATACGAATTTAAACAACTAGAGATAGCTCTCCGTGACCACTACATGATGTATGTCACACTCATCTGTCAAGTCGAGGTACATTTGCTCTGACACCTTTTTAAAATATGCGCCACCCGCTCCAGCCAGTAATACTTATGTCAATTATATATTTGCTAATTCTTTTCAAAAGCCCTGAATAACATTTCAAGCTCTAATTTCTTAATCCTTAACTGGAGTCTCAATATTTTCCATGCTTCATTAATTCTTCGAATTTGAAACTCCGTATAGCATTCGGATTCACCGTGCCCCTTTGCTGTTCAAAGAGTGACGCGATCAAGCTTTCCAAATACACCCTTTTTTTTAATATTTAGTTGCTCGAATGTTCATTTTTTTCCACAAGTAGTTCAAGATTCTTCATTACTGACGTTTCGTTCCTCAAGAGCTTCCTCTTGTTAATCTGAGGAATCTCCAGAGGAGAAGAAATTCAGTAATACATGAACACATACCACTTGTGGTTTCTCTTATTTCTATATATATATATATATATATATATATATATATATATATATATATATATATAATATTCGTTTGAAAGTCAGTTTTTGGACTGTCTTAAAAAAGTTAATTCTGTGTGTTATCATCGATGAGGAGCGTGGTCATATAAGCAATGAGCGCTTGGTTACACAGGTTCAAATCCAACTTCTTTATTTATTTTCATATAGCAGTTAAAATAGTTTGCCCTATCTCTCCTTTCTCTTCATCTCCCATTTTCCTCTTTAAGCTTTCATTGGTACATGTAATATTCTTCTTAGTGTTTCTTCGGGTTGTGTTAGCAATTTCCATTTCCTTGGGCCTTTAAATACATATATACATCACCTGTCATGTGATTTTCAATTATTATTATATACGAGGGGCGGAGAATAAGTTTTGTGAATCGGAAGGGCAAGGGCAAAACAGAGGAAGGGGGATGGCTGTTTTTGTGGGTGTTACGACAAGTTATGACAAGTCAGTACCTACAGCCGCACGCTACTGCCTCGTCTATTTAAGAAGCAGTAGCTGTTCGAAGATCGTCAGTCACAAATTTTTTAACAAGGGAATCGGTTGAGCACCACGCAGTAAGCAAATTTTGACCAAGGAAGGTAAGAATGCAAAAGAGATCCATGAATGCATGGTTGCAGTGTACTCCGACACCTCACCTTCCTATGTAACCATTGCTTGCTGTGATAGGGATGTCCGCCATGGGCGTGAGTCCCTTTAAGTTGACCCCCGTCCAGGACGCCCGTCAGACGTGACCAACGACCAACAATGTGGCCCGTGTGGAGAGGACGATCCTCGAAAATCGACGGGTCAAGGTCGAAAAAATCGAGCGAGAACTTGGATTATCACAAGGAAGTGTTATCAAAATCATCCACGACAATTTGGCCATGACCAAGGTCTCTGCCCGTTGGGTCCCTAGAAACCTTCTGCCTCATGATCAACTTCAACGTCGTCAAATTCCACAAGGCCAGAGTGGGAAAACCTGCCCTGCGCAAGTGCAGATTCGAGGAGCTCAACCATCCCCTTTGCCAGCTATAGGGTGCACTGCATGGACACTTGTTTGGGAACGATGAAGATGTTCAGCTCGCCATCCTCGAGTGGATTGAACAGCTGTCGGGAGATTTCTGGTTGTCGGGAATTTGAAGCCTCAGGGACATGTGTCGCAAGTGCATTGAATTCGAGGGTAGTTATATTGAAAAATAATAAAACACTTTTCCTCATATCTTGTTTCCTTATATCCTAATTTAAAAACTTATTGACCGCTCCTCGTATATATTAGTGAATTGATACCAATATTCTTTTTCCCACCTAAATTTCAATTGTTCTGAAATATTTATTGCTTTCCCTTGGTTATATAATTAACAGGACATTCAGTAAACATATATTTTATAGAAGAAATACGCATAAGAAAGATTTCCTTGGTATTTAACAAAACTTGCTAATAAACAAAAGTTAGCAGGTGTCAAACTCCTCAACTACGAAAAACACTCGAGAATATTGTTATTAAATAAAATAAATCTTAACAATATTGTTATTAAAAAAAAATAAATCTTAACAATTTACGATTCGAGAAAATTAAGAAACAAAACTGATGTAAACCACTGAATATAAAAAATGCCTTTCCTAGATAAATTACAATAGAAGAAAGAGGTTTTCTTTGACCAATGCCTTAAGTCAAAAAGTTGCTTAACCTACTAAAAAACAAGTATTTAAACTTAATTCAGATGGATTATCCTATCGGACTATTTCTCGCGAGTTGAAGTGCCTTATGCAACTGTCGCTTCTATAATTAGAGTCAACCAGAGGACGGAATCAAATGCAACTCTTCAAGAGCTTCTATTGATTACTATAAAATATCTAAAAAGCAATCAGAAATTGCTATAAAGTAAGGTGAGTAATATTTATTAGTAGAGAGCTAATGATTTGTATCCTTTTAATCCCTGGAGAAGTCTTTCTTACTAAAGAGCATGTAATGAACCATTTTAAGTTTGACAGCGAGCATCTTGAAAGACCAAGTAAATTTCGAATATGGCTAGATGTAACTAAAATATATCTTTTCAGCCAAAGTGATGCATGTTCCGTTTGTAAGAGACAAAGAACTACCTATAATCCTAAGCCTACCATGCCATCTATAAAAAAATGTGTAGGTAGTCTCATTGTTTAGGGTTCCTTTACTGTGCATGGCACATGATCACTCAGCATTATGGACGGAAAAATAAATGGTATCAAAATCTGCCATAGGAAAACCTGAAGTCAAACGCAAAAACATCTTCAAGCTACATCAATTTACATTGAGCAGGAAAACTATCCTTAGCACACGGCTAAGTTAACACAAGGTTGGATTAACAAGAGATAATAAATTTCTTTCCATGACCAAGTCAACTTAGCTGAAAGAAAAATCGGTACCCCTACTCAAACGCACATAACTCAACAAAGGTTTATGAGTCAAATGTCAATAAAAAAAACCTTAAAGGCGCGCGTCACTTATGTGGTGCCCTGCTCAACAATAAGGGTCCTTTTCCTCCAGAGAATAATAATTAATACATTTTGATGTCGCTCCCCGCGCTTTAATTCTTGCCCCTATATCTTCTTTCTCTCTGTCGCTAGCTTTAGACGGCATTATTCTACTTAAAGACCTTGAATCACATTTCTCCCTCCCGTTTTACTCATTTCAGTTTCTTTTAGCGCGAGACGGGCAAGAAGATCTCATTCTCTTTTGGGCGCAACTGTTTTTTTATTCCAGATTATTAAGCGTCCAATGGCCAGATGAGGTGCAAATTTGGCTTGATACGAGAGCGATTTGTGTGTATTATTTCTCAACGATCTCGGTCATTAAAGTAAATTGCACCTTATGCGAAGCTTCGTAACGTGAATCAGGCCGTTTGGGTGGGAGTCCATTGTGAGACGGAAAGGACCAAAGCACAAAATGGGTCATAAAATTAGGACGAAATATTTAACGTTATAATTTCGTTTAAACGGATTTACACGGTGTCCAATTTGTTTCCGTTAATCTAAGTTTCCGTGAATTATACCATCTGCTTTAAGAGTAATAACTTTCACGATATTATTCATTTAAGGCTTTCTATTAGGGAAAAAAAGGGTATTACGCGTCTTCCTTCTTGGATATCTTATACCCATAGAACGATATTCGTTCGCGTCTACACCCTGGTTGCTTTATATTATTGTTCGAATAATGGTACAAGTTAACACTTTTTTAACATTTATGGCCACTTGGCACCTGTTTTTGTTTACCTGCATATGGGTGAAAACGGATGGGAGATAAAGCCAGAAGATTTACAAGAAACAAGAGTGAAACGATTGTTGGATGAGAAAGGTTTTACAGTTAACAAACCCTAAATAGTTGGTAAAGCAAAGTACATTTTTAGGCCACAATTAACAAGTGTTCCAAGATCACAGATAAAAGAATATATTTTTGCCCCCTGTATGGTGGTCTCTATTTTTTAGCATTTTATGATATCTTTATTAAAAAAAGTAAACAAATGTGAACATTTCTATCACAAACATAAAATAAAAGTGAACGAAGTGTTGGTTAAAATGTTTAAAAGATTACTTATAAAGTTAGGGCGGGAAGGGCACGGATATCATTCCCTCACTATTTGTGTAAAGGAAGCAAATTCTATTCATTTATTACTTTGATAGATTATAAATGCAGGTATTATAATGAAAAGGAAATTCAAATGAGTAGTTACCTATAAAAGCCGATGAGGGGCTCTCTATTCCTGGACAAATTAAATTGACAAAAGGAATGTATCAAAAGAGTCAGTGATAACAAGAATCTCCGAAACCTGACACACCTTACTTCTATGGCCAACCGACCCCATAGCCACAGTCGTCCATTGTCAAGGGTAGTCTTTGAAAATTTTGGTCTTCTTCAGAACTATTCATTGAACTCTTTATTTTCACCATATTTATCACCGATTTTTTAGTGACCTCCAGTGGATATTTAAATAGGAACCTGCAGTAGATCTCGAACCTCGGGTTGATACAACATATTGAATTTACTACAAACTCGCCGCATATTTCTCGCATATGTGTTTACTAACCATAGTGCTAGTGCTGCTAACTACCTGCCTTACACCCAGTCTACTCACTGCAACTGAGGCCGTGTAAAGCTGTCTGTGTAGATCCCCCTCCCCCTATTCTTCTCTCTAATAAAATAGTCACATAGCTTGCTTATGCATCATACAGCTATCGCTCCCCTTTCTTTCAGTCCTGCTAATTCTCGAAGTTCCTTTTAGAAAAGGTCGTTCATATTCGATCTGATATTCTATTTCTCTCTGCACTTAGTATCATGATACTCTCTCCTGCTACTTAAGTCCAAGTTTTTTCTGGTCTTTCTATATCCTGATGACAAAATACTCCCTTTTTTACAATATGACATGGTCAGTTCTTAACTACTACTATAATCATCATTTCATCCATGCTTTGGTCATCATTCATGGAATTAGTATCGTAAAAGTTCCCTTCTCATCTGGTGTACTTCAATTCAATTTCAAACATGCTACTCGTCGACAAATTCTAAACAAATTGCATTTATCGCAAAATAGCGGCCTAAAATTTTCAAATTCCGCCCTTTTAAAGTTATTGGAAGTCTGGTTTCATCCAAGGTATTTAATTGCATGTCCTCTTCTAACAATAATATCTTCTAGTTTGGCCTCAATGGTGTTCGCATCACTCAATCTATTTTCCTATTTGTAAAGCACCATCATCGTTGAGTGCATGATGATGATTACTCTTCATCCAAGAGGTTCTTGATTTCTCAGCATTCTTTGATCCAATCGACCACTTGATACTTCTTTACCGGTTTCTCGAAATCCTTGCGATTTTATGAACCCACCTTGTATGTTTACATTTGTAATTATCTGGCTTTTAATTTGATCATATCAGTAGTGATTTATCTAATATCGTTCACGCAGACTATCAGAAATTTATTCTGTTCGGGTATAACATACCTCCTTAATGGAGAAAAACTTTCTTAGACACAATTATGACAAAATTATGTAAGGTCATGCTTCTGGAAACTCCTTGGGTTATCACGCACTTTAAAAATATTTGTACCTTTTTAACGTTGGTAGTCCCAAGTTTCCAGTAACCAGAATGGTAAAAGTCTCCCTCATTAATCAACTATCTATAAATCGTATGTACTCGTTTATCAAGGTATGTCTCCTTCGGCCATGTCTGATCCCAATTTCACCAAAATAATTGCTGGAGAACATCTACGCTTTTTTTAATCTGGCCTTGACCAATGTAACTTTTCTCACTATATATCATGGTTTCATCCTTCTCTCCAGTCATTTTGTTCAAAATCTGACAACTACATCTGTTATTGTCGGACAAGGCCGTTATCATCTTCCATAAGCCCCACACGTTTGAGAAAGCACTAGCTCTCCATTCGATCTGGTATCGCATTAGAGATCCTCTCTCCTACCTAAAATAAATTAAATGTGATAATATCTTCTTACATGGTATTATTATTACACAATGTGAGACAGTTAGAAAGGGAAGAGTGAAAGGACTATAGATTGTAATTAGCAGTCCCCGCACACCTGCAACGTCAAAGAGGGAACGATGGTAAGAAGAAAAGGCAGTGGGATAGAAGAACAAACTGGGAAAAGATAGGTAAAGAAAAACCTCAAGGCTTCCTGTCATCTATGGATTCAGTTAAATTAAATTGAGTAATAAAATTAAATAAAAAAAATTAAAGCAGTATATAGCAACATTCGAACAAGACAAGATATACTGTATATAGAATATTCAAACAAGAAAAAACATAACAAATAACGAAATGACGAGATCTTATTAACGTTCTTTTTGAAGGCATCTACACTATTCGATGCACAAGTCTCTTCGTCCAAGGAATTACAAAGATAGACAAAACTTGGCAGAGAGCAACGTTGAAACTAGCAAGTAGGGCATCTGATTGACTAAAAACAAAGAAGATGCCGGGCCAAAGCCTGACGAGTGTTTCTCGTTGCTACAAAGCGATTTGGCAAGGAAATATACAGCGAGTATTGTGGATTGGATTGTATCTTATAGAGCATGCACATATTGCTGATCTTCCGGCAATGTGCAAGGTTCCATTGGACAGTATCGCCACAAAGAAAGCTGCAGTATAAGAGACTTTCAATAAGATGCAAGTGTGAGGTAGTAGCAGACGACCAGAAAGGAACACAATATTCCAAAGCTGGAAGAATAAAGCTTCGGAAGCAAGTGGCAGGCACGGAAGCATCATTGAAGGTGGCATAGGCCTTTCTCATCATTTCCAATTTCTGCGAAGCAGTAGTCACAAGAGATCTGATGTGACACTCAAAAGTTAATTTGAAATCAAAGTTAACGCCTAAAATGTCCAGTTCGTTTACATCGTTCAATGCTAAACCATCAACATGGAGGTTCATATTTAGGAAAAGGGCTACGAGATTGTGAGATATACATACATTTAGATTTATCAATGTTGAGCTTTATGTTACATGTATGGCACCATATAGAAAGGCATCGAAGATCTTCATTGAAGGAATTAGATGCAATGCTGCGAGAGAGAGGGGAGTCAATAGTCGCGAGCAGAGTTACATCGTCTGCATAACCATACATTATTTTTTTGGTGATGCTAAAGAGGTCAGCAGTTTAAATATTAAGAAGCAGAGGTCCGAGAACACTGCCATGTGGAACGCCCGAGTAGACAGTATGCCAGACACTGAAGGTAGCATCAACACAAACCCTGTGGGTGCGACCCACCAAGAATTGCTCTAAAACAGATAAAATCCGTCCATCAACACCAATATCTCATAGCTTCTTAAGCAAGCAATTACGACTTACTCTATAAAGACAGCTGAGAGATCCAGTTGAACTATACGGGACTCAGGCTTCTGGTCTAGTGCTAACTGAATCTTGTGAGAGATCGTAAGAAGTGCATCCTTTGTACCAATCTTTATTCGATAATCTAATTGATTACAAGGGAGAACACCTAATCTCTCAAGAAAGCGAAAAGGGTGGCTACAACGAGATGCTCAAAAAAGTTTTGAAAATATTGGCGTAATTAAGATTGGACGATGATTGGCGGGATCAGGAGAAGGAGTTCCCTTAGGAATATGCGTAATGTGAGCCACCCTCAATACTCGGGGAACGATCCAGATCGCATGAGGCATCTAAATACTGCACTTAGTTGTTTTGCGATCACAACACAAGTTTCCTTGAAAAACAAAGGAAACATCTTTAGGGGATCTGTGCCCCCATATGGATCAAGAGCATTGAGTAGCTTCTCCACTTCGTTGGACCGAAATGCAATTTTATTAAGAGTAGGCATAATGGCCATTTCTTTATTGAAAATTAATTGCTCTCTACTAAGTTTAGAGTCAAAGTGCTGCATCAAAATATCAGCTTTTCCGTTCGGTCTCGTGAAAGTTGACCCTTCTCAGAGAGCAGTGGGGGAAGTGATGAGCTGCAGCCAAAGACCACTGATTTAAGGGTGGACCACGATTTTTGTGGATCAGTGGCGCTTAACAATTTATCCTTAGCAGAGCTGAGATATTCCCCTTCCGCATCATGATAAATCCTCTCTGCTTGAGATCTTGCTAGAACATACTCTTCAAAGATTCTCTTGTGCGTAGATGAGACTAGTGGCGGTATTATGCCTGTTTGGCATACGGAGCAGTTTTACATTCCACTGTAAACCAGGCTTTATCATTGAACTGGTATGAGATCCTTTTAACAGGGACTCGGCGAGAAATAATACTAAGTATCTGTTTATTGAAAGCGGACATGGGCTTAGCACTGCAAAAAATGCCTCCTAATCGGATTCCTGGAAAGATCCTCACGGAAATTATCCCAGGTAACCCTGTTTTTTAGGTAAATCTCCTCCGTAATAGTATAAGAAAGGACATGTTGCCTAAGATCAAGGGTGAAACTGATGGCAAAGTAATTAGATGTACCTATGAGTGCATTAATTTCTGCTTTAACAATATCAAGAACATCCGTAAATACTAAGTCGAGACAGTTATCAGCATGATAGGTAGGGTCAGACACCAACTGTGAACAGCCAGAAACACTAGCAAAATCATATGCTGCACGACCATGAATATCTGTTGGTAATGCAGACTCAAGCCATTCACGAAGGTAGGCATTGAAATCACCAACAAAATCAAAAACTGCTTTGCGATCATTAGACTAGATGGTGGCCATGGCTTTCAATATACAATCATATATTGTATCATCGCAATTGGGGTAGCAATAAGCTTCCAAAATATAAAAGTTGTGGATTTGGGTACAAATGCGCAAGGCCATCACTTCATGGCAGCTACATTCATTGTTAGATTTTCTATGAGCAGGGAAACCATCACGAATATAGACGGAGATTCCCCGCCGACGATTTCTAGGTTACGAGGAATAAGCATGGCCTGACAGAACCCAGGGATCTTTAGATCAGATTTGTGGTGATAGTCGGAAAACAAAGTTTCTACGCATATAAATATGTCTGAGATTCTTGTGTAGCCCTTATACATTGGAGTAAAGAACTCGACCAGTGTGGTAAAGAGTAGGGTCAGGATTCACATGAATATCACCTCAACAAATTCGAAACAACCAATAGAAAGCAAGAGTCCGAAAGGGGGTTAGGAAAAGGATGGTTGGAATTAGATTATGTGCAGTTTCGTAGAATGGCCCTCTGTTTTTGATCACTATACTGTTTGACACCCTTTTTGTAGCGGTATGCTTTGTGGTGCGAGAGTTAATTCTATGATGAAGTAGGCTTTGTTCTAAAAGTGCTAATTCAGTAGTTTTTTTCTTAAGAAAGAGCTATTTAAACACATATTGATAAGAGGAAACACCAGATATATACCAAAATAAACATGTATTTTAAATGAAACACTTAACTATAAAAAACCAACAGTTAACACGTTTCTATCTTTGGCATCAAGACCTTTAGCACGGATACAATGACAAAAGTAAACAAATAGGCTACCTGTAAACATACCAAGTGTCGATTAGTATTTTTATCACGACTTTATTGGATTAGCGTTAAACATTAAATAAACGTATTCTCGTCTACAAGCAAATATGACCTAGGTTCACGAACAATGGTTTCTACTCCCCTTTAAAACGTTAGACGTACTAAGTAAGCTTCTACTATCGCAATATGAATATAAATGTTCTTTCTAACTTACATGACAGGAGGTATTAGGGATTGCCGGATGTCGCTGGAGGACTTATCTCTCACTTTCAAGTGTTGTGGCCGATGGTTGAAATTTCGTCGAGGAGGGGGCTGATTTTTCAATGTAATTAAATAACGGGTGCTCGTTGGGTCTGGGTTCTTCTCCTCTCACTCTTACGGAGCGTTAGATGTGAGAGTCACTCGAGTGTGAGCGGCTTTGCTTTTCTTCAGTCAGACTTCTTCACATTCTGTAAAGGATTCTTCGGTATGGCACCGATATAAAGCTTGACTATTTAGGTTAATACGGCCCGAAAAGGGGGGATCGATTTTCTCAATCTGATCCTATCGTTTCTCACGGAAATAGTCTTATATGGCTGAAGGATCGATCTTCACGAACTAATCCTTCTTCTGGCGTATCGACTTCTAATCTTCTTGTCTGGCTAAAGGATCGATCTTCACGAACTAATCCTTCTTCTGGCGTATCTACTTCTCATCTATCTCTTTCTTTGCGGGGCTTATTTATAGGCAGAATACCGCCCCATCTAAAGGGGGAAGTGACCAGGCCACAGAAGCAGGGGGAGAGGGGGGCGAATGGTGAGTTCGCATCTGGGGAGAGGAAGAATTGCCGAGGGTGGCACTGGGGTGCCCAAGTCGGCTCGCTAATTAGAGGCTCGCAACCGCACCGCTACTTGGCGTGGTTTATGGCTCGTAGGTAATTGGATCGTTAGAGCGTCGTTTAAGGCCCTTTATGTGGTCGCCTTAAAACAGATGTTAGCTCCAACTGCCCAAAGTGGCGGGGAGATCAAACTGGGTAAGCAGTTATGGTTATTTGCCGGCTACCTTTTCCACGCTTCTCCTCATGAGGGGGGGGGGCGGCTTCAATGTACCTATACTCCTCCAGGATGCTTAATGTAGCAATTTCTCTACATGCAGTAAGCTATCAATTTAACGAGAACCTTTTCGCCTTTCGGCCTAGAAGAGCTAGCTCATACTCTACAGAGGTGACCCGCACGAGAGGAACTTACTGGCATGGGGCTGCAATGCTTAGAGTGGCGTTACCTCACAATATGTCAAAAGACCTTCACACCTTCCCTGATAGCGCATGGCGACTAGGATCACTGCTATTACCAAGCCTTATAACCTGATCACCACACCAACAGGGGCTGCGTTGCTGTGACAACGGTCATGATAGGCAGCTTCACCATGGGAGGATTTAAGGAAGCAGAAGAGAAGAAGTGAAAAAGGAGAAGAACTAGTGAAATAAAGATAGAAAAGAGATACTCAGATTCACATCAACCTGAGTAAAGAGAAATGAAGCAATGGTAGAAGATCAGATGTGTAACTATGGCAAAATTGCAAAAATTCAATTCTCAGAAAAAAAACTCGGGAGATAGATGACGCCAAGGCCCTTAGTCCGCAAGAGCAGCCCGGCAAGAGCAGCTCGGGTTATACCACCCGGTTTTCTATCGTTGGACGTACCTTGAGTTAAAGACAGGGGCTAAGTAACCTTATCTTCTAAGACTTAAGGTTATATATTGCGCATGCACTCACAAACCCCCCTCCATATATGTTGTCATATATAAACCTATCCCAGCACTTAAGATCTATACACTCTGGCTATGCCTTTTTATTTCTTGTACCATGTATCTTATGTTTCTCTGTCCTGCATGAGAGATAGTAATTTCTCAATTTTCTCTTCCCAGATGTAGAATGTTCTGCTACTACTTAGCAACGACTTCCTTTGGTGCCAGCAAACGAGTTTTAAATCCCTATCTCTTCTCTCATTAGTTGATAGAGAGGCACTCACTGAAAGCATGCTGTCATAGTTTTTTTTTTCTTCTTACTCCACAAAGTGGAAGGGCTATGCTCTCTCGATTTCTGCATTTATTTCGTCTCCGATGAAATTTTAGAATTCAATTGCATAGTTCTAGTTTACTTCACTGATTTTGAATAAATCTTTCAAGTGTTCTCTGAACAATGTGACTATTTCTTACTCATCTTCTAAAATGTTGTTCACTGCGTCCTTAATTTTCACTCTATCATTTACTGCAGGTGGCTTGAATCCTTTAATATGTTTCCAAAATTGATTACATATAATTTTTCGATGTGTTTAGCCCATTTCTTTTTCTGTATCCAGTAAATTAATAACATTAATTAAATTTTCATTCTTTCGACTGAGCTGTATATTTCCTTGATGATCTGACTGATCTTGTCACTCAATGCCACCAATTCTGTTGTCCATCTGAATTTAATGATGGTTTAGAATCATTTATAGGTTACTTGTTTTATGGATTAGAGTTGCAGTATGATCACGAAAAGAGACCGCAACTGGTTTCAGATATCTCGGTTTGTAGGAAATTATCCTGGGAGTTATGGAGTGAAATTTTGTCTCCGTCTTTGCACTATCAATCTGTTGGTGAGCGTATTAAGTTCTTTTATGTCTCTGTTTGTTTATCTATACCGAATATTCTGCGAATTATGTTTATAGAAATTAAACATCTAGTTTGGCCTTCTCAAGTTTTCCGAAACTTCCGGAAAATTAAATGTTCCTAACCATCGCATATGTCTTCATATTCCTACTACGAATAAGGTTCCCAAGGAACGACTCCATCACCACTACGTTGAGGAAGAGAAAAAATGAAGACGTTGTCCGATGATTTAGCTACTTAGAATCCACCTACAAAAAACTTGAGAAGGCCAAACTGGATGTCCAATTTCCTTCAACATAATCCGCTGATGATGGTCATCGTTAATAATCGAAACGTCCGGAAAATTAAAGGTTCGTAACCATCGCATATGTCTTCATCTTCCTACTATATATATATATATATATATATATATATATATATATATATATATATATATATATATATATATATATATATATATATATACATAGACCCGCATGTATACATTTGTGCGTGTATAATTATATACATAAATTATATTCTTTCGTGCTAATTCATACAAACACAATCTGTTTACTTTTAATTCCATATATACATTCAAACCTACCTTTACATACTCGTATATGTTTTATTTACATTATATCAACATATTTTAAACGATTATACATTTTGACGTTCAAGCCTAAATATTATAGTTGTAGCTGAATTAATTCCATTCTCAGGTACCTCTTGAAAAATTAGCATCATAAGTAATTTAAGACAAATTAAGAATTTAAGTCATAAGTTGTTATTTTTAAGTGTTCTTGTTGGTGCGTTTGGCATAATTACGATGTTAGTATAGAAACTCACACTTAAACAATATATAAAAGGATAGTCTATTTAAATCGTTTTGCCAATTCCTCAGCAGCAGTTCGCCTGACACTTCGGAAGTTAGTCCGTCGGGAGATTTTCCTTTTTACGCCTGTCATGTCAATGTCTAAGTCCAGGTCCAGACTGGGCAGTTTTTCAGGTTCTACTTTCTTTCATGTCTTCTTTGCTTACGATTGTACTAAAGTGTTGATTGGTTATAGTCTAGCTCTTCTGTGTAGTGTTCGTCTTTATCGTCCATTTACGCCCTTACAAGTCTATGATTTGGATCTCCACCGCCGTCTTTGCCACGTTCACTAGATCGTTGTTGTGAGTGCTTGGTACAATCTGCCTGATATCATCTGCGTATTGTAGATACGTCGCATCATTCTTGATTAGTGATGGAAGGTCTATCTTGAAAATGCTATACAGTAGAGGCCTGAGGCTGCTGCCTTGTGGTACACCACCCTTGAGGATAAATTCAGGTCCTTTGTGGCCCTCAATCTGTATCTGCACTATTCTTTCCATCACATAATCGCAGAGGATCTTTTCAATGACTGGGTTTAGCCGAAGGTTTACGATCTTGAATTGCAGAACCCTCAGCCAAACCTTGTCAAAAGCCTTTTCTACGTCTCTGTGGCCTACGTCGATGTACTTTCCCTCCACCCTGGACTTTGCTAGCTTTTCTGAGAGGAGTGCGAGCGCGGTGTCGGTTTTTCTTCCTCTATGGAATCCGTGCTGCTTGTGGTTAAGTGCATCTTTCTCAGCTAGCTGGCTCTGTAGCCTGTCGGCGACGATCGTTTAGAAGATCTTGCCGTTGAATTCCAGGAGGCAGATTAGCATATAGTTTAGAGGAATTAGCCGGTGTTCATGGCTGCATTCTTTACGTTCAGCATTCCCTGATGCACTTACGGTGGATCGTTGGATATTTGTACTTTTGTTATTTCTGGCCAACCTGGAGCCTTTGTTTGAAGGTTTTGATGGCATCAGAGAGTTCCTACATAGTTATTGCCCATCCATGACCAATCATCTCTTATTCTTTCGAGAAGTGCCAGTATAGGTTGGTCCGCTCAATAACTTCATTCAGCACGGCGATGATCTCACCATCAAAGTCTTAAGTCGAAATCATCGTTGTTCTCTGGTGTTATTGAGAAGACTTCTCTCCAGTGCTCCCTGAACCTTTTCTTGAGTTCTATTGGTTCCTCGATGTACGATCCGTCCACTAATTCCCTGCAGGTTAACGTACGTCTTAACCGACCATAGAGCTACCCATGTTCAAAAGCTTTATTTTTCATCTCGTTGGTCCGTCTTGGCTGGCGGAGCGTTCTGTATTATGTTGTCAGGACGCTCTACCTGTCTTCCCTGATGATCAAATCTGTCAATAGCTCTAACTCTTAGTTTATTTCTTCGATTATTGCCTCCTTCAGATCTCCTGGCTGATATTCTTTTAGCATTTCGCGGTACCTCTCCCAGTTGGCTCGGGCGAAGGACTTCCTTGTCTAAACCAGGATCTCAATGTGCGGGAGGAAAATAGTTATAAGTATAGGGATATGACCACTCGGGACAGGCGGTCCCGGCGTCCTATGGTTAAATGGGAAGTTGCAGCTGTTCACCTTATGTCCAGCCTCGACGCTGAGCGCGAAGTTACAAATGTCGGGAAGTCAGGTGCAATTATCTCTAGTCTGTCTCGTTCCAATAAGAGATTCCGATTCCTACCTCTTTCGTTAGTATTTTTGTATCTTGCTGCTCCCAAGTTAGCGTTTAGGTCTTCTCTGAAAAAGACTTTTCGTTGGTGCCCACATAATATATTGAAATTGGTAGGGGTGAGTACTTTCTCCTAGGGGGTTTGGTACCAAGCCGTTACCACAAGATCTCCTAGAAGAGTCGTGATCACTATCGCTATAAATGATTACCCTAGCTCAGCTTGGTGTTTGAACTTGAGGTCTCTTTTTATCGCGATCGCCCTCCCTTCATACCTTTCCTGGCAGCAGTTTTTTCTTAATGTTGTGTAGTTTGGGATTTTCATTTTCTGTGTTCTTGTGTTGAGTCCATGTTCACTGATAAACATGATGTCCAAGTCTGTCTCGTAAAGATATTATTGTAAACATTTTTTTCCTGTTTATCCATTAACGTTCAATGTCATTATGTTAAGTCTATTGTTTGTGCTTTTCATGTTAGTGTTTGTCGGTTGTCCTGTCAACTAGAGTTTACTTCTTATCCTGTCTTATCTTTCCACACTGTATTCTTTTGAAGTCTTGCGGGTTACGATTTTCGCAGTATTCCTTCGCGTCCTCATCGGCATCAAACCACAATTTATACCTGCTGGATCTACATCCTTTGATGAAACTTTCTGACGAGACCTTTCTTGGGAACGGAGCATCTTCGCTGGCATAGATCTTCAAGTTTATATGGTTTCCGTCTATTTTGTATTTTATATACTTCTTTGATTTTTATAGTTTTTTAGAGTTTTCCTTTTCACCCTGAGAGGTGTGGGTTTCGATCTCCATGGTCATCTCCTCCTTGTTCCTTTTTTGTTTTTCCAGTTCTCTTTTTCTGGGCTACGATGCGTGGGTCCTGTATTTTTGTTTCTTGTGTCGCGTCTGTCTTTTCCTCCGTTGATTTTGTGCTTTTATCTTGGGTGTTAAGAGGTACTCTCGAGGCGTACTTCATTTGGAGGATGTCCTCAAATGCTGTGATTTGGGGGAAGACCATAGGGCTTTTTACATTGTTCTCCAGCATGGCTTTTAATTCGTCCTCAAGCGTTCCTGGTTTCATCAGGTTCTGCGCGTGCGCATACATTATGCAGGTCAGTATCTTGACTGGCATTTCACTGTTAATATTTATATATACATTTTTTGCTTCATATTCGTCGATGGCTGCCTTCGCGACCTGGGCTTATGTGGTGTTTTTACTTGCCACTTCTGCCTTTCTCTTCTCGTTGCTCTTTTGTCTTATTATTTCTTTTTTTAATGGGCATACTATGGTCATGGCTGTGTCCCATCTTGCAATTTGCACATCTTACTTAGGGACTCTTGCACGTGCTCAATTTGTATCCCAAGTCGCCGCATCGTAAACATGTTTACTGCTTCTCTTTGCATTTTCTCGTTGTGTGGCTTTCAATTTTAAATAGTTGGAGCCCTATGTACTTCTTTCGCCTTCTTTGCCATGGCTGTTTCGGCGAATATACTTTGTATTAATGGTTGTATTAATTGTTGTTTTTTCGGTTTTTTAATTTAACCACCTCAGAGACTTTGGCCCAGCTGTGATATCTTACTATTTCCTTAGCG
Organism: Ceratothoa steindachneri; assembly: GCA_963969495.1. Classification (NCBI taxonomy): domain Eukaryota; kingdom Metazoa; phylum Arthropoda; class Malacostraca; order Isopoda; family Cymothoidae; genus Ceratothoa; species Ceratothoa steindachneri. The sequence goes on along the minus strand of OZ018335.1, from coordinate 62,460,122 downwards.
GTTTTCTTATTTCCGTGGTGTTCTCGCAAATTGCAATGTAACCAGTTGCGACATATATCAATCTTACTATTGAGATATTAACGTCCCAAAAACTAAAGCTAAGACTTTTCCTCTTTCAGGTCTCTTTTGGCCTAGCGGCGTCTGAAGAGAAATCCTTGTTGCGTTGGAGAGATCCATAGTTGTGGCCATGGAGCTCTATGCCTTCATCTCCTTATTCTTTTTTATTGGGATATCAAGCTTGCTTACTGCTTCCTTCTTCCTCCTTAACCCTTATGTCTGGCTTACAGTTGTGTCCTTTATTTAGTTGGTGCCTCCATCCGCCTACTCCCGGGTCGCCCGTCCTTCAAAATTGTGAGTTGCCTAAATAAGATGATGATGGTGAGGGGATTGTATAGTGGACAGCACTAACCGGCCATGCTACCCCTCGCGAGTTTGGGTATCAGAAATACATCCGGCTTACATAGAGGGGTGTGTACTTCCCTCTATGGTCCTGGCTGGATCACGCGGGGTTTTCCTCGGAGTTTGCAATTCTGCCCCTTGTCCAGAGGCCTCTGACAGTGGGTTCCACAGTGGACTAATCCGCAAACCTGCCCCCAAAAGTGCAGAGTTGGAAAGAGGCGATGAAAGGCAATCACAATCGCTTATGCGGCGTTAAGTAATTGCCGGTTTACCTTGATTATATTTCTTCAGCTTTGTTAACTGTTTGAATTCTGATCTCTCGTTATTAGGAAAATGGAAGTTGAATTGTTGTAAGAATACGTGTGGGTAGGGGATAGAGATAGGGTGCGTGGAACAAAAAGGGGAAATTAGACAAGTTTTGAAAAGAGAAAGAAGTGTGGTAGGGTGGAAAAAGATGCTAGTTCCTGGTGATTAAGCCTATAGCTATTAATTATCTTTGGTTTCGTGGTTCTTTTGTTGTCTTTGAGTTAGTTTATATATATATATATATATATACATATATATATATATATATATATATATATATATATAGATATATATAAATATATATATATATATATATATATATATATATATATATATATATATATATATATATATATATATATGAATAACGTTACAGACACGAGGAAAATGAAACAACGGAGAACTGCGAGGCCTTTCGACTAATGGTCCTTTACTGAGTCTGCTCAATAAAGGATCATTAGTCAAAAGGCCTTGCAGTTCTCCGTTGTTTCATTTTCCTCGTGGCTGTAACGTTATTCATAAATTCCTCACGTTCCTTATTTTCGTGATTCAGTTATACATATATATATATATATATATATATATATATATATATATATATATATATATATATATATATAATGTGGCGTTCAAGCCATTAGTCTTCAAAAGACAATTACTGTCCTAGGCCCTGTATACTATGCTAATTGAGGCTATAATATGCTAGAATAGTATAGTATAGGCTATACATGTGTAGGATAGTTAATGCTAAGGTAGGTTATGCTATACTAGGATAGGCTGAGCTATAGTAGGCTAGGCAGGGCATGAAAGGCTATACTAGGCTAGGCTATGGTATGCTAGGTAAGGTAGGATATGATATACTATACTAGGCTATTATAATCTAGGCTAGAATAAGCTAACTAGGCTAGGCTAGGATATAATATACTAGGATAGATTCCTATATATGCTAGGCTGTACTAGGCTATGTTAGTATAGACTTTACTATTGTTTCTAGGCTAAGATAGGCCATACTATGCATTCTCTGCTAGGCTAGATTAGTTTAGATTAAGTAATACTATGTCATGGTAAACTATACTATGTAAGGATAGGCTCTACTAATATAGCTACGCTAGAGTATGGTATGATAAGTTCTACTATTATAGGGAATCATAGCCTACACTTAGTTATACTAAATTAGGCTAGGCTATCTGATTCTAGGCTCGGCCATACTATGGTAGGCTCTACTATTACATAATCTACTATGTTATACTATGTTATACTATACTATGCCATGCTATAAAATGTTATACAATCCTAGACAATACTAGGCTACACTAGGATATGCTATGCAAGGCCTATACAATGCTAGGAGTTACTATACTACATATACTATGCTATATTATACTTTAATAAACTATATTTTCTATGCTATGCCATACTATACAATGTTATTCTATAATATACTATGCCATGTTATACTATTCTATAATATGATAAGCACCACTATGAAATAATATGCTATGTTATACTATGTTATACTATATAGACTGCAATTAAGGTGTGACCATTTATTCTCCTTTCCAATTCCATAACTGAGATGTATAAAAAAGATCGGCTATTCTAATTAAAAAATACATATTTTAATATAATTTGGTTCTTCTATTTAATAAACTTTTAGAAAGTTGTGACTTTTCAGTCTCGAGCGACTCTACATCCCAATATGTCGGCCTCGATTGGTCAACGTTGTGCTTCTTATTAATAACATTGTAACAATTCAGCCAACTCTAAAGGAATTTGAAGCCTTATGTTGTTGTACCTTCTCCTTCGAATGATACAATTGGCAAAGTCATCCCATGTTAGCTCGCGAATTATATTGTTTTGGAATGAGCATCATAACTTTTTAGCAAATTCTAATGAAATTTGAAACCCTTGTGTTGATTTACATTATATTTCGAATGATACAATTGGCAAAGTCACCCAAGGTTAGCCAGGAAATTATTTTAGGGGGCAATAACATCATAACTATTCCTCCGATTCTAACGAAATTTGAAACTTTAAAGGTGGGGGGGAGAATAGCATAATGCTCCCAAGATTTGCCCACCTCCCTTCCGGACGGGCCGCTTATCAACCCTTCCCCTTCCGGCCCAATATTTGGTGGTCTTCAGCCTGTAGAAACCACTGGCCATTTCAGCTAATCACTGAGTTCCTTCCCGGACTGTTTATCGATAAATGGGAGCCCATCTTTGCTTCAGATAGTTGCCGGAAGTTTATAAAGGACGAAATAGGGAAGCTTGACATATAATCTACTTCGATCGCCCTCAGAACCTCTCCCGAGTTTCGAGTATAAAAGACGAATTCTTTTAACCCTCAGTAGTAGAGCTTGCAGAGCTTCTGTCGGGAAAAGAATTGCTATTTATCCGTGTACTGGTAATTCGTCGAAGCATCAAGTCTTTAAAGAGGAGTTCGGTCCCAGTTAGGGAGGCTCCTTACCGCGTTGGTCTGCAAGGCAGTGCGGATCAGCCGAAGCTACAAACAGCCTCATTCTGGTTCCCTAAGCGAGAAAACTACATCTTGGATTTTCTCCGTGACCCTACGCGTCGATAGGTCACTTCGCCCCCCCCCACCCTCACAGAGGCACCCAAGATTCCTCAAAGTTCACGAGCATCGGGCCCTCTGTGACAAGAAACTCCCGTCAACGCCTTCTTCCAGCAGAATCGTGACGGAATTGTGGGATCAGGTCGGTCCTGGAGAACCAACCTCATCGTCTCCACCCCTTACGTCACCACCTTCACTCACCAGCGCCACCCGAACATCAGGTTCTAAGGTAACCCTTCCCTTTCTCATTCACCGACTTCACCGCGAAGCTTACCAGCATTACAAGTGTATAGGGATTTTTGTATGGTGAATAGTAATTTTCAAGCCCAGTAAGATATCCGAGATTCACTTATTAATTTATCTCTCAAAGCAGATTATTTGTATTTACATATATTTTCTTGTCTAGTTTTCTTTTAAAATTTATTTTCATATTGTTGTGTATGTAACTTCCTTTGCGTCGCTTGCTGCTAAAATTCATTTTAACCCCTCCATAGCCAACCTCTAATCTAAGCACTCTGAGTCAATAAACCCATACAAGACACGGGCCGAACGAATCGCCTGCCCTCACATTTCTGACTTATGTCTTTACGCCCCCTCCGCATTCTTGATAATAGGATATATAAATATATATATATATATATATATATATATATATATATATATAAATATATATATATATATAAGAGTCGGGGAAACTCCAACAACCCCTCGGGCTATTCTCCGACAAGGTGTTTACATTCTCTTTCGAATGAGAGAATTGTCAAGGTCCTTCCAAGGTTACTCCGGCAATTAATGAAAGTTTTCAAAGTCGTAATGACATAGTTCAGAAATGTGAGGGCAGGCGACTTTTTGGTTAGCACACCTTGTTCACATTGAGTTTTATATCTAAATTAATCTACTTTGTTATCCCTTGCTGGTTATTATTTTCTATTGAATAGTAGGAATTTCTGTTCACCATAACGTTATTTGCTGTTTGTTTCCGTATCTTTTTTCTTGATATTCTCTCTTCTCTGAGGATAGATCACAGCCATACTTCTATGTTCCCCTTGACGGTTAATGCGTATTTTCACTCAGTTGTTACAGTTGTATTTACGAATGTTTTCTGCCCCGCATTGAGAATAGATAATCGGGTCTTTTGGCGGTGCAGGTTGTGTCGTGTGATCCTTCAAACATAACACCTAAACCATATCTCTATGATTGCGAAGGCGTCTCTTTGTATTATACGGGCTGGTGGAATTCTCATGATGAATAAAAGAAGCCTTGTTTTACTCATCTTTGAAGCCATTTCATTAGATTCGCAAATAAGTTTGAACACCTGAGTGTGATTCTTATATTAGACCACCTCAGATATTTTTAGCTAATACTCATTCGTTTGCAGCTCCTCTTTTGATTCCCAACATGAATGTCCTTCTACATAATGCTCTATCTTTAGGCAGATGATGCTTCGGTTAACCGAGAATTGTGTGGTATTCTGGCTTCTAATTTAAAATTTATGAGTGTGATACTTCCAGGTGATTAAAGCAAATGCACTACCTCCTTATTTTCCTGTTGTAAATATGCAACCTTCCTCCAGGCTATCTTCGCCAGCCCCTCAGGAAAACTAGGCAAGCATTCCTCAGCAGGTGAGCCTGCAGGTATGCCATTAGTTTTCATCGTCGAGGCTAGAATATATAACAAAAGTGCAAACTTCAATAGACACAGAGGAGGGTGTCTTAATAATCACGGTGGAATTATAAAGGTTGAGTGAATTGCGCAACCCCAACGGGAATATATCTAAAGCGAATGGATGAAAAATAAAGGTGCACGGCGAGGTTCACACGAACATAGCAATCCCGAGTATTCATGATTTCTATAGATGGTCGTTTATAGTCGAGGATACCAACTCTCTACTATTAGGGATCAATTTCCTAACTAATTTCAACCTGCTTGTAGATTGCGCAAGCATGATCTTTGCAACAGTTTGGCAAAGAAACTCTCGAAGAGCTATTGGAGGAGGTGGTCGTACTTGCTTCGAGCTAGCCATGGGCCTCACCAATCGATTGAATGCCTAAGAAGGCGCCCCGATAGTACCGAATGTTTGTAAATTTCATGGCACTCAACGCAATTACGAAGCCCGATAGATATCCATTGCCGCAGATATAAAGTTTGACGGACCACCTTCATGTAAAAAAAATCTTTTCAATGTTGGATGTGGTCTGAGCCTACAATCAGATCCGCATAAATCCAGTCGATATAAAAAAGATCGTGATCACAACTCCTCTTGGGCTGTGAGAATTCATCAAGCTTCCTTTTGGCCTACGGAATGCAATTAGCACATTCTAACGGCAATGGACAACATTTTTCGAGGATTGGGGTTCGTTTAGGTATATATAGACGACATTCGGATCTTTTCGAATAACATGGGCGACCACTTGAAGCATTTGGTGGAAATATTCACAATTGTAGACAAGAACGGCGTTAGAATTGTAATGAAAAAATAAGAATTCGCGAAGAAAGAAATTGATATCCTCGGGCATCTCATTTCGGGGGAAGGAATCTGTCCACCGAATAGCAAGGTAAAAGAAATAAGAGACATGCGATTGCATAAAGACTCGAAGAGACTGCGCCGTTACTTGAGCATGTTGGGATATTCAGGCAGAATGAACCTCGATTTTGCAGAAATTATATCCCCGTTGACTGAGCTTTATCGCTTGTAACCCAACGCTAGGGAGCTCGAGTGGAATGAAGAAGGAGAGAGAGCATTTCAGCAGACCAAGTCAGTTTTAATTAAATCTGTCAGACTCCACCACCCGCTGTCCAACGATCCCCCATACAAACTGGTGACAGATTGCTCCAAACGCGGCAGGTGCTGCCTTGCCACAAATGGTGGACGAATCTTACGACCAGTTGCTTTCTTCTCGAGCAAGCTAAGCCGGAACCAGCAAGCATACTCCACCTACGACAGAGAACTAGCTCCTAGCAGTGTATCGTGCTGTCGTCAAATTCGAGCACATGATCGAAGGACGCCACGCAACATTGTGCACAGATCACTGGCCATTAGTGTCTGCCCTTTCGTCGCCATTGAGCGCCAAAACGGATAGAGAGCACCGTTATTGGACAGCCATATTAAAGTATATCATCGATATCACCTACATTTGTAGCCAAGCCAACGTAGTCACTGATTGCCTTTTATGGGACGTCAAGACAGTCTAGATAGACACGTTTGACCTCCAATCGTTGGCAGCAGCACAGAGAGATACGAAGCAACCAAGGAACTCTGCTTGCAGTTAAAATATTTCCCTTTTCTCGGGGAAACTAATCTATGGCGTAAAGATACATCAAGCCACCCACGACCATTCGTGCCTATGGTGTGTAGGAGGACGATGTACAACCAACTACACAGTCTTTCCAACGCGGAAATCAAGGCTTCTCATGTTACTTATGGCCTAATATGGATAGAGATATTCGCTCCTGGACAAGGGAGTGTTTTGCTTATTGACATTCCATCTTCAAATTTCTAAACTGTGCATAATGACATAGTCGGAACGGTCCCTCCATGCACACCTCCGAGTCAATCTTTCCCTTTGCACCATGGGTATACACTTTCGTGTATCGACCGAGCCTTAAGATGGATAGAAGAAATACCGATCCCGGACATAAGTGCTACGACGGTTGCTTTGGACTTCCTAGACGTGTGGATGCCAAGATATGGTGTTCCACACTCTATGCTGTAACCGACAACGGCGCCCAATTCGAATCAGAGCTATTCAAAGAATTGTCAGCACTCGTTGGTTTTCATTGGATCCGCACTACATCATATACACCGTCCATGAGCGGGATGGTGGAAAGGGCCCACAAAACCAAGAAGAGCTCGATAATGGCCCGTCGATAAGGTTGGCTGTCGGCTCCACCAATAATACTCCTGTGCATTCATGCCTAACCCACCGAGTCGAGATTATACCGCTTCAAGACAGTAACGTGAACCATACTACTGTGCCCAAAGCCTCTAGTCTCATCGTCCGCATCAAAATCAGATGCTTAGTTCATTAAAGAGCTGACATCGACAATGGCACAGATTGACTTCGCGAGAGAATCTTTAGGACACCTACACTCGGTGCCTAAGCCTTACATGCGCCGAGACCTGCAGGATGCGACGCATGTTTGGGCCAGGATAGACCGCCTTCGCAAATCACTCTAAGTGCCATATGCTGGGCTTTTCCGGAGATCGAGCGTGGCAGCACGGTATTCAAGCTGGAGTACCCAGATGGAAGAAGAGACACTCTCTCAATAGACCGCTTAAAACCGGCTAAATTGCTGGTTTTACGCAATAATGACGTGTCAGGTAATCAGCACCTTTCAAGGACACAGGATGGAGCACGAGGATCAGTTGCAGTTCGCCGCGTGATGATCCTACGTCAGGAAAAGATACGATCTCTTGCTATGCGCAAGACGCAACAGCAAGACCCGAGGAAGAAAACGCGCAACCGGGAATGGTCACGCGCTCCGGGAAAAGGATTTTGTTTGCCAGGGACAATTTTTATTATTATTATAGAGCTTTGCGTAATCATAAATAGATCGCCACTCTTGTATGTCATAAGAAGCATAAACATATATACGAGACTGGCTGATCCATGCTATTTGTTATGTAAAATAGAAGTTGTATGTTAAAGGAGGCATAAATATACATACAAGCCTCGCTAAACCATTTTTGCCTTGTGACTTTGATCAATGTAATGATTATTTCTACAATGTCGCGATATGCCATGTATTTCCTTTTCGTAGAACAGGTTGTACAGACCCTCTCTAAGCACAGTATTTTCCATGAATAAGGGATGTTAATATCATTGCCCAGTGCCTATATATTAGAATGGTACATGCTTGTTTAGTTAGCATATGCAATTTTCTCTTTCTCCAACTACGTTACTGGGAGAGGAGTACTCTGTGGAGAGCATGTCCCTGGCATTAAAATTGCACCCGCAACGTGCCTCGCAGTAATAGGGAAAATTCTGTCTATATATATATATATATATATATATATATATATATATATATATATGTATATATGTGGTGTCGCAAAAAAAGGAAACCGACGTTTAAATCAATATATCTCTAAAAAGTATAAAAGCTAGAAGGTTTCTAAAATCTTAATTTAGAGTATCTATCTTAAAAAACTTTTAAACTTACATCTATAATTATAAATTCTGCAATGAAGTAGATGAAAGATGTAAAAACAAGTAAAATACAGAATCAAACTTCAAATAAACATATTTCAAAACCATTTAGTAGAATGGAACAGAAAATAATACAATTTTATTGCTAATATTAATTACATAAACATAGTTAATTATTTTTTATAATGTAAGAAGCTAATATCAGTTTCCTTCGGTATGGCCTACATTTCTTTCTACACATACTTGAATCATTGTTCGCATTTCTGCCATAATTCTTTTAACTAAATCCTGATTTATTTTTAGTAAATCAAGTTCATTTTGAATTAGTTGCTTGAAATTATCTGTTTTTTTCTGGTGGAGAAATGTACACTTTACTCTTGAGATGGTCCCGCAAAAAAAAATCACTAGGTGTTAAGTCCGCAGATAAGGGTGGCCACTCAATTTGATGATTCAATGCAATAATGCGGGTATTAAAAATGCCCCCCAGCAATTCTCGCACAACACGAGTTCTATGCGCTGGAGTGCCATCGTGAATCCGCGAAAGCCTATTAAATCTGTTTCCATAAATTTGATGCAGTTTTGCAACTATCTTTTCTGTAATTAGGTTCAGGTATTCATCTCCAGTCAAGTTATTGTCGAAGAAAAAAGGGCCTATAAGACTTCCGTTTCAACACATTCCAACCCACACAGAAACCTGTTCCCTCGATATGCCTACAGTAAAGTTAAAATTTGGAGGATTGATTTGTGGTGCATACTGGCCAATGTTATGATTGTTGACTCTTCTATTCATATGAAGGCAGCTTCATCGCCGATTATAATGTTTTCCAAGAAGCGAACATTTATTTGCAGAAAACAGTTGGCAAAATTTAGGGGGTGAGGTAAATCTTGTTCAAAGAGTTCTTGTCTTACATGCATTTTGTAAGGATAACAATTCAAATCGGGTTTAATGATTGGGTGAAACGTATCCTTACTATTGTTCAAACCATTTATCCTGACTGATATTATTGAATCCTGAATAAGGTTTTCGTGAACAAGATTAATGTATTCTTGTGTCCGTTCTGTTCTCCTGTATCCCGATCGACTTTTGTTTAAATTTAAACTCTTTTATTCAGTCTTGTACTTATTAACATATGTCCAGATGGTTTTTGGAGTTAGGGAAACTCTATCCGAAAAGCGTTGTTAAAAAAAGTTTTGGAACTTGTTTAAAGCTTCCAGTCCATAAATAATTTGTGACCACATGAGCTCGTTGTTCACTTGTAAGTTGCATTTTAGGGCGCTTGAAGAATGAATAAAAATGGAGACTTACATTGACTGGTGGCGATTGTCCAACTAGGTCTTAGCAGGATCTAGGCTAATAATTTTAGGAAGCTTAGTAGGCTAAGGCTAGGCTAAACCTAGGCTTTAAAATTTTTTTGGGGGGGCTTCCTTCTACAAAATGATTTTGAAATATGTTTATTTGAAGTTTGATTCTCTATTTTACTGGCTTGTGCAAGAACACTTTTTGTCTTAAATCTAGTTCATTCTAGAATTTATAACTATAGATGTAAGTTTATAAAATTTGCAACATAGATGCACACAAGATAGACAAACAAATTTAAGTTTTTAGAAACTATCTAACTTTAATACATTCAGAGATATATTGTTTTAAAAGTCGGTTTCCTTTTTTTGCGACACCCTATATATATATATATATATATATATATATATATATATATATATATATATTTAAATTGGTCATTAATTAAACGGAAAGCTGTAAATTCAGATTTGGCGAGAGTGTAATAAAGAGGAAGAAGGGATCAACGTCGGTCGAGCAAATCCCGCCTTGCGGGCAGAGATACAGACAGCCTGCCTGGGAGGTAGGAAGAGGCCACGCCTTTCTCCTTTCTCAGATAGTAAATTTTGAAGCCATTTTGCCAAATAAGCAATGAATTTTTTGAGGGGACACGGTCTGCCTTTTCTTAATCAAATTCAAATTTGAATACAGCATATAGAAGCATATTCTTTTTTATATATTAGTCGTTGTAGCCATATATGTCTCCGAGGTGGATAAGCGTTAACCCATATTAGCCAGTACAAAAGTCCTGAACTAAAGGGTGAAAACAAGATTTTTAGATTGATATTTATTTATATTTTTTCAGAATACCATTTTTTCTCTGGGTATATAAGGAATTTTTATTTCCTCTTCAACATATATTATAATGCGAAATTTAACCTTTACCTAATTAGATTGTAGAAATCTTCAGCATTCTTAATAAAACCTTCATATAAGTATACATTAATGTGGTGGCGTCACTACATGTATTCACAAAGTTTTTCATATTTTATTTATTTAGAACCGATCTGGCAATTGCCTACTAGAGCCAAAGTAGCTTTCATCACCTAATGTCATGCTAGTTTCAATACAGAAATACGAAACAAATCTCGTAAAGACAAATATACAATAATACCCCCAAACACAGCAAAAATCAAAACAAGAAGCAAAAAGAAAGAAGAATGCATATTCCAGCGTTGGCAGTAGGCCCGCCTCCCTAGGAGGCAGGGGCACACGCCCTACAACAAAGATAGTCAGATGGAATGGGGGGAAGCCATCCTTCTTCAAAGCGTCAGATAGTCTACAAGTCTTTGTAAATGAACCCGTTCCGATTACAAGGGATAAGCGGTAGCGAACCCGCTCCTCCTGATACCGGCACAGCTAACGTGCGCGAAAATCACCCAGACTGGGAAATTCAACAAGAATGTGACGACACAGTCTGGGCCAAAACCCACACGTACCAGTAAAGTGCAGGCAAGCGCTGCAACAAATTGCGCTTCCTTCCTGGAATGTGATCAATTTGAAGACAACTGAAACAGAACTGAAGCCATAGCGTTAGTTAGTAGCTAGGTCTCTCATTTTCTTTGCCAAGACGCTCGCGGGGCTGCCCTGATATTTGATATGGAGTCGATGTAAGGGAGAGCCAAACGCTGTTCAGGTGTTTTAGTCTTCTCTCACCCTTTGGTGACCTCATCGGACCGCTCATTCCCTCTAATTACCAATATCTAGGAACCAAGAGGAAGATAATCTCGACATTAACCCGGGTCGCGGCAACTATGAGTCTCAGATACCGAGAACAAGGTGTTGTGGAGTTTTCAAGGCCTATAGAGCACTCAGTGCGATTTGTGATCAGCATAAGATCACCTTTCGTTTTCAGCACCGGGTACCACGTGTTTTCTCCCTTACTGAGTGTTATATTGCAACTAGCTCAGCTGTGAAGGCAGACGCAGCGCCTAATAGAGCTACGCTTTTTTTCAAACAGAGAGGGTCGGGGAGGATTCGACCTCCACCTTGGAGTTGGAGCCATCCGTATACACTGGCAAAAATGTAGGCTTAACGAAGTGTGCTCCAATAAGACCATAATCAATAGGACCAGCGGCATAAAAGATTTCGCAGCAGAAGCATGGAGACAAATTATCAAAAGTGGTACTCTTGAGGGTGGCGTGCTGCGCAGAAAGAGATGCACCAACGACCCGAGAATCTCACCAAGATCTTGAAGGAGTTTTCTAGCCTTAAACGCAAAGTATAACGGGCGTCTCTCAGTTGCATATTTACCGTTGAAATCGGCTGCGGATCCAGGAAGAGTCGTTAAGGACTAAGAGAGTCTACGGGCACACACGTACTGGCACATAATAGACTGCGCACGGCTAGATTGAATGACACCTACCTTACATCCGACAAGTAGGCTTTCAAGGAGGATGTGGGGAAGGCACCGGTCACTGGGCGAAGACCGGTTTGGTGAATCGAGTCCACCATCGCCAATACACGCTCGTCTGTTGATGAATACATCTTGCATACGTAGTCATGCTTTAAATGAAAAGAGAATCAGCATAAAATTAAGGCAGAAGCCCTAGTAGCACCCGAGGTGATGAATATCACTGAAAGAAGAATATCCATAGCGCGAGTACACCAGACCCTAAGGCTGAGAACATGAGTTTCCCAGGTGAGACATCGTCGAAAACAAGACCAGGTAAACGGTACGAATCCACCACGTCGAGCGAAACCTCGTTTGAGACAAGTCAGATTTATAGTGGAGGTATGGATGTTGACAGAAGTGCACGACCTTAGTCTTGACCACCGTAAACCGAAAACTGTTCGCTTTGATCTAGCGGTTTAAATGCTTCTTTGGAATCGACGCTCTAGAGTTGCCATCTGGTCTGCGTCAAAAGAAATCGAAAGCTCGTCAACTTTGAGAATATTTGCCGGCAGCAACGATGTGATACTTTTGATTCTAAAGGCAAAGAGTGTAACATTAAGGACACTTTCTTTAGAGACACCCTCTCCCTACTGGATTAAGGGGTTGAGGTTTCCACTCGACACGCACAGGGAATCAACAATCTTGCAATAATAGAATGAATTGGAGGCGTCCCCTTGCTCCCATCATATGGAGTCTCCATGCTACCATATCGCCATGCGGTATTATAGAACTTTCCCTGATTGCAATCCTCATGGCGTAATGCTGTCTACGAAGGAAGGACTCGCAGAGGGTAATTTCCAGTCGGAACATAGCATTTGACGAGGGGCGGAACTTGCGGAACCCGCACATTGCAGAAGAGAAGTGACCTCCACTGTGCAAAAAAAGGTCTAGTCTAACATTTAAGAACTTCTAGATCAACTTACCCAGGCACGTGGTTTAGGAGATTGTGCACAAATCGACCGAGTTAGAGTGATCTCTCTCCAGTTCGAAGAAAGCTAACAAGGTAGGATACCCTCTGTCTATATCCTCTAAACAAATCTAACAGGAAAGTCATGCCTCGTTAACCTAGGTGTAGAAGGCTGGCCTACGGGTCATCGTTCGAACTAGCTGCGATCATTGCCCACGAAGCAAATGCGGAACGTAAAACCCTCAAATTAAACTTGGCTTTGAAGGCTGCTCCGCCAATGCATTGAATACTGGCGGAGGAGCATACCATCTAAAAAATGAGGTGAAATAGTCGCAACATTTTCCGCCACTGACTCGCTGTTTGAATTTGCGGTCACATTCTCCTGGATAATCGGAGGCTGGTAATATGAGCACTCACCCTTAATTCCTTTGATTCACTTTCAGACGTCTGTTAGAGTGTTTCCGTTTGGTGAGGACACGTATGCCACCATGAAAGACAGAGATCGTGATTGAAGGATACCACAACTTAGCTCTAGCTTGACGATTTTTAGTGAAAGTGAAATCGTTCGAGCGTCACTTATAGCGCATGTAGGCATAATTATCTGTTTGAAGGCTCTTCCTCACTCAGTTGACAATCACGAAAGCGATCGGGTTGAAAAACGGTCACACGTTCTAGGAATATTAGTTAGGCGCACGGCAAAGACTTTGCCAGAGAACTAAATGGCCTCATCCACAAAATGCTGAGAATTTAGACATTTGCTCAATTACTGAACCCCCCGCACTTGCCAAGAACCACCGGTTTGGTCTTTCAGGCGGCAGCAATCAAGAAATTGATATTTGAATGGAGAAGTGATCAATACCATTGAAATCATCAACCATCTCCAACCATAAATCAGGCTCTCTATCAAGAGAACAAAGGTATAAATCAAGACAGGAGATTGAAGAGGTTCTGGGTAGAGATGCGTAAGCTCATCCACATTTAGAACCACTATCTTCCGCTTGTTGATCATGCTGGTTAAAGCCTGGGCCCTGGGATTGATTGAGTAGTTTACCCAGAGGGTTTTAACAACTGTTCAAATCCCCAAGAAGTATAAAGGGCCTTGGCAACCGTGCCACGATGTGGCGAAACTCCCATACGTCGAAGTCAGGTGACAATGGAATGTACACAAAAATAACAGTATACCTCCTATTCAAGTGTAGCAGCAGTGCTGCTGCAATGAAGAAGGTATTTAAAGAAATGAGAATAACAGGGATATCGTGCCGAGTATAAATCGTGCGTCCCCATGTCCGCCGCAATCACATGTTTTGGGGTCGCAGAATCTTATACTACTGGAGTGTGTGAAAGGGTCTAGCATATGGGGAAGTATTTACAGACATGCATGTGGCTGTCTGGTTATGTTCGATACAGTTAACTATTACGATAAACATAAAGATCGGGTAAATAACGCTATCATGTGAAAAAGATTAAATAGTGTAATCATAGATATAAAAATTTAAGATGTCGATGTGTGAACTTCGGCTCGATAACATAACGGTTAGTCCAATGGACCTTTACATCAACGAACTTGGGTTCGAATCCTACACTCACCTCGAAATAGATTGCATGGAAATTTAGTGTAGTTACATGTATAGCATAATAAGAATGTTAACTTTCTTTCAAAGTAAGGTATTTGATTACGTAGAATAAGCACTATTTTGATCTCTGTGATACTAATTAGGTGTTAGGAAGAGGGAAAATAAGAGGGTGGAATGAAAGAAGGAAGATATTTGATTTTTCTTCCAATTTTATTTTAGAATGACAACCCCAAAAATACAATGACCTATTATTGCTCAATTCCCAGCAAAATGTTGCCCTATTTTGGAATGATGGGCATAGACACGATTTAGCTGGAGGGTAATATGGAACTTTTTCCGATACTACATACACATAGTGCGGCTTTTTACATAAAAGTTTTTATTTTATTTATCATTAATACTTTTCCCCTAATAACTCTCAAACCAAAACAAATACTTTAAATAGCCTTTAGCCGCTGTTCTTAACCTTTTTTTGTAATTATTAAACCCCTTGAAAACGGCAATGTAGTTCTTGCTCGCTGTCCCCACAATTATAAAAGATTATAATAATGGATATATATACCGGATTCATTAAATTTTTAATTTTTCTTGGTATTTTAACATATTTATTAGGACACTTATTTGTATTGTCTTCTTGGATTTATTCTTATCGGATGGTATCATTAAAGCTATTAAACATATATAACTTATTTTCATAGTCTAAATATAAATCAATTTATTTGTGTGAATTATTGCGCACTGTTAAAGGACCTCTTTCGCTCTCCATAAGGGTATCAACACCTATTAATAACCACTAGTCTTTGGGCTTACAATGCTGGGAAACCTCTGTGAAATAGGCTTAGAATTCATGTCAATCAGAACCGACAAAATAAAATATATCTGTAATGTCTGTTTATATTTTTTTTATTTCTTTCACCTTACATTAATAATTCATTTCTTTCAATAAGCTATTGATAAATGAAGACAAAAGCGCTTGGATTTTTTTTTCTGCAAATATTTTCTTGTCTTTTGTACAATTACTTTTACTTAATTGAAATCTATCTATGATGTTATGTGAATTACTACAAGTTGCATCATCTCCAGGTCGCTAATGATCTAACTACTCAACTATCTCACAGACTCAAACTCTGCACCGAAAATATTTCTTAAAATTTTGTTTGCATTTTTGTAAAACAATAAATTTCTGTTTACGGATAGTAAATTAAAAAAATACGAGTTATTTTCTTGCTATCAGAAACGGGAAGCTTTCATAATTGAAGATTTGTTTTTCTTCGTAATTTCCATTTGAAGACTTTTCGAGTAGTTTTGGAGATGACAGAGAAAACGAGGAATTCAAAAGCACAGTGGGTCGGTTTTTACCACCCAAACGTGTACGACCCACAAATTTGAAAGTGCTAAATGTAGAGTTTTACTATAAAGAAAATTCAACAATGTGTAAATGTTTAACTAAATAGAAGAAATACATTTAAGGTTATAAAGAAATAAATATTCTAGTTATTATAATCTCTATTATGGTAAACTGCAATAAATGGATTGATGCTATGCGGTTAGTATAGCAATGAGTACCCACATTCCTATCTAATTCATACAATTCTTTTTACGTCTGTTAGATGGTTTAATGGATATAATCAGTTGCTTAGTGTGAAAAAAGAGTCCTGAGGTATGCCTAATCCAATATAAAGGCGGATACTGATTGCTATGCTAATTATAAATTATGATTTGTATATTTATTCTACAATATTTAAAAAAATATATTAACTGAGTTTTCTTTCATTTTTATGATTTATCAAGTTTTCAGGTTGGTCAAATCTTAGCAAATTATCAAATATAAATTTGGGTCGAATAATTAATGAAAACCTTGTATGAAAATATTGTAGGTAGATGCCCTGAGCAAGGAAAAAATAGGGAAATAAACCTGAAAAGAGTAAACTAAAGATAAAGGTGAGCATAGAATATAGTAAGAAAAACAACTGTTAACAAAGATTATATTATAGAAGATCTTTTCAATCGATTGCTAGTGAAACCGCGGTGGAGATAATGTTAACTAAAGATAAGGCCAAAAATTGAGGTTATAGAAAGACTAGACATGCATTAACTAGAATAAGAGAGCAGTGAATATACACAAAACAGCACCAGGAGAGGATTGAACATTGTTCTAGTTATATCAATAGTAAGGAAAGTTAGGTCATTTATTAGAAAATCATTAAAAATAGCTGCCTACATACAAAACTCTGGCATTAAACCTGATATCGTCATTGAGGACAGTAAAAAATAATGAGTAGTGAACTCTGTAAAATGATTAAGAACTAGATACAGCAGAAAGATAGAAAATTACAAAGATATAGCATAAGGCTGGGGTTAAAGATGCAGCCGTTATACCCATTACCGAAAGAGTCACAAAAAGAGTGACAAACAACTTTTGAAATAATTAAAATCGATTTCTGGAAAAAAAATATCTCTGTAACTTCAACTAAAGTCACTAAAAGGAAAATATATTTTTTAAAGGGAACATTAATCCTAAATCACCATGAATACTAGTAGCATGAAATCTTCTGTGGGAATCATCACTATGACACGATAGAAAAACTTCTATTTATTCGATAAATGATACAAGAAAAGGAGCCTGAATAATTTTTATGAAGAGCAACGTTTAAAAATAATTTCTATTTAGGAAAGGAATATTTAAATTAACCTTCCAAAGACTGAGTTTAAAGGGTGGGAAAAATTACTTCCCAAAATATGAACAGGTTTCAATATATATCAATTTTCATGACTGCTAACTCGTAAAGTTTAGCTATCTTAGGTAAATGTGGAAAGAATTTTGACAAGAAGTTTTCAGGAAAACATTCTTCGTGTTCCTCTTTAGCCAGTTTGTCACTCGGGAGGGGCTGCTGTTTCTTATTCTACTTCTATTCTTTTTCAACAACTTTTGACCTCTACCACTTTTCTCAATGGCACGAACTTATTTTAAAACTGGCAATGTCTGAGTTGCAGTTAATAGTAAGCTATAGAGAACCTGTGGATGTGACCCCGTTAGGGCGACCAAGCAATGTCCGCATTTCGGAAGGTAAGCGAGATATAATTAGGACAGTTACAAAAGCTCTTCTCCATAGTGGAACCTGGGAAATTTCTCTACAGAGAAAATCTTCAGAAAACACTTCTCTCCGGCGAAGGGGAACTTTGCCCAGGAAACATAGATCCTCCGCACTTTTAAAGTCTGTCTTTAAACTCATAAAGAACGGAAAGAAGATATCTTCTCAAGAATAAGGACAAATATATATAGACTAAAAACAGAAAAGTACACAACCAGCAAGGATACGGAGATGCAAAATACCTCCTATCGCATTGAGCAAGAATACAGGCGGGTTACTTTCAGGAAAACCATAAAAAAAAGAAAATCAAAATCCTTCAGCAAAATGCCTCTATCTCTTAGTTATGAATTGCCAGAAGTACGCTCGCATGTAGCCATCAGAGCGGGAACTCCAGCGAAAATAATATTGAAGCAGAGGAAAAAATAACGATACCTAAACAAACAAATATGGACAATTATACTAGGAAAATAAACAAATTAAAAATGCTACAAATTAAGAAATGCTGATGGAAAGACAACGAAAAGGGAAGAAACATTGAAAACGAGGAAAAAAAATAGAGGTAAAATTTTATAGCCACTAATCATTCAGAAGAGGATCACGAACAATCTGCAATAGCTATCAATCAGGGATTGTAGTTCAAAACAGTACAAGGAATAAGAGATTGCTATAAAGCTATTTAATTTAAACAGAGTTAAGAATGCTCATTTGTAGCAACTGGCTATCAGCCACCCCGAGCTCCAAATTACTGGTGGATAACTTTACTACCAACAATTCGGATGGAAACCAGAAATGGTGGCTTTGAGCGAGAAGCTCAGCCGGGCGGCAGAAAATATAAGCAGATGAGGATGATAAAAGAAAGCCTACAAGTTAGTCAAAAGACAGAAACGTGAATAAATGTTACTAATTTCTGGGAAACAAAACAAACGAAAAATGGAATAAATACATAAAAAAAAAGTAGTTGCACCCCCAAGGGAACTTTACAAACATATTTATTAACAGATTATAATCACATATGTATATTAACGGATAGAATGAAAATTAAGAACGCAGAGAACAACATTTAATCAGATTGAGAACAAATAAAAACATTTTTTAGAGAGCACTAGAAAAATATATTCAAAATCTTCGAAAAGAAGAACATGAACTATGAAATTGAATTAGAATCAAATCGTGTACGAATTGAATACAGAAATTGAGAGACTATACCGATTCCCCTTTGTCGAGGAAGGAAGAAACAAAAAGGATGTAACAGTTGCGGTCATTAGAACAGACGAAATAAAAGATACTCTAAAGAACTCCCAACAAAGGTTCCCAGTAAGTTTGAGAATTACCAGTTAAATTAACTTGAAGCTCCCACTAACATACTGGAGGGAATAAGTAACATTCTCAATGTGTGCTTGAAAAACGGATACTTTCTCGATCAACTGAAATTAGTAAGCTTACTATTCATCCCCAAGGCAGGAAACCACCAGATCAAGTGAATAACTACCATAGGTGGGCACAATAACTACAAAATGTATCACTATAACCAATAAATCGATAACGATAACCTTATCGACGATAACCGATAATCGATAACTAGCGATAAATTTATCGTCCGATAAGGTGATAACCGATAAATCTATAAATTTAAAATAATTCTACAATATTGATTATTGACTATATATATAGCGTTATTTTATAATACAAGAGTAAGAATATTCGAATACTGCTTCTTAGTTTCTTACCTGGTGAGGCTCTCCTTCATCTCCTCGTAGGTTTTGAGGATCGTCCTACCAGCTCGGACCTACCTATCTCTGCCTTCAAGGCACGCGCGGCTTGCCCCTGTGCAAAACTGGAACTAAAAACTAAAATTATCGATTATCGCTAGTTTGGAAGCAAAAGTATTAGCGATACCGATAAATCGATAACGCAGAAAAAATTTCAGATAACCGATAATCCGATGTCGTTATCGCGATAATGCCCAACTATGATAACTACTTACTCCATTCACTACTGATTTTATTGGTAAAGTATTTGAAAAAAGAATCAACATAAGACTGTCAAGATACCTCGATGATAACGGCTTAAGGAGCAGCTTACAATTTTGCTTAACAAAATCAGAAGAAAGGAGAAGATAGCCCTAGAATTCATTATAGAGATGATTACGAAGGCAAAGAGAAAGACTATGAGCGTGGACATCATCGTTCAGGCTGTGTCTAAGGTCTTCGACTACCCTTTTCAGAGGGGTATGCATTTTAAGATAATCAAAACGAAAAAGAACAAAAAAAGATCGAAAAGATATGTTGCAATTATGTAATGGAGAGACGTGCTTATGCCGAAATAAGAAGCCAAAAGGGAGACAAATTTGAGCTCTGCCCATTTACCCCAGAGCAGATGCCTGATCACTTCTCTCTATCGATTTGTATCGCCGATATACCGCCCCTCATAAATGAGGGCTGCCTAACATTTAATTTGCTAACGATATCAGTCAGCAAATAGTTTTCTATAAAACGAACGGAACCTTGCAAATAGACTGACTGCAGAAGAGATAGGAAGTATAAATAGCTAGGAAGAAAAGTGAAAAATAAAAACGAATTGGGATAAATTTAAGATGGACAGAAGGAGAATCTCAGATGTATATGTAGAAATAAAGCGCTACAGATGAGACAAATATTTTAAGTTGCTTGGGCTAACCATTACGACATCAAATAACAAAAAGCACGTTACTCAGAGGGCAAATCGAGGAAAACCTTCTGGTATTTCTGTACAAGTTAAGAAACAAAGGAGAAAGTTTAAGAGATAGATTTACAAGTTCATAAATCAATCTGCGATTATTTAACCAACAGTAGCGATGTACAAAATCTCAAAGACTCCAACGAGTACAGAAGAAAGATATGTTCATAATGCTAAATATTAGAAGAGAAGAACTAAGAAGACAACTAGCCTTTAATAGATACGTGAAGATAAAGCCATTTAAAATATGTAATAATAGCAAAAGAGCTAGAACAGTCATAGAAAAAAACAATGAACGAAATAGGAATTGATTTAACCAACCAAATTGTCCAAAGAGAAGGATGGATAACGCCGATTATTCCCAGGCTTCCTTAAGATTAATGAAAGAGAAGAAGAGAAGGAAGACGAAATATCTACATAGAGGAGGAGAAAACTAACTGAAGACGGCTAAGATTAATTAAATAACTGAAGAATCAACCGAGAATAACTTAAACACAATAAAACCAGAATTGGAGTGGAAAAGAATAGCTAGATAGATATAATCCTACAAGAGTTTTAGTGAGAATAGACACATATACAAAAACAAAAATTGCTATATTCTTGCGAGAAACAAAATTTAATTTATTAAACTAAATACGAGTATAACTACCTAGAATGGACAGAGATTAGCCTGATCTCCAGGCAAACATCCTACTTTCTTCACATTTCAGCAACTATTCCTTCTCACCTATCATATTCACACAGGGAACTCACAGTAGATACGCAGCAAAGGGTTTACGATAAACAGTAACGAGCTTAAGTAGATACAAGATAGACAGCATGGTTAGGATTCACGTTAAGCTGTAGGTCCCACGACTACCCAAGTCCACTTTGTTGTCTCCTACTCCATTTACTCGCTGTCTTATTATTAAACTTTATTCTTCCCCTACTTCTTACTACTAACCACCGTAGCCAGAGTGCCTGAAACTTATTGTCTGGGTAGTGGGCCTGCCCACTATTTTGAGGTCAAAGGGAGTCAGGGATCAGGAAGCTGTTCTTTGTCTCCCATTTCTCTTTTCATTTCATTTCATTGAACCACGTTTATTTTATTTCTTATTATATATGTTCATTCTCATTTTTAAACACTTGTTTCACAAAGTCCACTGGTTAACACAAGGGCAAATCTCATAAATCTTTCTCTACACAGCTAAACTCCATTCTTAGAATATTTCGTACAGGAAATATGGGAAGAGTTTTCCCATAAATTAAAAACTTCTATTAGCAATATTTGTTTCAAATATGGCATGTAAAACTACCATCCACTTCTTCTCATTTTATTAGTGGCTCCAAATTAAATAGGTTTTGCCACTTCATGTTGCAGAAACCTTCTAGAGCTTAAAAAAATTGATTTAGCTCATTATGTTTACAATGAAATTTCGTCTTCCATACTTTTATTTTCCTACAATGTTTATCAGATTAAAAATTAATTAGTGAGGCCAAGTTTAGCTTTTTCAACCATTGATAAATCTTTTCTTCACAAATACATAGAAAGTCCAGAACTTTCTGCATACTATCTAAAAGTATAAATTACACTTGTATATACGCACATAATTGTAATTTAGTTTCAATAAACCTTTTGTATAGAAATTTTAGGGGCGTTTTTTGTTTTTCATTAATGACTACCAGCATTGTAATGAACATAAAGTTAATGAGCAGCATTCTTACTCTCTTTCGATTTGCATCACCTACAGAAGGAAACTTTACACTTGCAAGTAAGCCTAATTTATTTTTTGGCATAAGTCCAAAAAAACCCGCTTATTCATCTCCTCTACCTCAGTACAAAATGGCATATGACACCTATCAAGCAACTTGTCCTTCAAGATTGGTAATCTATGCAAATGAAAAATTCATGTCTATACCTATTTATTTGTGCACATTATCTTCAACTTATTTATGCCGCCTATCAATTGAATTTCAATTAATAACTTAATTTGTAAATACATTTAAAGAGAATATCTATATAACTCTTTACGCATCGGAGTAGTAATCACAAAGATATGCGTTACTAATCCATTTTCCTAACCTATAACAGACTTCTCAATCTCTAAATCTTTGAGAATTGAAAAAAAAAATTGCTTTCGTTCCTAAATTTCATGTTATAGAAGTAATTATTATAATATTTAAATTATTGTAAGTCTCTTAAAAAGTCAGCAGTTAAAAAATAAAAACTATCTCGTCATATTTTGAGAGGAAAATAAATGTTTAATTTTCTTTCAATTCAAGAAATGGTTATTTCCAATGAGAAGCCATCAACCATCGTTGTCTCGTACACGAGTAGCTGCAAAATGCAAGGAGATAGTTGCTAATTGTATTAATTACATGAAAAAGCAGCATCTTTGGGATCAATAATGTCTATAAAAATACTGGTTATATTCCTGTGATTAAATCTTATGGACTCTCAAGAGCTTCAGATGTACGCCGATGCTGCCTGCCTCTTGATAAGGTCCTAGCTCAAAGATTGGGTTGCATCCAGTGCCAAGCTTGCCCAAGTTTACAAATGAAGAGGTCTGAACGCTTCAGCCTGCCCAGTGAAGCAGGATATTTTTAGAAATTTCTCAAGTAGATATAGGTTGTGAAGAAGCCCCCACTTTTTTTAGGAAATATAAATAATGGACTCAAAAATTTTAATGCCGTGTTAGTTTCTGTTAAAGCTTATTTCCGCTTGTTTGGAGTTTATGGACGATCTCTCCTTACGGGGAAAAAAGGGAGCGCTTTCACGAGTCTTCTGTCGTGGACGCGTGCAGCATCTGGACTCTTTCCATGTCTGGGACTGCTTTTAATAAAAGGCAACTAAACAATTAAAACTTTAACCAAATAACAATGCCCTAAAAAAATGGTATCAAAATGTCTTTCATCATCACTTTTGTTAATATCTGGCAGAGTAATATAGCCCGCAGTTGTACGGTTCGCGCTGTTCAATTGTCTGTGACGTAGTGTGAAGTAACTTCATAGCAGTGAAGCCGGCGAGTGTGACATCACAGACGGTCGTGTAGTTGTGACTAGGTGCTCACTCCCCTAGAGTGTTGTCCAGAGATAATCGTGCATTGACGTTCTTAACAATGGTAGCAGGGCTCTTAAACCAAGGCCTATAATATGGAAAGCTTTAATACCAGTGCTTGTTCACCGAAATGGCCGCCTTAATTGACAACGATGGGTGCTATGACAGTTGGAAAAAAGATATTAGTATTTGGTGCCAACTTACTGAATTGCCGAAAACTAAACATGCGTTAATGATTCATCTTACCTTGACTGGAAGGGCTAAGTTAGCCTCTTCAGAAATCATTGTTGATGATTTAAAAAGGATAACTGTAATGAAATCTTATTTATTAAACTGGTTGAACTGTTCTTACCCATAAAGGGTCGTCGACAATTTACAGCTCGTCGCAATTTGTACAATTTTCTTACGCCGGAAAATGTAAACATTACTAATTTTTTGAGCGAATTTGAACACATGTATTTCAAGTTTTTGCAGGAAGATATGAATCTTCCCGATCCTGTGATGGCGTTGATGTTGTTGGCGTTTTGTAAACGTCCTTAGAATTAAGTGCAGTTATTCATGTCAGCCAGCAATGACGTGTGATATGCTAATATGAAATCTAATCTGAAACGTGTTTTTGGTCATGAAATCGGTGTTTCGATCGCAACGACTATGATGCCCGATTTTAGCATCAAGATTGAATCAATGTTTTGTGCTGACAAGCTCACTAGTAGTGACATTGTTTACTCCTGATAGACGGCGCGGTCGTGTTTCCTACAGAGGTGGTTGTGCATTGCGGCGTAATTGTAGTACTAGTGTGAACCATGCGGTAACTGGATAAGAATCCTAGCCTTCGCAGTCACGAGCTTTAAGCTTAATCCTATAGGACGTGATGGTCAAGCGTCTCAGTGTGCAGTTTTTGATTCGAACTATCATTGAGCCCGTTAGTGACCACACGCGTATGAGATCAATAATAATAGGGTAACTGGACAAGAGGATCAGTGAAAGTGTGCAATTCTTAATGTTTATGGTAGATTTACAAAAAGAAGGAGGGGAACTAAGCTACTTTCATTACTTGAAGAGTCGGAGGGCTGCGATATACTAAACACCTGTTGTTCTGCTACAGTGTGTGGTAGTTTGTGGCAGCAGCGATACCTAAATTTCCTATCTGAAAATGACCAGTCATTGACGTCAAAGCGACCATCGGTTTCAACATTTACGTTTGGTATTGTGAAAATTACTACCGGTGTTGTTAAGGCTAATATTCCGTTTTTGCAGAGCAAGTAGTCTATTAAACCTGCTGGCATGCTTTTGGATTTTGTGAACGACACCGTGAAAATTGCCAAAAAATGGGACAACCTATGTTCTACTTCATCTGGATACTATGTACTACCGTTGTAGAGATGACTAGACAAGGCTAATATTCACAATGTAATGTTGGCTTCTACTGATGCCGATGGGAAGAAGTATTCCTTAAAGCTACACAAACAATTTTCACATCTCAACGCTAAAAAAATTTATAAAACTTCTAACAAATGTGAGTAGCAGCAATACCGCTCTTGAACGTAAAATTAATGATTTATCAATCGTTTGTAAAAAATTTGTTAAATTTAAAAGACCCGATCCTAGACCAGTTGTATTTTTCCTGTGGCGACGAGTTTTAACGAAAGTATTCAATGGATTTGAAAGTATGGGGTCAAATGTTACTTCTCTGTGATAGGCGACATGGCTACGAGAGTTTGTACAGCAACAGAAATCAAAAACGAAACTGCATAAACAATTATTAAGGGTTTATTCATGTGTTGGATTAGTCCATTTGCAGCGAGCCAAGGAGTAAAAGGATTTGTGAAAGTCTCAATGCAGTCATTGGTAATCTAGTAAAATATTATGGTTGATTGTAGTTGTGATATGGAGACAGCGCCTGCCTGGGCAATATCTGCACGTAATGGTTTGTTGAATAATTCATGATTTTTACCTAACCAACTAGTATTTGGCTTTAACTCTGCTATGCTTAATGTTCTTTTGCAATAAAATCCCTGCGCGCGAACCGGTGACGGCTTGCACTATTGTAAGAAATAATTTAAATGTTGTGCACTCTGCCAGGCAGCCGTTTTAGAAGATTGAATCAAACAAGCGACTAAATAAAGAATTCCGAAGAAATTGCGTACTCTCGATATAGAAAAACAGGCACGAGCCCAGTGTTTTTATCGGACACGACTGTAAGCATGTGTTGGTTCGTCGTGGTATCGTCTATGTGAGAGAAGTTGCTTATCGCTTAACCCATACTCCAGTTAGCACGATCATGTCCAGTGACACTACACCAGATGGTGTAGAGCAACAGCGGTATAGTGAAGAGAACTGCTATCCTCCTCTGGATGATGAAGATGATCACAGCCATTACAGCGACGACAATGACAGTGATGAGGAAGCTGAAGTGCATAAGCATGTTGATTGTAATGGGAATCAACATCAAGATAGTTACGTTGACATCGGCTGTAAATCTGCAGCCTAAATCAAAGTTGGACAGTGATTTCACAGTGTGAGTCCTGGTACTGGTAACCTCGTCTCTGGTAAGGTGATAAATAGAGCGGAAAAGCCATAAGTCAAAAGTATCAAAATTATTTTAACATCAAGTACGATTCTGATGTTACTTTTGGTTGGATTGACTTCAGTGATATTGTAGTGCCTCTGATAGCTGACAGTGTAGAGGTGTAGAGAGGGCAACTGCTGATTGCTGTACTGTTGATCCATTCCAGTAAGCTTCATCTTTGAAAACCTCTCAACCTGTGATCAGGGTGTGTCGTAGAATAGGCTCCCGACGATATACTATATATATCTATTCTTTGTTGTGATCATTCTATATTCGAGTGCGTGGTGATCAGATGGCCGAAAATGGTTCAAAAGGGGGGGCCTGGAGGGGGCTTATTTATCTTTAATATACTGAAGAAGTGGAACGTAGCCCAAGGATGAATAATATTGCAAACATTAATAAAATAGAGTTTTATTAATTAATCTATCAAAACAACACACGGAAAATATTTACATGACCGGGGATTAAAATGGGAAAGACACAGGAAACGAAAAAGGTCATGGGAATATTTGACTAAGCGGAGGATTAAGATTTAAAGGGATTTAAAACGACAAAAACAAACATGAAAGGCAATGGTTGGCTAAAATCCGTTTAAAGCACAGAGTTGCCTTGACACAACGTTAAATAGTTAAATGTAATGCGTAGCTTACGTAATTATAAGGTTGTCATGGCAGAGGAAGGCGATGGTAAGGAATCTTCGGTCCAACTGGCGATTTCTTTTCCAGGAGAAGGGGGTTGTTTGGGGGGTTGTCCTTAACGAAGGGGAAGGACTGACTTCGAGGAACTGAGCGAAGTGAGACTCGGAAGTACGAGCGATTCTTGAAACAGGATATCGGAGATGTTCTAGATGAACAATGGAGGTTATTGGTGTAATCAAGCGTTCTCTTGAAGGACGGTAAAAAGGGGGGAATTAAATTACCACTGACATGATTTCTTAGGAACGAGAACCGTTTCTTGACCAACGGCTTCAAAGAACAATGACTGTTCTAAAGTTTTTCTCTTTCTTAACAACAGGGGGGGTGAGAACCGGTTCTTTTCGAACGGGCTTGTAGAACAATGGCTGTTCTAAATTTGTTCTCTTTCTGAACAACAGGGGGGGGGGCTGTTGACTTGGCGTCTTGAGGGGCACGAACCTTGGCACTCAAGGGATATTGTTCTCTTCTGAACAATAAGAGGTTTCTCTTGGTAGAGTTCCTATGTGCACAAGGGAGACCGGATCGGCGTGATGCCTCGCGAAGATAATCGGGATCTGGTTCAAACGCGAAATGTTATCGCATAAATACCTGGAGCCAGCCCCTCGGCGTATGGGACAATGGGAGGCCGGACTTCAATGGAATGTCCCGGTAGAGCTTGGGAAAATATCTTATTTTTCCATAAGCCTAATTTAATCTGGCGAGATCGACGCATGGAGGCAAACGGGGGATTAAACCTCCTTGATTAAACTTGGGAATGGTGGGTGATAAGGCGCCTTCTACTCTCTCTCACAGGATGCACGTGGGAAACATGCGTTTAGACATTTGATAGGAGCTGAAGCATGGCAGCCTCATACCGTTCTATCACTGGGTGCTTCTCTTTAAAACAAGCGACTTAAAGCTAGCGGAAAAAATTTAGTACAGAGCTTTGATCGGGCAACTGAACTGGATCGCAACAAATACTAGACCAGATATTTCTTTTGAAACTTGTTAGTTGATTGCCACGTGTAACAAGGCAACTGTTGGTGATTTGTTCAGATTCAATAGGTTAATAGTTCAAGTAACAAGATATGGCATGAGATTACACTTTTCTAGCCTCGAACCCCTCGAGGCTTGTTCTCAAAAGTGTTATTAAGATGAAGCTTTTGCTAAATTGGGTGATGACAGTTCTCAAGGAGCGTTTATTGTACTCCTAGCGGATGTTAGTGATGTTTGTTGTCCAATCTACTAGCAGACTAGGAATATCCTGCCTTTTGTCAAATCAACCTTGTCTGCCGTGACTGGCTCTTCTTGAGTGCGGTAAAGCTGCAGTGTACATCGCCAGTATCATTGTTGAGATATCTCGCTGCACTGGTGTTAACATTCATCGTTTTGTGGACAAGAGTTTGGTTGATGCTAGGTACTCTTCCAAGAATGTTGATAATAGAAGACTGAGAATTGATGTGGCGATAAAGCGCAATATGGTTGCAAGAAAAGATATAACATTGGTGACTTGGATTGACACATCACAATAACTAGCATACAGTCAAAGCAAGCGTAGAGCTTCGATCTAGCAGCTACGGGCCGCTATCAGTATAGACTAATGGCTATTTATCAAGCTGCTTCCACTCCGAACGAGATCAGGCAGTGGAAAGAAAAGAAGACGAGTTTGGTATATAGTTGCTAGAGTAATATGGTGGGCAGTTGTACGCTGGGTGCTGTTTACTTGTTTGTGGCGTGGCGAGACGTGACGTCAAAGCCGGCCGAGTGAGGAGTGTGACGTCATCTCTGGTGGTGTAATGGCCGGCAGTTGTCCGCTCCGCTGCAGCTGTTTTTCATAGCGTGTCTGTACGTTCTTTACACCTTAACTCAACAGTTCAGGACCAATTGGAATATAATAACTAATGTTTAGTACTCTGTTATCAAAACATATGAAATAAAAAAGTTTGGGGCTGAAAAGAACATCAAACTTTTGGTATTCTGGCCCGGAACATTGCCAGATTTGTACCAAAAAGATAATTTGTAGGTGATTAATAAACAAAAATCTTTAAATTGTGAGCAATTGCGCATGCTTATTTAACAAAAATGGAGCAACTTCAGTCAAGATATTATCAAAAGTTTGGTCTCCAACATAACAAAACGAATTATCGTAGTCTTGAAGGACAGGGCATATCATTCATTGAAAATATTGTTTACGCACATCAATTGATTGTATTTACTAGGATGTTCCAAAAGTAGTGCCCCATAATTTTTTATTCCACTCCAAGGGGGTTGAGTAGATTGCTTATAGTATTGTTATGATAACCTGAAACTTTTATTTCTCTGCTGCAGATATTGACGGTTTTAGTCTAAGAAACAATTCCTCTCATGCACGTGCGTCAGAAGCACAGATGCGTCATCGAATTCCTCCTTGTAGAAGAACTTCAACCATTCGACATTTATAAATGCTTGGTGAACGTTTACGGAGCCAATGCAGTTGATTTTACGGTTAGCAGACACTTTCATCAGTTCAAATGTAGGGAAAGAGATATGAGTAACAAACCGCGCTCCAGGCGCCCATGCATAGCCGCCACTACGGAAAATGAAGCGCGCCTCGATCAGCTCACCCTCACTATTCGGTGGATAACGGTGAATGAAATGCGTGCAGAGTTGGAAGTGGGTGTCGGTGCACTGGAAACGATGATTTTATCCCTCGGGTACAGTAAAGTGAGTGTCAGGTGGGTTCCATGAATGCTAATGCAGGAGCAAAACGAGCAAGGGTTGGCTGTCAATCATGAATTGTTGGACCGGTACGAGGCAGAAAGTCCTTCACATTTCTGTAGCCAATTTTTAATCAACGAACCAACCTTATAACGGTGATAACCTCAACTAAATGCTTCGGCTCCGTAAACGTTCAGGAGGTGTTGGTAAATGTCGATTGGCTCTACTTCTTTTGCAAGGAGGAATTCAATGGCGCATCTCTGCTTCTGACACACGTCAAATACAGAGATTGGTTTCTTAGACTGTAAAACCGTCAATATCTGCAACAGAGAAATTAAAACTTTAGGTTATTAGCAAAAATTTTCAATAATTATAACAATGCTATAAGCAATCATCTTGGACCCCTTGAGGTGGAATAAAATATTAAGAGGAATTACTTTGGAACGCCCCTAGTATTTATAAAACAGGCTGAGGCTCTAAATTTTGTATATTTTATTTTCAGAATAGGGTAAAAATGACTAAAACATATTGTAACGTTTAATTAGTTTAATTAGTTTTCTTATATGAAAAAATATAGTAATCTCACAAATTTTGCCATGTCTGTATTTATATGCATATGATTCCTGTGTTTTACACTGCTTAAAGTTGTTGTTTTTGAAAAGAGGTGCTCATATGGCAATTGCTACCAAAGGCAGTGTGTGATTTGCGAACAAAGAGGGGCATCAAATAGTCATGAAAAACCTAAAAATGTGCACTTAGGCATAGCGAGATGATTTTCAACTCCTGTTGTAACCTAGCGAGAACACTCTTTAGCTCCATCGAGGTGATATTTTTGATGCTCAAATAAAATAGCGTTCCTATGAGGACAATTCAGCTTGGGAAGTTTATTCTTGTTTTAATTGGACGGAGATTGGGAGGCGTCTACTTGTCCTCATAGTCTGGAGGGGCTCCATCATACTATATCTTATGTGGTATCTAGGGACTTTTTCAATTTAAAAAACTGACGAAATATTGCCTACGAATGATGGCGGCGCAGATATCCTTTTACAGTCAGGATTTTAGAGAAATTGGATAAAAGCCCAGGGGAATAGAGTGATATCTCATCATTTGGCTGAAAGCTAGCACATTATCCATTTAACAGAAATCTGTAAGGATACCTTCAGTGAAGAATCTTATGAATGACTCAGAAAGCCTGAGTCAGAGGTTGCGTTCCCATTTTCCCTTCCCGATATGAAGAAAGTCATCCGTGCTTTTCACGATAACGTGACGCAGCTCTAGTTCCACGAGATTTACCGACAGTGAGAACTTTCCGGCTGCCTATATAGTTCGTATAAGCATACTTCTTCTCTTAGAAGGCAGCCTCTCACTAGGCCACCCACAATGGAAGTAGGTGTGCGTGAAAAACAGCCGAACTTTCTTGGAATGTTGTCATTTTAAAGAAGATGAATTTGTCAGAGAAGAACTCAATGGCCTCATAAACCCACTTAGAATAATTACCTTGAACAGAGTAAACAGTCATTTGCTGAAATACTGAATTTCGTGCGCGTTCTAGGCAGTACTGATGTGGTTTCTCAACCAGAAACTCTTCGGGAAATGATATTTAAAATGGAAGGTATTATCTGGCGTGGATGCCTTTGAAAACCTCTCATCTAAAAGCAGCCCCTGCATTCAGAGAGCAAAGGGAACGTTTAATACAAGAAAAATAAAGCAGTTCTCGGATTGTGATATATCTACTTTTAATCTTCGACTAGGAGAAAATGGCGCGGCGAAAGTCCCACGCGTCGAAGTCGCCCGTCGCTCTAATGTACGCCGACATAAAATTATACCTCCTATCCAGGTGTAGCTGTTCTGTCACTGACTGAAAGAAAATGTTCATGGCGAAAAGAAGAGCAGATACATAATGCAGGGGTTGGATCATACATTTTTTGGCCTGGCCAACATCTCGTAGTAATAGGATTACTAGACATTATGAACTGGAGGCTGGGCAGAGATATGTCTTCAGAAATTGTCTTCTGAAGACAGACAACTAACACGCAAAGGTAGAATACAAGCCCTCGCAGCGATTAATTTTTAGCGTGAGTAAATGGCAATTTTAGCGAATGTAAATGCCCTCCAGACTAGCTCGTAGGTGTCCCTCTTTGAATAGTCTACCTTTCCTTGAGGCAGAACTTCGGGAGATATTGGGCATAGAAGGCGACGCCGCCTTCGTGACTTACTGGAAGACGTTTGTTTTGCCATGAGAATATTGTCATCTTGTAACCTCAAAACGTTCTGATTGCGGAGGGAGAGCTTTAGTACTTTGACTTAGTTATCTTTTGGAATGACAGGTGTCCGAGTCTCTCCTTAAATTTTTGCCAGTAGAATGAGAGACCCGGTTCCCTTCCTGCTCTCTTTTTTTCGGAGCATAACCTTAGGAGAAACCGAAGACATTCTAACCACTAGTTCACGAATTTTCTCACTGTGAGTCTAATGACTTGGAGAAATCGCATGGCCGATATTCCTCAGGAAAAGAGTAAAGATTTGGGGCATCCATTCAGTTAATCGATGCACAACTATAGCCAATTCACCTGTAATTTTTATTGGTGGAGCACGTGGGAAAGATAGAACCTTAGAAAGATTCTAAATGGATAAGAAAACTTACATCACGTTGAGGCAAGTGGGGCTTACAGGGTGTAAATCAAGTAGAGAGTAGGAAACAGCCCCCACCCCAACCCCGTACATGAGGCTTGCAGTGAGCGGTAACTTTTGTCTGTCCGTGCAATTATAAACGATGTACGCCGCTCTCTCCATGACATAGTCACAGACAATTCTTTCTAATTTTTCACTTAAGATATTGTACTGCATTTCCCGTATCCAGACCTTATCAAACACCTTTGATACATCCCGAAAAACAATGTCCACGTAACTCCTTTCCCATTTTGCTTGGGTTAGCTTTTCCTTGATGACATTAATCGCCATCTCCGTACTACGCTTTCTCCTAAATGCGAAGTAAAGTGGGTTTAAGAGGAAGTTCTCCTTCAAGTGAGACGCGAGTCTTCTGTTGAGGATCTTTTGGAAGATCTTCCCGCAAAGTTCTAAAGTGAAATTGGCCGGTAGCTCTACTTCAACGTTGGGTCCTTTCAGTGCTTAGGCAGGAGAATTATCGTAGCCGTTTTATAAGCATCTGGAAAGTATCCCGTGTTCAGAGAGGCGTTATCTATTTTTCTTTTCCCCTCGATGATATTGGCTGGTGCCTTTTCAAAGTTTAGCTTTGTAAGCCCCGATTGTCCTGTGGCTTTTTGTCGGAATGGGCAGAGCGCGCAGAGTAGTTCTTCTCCAGTAATCTCGGGGTCTCTGTCGCGCTGTCTATCCAGCTGGTGGTGAGGGTGCGTCTTGTGTATTTGTTCGTTAAGCTTGTCTATGATGTTGCTTTCAAACTCTTGGTAATAGTGTTCGTTTTCCTCCTCAGTTAAACTGAAGAATTTTTCCCAATAACTTCACAATAGCTCTTCAATTCTTCTTTCTTCCGTTTTAATGTATCGATCTTGCTTTTGTAGCTCTATCTCCTGCTTCCTCTTCCCAGTCGATCCTTTAAGATTTCTGTTATTTTTCCAATAATCTTTGGGAGTTGCTTCGTGATTGAGGCTATCGATTGCCTCATCCAATCGTCTCCATTGTGGTTCGAGGATCAAATGGTTCAATTCTTCTTTGACTTATTTACTTAGCTGTATTGAGTGAACTGACGCATTCCTGATGTTGATTTCATACAATAACTTCAGCTCATAGTATAAATCCTTCATATATTCCGTCCATCTTTAGGTAGAGATGGTTCTATAGTCGGATTCAGGGATAAAATCCCTATCTGCGCTGATGAAAAGGCTATTGAGGTCGTCGAGTGCCTCGACAATCTCCTAGAAAATGGCCTTGTCTAAGTTGAGCGGATCATAGGCATCGAGAAGGCGGGTGCTTTGTCCAGTCTGCTTTTTTGTAGTTCTTTCTGACTACAGCTGGAACTTGTATATGGTTCGTGTTGATAGTGAGCAGGATCCCTATATAGTCACTACATGGTACCTAAATTGGTTAAATGTAGAAATTGAACGACAGCTAACGATTCGCCAGGCAGACGTTTGGTTTTGTGGCACATCTTGCTCTGAGAAAGGTGAGGAAGTCGCTGCCTATTCGCTGGGCAATATTTCTGACTAGTACTAAGTCCTATAACGTTGGAGGCCTGGGACCGGTTTTTCGGCATCTGGCGTTCAGATTCCCCATTAATATAGCGGGGAATCTTCTACCAAATAGGCCAGTGGGAGTATGAATTGGCAACACATCTCTCTCTGGCGGTTGATATCCTGTAGCAATGACTAACTTTCCCACGTCGAGTTCGATCTCAATCGCGAGGTATGATTCCTTTTAGATTTCTTATTTGCTTGTATTTATCTCTTTTCTTTATTATAATAGCGGCTCCGTCGAACCGCCCCTGTGAATAATTTGTGAGTAACACATCGTAGTTCCGGATTTTCATTTCTGCACTACGCCTGTCGATCCCTTGTTCCGAATCTAAGATGATGTGCGCGTCAATTTCCCTGAATACATTTCCGTAAAGAAGTCTTTCCGTCTTCCAGACCTTGGTATTAATTTCCAATATATTCAGCCAGTTCCCACTGCATTAGCCACATTTGCGTGGGTAATGCATATCAGTATTTTTGCACTTTGATCTCCCGTCATGTTTATTTGTGCAAGTGCAGGTGGAGGTGCAGGCTTCACTTCCGCATTCTTCTTGGCGGCGTTTACGTATGTCGTTTCCTTGACTTTCCTCTCTTCTTCTTCCTTTCTTTTTATGATCTCGTTGCGTTTAGGGCAGTTCAAGGCCATGGTTCTATGTTCCTCTTTGCAGTTTAGGCTTCTCTTATTAGTGTTCTCGCATTTATCAAATCAATGATCTTCTGTGGTGCATCCACTGCACCACAGTCTGTTTTTGTCCGGGCATGTCGTTTTAGTATGTTCATCGAGTTTGTAGCATACAAAGCACATTTGTATGCTCTTAAATTTTTCCGGTTCTATATTTTAGCATGGTATTCTCATGTGGAATACCAGTATTCCATTCTGTGTCAATTTCTTGGCCATTTCAGGGGTAGCGACTCTTATCTTAAATACGTGGGTGTGTTTGCAAAATTTGATCATTTCACAAACTTCGGCCCAGGAATTGCTCTTGATGATCAACTCCTTGAGCTCCTCGAGTTTATGCTCACCTACCCAGCTGTCCACTTTGCGGCAGATAACGCTTATCTTTGCTGCCACTTGTGGAGGTGTTTTCGCTTCCAGGCCCGCGTTTTGTAAGACCCTCGCTCCTCTTCCGATAGGAGCTGGTCCATGTCCTTAGTCTCGGCACATAAAGCTATGAACCCAAATGAAACTTCAATAAGTTTCACCAGTGCGACCTTTAGTTCGAGGTAGTGGGTTTCACATAGGTGCCTTTTCGGGGTTCCTTATTCCGGGGATGGTGACTAGCTGACACAGCTGTGGACCTCAATAGAACCTGCATACAACATGGCCTTTTACCTAATTATATATATATATATATATATATATATATATATATATATATATATATATATATATATATATATATTCATATGGAGATCGGCCGTGAAGCCTGCATTTAATATTGAGGATAATTCCCAGAGCCACGAGAAACGGATGCAGCATCTTTAATTTTTCACAACGTTTCGAAAACTACATTTTTCATCTTTAGGCTATAATCAGTTTACAAAGTTAATACATATGAATTAAACTTAAAAAGGCCAACAAGACATTATTTTAAAGGGTGACCAATTAAAAAATATCAGTAAAATGTACTATAAGTTAAAATTTTTAAATATGACTTCGCAACAGTTAGATTTGCTTAAAAACTTACTAAAAAAATTGTTAATACATATGAAGAAAATTGAAAAGGCCAACAAGACATTATTTTAAAAGGTAAACAATTATAAAATATTAGTAAAATGTACTATAAGTTATTTTTTTTTATGACTTGGCAACAGTTAAATTTACTTTAAAACTCACTCTAAAAATTAGTTAATAAATTTAAGGTTTATTAGAGAAATTAATTAAAAACTATAAGAGAAATTGACCTGGCATTATTTAAAGATAGTAAATTTAAACTTTGTTTTTAATTTTGTAAAGACTGTAAGAGTTAAAATATATTTAATATAAAAACGGTGAAATTTGGGTACTTACTAAAGTGGATCTATCCTAGAGATTGAATGGTGGGTTTAACAAGGGGCTAGTATTTATAAGTTACAGTGACGCTTGGTTTGTTAAAAAACCAACCAACTAACAAACTGTAGTTAAAATTAGTTAAGTTGTAATGATATTGCATTTAAATCTTCATTGAGTGTAGGTTTGTAGTGTTTGATATATAAAGATTCCTACAAAAGTTCCTAAAATACCCTGTCATTTTTTTTGTTTAAGAGCTTTCTCATCCCATACTAAATCATGAACAGCACTCCAATTGATCTAAGTCAATCAATATTTTCTTTATCCACTACGTTACATCAGTACGGTTGTCATTAACTAACAGCAACCCTTGTCCAAAGCAATTTAAGTTAGCCAATCAGAGTCGACCACCTTCTCTCCTTATATCTCCTCCACATTTAAATTTATTCGTGCTCACTCCGCTCGTCAGACAAGGCCCCCATGTTCCTATACCTCTCAATTATCTGCACTTCAATCAAACCTTATACAAATATCTTATGCGGATTTCACTTTGGTAGTTATTCAAATTTGTATTGTTTACGTTTTTAACGAAAAGCATTTTTTGGTGAACGCAATACTTCCAAATTCCAAATCCTCATAACTAAATTTAGAGCAGGTTATGAATTCAGTGATCAAGGCAAACATACTCATTAACCTGCTTTACTTGCAAGTCATAATAATGCCGGCATTCGAAATGCTAGACCTGCATGGTCTGATGTTGCAGTTTAAATATGCAAGGGTCTTGAGATTGCTCATTTATATACTTTCAGAAAACTATTACGATCCCCATAACAATTTGTGCTGCCAAGATATATATATATATATATATATATATATATATATATATATATATATATATATAAAAATATATCTACGGTATGTCTCTACTCTGGTTAAATAGAGCTATATTGTGACAGTTTAAGGTAATATTGCGCTTGCATGAGTTATTATAAAAAGATAATGGGAAGTAGGAATTAGGAGATATTCCTGTAGTAGGAGGAAACTGCGACTACCTCTAATTCATTGCATCTATCTTCTGCATTTTTGAATCTAACATAAAGCACAAGAGGACTATTTCTATCAAAAGATGACTCATCATATTCACCGCCGTGAAATATAAATTCTTTTCGATCGAATTGATCATAGGCTTTCTGCCATTCAGGATAACCCCACATGGTTCTTTCAACTCGTTGAGTAACATTTTTTGCAGGATGTGGGCACAATGATGAATGAAGTACATAGGAAGACAAACATGATTATTTCATAATCTCTTCACTCATGCTTTTCTTTTGTGGAATGAATGAGGTAAATATTGGAAAGTACATTTTAAAATCATCAGAAAATTTAACGGGTTTTACTTCTCAACGAACCGGAACCTTTCACCGAAAAACTTCAACACAAATATGTAGAAGGCATACTGGAGGATGATCTTTCAAACATCGAAAGTATCCTATGCCTAACACTATTCTTTTTACGCATTAAGAAATAACGCATCCAGATATAACTTCGTAACCCCATTTGTAAGAAAATTATTCTGGTGCAGAAACTAAATCCTTATGGGAAAACAAGCACGGAAATCTTCTCGTTAATTTATATCATGTGACAGTTGAGACAGAAGAAACTTGGCTTAGTAGTGTATTCAGTAAGCTTTCACCGTCTATTTTTGATCTGCGAAGAGTTTAAAGGGTCATATTATCAAATACCCTCGTAACATTGTACAGTACAAAAAACTTCAGGCAGTGGTGTTAGGACCAATGCTAAAATACCAAATAGTAACTAGTAAGCACTCAGAGAGTGCACACCTCGACCAAGATTTGCTGCTGAATATCCACATATATATGACCACAGACATAAACACGAGTTTCCAAAATGGTGTCACAACACTTATTAGCCCAATCATTACCACATTTTAAAAAGAAATATCACTAGCATTCATATTTTCAAAAACGTTGACTTATTATTATAAATGATATAAACATAGGAGACATACCTAAAATAGGTAAATTAAATAATCTGGAAATATTTGGCAAAGATGTACTTGCCTCAATTGCGGCTAGCTAAATGTAATGTCCATGTACACTCACACCTTCACTGAGGGCTGCTCTTTAAACATGAATCAACCTTAAACGTACGTCTAAATGTCGCATCGTGCCGTACTCACCTATACATGACATGCGCATCTATAACTGTCGTCCACTCTCTCTCTCTATATCTCTCTCTCTCTTTCTCTCTCTCTCTCTCTCTCTCTCTCTCTCTCTCTCTCTCTCTCTCTCTCTCTCTCTCTCTCTCTCTCTTTTTCAGTTGATTTAAATATATTTTTGTCAGCAGTCTAAGTACCTCCTAAAACCCTCCTGCGAACCCCAGGCTGAAACTCCTGATATAAATCAATCAATATACTGAAGATTTTCTGGTACATCTTTTCTAATATTTTAGTTGAGAGATGGTGGAGCTGAGCTACAATACAAAAATTTATTGCGATCAGCTGGATGATCATAATAAGTTGACGATGGTGGTCGATGAAATTAACCTCAGATGAATAGTCTGGACAAGAATTTGGGACCCCATCTACAGACATCTTCAGTAGTAAAATTGTTACTGAGTCTGGGTGTGACACGGCGTGGGTGGAGAAACGACCTGGACTGATTCTTTCCTTGTTTATATGCATTCATGATGGCTGTGTGGAAGTGTTTGACATTCTATCTGTCTGAAATTTTGAAGGTGCATGTGTGTGAATTACATGTACAGAAGGGCTAAGGAGGATTTGTGGCCTAATATATGTATATGTATATATATATATATATATATATATATATATATATATATATATATATATATATATATATTTATATATATATATATATATAAACAAGGTCTGCTAACCAAAGTCGCGTGCTCTCACTTATTCTCATTTATGAACTTACGACCTTCAAAACTTTCAATAATTCCCAGACTAACCTTGGGAGGATATTTGGAATTATATCATTCGGAACATAATGTAAAACTTATAATCGGCCGAATAGTTACATTGTTTTTACCAAAATAAAAAAAGCTCAACGGGGACCGACGAACCGACCGACCAAAAGAGTTAGATATAGAGTCGCACGCGCCTAATATGACACACACATTTAATTTATACAGATATATTTACCAAAGTTACAATGATAACGATTTGAAGGATTGTAAAATTGATTTTATTCAATGAAATCGCCGTAGGCATCCACCACGACCTCGAGGTGTCATCGGAAACTGCTGCAGGACTTCTTTACACTTTCCTGTTTAATTGGGTGCAAACTCTGGTCACTATGGTCGTAGGCTTCACCTAGGTGATTTACGGCGACTTGTTGATTTCTCACTTAAATGCACCTCACACATAGTACTCCGTGTTTTGCAGTCTGTGGAGTTAGCAGGCCAATGTGCGGAATGATGTGGTTAAATGAATTTTTTGATAGACATTATTGGCTCCAACTTCTTTATCTGCCATGTTGCAGAATCCTGCTGCCACACTTAACACCTACTAACTGACACCTCCGGGACTTAGGAGATCACTAACGTCTCCATGCAATTAAGGCGTCTCTGGGAAAAAATAACCAAAAGTATAACGTGGCCCTCGATACTAACCACCTCAAATACCCTGAATGTCGGTAGATATTTGTGTCACACAGCAAGCGAGTTTACCACAGGTCTTGGAGAAAATCGCCTTCTCAAACAAGAACTAAAGCATGCCTCCTTCGTCTTGTCCTTTATCTCCATTTAGAGAAGCTTTCCTTTTCTTATCTTGTATGAGTAGTAGTAGAAGCAATCGTGGAACAACTGAATGATGAATGACTCTGGCACTCCCTTGTCCATGGCTTTGAACCTCTTTATCTTGTTGACATTGATGTTAATGATAGCAAAGATATCCGGAATAATTTGGGGCTTCTTTTCTTAACAGAATTGTTAGAATGAGAATTTTGAGCCACGGGACCATTCTATTCACAGACTGACACATGCAACTATTTCCTGATCCTCTACACTTTCCTTAGAACGACACCCAAATGCTTGGAGATTTTGACATTTGAGAACCCGGCTGAACCAAGCTATATATCACTCTGAACCATACAAATAAATACAAATTAACTACATATTCATACTACTGAACCCTTCTACCTCTTGGATAAGTACTCTACTTTAAGTATAGGACGAACAGACCGGCCAAAATTCTTCATTCGATCTGGACAGCCGCAGGGATTATGTTTAGGCACCATATTTTTTACACATTATATACGGCGGACATCTACGTGCTATGGAACCCCTCTTTCCCTCAACATTCAATACGAGGATGACTCCACTGAGATTATGCAACATCAATACAAGGATGAAAGGAAGCAAGCTCGTATAACACTAGCAGAGATTAAAATCATGATAGTACCCTCAGTGCTATATATATTTACAAGTTCAAGGGTGGGGGAGACGAGATAATTATTTTAAACGGGTATGTTACATTTTTTTTTGATCGGAAGGGCTAAAAGCATTTAGAATTTTCTACAAACTTAGAAAACATTTTTACAAGAATCAAAGATCTATTTAACTTTGATCGGAGAAACACTGATCTAGCCAGCTCCATCTCTCTTCAGCTTCATGAAGACGCATGAATTATATATGCAGAGGATAGCAAATATATGGACGTACCTAATTACAGTGACAAGAATACGGACGAAGGAAAATGCACCCCTACCTAGCAAAGCTTAAATCGTCTCAAGTAACAAAAAAAAGAAAAGATAGCTAATAAAATGAGAGAGAAGCATGGATAAGACTGTGACAAGATACGGGTGGCCTTGTAAAAAAAATCCGGATAGGCTCAAGCCACGATTTTCAAGCCAAATGGAAAAGTTACCAAATGGGGAAGAAACATTTATT
Organism: Ceratothoa steindachneri; assembly: GCA_963969495.1. Classification (NCBI taxonomy): domain Eukaryota; kingdom Metazoa; phylum Arthropoda; class Malacostraca; order Isopoda; family Cymothoidae; genus Ceratothoa; species Ceratothoa steindachneri. The sequence continues at coordinate 62,419,567 of OZ018335.1, read as the reverse complement.
AATATAGAATTATGAAAAAATCAACACACTCAAAATGATTAATCAAAAAAAGAAAAATAAATGAATCAGAATCCGCGATAATAGCAACAAACCAGAAAGGAATATGTAGTCAAAAATACACCCCAAAATGACCAAATTAACCTGATTTAAGACCAAAAATCCAATATATATAAGCTTATACCCCACAAAACAATCAAAAGATACAAAACATAAAAATATACACATATGAAAGAAAAACAAATGCAAAATATAAAACTAAACAAAAATACACAACGTAAACAAATAAAAAGTATATTCTTTAAAGTTTGCCATTGAAGAGAATAAAAGTTTAAGTAAATAACAAAGATCTGCATAAACATAATGACAACAGTTTTGGTAACGAACATACAAGCAACTATAACTGAAACAAAAATATAAGAATAACGATTGGCCTGATCTTCAGGCACCTTGCATCCTTTTCGCGAATATATTGCTTTCGTCTCACTTAACCACTTAAATTACCTAACTCAGACAGAAAGGTTAAAAACAACCCAACCTAACAATCAGGAATGTAATGGCGAAAATTGGAATAATTAAAGACTTCGACACAGTACCTACAAATCCTAAACAGCAAAGGACTAAGACCCACTCTCGACTCCTTAGATAAAATGGCTGTTTAATTTTCTCAAGTGCAAAAAAACATAAACAATATACCTCAGTAAGCCATTTTGAAAACTACATACACATAGCTACTGCCCACAGCGATACCTACTTTCAATTATCTACTTCAACCATTTTCTCCACAAACATCCCGCTTTTCAACTCCAACAAGACAATTTACAGCCATCCAGATGACATCATTCTCACACAAGACACAAACTGCATGAAAGCAACTCGTACCCTATATCACAAAATTCAAACGTGGCCTGCGAACGAAACAAACGACCTTCTCACCTTCCAAATCCTCCGTTATACTCTTAACAACATAAATACATATTTAAATCAAGCAACCCCCATATAATTTTATCCAGGACCTGCTCCATTAAAATAAAATGTTTAAGGTGTTCGGTGCTACACTAGATATAGAACTAAATTTCTAACAATACAGAAAATAAATAGGAAAAAAACTAATACTGGCAGGGTTTTAATAAAATCAAAACCAAAAATGGCATTTCGGTCATGCTTAATAAAATTACATAAGTTATATTATTTCTAAAAAATAGAAAAATAATTAGTAATATAATAATATACATATATAAGATTAGTAAATAACAAAATAATGCTGAATACAATATATGTGAATTACATTGATTTTATTGAATAAAACAGCAATGTTTGAGGTGTAACCAAATATATTTGGCAAAAGTGCTATTTAAAGGGTAAACTGTAAAAATTGACATTTTTATGGTTTATATTTCTTTAGACCGCTACGATAACCACTCCCAGTGAAGAAGTATTGCGAACGAGATTTTAATTTAAAATGAAGACCATATCTAAAAGTTGTAGTATTTCGTCGGTGTCGACGTACGCAAGATTCAGGTTTGCCATCTTTGTCAATGGTTATGGACTAGTGTAAGGGGGGAGATCAAAGTTTCCGGAAAAGATGAATTCTGAGCTTTGTAATTCTTTGAAAACGAATTATTTTGGTGAGACTACGTTGCGACTGGCGGCAGGCTGAAAAGAAGAGATGAGATTCCGGAGTTTGGAGATGTAGGCTGCAGGATCGGGTGACAAAATTGAAGTTAATGAAGAAAGTCTCCAGGTAAGCAATGAGGAGCACCATATACGGATTATGCCACTGGAGATTGCATATATTATTTAAAGGATAAGCGGTGACTTAGCAAGACGAGAGGCAACTTTTCCGAGCAGTGAGGGGCATCCTCGTGACAAATAAATGGGGTCATTAGTCATCGATGAAGGCGCTTGACCAAGCCATCTGCCTGAAGATGCTACGCCGTTGTGCAAATGCGAACTGAGCCAAAAGTATTTGCCAACTGGCGGAATAAACTAGCTTAGAACTGAAGTAATCTATTCGTCGTAATGGTTGATAGGAGTCAAAGCGAAAAATCCATCCATTAACAAAAGAAATGTGCGAGAAAGAGAGAGTGAGTAGGTCTGAGATGTTTGTCATTGGAAAGGCTTCGGACCACGTAATAAAGCTGTTGACACAGATAAGGATGTAACTGTAGTTGTCAGAAGTACACAATGGTCCAACGAAGTCCAGGTAGACATGGTCAAATCAAGCATCAGAGTCCCCAAATTTACCCGCTGGCAAATTTACCTGTCGCGAAACTTGCACTTCTGACACTGAGGACAACAGCAAATCCGCTAACATATTATCCTTTTCATCGACCGCCTAATGTAAGACCGAGAAATTATTCGGAGAGTCGAGCGTATACTTGGATGGGAGAGGCCATGAAAATTAGCAAAAACATTCTGACGGAGAGCGAGAGGCAAATAAATTCGACCACTGTCTGTCGAAACTTCACATAACAGGGAAACACCTAACTAGGGATAAGTCACCAGTATGAGGGACGCACAACAGAAGCAATCACCACACTAGAAAGGGAACCTGCTGCTACGTTCTTGGAGCAGTGGTTGTGGCGAATGTCAAAAGTGAACTTAGATATGAATTCCATTTGGTAAAGAGCAAGGGAAGAATGTTGGTTGAACTTAAATGTCAAAGGCTTATGTTCCGAGGGGATGTGAAATACCCTTCTTTCCACGAAGTGACGGTAATGACATATTCCGAGATAAATGGCGAGAAGTTTTCTGCCAAGAGCCCGGTACTGGATAAAGTACAGTTTTTTCAAAAATAAAGCAATAAGGATTCAATTGTTGTTGACACACTGTTGCAAGACTGTGCCTGCAGCCAAATCTGATGCATCTGTCATTATGCATGGTGAGCATTAGGAACATGATAATAAAGTGTGCGGCATTATTTAAAGACATTTTTGCTTTCTCGAAGGCGATAGTTTTCAAATCAGGCCACATTACTGAAGTTTCCACGCCTTTCTTTACTGACCAAGGAGGTCAGTGACATCTTTAGGGTAGATGCAACGTCTTTGATAAAACTGTGGTAAAAGTTAATTATACCAAGGAACTGACGGAACTTGCCATGAGAATCATGGTGTTGAAAAGCAGTAATGGCTTCTGTCTTCTCTAAAGTAGGACGAACGTCGTTCACACTAATATGGTGTCTAAGAAAGTCAAGTTCGGAACACTAAAGAGGTCTTTCTCTGGATGAATGTAAAGGCCATATTCCTAAAGATGGTAAAGTGAAGTTTCAATATGATGCTGGTGTTCTTTGGCCAAAGAGCTGTCAATCAGAAGGTAATCGATATACGCAAAACAGAGTAATCCACAAGAGACATCGCCAATGAATCGTTGGAAGGCTTGGGCAGCATTGATGAGGCTGAAAGTCATGTAAAACCAGTCGAACACCCCAAATGGGGGAATAGTAGCAGTTTTGCAAACGTCAGCCGACTCAACAGGAATCTGGTGAAAAGCCTTCACCAGTTTAATCTTTATGAAATTTGTGCACCCGTGTAGATTTGCCGTAAACTCATGTATCTAAGGAAAGGGATAGCTGTCAGAAATGGTAAAGGCATTGAGGGGGCGAAAGTAACAGCGCAAGTGCGAGTCTCTAGTCTTCTAAGGTACCATGTGAACCGCCCAGGACCAATTGCTCTTGGAAGGTCTGATGATCCCGAAATTAAACAGGAGCTGGAACTTTTCTTTCGCTTTATTTAACTGTTTCAGCCAAAGTCATAAGAGTTTTGCCTACAGAGGAGTTCCAGTGGTGAGGATGTGATGAGTCATGCGATGATTGACCGCAGTTTTCAGGCTCACCGGATTAAGGACTGCAGATAATTTTTTATTTAGGCTCTTAAATAAAGTCGACCGCACGATTGTGCAAATGGTGGTGTATTCCTCTGAGCCCAAGCGAGGTGAGATATCCTAATCCACGAGAGAGATCTTGCTAAGGTCGAAAGAAAGCTTAAAGTGCTGGAGAAAATCAGCGTCTAAGATGGGGCTGTGGACCGCAGCTACGAGCAAGAGCCACGAGACCAAGTGAATTTTTTTCGCCTTTGTTCCGTATTCAGAGATTTTGCTTCTATTTGCTGGAAAATGTTACTGGATAGAAGTGTTTTGCACGCCGGAGGAAGTGGGCTGAGTTCAGCACCAGGATCGGTGAGAAAAGTCAGTTTCGTCGAAAGGTCTGTGATCCCGAGCAGCTTGGAGCCAGAGTGCTGGACGGTTTGCCCTAGGAGCACCTGTCATTCTAGTTTTCCGCTTTGTGCTGATAGGGGGCAACGCATTTTAGAGCGTTTATACCGAAATTCGCATAGTAAAAATGAAGGGAAGAGCTTGATTGTTTTTTAGAACATGATTTCTACCGGATCGAGAAAAAGACCTTTTCAGGCTAGTCTTGACGTGGCAAGTTAACTCCTAAGTTTGTGATTGAAAATATGTGATTCGTTCATCGAATGGCTGGAGATAGACACTACTCGCAGTGCAAAGGTGTCGACGATTCGTTTGGCCGTATCAGAGAGTTTATTCTACCCTTGTCGAGGCTCCATTGTATGAAGTGAGGTAGCTTCTGTAGGAAGAGCTGGCAGCAGAGTGGTTTTACGAAGGCAGCCGCTTGTTCACCACGAATCTGATGCATGTGACAGAGGAACTGTGAGGGCTTCTTATCCCCGAGCTCTTCTGGCGAGACGAGTTGTCTCAGGCGCTCGGCTTCCGATTTAGCCGCTCTTTAGATTAGGGTGATTTCAAGTCCTCTTAAGGAGAGGAACTGGAGGCCGAAGAAATCACGACGTCCCTAACCTCAGTCTTAATCGTCAATTGTAGCGAATTGACAATGTAGTCAAACTTCGTGTTAGTGGATGAAATTTCTGTTATATATTGAATTGTGATTGAGCCTGAAAGGCCCACAGAGCAACGTTGGTAAAACAAGAAGCTGGCAGATTGTTGCAGACGTGGTTGACGTGTACTCTCGTCTCAGCTATAGTCTCGATACTAGCCTGGAGATCAGCAAGTGTAAGTGACAGAGAGCGAACTAGTTTTATTGAGGCTCGCCGATTTATTCCGCTAAGCTTTGTGGCAGCAGCCGAAGTTAGAGAGCGAACGTGCAGGTAGCATTCCGTATTTTGTCCGCTATGCACTCTAAAAGCAGCCTAAGTTAGAGAATAAACATGCTGGTAGCACGTTGTATTTAGTCCAATAGGCTATCGTAGGGCATCCGAGCCTGGAGGGCAAACGTAATAGTAACACGCCCTATTAGATCCATTAAGATGTAACGAGATGTTAATACAAAGCGCTTTGTAAGGCGCCGTATTGAGTTCGTTTAAGGGCGAACCATGTTACTCCAGATGTGACTAATTGTAGTTTTCTAAAAAAATTAAACGCAAACAGGGCTTTTCGGAGTTGTTATTAAAATTACATTGGTTATTTTATTTATCAAAAATATGTAATAATTAGAAATATAATAATATACAAATATATGACTAGGTAATAACAAAATAAAGATAAATACAATAAATGTAAATTATATTTATTAATTGAATAAAACAGCAATGTTTGATAGGTAGCTAAATATTTTGGCGGCAAAAATGCTATTTAAAGGATAAACTGTAAAAATCAATCTATCGATCTAAGGAATTCATTAGTCAGGAATAAGAGTGATAATTTTCCCTTCACTTGCCAAGCATCCACAACCTTAGCATCGAACATCACCTCAGCATAATACAGAGACAGGAAATAGAGCACTACACATAGCAACAGGATGCCCACACACCACGCCGATTAGCCACCTACAGCATGAAACAAAGGTCATCCCGGTGAAACACAACATGAATTTTTGGGAAGGCAATTTCTACTTAGTACGAGAATTCCAAGCCACCCTTCAAAATACATGCAAGTCTCATGCATTTTTCGACCTGACATACAAGAAAACTCAATTTAAGTCGCACAACACAGTGACCCTCCAAGAGATCCCCCTCCTCACATCAACCCAAATGAAATAGCACAAACCCTTCACCCTGCCAAGTTTCCGGTGCGGTCACGACCTAAATCTAAATACATATATTCAAATGCCACACATGCCTGATCAACATAGAAAACTTCCCCACTGCCAACACAAATCAGATATAGTCTAACTTATATTTACCACAAGCACAACTTAAGCACTCCCGAGACCAAAAAAATCTATAGCTTCTCGGAGAGCGGGATCTCTGGGAGAACCCTTTTCAGTCGGCGGAATTCTTCGTGGTTACTGGCATAGAGAAAATATCTGCTCTAAGGCAAAATAATTAGTAAGAAAATAAAATCCTACCCGCCTTTTCGAAGGATTAGTTTTTATTACATATACATATATGGCTAATTAGTCAATGTTATTTGCATTTTAAATGAAAAACTTCAGCCATATATTAAAAATTAAAAATTTATTTTATGATTTAATATTAATATATTAGATCAGCTAATATTTATACTCTCCTAGGCAACTAAAGGATATTATTAAAATGAGAGGGAATCAGAAGGCTGAACGAGGTTATTTCTTAAATATGAGGAGGGACAACCTTTTCCTAAAAATAGGGTCGATCTTGCCAAACCGATGAAATATTCGGATTTAGAACCCCAAAGAGTCCCTAAGACATCTCCAATTAAAATAGAAATGAAAATAGGGTTCAGCTTTACATAGATTAGATTTTGTATTACTAGACTTTCTATTTACATAGAATCTTATTATATCTTAGGTAATGAGTTTTCGTGTGTTTCATAAATTGATAACAATACATTGCATAAAATTACTGAGAATAATAATGAATGGGAGGGAGAGGAAAATTTTGATAATTACATGACTCATGATTATTATATACACAGATATTTTCACATTCTCCCCGCCTGAACATTAAATTTAACCCATGCACACTTTTCTACAAACATGTATTTAAACGTATACTTATTTCACTCTAGCACACATAGACCATAAAATGTTAACGCAAATAACGCCACCTTAACCTCTTTCCATTTACACACACACATATCACTGCAGCAATCCATTCACTACTCCAATACACCATTAACAATAGCTTTCAATAAAATGATCACCCTCACACATATACACGCCTCCTTACATCTACAATTAAAAACACAGAATAAACCCACAATAACACATGCAGCCACATTTTGCGCCAGTTAACTACATACACAACCAATCTATTGTTATGCACACTCATATTATTTTGAAATGCCATAGTAACTCGTGCATTAATGTACATAGGCCAGCGTAGTTGATGTTAATTCAGTAGAATCCTCCAATATCCTTACAAACTGATTCTCGCTAAGTTAATTGGACACGATGTTAACAGCGCAAAGCAGATTCCTCCCTATTTTTCTAACTGAGAGAATCGATATTACATAAATTGTTTGTTTTCGCTCGTTTTATTCGCATAATTTGGTTATATGTATATGAATTAAGTACTTCAGCTCAAATCACTCTTCGTCCTCGCCAAACTATTCACTGCCTTGCTCCAAGAATTTTGCCATTGTATTGCTGAAAACTTTCATCGTTTTAGAATATTTATATGTAAAATTTTCACTCCTTGCGTTGTTTGCGATATATGATAATTTGAAACTGGAATGGCGATGAGAGCTGATGGATAAATAATGGTCCCCTCGGAAAAATAAAGCAACTATACGCTATCGAGGGATAACCACCAAACCTATTATTGTGTTTCCTCTAGAATTTTATCCCAAATTTAAAAAGTTGTTTCTAGGTATTTGTGAAAGCATATAAATAAATCCAATAAATCCGTTATGGTTTTCATTAAATGTCAAAGTTCATAAATAGGTAATCGGAAATTCCGACTAAAACCGGGACTAAACGTTGTTTGTCCATTTACTTTTTGATCTTTGAGAGTAGTAGTAGTTCTATAAAGTGCAATTACTCGAATTTCGTTGAGTCTGTGTCCAACCCCGCGAAAAAAGAAATGCTCTGTGCAGTACAATCAAGTCGTGTTAGGAGTCATCATTGCGCAAATTGAAGGGTTACTGGCTTAGGTTTCTAATCCCGTCAGGGTTTATTCCTGAAAAAAAGCGCTGTTATATTCTGTAGCATACAGTCGAGTCATGTTTAATTCCTATGTAGATAGAGTGGTATGTGTTAAAACAGTTTATTTTACAGAGACTACAGGGTAGAGTTAAAATACTCCAGGTTGATCTAACTCATAGCAAGAATTAACAAATGCAACATGTTTCAGTTTGCCATTAAAAGTTGGGTTAGCGAGATTAGACGCCATTAAAACTTATCCCCTTTCCCTTTATTTCTATGCCATACTAAGCATATGACGACCATTAACAATTTTACGACAAATCGACCTATTATATCGATATGGTCATATATGCCGTAGCATCTCTTCCAGTTATGGTTCAGGAAAAAAAAGCTCATAGAACCCTCAAACTCTCATAAACCTCCTCCATGCACACTTATCATACGCACTATCAATCACCCACCCTATTTAAGCCCTTTCTCACACACGCAAGTATATTTTCAATCATTATTCTTAGAGGCTCATACATCATCAGAGCAATTTTTGCCACAATCTTATTCCTTCCAGTCTTAACACCTCAAACATATCTCACCCAATTGTTGATCAAGTTTACTGTATTTCTCCACACATAGCTTCCCTTTCAATCTTACCGTGTGGTATGCTCTCAATTAAAATCATCCATCTTCTTTCATACCAGAATCTCACCAAATTAGAACAATGTTATCTCCATCCGAACAGCATACTCTCAAGACGTATCAGGTACATTCATTTAATACTCAATCTCCTAGCGTTCAGTAAAGGTCTAATTGCCCCAGGTTCATTCCTCCCCTTTAAAGCCATGTCGTCTAACTCAATATTTTCTGTACTAAAATGCATTATAGATACTTCGAACTTTGCAATTATTCAAGGTTGACACAATAGATATCAGCTCAAAAGTCAACCCAATTTTCAAACTCATATACTATCATCTTACTCTTTTCTCTATTTACCTTTTAATCTCTCCTCTCACACAACTTATGCAATCAAATTTCCCGAAACTCTCACTCTTAACCAACAACATCATGTCATCAGCTTACACCACGATAGAAAGAACCTATCCGTCACTATTCATCATCGAGCTAACATATCTTTCCTTCTTTTTCCTACATGGTGGGGCAGAGAGAACGGACGTTATTGAAATGTCTATTACTCAGCTCCAGTTGGACTGGCAACACGAGCGGCACATTATTTGTTTTAAATATTTCAATTTTGTATAATGAGTCTTTGAATAGATACTACATACTAGTAGTATTATTTAATTTGTTAAATGGTCAACTACCTTGTTAGTTGATTTGGGAATTTTTCAAAAACGTCCATCCTCTCTCCCCTACCCTGTATATACTTATCTCAGGATCCAATCCATGAAGATAGTAAACTCCTAGAGCAACTCCACACACCTTTGAATTACAAACTAATGTATGTCAAACTACTCGCGAGTTTATGGTTGTTCTTTTCCGCTTAAATAAGGTTGCATCGAAATTTCCAAATATGCTGGCTTCTGAGGAAAATTCGACTGAGGTCACCACGAATGCCTAGAGCTGCAAGCACTTGGCATAGCGAGAAGGCATAAGTAAATGTAATTTGTCTGGCCAGGAGAAGTCAATTGCCAGCCACATGAGAGCAAACGGCATGTCACTTTTTTATCGAACAATGACCTCTTGCACGGACACATTTAAACAACTATTTATCTGTGCAGGGGCAAAAGGGGCGTCGACACTCCCTTGAACAAGCCAGCATTGAATTACCCAAAGAATGAAATAACGCAGTTAATTTAAAAAAAGTCATTTGCAACCATTTGGCTCCCGTGAAGCTCAGCTTGCCTTAGTGATCTCTGATTCCTTACTCTTGGGAAATGGAGTCTTATAAGTTTGCTGGTAGAGGCGGTTTAATGCAACTTTTTCTTCTATTCCGTGAAAACAAATGGTAAAATGTTTGCTTGCACGGCTGCATAGCCGCTAAACACTTTACAGGCGCTGAAAAACGAATGTATTTTTAGCAGATTCCTGGGAACGTATGTTGATGAACCACTCTCCATTATGTTAGATCGGTATCGGCCGAAACTGCCCCATGTTGCATCTAAGGCAGGTGATTTGGGAAGGACCTATTCGTACTAAAGTTAACCGACATAGGGTAAAAAGGCCTGCCAAGCCGAGCTCGGTGAGAAATACCCCGAAAACCTCATTGCACGAGATGGTTTCCTCTTGATGTAGAACTTAAACTGTTATAAATTAGCGGTAATGATAAACAAATAACACCGTATATACAAAAAGAACTAGCATATGTTATCCAGCTTATGCCATTTCCGACGGGAAGAATTGACGAAAGTGATCTAGTTAGTCGAGGACAACGCTTGTGGTAGGCAAAAGCAGCTTTAGGTTGATGAGGGACACGCTTGAGTTAAAAGAAAAGTAAGAGAAGCTTCTGCCCAAAACTACTGCATTTCCTCAAGCCCGGTTTAAATAATTTGAGAAATATGCCATAAAGTGTGTTTCTCATTTTCGCCTTTATTGTAAAATACTAGTAATGCCCTAAGCAAAGACCTTGGTCGCGAAAGAGTGCTCTGCAGATGAATCGACATGGACTAGTCGCACTGCCGTGTGAAGCCATAACGCCCATAACGTGTATGAATACTTTGGGAGCTTCGTCTTTCAATGTGAGTTTCAAATTTTTCTTCTGCCTTCTACCCGAAAGAATGGAATTCGTATTTTGGGAAAGTTGTGCGTACCGAGAGATTAACTTGCAGTAAAAAAATATCAGCCCAAACCTTGTGATGAGGCTTGAAGGTGCAAGTTTGTAACAAGCGGAAAATAGCCTTAATCTTCTAAGTGCTAGGAAATCATTTGACGGGTAACAGTTCGCTAAGAGGGTTATCTTAGGGAATACAACCATGCACATTGCCGAATTAATCCAAATTATGAGCTAGTCGGGTTGCCATTTGTTTCCAGAGTGCCATAGAGAAATACGAAAACGAATTGAATTCATCTCAAACCTGAGTCTATGAGCATTTAGAAAGTCTGCGTTTCAATTTTAATGCGAGCTGGTTAACGTAACCATTCCAAAAGATCAATTTTTGTAATGCTGGTAGTTTTATGACTGCTCTAAGGGTCTACAGAGATCTGTTGGTAGGCTATCGGTTGACGTTGAAAAACATCTTCTTAAGGTGCAGATGGGCAGAGTGTATCCAATACGTGTGGCACATTATTGCAGTAATTCTCTGCCTCATGGTTTAAGTTACTGAAATGGTATTGACTCCTTTGTCGATTTGGGCACATATGCATCGGAGAAGCTAATGCACTCATAGAAAAGTTAATGTTACAGGTTTTCATCAATTCCTCAAATATTTTAGCCCGCTAAGAGTTAATGTGTAGGAAGGAAGTTAGCGAGCGCCAACATGGACTAGAGGACAATGATTGGCAATGTGGTTCATGTCATCGTGTTAGTTTTGCTCTTTGCATTTGAAGGGTCTACAAATGATGAAAAACTCATTGGAGAGTTTCGCGTAAGAAGGATCGACAGTAAAGGAGAAGTTATGCAGGGCATGTGGAATAGACTACCTGAAGTATATCAGGTAGTCTAATCAAGTTAGGAATCTGACCCCAAAATAAATGCTAAGCTTGTGCCATTGTGAATTCCAACGAGGGAGTAAGTTTCCTTGGGCTGAGAGTAAAGCGTTTCTTGCCGTATATCGTGAACGGAGAGCTATTAGCAGCTTAATTAACCTTGTGTTAGTAATGCGAAGGATGCTCAAAGGAGTGCTTGACTCTAAGAAAAAAACATACATGCATAAGCGAATCCGTGGCAAATTGTGCGCTCTTTGCCGCCCTCTCGCATGTTCACCACAAAACAGGGGAATGTAACATTTTTTATGTTGGGAACAGGTAAGTATCCATCTTTTAGCCTTTTTTGAAGCCATTTTTTAAGAGCAGGGCTACCTATGGGCTTGGCTCTGGAGACCTGCGTCACTTCGTTGACAAAGGCTTATGAGGGCACGCATGTTTGCCTCAGAAGCGTATGAAAATTGGACCTCGAGCTTTTCAGAGACCAGCGTTAGATTGTGTCTGCAAGTAACCACTTACTCTTGATGTGGTATAGGTTTCAGTGAGGCCATAAAATGGGACAAACCGCTCATAAAGAGTGTTGCGCAACTGATACACTCTCCTCCCACCCTTTACAAGGAACATACCCAATAGGTATCCTCAATGGAATATGCGAAATTAGGTACAAATCTCAATAAGTTAATAAATGGCATAAAAAGAAGGTAAATTGCGTTGCTATGGTCCAAAATGTGTTTTTTGAGGGAACTTTGACTTATATGTAAGACTTCCTCTCGCCTTATTTAGTCTTAGAATGCTGATATTTGAACTGTTGGCTTCGGAAACACCTCCTATAAGTAGCTCCTATCACATTTTAAAAGAAATATCGAAACTAAGAACTCGGGTTTGTGGTTCCGTCTGATAGGTGTGGTCTAGTTTAGATAATACCATTTTACATGTGAGATCACTTAAATAACCTTTTCAAAAGTTCCGAAATTTATGCCAAGCTTAGCGTTGAGCTTTCGGACCTTGATTTCCAAAATATTAGTTGTATGGAGGCGGAAATTCCCAAAATGCCATTAGTTTGATCTCCGATGATTATGCAGGGGGCTGCCATAGACCCACATAGAGACAAGTGAACCCATAACTCCTCTGTTACCATGACGATAAAAGACGAACTCGGTAGTTTTTATTCTCAGCCTATTAAATTTCAATTTACACCTATGATGACATATTTAGGAGCCAAAAACGTATCAACTCTAAATAAAACCCATTTTCTATTTTAATGGTTCATATTCAAAAATATCAAAATTACTCCGACAAACTGGCTCATTGGCAGTAGATTGGGCATGATATTTTCTTTAGAATCCACTTAGGCTTATAAATCTAGGATAATCATCATCATCATCATCAGCATCACTTCACTAACTCTATAACTTAAGAAGGGGATTTTTTGTGTGTATTTGAATAATAATTTCATCTTAGTTTGGTTATGGCATGTTATTTTATCAAAGTTATTTCTAATCATTCTTTTATAATATCAAAAAAGAAAGGGGTGAATTTCAGAAATAAATATAAGTATTGAAATTTTAGGAATTTTTTAAAACCAACAAAATTACAAATGGTGAAGTTCAGAAAATTTATTTTCATATATCTTCTATAACTATATTTAAGCAAGGTGATATTTTTACAGGGGAAAATTTAGTTTAAAGTTCCATTTTAAAATTATTATAATTGGCGAAGTTCATAAATTTTATATAAATTTAACTATGGTTGCTATTTTTTAGATTTTATATTTTAATCTTAGTAGCGAAGCACAAGCTTCCCCCGTAGAAGGGAGTTCCGAAGCCATTTCTATCCAACTAAATCAGGTTATTTATATATATATATATATATGTATATATATATATAGTATTTAATAGCTAAAGAATTTGGCTATGTACTAGTATATGAACGAAGTCCTTAGCTTATTTAAAAGATAAGCCATTCTTAAAAAAAACACGGCCAAAAAAGCTCATTTGCGAAAGAAAAAAAACTTTACATGAAATTTATCTCCGGCGGGCCAAGAAAAAAAGGGGATCATTTTATTGTATCTTGCGTAAAAACCTGCCCACATATGCCATTTTGTAGATGAGAAAAGAGGTACTTCGGATGTAAAAAGTGTAAAATTGTGATGAATTAGGAAAAAGACATTTTGAAAATAAACACCTTAAAACCGTTTATTATTTCATACTTTTTTACTCACAATAACTTTAAAGCCGGTGGGTTTATTATCAAAAGGTCACACAAACTTACTCACACTCACTGTTTAACATATTGAGGGACCATTGCAAAATTGCCGATTTTTTAGGAAGAAAAACTGAATTAGTATATAAAAAGTAATTCGCTGTAAATTTTATGAAAGGCGTTAAAAGGCATAATAAAAACCGTCAGCAGATCTCATGTAAGGTCTATAAATTTTAATTTTGTAAGCTTTGGAATATACAAAATTATCAAAATTTGTATTTGATCGTTAATAAAACCTAAACAGACCTTATAATAACTGAATGGCTAATAATTTCTAAAAAAAAAAAAATCATATTTGTATATAACCTTATGAAATTGAATTTTATCATATATTGTTTGTTCTTAATGAATATTTTTCAAACATAGGTGAGAGCGAGGCTGGGTAGAAATGTGACACGTCGCGTTCGTCCCTGGAAGCCGTATTTATACTCCCTCGGCGGAAGGCGGGTCGCCAGACGACCACAAAAGGGGGACGGAGATCTCATTAGACTTGGCGCGCCAGGTGGGGAAGGAGATATTCTCGGCGAGAATCACAGGTTTGCGCGAAAGTCCTCGACGTCGTATGTTTGGCTTCGTTTAGGCAATGAGACGGTGAACCCAACACGGATTACACGACCGCGCGAAATTCTTGCTGCTATTTTGGGGTGGTCTGAGGTGCAGGTGCAGCTTTTGTCAGCCACTACAGGTAGACGTTGGGTTCTGGAGGGAGGGGGTAACCTTCTCTCTCTGACTTCTCCTTCTAGCCTAAGATAGAGCTACCGAATGAAGTGACTTCAGACTAATATAGAGTAATTACACGGTTAAATTTCCAATAGGGACAAAAATACAAAAGGGATTGTACCGAGTACTCTGCACTAAATACATCAAATAATGGAGACACTGGAAATGCTCGCTATTCCTATAAACGAACAACATCAAGTAAAAAAAAATATTAGTAATAATACAATAAGAGAAACAGAAATAGTTATCAATAGACGAGGTCAACATAGTCTCGTTAACCAAGGGCTTACATACTAGAATATTTAAAATAATGAAAAGCCCCACAATACCACAAAAAAGGTACATACGAACAGAGGAACTCCTAAAAAATATATAGACAATAAAAAAATAATGACACATTTTCTTATAATGCATTACACAAAACTCAAGAATTATTCAAGAATATCTACAAAGTAATCCATTTAACGTTACAATTAATTAATGGGAAATTAATCCGGAGACAAATCCAGGGGATTTCTGCTTAAGCTGTCCGCCAGGCAATTTTCGGAACGCTTAATGGATACAATTTATAAATTAGAATTTTCAGAGAGAGATACTCCACCTCATGAGGCTATCATTATTTTTCTTAACGTTCCGTAGGTAAGAGGGGTTTATGGTCAGTCTCGAACATGTGCAAATTTTGATCGATGAGAGGAATCGGAATATCTATGCTTAATAGGGGGTACGGCTTCGAACGGAAAGGTTCCTGGTTGCCGAGCCGAATATTGTGCTCGAACTGGGCAGTACAAACAGCGGTATCTTGATCTTCTGGCTGATTGAAAGCTGAGCGTTTACACGCAACTCGGTCGATTGGAAATCAGGGGTATCTGGCAAGACGTAAAGAGGATATTCCCCGTCTTGTTCCACGCAGACGACTTGTACCACGACCAAGGGGTCAAACGGGTAGCTGGATTCCAAGGTGGATTCTTCGTCCAGGGCCACCAGTTGGTTGGCACAAGCAAGTTAATTGTACATTTTAAGCATATTTACATGGAATATCTTAGTGCCAGGTGGGGTGTGGATCAAGTATTCGACGGGTATGCGTCTCTCTATCACTGGGAAGACGCCCGTACATTGAGTCAAAAGTAAGTTGTTCTCTGTGGGGAGTAGTATAAGGACTTCATCACTGGGTTTAAATTTTCGTTCTTAAGACTTACAGTCGAAGTAGGTTTTATACTTGCCCTAGTTTTATCTCAGGCTTCGGATGCGCGATCTCTGCGCACTTTTCTAACCTCTGCCTTAGGTCTATGAGTTTAGCGTAGGAGGATTGAAGCTCCTTGTCTAATTTTGAGTTGCAGAAGAGTTCCTTCAGAATGATGAGAGGCTCTCTAATATTACGTCCATAAAGAAGCTAAAATGGGGCAAAACCTAAGGAGCGATGGGGAATTTCCCAGTATGCGAAAAGGGCTACCGGCAAGAAACGGTGCCATTCTCTGGGTTCGGCGCACAGATTTTTGCTGATGGATTTGAGGGAGGCGTTGAGCCAATCGCACATCTTTTTACCGGCTGGATATGAAAATGAATGGTAAAAAGGAGTTCTATCATCGGGAGCTTGCCGACGTACTTCATCAGTTGCGACGTGAATTGACGGCCAAGATCAGAAAGGATTTCCTTGGGCAATCCAACATTGGGGAAGATGGGGATTAGTGCTTCCGCACAGGAGATGCTGTCTATATTCTCCAACCACACGGCTTCGGGGAACCGAGTTTCAAAATTCACTAAACTAAGTGCGTAACTGTGAGCTTCACTCGACGGGTGGGGTGGGGTGTATCATACCGATTAGATCACTTTGGACACGGAAAAACGGCTCTGAGATTAGGGGTCCTCATTGAAACGGTACGGGCTTAACTCGCCCTTTGACGGCAATATTTTGGCAGATGTCGCAAGACCTGCAGTAGCGAAGGATTTCTTCATAGATGCTTGGCCAATAAAAATATTTGTGATATTCCGGTTGCTCTTCGTGTGGCTAAAATGGGGTAAAACTAGGCTGTAATGAGAAGTGGTAAAATATGACCAACGTCGTAACGCGGAACAAACAATGGTCACGTCTGTGGTTTACTGTTTTTTGAGCACGCACAGTAAAGTACGCCGTCTGTAACTTGGTAGGAGATCACTTTTTCTCCTCGCGGGGCTTCTTGCTCTTTTGACTGGTCCTTACCTCACAGGGTTCAGAGCAAATCACAGTTCTTCTTTTTTTGTGAAGACTTCAGTGCTTTCGTCCTCGAATTCTGAAGAACGTCAGGTTTCTAGAGGCGAGAGCATCTTTGAATCCTTTACCACTTTTAAACGGGTAACCAGGAGTTGAGCCACGGAGCTGGGGGAGACCCTTGCATACTGGCCAATGAGGAAGGAGCAGAATTCAATAGGCACCGTTACTACTTTTGCCCAGCCACTGAAGTAAGCACAGTTAGTGTAGCACTTAACGATGGGGAATCGATTGATGCGCCTCAAGTACTAGTTCACGACGGCGAATTTATTATGGTCAGGAAAAGCACCACAAAAACGGGAAGAATTTATTTAGCCGCACAGTGAGAGTGCTGATAGGTTTTGGCGGACGTACGATTCTTCACTTAAAAAAACAACAACAAACACAGTGATAATTATTACGCACGGCGTGAATTCTTAATTATAATCGAAATATTCACTCGGGAATTTAGCGAAAGCCTGTGTTACCCAATACCCAACCAAAAAAACGACAAACACAATAAAAAAAAATGAAATAAGATTAACTTCTTTACAATACGGCAGACGTTTTATGAGGGTGAAAAGGGTTAAAATTTTACAGGGTCACAAAAATTAATACTTAATCTGCACACAAAAGTGAAAATGGAAAAAAGTAAGGCTTTTTCCACAGATTCTTCTAAAACCAGAACCTTTAATATACAAGAATAACACCCTTTAAAATCTGTATTAGGTCTAAAAGAAATCGAATCAGATACTAAGAGTGACCGTGAAAAGCCTGACACCAGAATTATATAATATAGATGTCGTAGGGTGACCTCACACCTAACACCAGAATTATATAATATAGATGACGTAGGGTGACACCACACCTGGCACCAGAATTATATAATGTTTGTCGTAGAGTTGAACGTCGATGCTTGCCGAGGATTGACTCTGCAGTGTCGCAGTAATAGAGAACGCCAGAAATTGGGATATAGATCCAAGTATGAGGGTTAATTAACCCTTCAAATACCACGCCTTGAAAACTCGAACCTCGTTCATTACCCAAATTTTTTATTTTAAAAACTCATTTAAAATTAGCTTCTTTGAAAAGAAAACTTTTTAGTAATAAAGAATATATAAAATATGCAAATATTTATCTTACCTCTCTTCGGGAAATTGAATTACAAGATGAGCTTTAAATCATCATTTAAATAGCCTCGTTTTTGTTCGGTGTAACATTTGACAAAAACGCATTGTTTTCCGTCTTCTCTCCCCCAATCTCCCACCATGTAGGTTACACTGAACGAGATCTCACTCACCGCAGACATTTCTTTAGAATTTGAACGCAGTAATGTACATAAAACAAATCTTTTATAACTAAAGAAATTTTTCAATAAGTTCACAGATAATTGAACGAAAATATAATAGCCGTTCTACTTTTTAGTTTTTTTAGGGTTAAAGTATAAAATTTACTATGTATTCATGGATGTACACAAATATACACACACTGCTTATACATGGTTAGTTTTCACATCTCTTGGATTGTATGGTATTCAGAAAAGCAGGGCTTCATACACACTGGCACTTGACAATGCTTGCACCATAATGTTGTTCGTTTTCTACTATGTTTTTTAGCACAAACATAAAATTGTCTTTGAGCCATTTCTGTTCGCCTACATTTGGCATTAAAGCGATTTAATGTTTTTCTGAAAAACCGATTCCTTGTAGTCTATCAAAGGAATTTACCTGAGGGCCGAGTTCACATTTGGTTTGAAGCACCAGAATAAAGTCTGTCAAGTAATTGTTTTATTACTTCCATTGAAAATTTTCTGAAAGAAAGCCTTTTTTGTGTAGAATCTGAATTCATCAAATGCATGGTATATGCATTCAGCATGGACACATCAACAAGTCGGTAAAAAAGCTTTTTGTACCATTTGATGGATTTTCTAAGACATTCAACACAACTGATCATCATATCTGATTTGTCAATTAAACACATATTTATATTATAATCCATTGTTGCATCCGGTTTTTTTATTTCTTCTCCTGTTCTATGATTTTTTTCCCCGAGTTTACTGACTTGCCTTTGTGTACGGAGGTAATAATCAAAACTTTACGCTTATCGACCCATCGAATTGCTAACATTCCATTTTTTTTGTGTAGTTCAACGGTACCTTTAGTTACTGCCTTGTCAAACTTAGGCATATTTTTGCGGTTGCTTTTTACTGTCCCACAAAGCCCCGTATTCTGATCAAGAATGTAAGAGCACAAAGAAGGGCTTGTGTACCAATTGTCCGTATATAAAATTTGCCGTAATCTTAAATATGGTTCAATCAGTCTTTTCATAATTGCCCCCGATATTCCTTAATGGATCATTATGAACAATATCTGTGGTTTTTTCCTGTGTAAAGTAACATATATAATATTATTTCCGTCTCACAATCGCACAAAACAAAAAGCTTGAGGCCAAAGCGATGTCTTTTCGAAGAAATGTATTGTTTGAATGACAGACGACCCTTGAATAAAACGAGGGATTAGTCTATCATTAGTTTTTGGAAGGAGACAAATGCTCTTTGGAATTTCTCTTTCAAAGAAAGAAAAAAACGTCCTATTTTCCACATTTTCCTCTTATTCCTCCAACCGAGTTTTCAGCAAAGTGAAGAAACCTTAAGATTAACTGATATCTATTCCTTGACATAAATTTCCTGAAAATAGAAGTTTCAATAACGGCATCAGTTGACCAGTAGTCAGCTAATTTATGTTTTTTACACATGAGCCATCAGTAGGGTAAGGCCAATCAAAACGTAAAGTTCGCTTACAGTTAAATTCCTCCATCTATGAGCGTTAGATGAAGGGGAGAAGGGTGTTTCTGAACTTTGTTCATAAAAGCGATTTTTTTCCATGCATATATCTGCTACGATTTCATGAGTAAAAACTGCTTCAAAATATGTGTCAGGTTTACTTTCCGATTTAAAACCCATGTGAACTTGAATTCCCGAATGAGAGTCATGAATTATGATATTTGGAGGTAAGAAGTCAAGACAGCGTTGCCACGTTTCATCAATTTGTTGATTTTCAGGAATAATTGGCTCTAATTCGTCATCGGATGAGTTTGAATTGTTAGTATCAGTGTATGTTAGTTCCAAATCAGAATCAAGTTCAGAGTAGATATCCAAAATTTCAGAAGGGTTAGCCATTTTTTAATTAAGATGAAAAAACTATTTTCCACAATTTAAAAATGCTTGTGATATCTACAACTCTCTTAGAAAGACTAAACTAAAAGAAATACTTCATATATAATTCAAAGGAGAAAGTAAATTTACCGTTACCCGAACAAAAGGAAGATTTTTAGTCCTAAAAAACATGCCAGACTCAATTGAGTCGCTGGGTATTTTGACGCCCAGCCTCTTTTGAGGCTCTTGGTATCGTAAGGCTTAATCAGTGCCGAGTGCAGTTGGCCTAAATAATCAATTATTAGAGGTTCTGGGTTTAGAGAAACTAATTGTAGAAAACTAACTTTACTATATACAAGGAAAAGATTATTAGCAAAAGTAAATAAATGACAATAAATAAGATGAGACCCGGGGTACCAAACATGGGGTGGATACAACTGCCACGACGAGAACGAGAGTACGAGAGAGGCTGTACGAAGATTGCTTCCAGGAAAAGTGAGAAGGTGCAAATAAAATATCGGGATGCCTTGCATAAGCATAATTGACTAGAGGCTTTGGAGACGACGAGAAAGCGGGGAGCTGCAAAGTTCCACTTGCAAAATTCTTTCTTCGTTAACTTTGCTGAGAAATGAACGAGCTAGTACTCCAGACGAGAACAAGGTCGATACCCGAGTGATGCGACGGGAAAACCCAACACGGATTACACGACCGTGCGAAATTCTCGCTGCTCCCTTGGGGCTATCTAAGCATGCAGGTGCCTCTTCTGTTAGGCACCACGAGTAGACGCTGGGTTCGGGGGTAGGTAACCTTCTCTCTCACAGAGTGGCTTTTCACTTTGCACTAGGCAATATTTAAACCTTTTATAACCCCAAAGCTAGAGTTTTGACTCCCAAATTGACATATTTTATAGTGATAAACAAATAGTACGTGGTAGCTAAATTTTTAAAATTTTCTTATACTCTATGTGATTCTTTAAAAATCAATTTCGACTGAATTAAAACTGGCAGACAAAAAAAAAATATGTCGCGTACAATGATTTTATTTATATATTTTGTAAATCCCAGAGGTGGGTAAAATTGTTATATTTTTTTCCCTTAGATTTGTTTCTAAAATCGTGAGGGACATAAATTAAAGTAAAAAATGTACGCTATGACGGGTTTGTACCCCCCCAAGCTATCATATGTTTTCCAATTACTAAGGTTCTATGGGAAAATTCGAAATTGTAGAATTTGGGGATTTTTACCCAAGTAATAGATAGCAGACCTCGGTCAAAGAAAATATTCTATTAGAAAATTTAAGTCGAAAAAATTACAACTTCTAATTACCTCAGGATAAAAGAATTGCACCGTGGATATATATAGGCCCCAGTCATACTTCCACGGGTCCAAACCGCACCTGCTATAAGGGACTAATCCTTAAAAAGTTGTTGTTAGGTCATAAAATTAGCTTGCGTTGCATTGTTCTGAAAGGGTAACATTTGTGTCCAAATATATGAAGCTAGGCTCCATAATACTCCCTTTTAGGGGGCCACTTTTCTTTGCAAGTCAATAAATATAATATCAAAGGGGAGCCATAATTGCGAAGCTTGGAGAGAAGAATTATCCTGAGGAGGTCATCGTGATGTTCTATGTTCCCTCAAAAAAGAATATGTGGGCAGGACAGGTTGACTACCAAAGGGAAGTTCCCTTGAGAGACAAAATTTATTTACCCTGACCCCTTACCTTGCCGTTGAAGAGGGTTGGCACTCTTAGCAACCTGCTTTAATGGTTTACTCGAATTCAGATTAGCCAACACATGTTGCGCTATTTTTCCTGGCACTTAAATATTTTGGTTAAGGAGGTCGTTCCTAAGAGATTCATCCAGAAAGGCGGTGAATGACCTTAATCGTTTTAGTAACTCCTTGAGCATGATTTTCCAAAACTACTCCTAAGTCATCAGAGTTCACACCCGCTGGCTTTGGGAGGTGGAGCTTAACCAACATATTGTATATTCATGGTAAGGCATTTTGAGAGACAAGGCGATGGTTGGCTCAATGAATGAGACTAGGCTATGTTAGGTGATATTGAGGCCATGAGAGCACAAGGAGGAAAGCAAACCAGGAAAGTCGCATCTATTGCATGTTTTTGTCTCTCTTAGGCGCAATATTCTTTATGTTCTTCCATGTATACGTTTTATTTGAGGCCCCTCTTTTTTGGTAGTGCTCTCTAGCAAAGTTTTGGCCTTGGAATTTTCTTTAAAGTGTTGACTTTAAAGATTCATCATGCTGCTGTTATCTGGAAGCCTCCATTAAGAGACCAAGATAGGAGCGCTTGTTATAGTGGAATCAATGTTTCGCATTCTTTCTCAGTATTCTTTTCCGTTTTGAGGGTCTAGTTATTGCCCATAATCTTTTCCTAGTGTGAAGCAACACCTTAATCTTTCAATCCAGTACGGAGAAGAACCCCTGTTCTTCTTTTTTTTATATTATATTTTTTATTTAGAGGCGTTAGTCATTTTGAAATATCCCGTCCTAAGTAGTACCAACGACTTTGTACATTCTAATCTTTTGCCAGCAAGTTGATTTTATGAGCATTATATTTAATATTAGTCTTTGCCTTCTTATCTCAACCTATTTTAATACTTCTGTTTTATTCATCGCCTTTACATTTGTCTATCGTTTCACTCACCCGAACTTCACTGCTAATAAATACACTCAATGGTTATACATATCTTTTCTCAACCCCCTACCAGTGTTTTTATCACGTACCTCTCTATTAGTTGGTCTTCTTTCAGCCTGTCCCTCTCCATGTTTTCCTCAGATTAATTATATCCACTTTTTTATATGAGCATATTTTATCCTTATTTTATACCCAGCAATGCTCCTGGTATCAAATATCTTCCTTTATGAATTCAATGATGTTATCCTAAACAGAAGCAGATGATGAATTAAAAAAATAAATTCTGCTCTCCTCGTTAAATATGGAGAATTCATTGATCAATTAAGTAAGTATTCATTACAATAGATGTAATAGAATGTTAATTAATGACATGATATTTCTCATTAAAGGCTATCAATATTTGCATTTATCGGAATAGGTAACGACTATTTCCTTTGGCTGTCACCACTCACTTCAAGGCATTCAATTAGGTGGTGATCCCCTTCCGTATGAGAGAATTGGATTAGGTAATTTGACATCTGAAATTGACTTCCTTATCTCTAATTCTCTGAGCTGACGTGTAGTGGCTCATGATAAAGGGATGGTAATAAATTTTTTGATCTCTCAGAGTTGGTGGATAGCAATATGTGCAGGTGATAAGGTTTTGGAAGCAGTATATTCATTTTTTGTTTTCGATGCATCTAATAGAGATACATATTTTTACCATTATAAGTTAAATGCATGTCAAAAAGAAAACAATATGTAAAGTTAAAAAAAATTGAAAGAAATACAACACAGTTGATTGGTGTTTTAAAAATTAATTAGATAAAAAGAGCCAGATAAACTAATTGCCTGATTTTTTTAGCGAAATATTTTACTTTACATATTTGGCCAAAGGATAATATATTAATTTAGATTTTTCAATCAATGATGTGTACTTTGATTATAAGCGATAAAAATGTTACTCTATGAATGTTCTATTTATCTTTTTGTAGTAGCACTCCGTAGCAATCAATTTACACTTTAATTTATGTATTTATAATTTTATTGTTAATTATCTCACACTTAGAAATCATTAGTTCGATAGAAAAATACATTAAATTTCAGTTGCCTCATAACGGATTATCAAACCTCTATTAGGTGTATGTATTTAGAAATGATTCTTTAGTCTATTAAATAAGAATTAACATTAAATGTTGAAAAATCCGAAGAAAATAACTAAAATAGTTCATAAGAGACTGCAATTTGAATATATCTTATTCTATACAGGTGAATACTAATAATAAATGACTTCAGGGTTTGAATATATAAACTAAAAATTCTTCCTGCTAAAGTGGAATTTTTCTTACACGGGTATAATTTGGATCATATTTTATTATATTGAACAAGAAGAAAAGACGACATGCATTTTTAGAGGTAAATTCCATCAATGTTTAAATCTCAGCACCCCACGAAAATAAGCCATCACAAAATCGTTTTTGAAGAAAGGCGACGCAACTTTTCTCTTCTGAAGAAAATAAAACCCAATTTTCATTAGAAGGAAATAGCCGTTTTAACAAAAGTGAGAGAGAGGGATAGGGAGAGAGAAAGAGAGAGAGAGAGAGAGAGCGAGAGAAGGAGCGAGTGAGTACACGCGCGCTAAAGAGTGAGAATTAATAGGATATCTAAAGAAATGTGACTCCAAAAATATCGTTGTCGAAACATTATTCCTATTACTTACATTTACCTAATAAAATATCATTGTAGAATGTATCAAATACTGTGGAGAAGACTGCACAGCCGAAATTAAGTAATCAAAAAATGAGTAGCAGAAAAATAGAAATCTTAGCTGAATTATCTTCTAGCATATTTGTTTCAAACCTCTTTTAATAAGGAACATTTGCCTCTGGTGACTCGCTCTATTATCTCAGTGATTGATTTATATATTTTCAGTTCATCTGTCTTGAAAACTTACCTCGCTGACACTTTATAACCTTTTCCAAGATCGACTTTAAAATATTGAAAAGTTTGGCTTTTTTAGATAATGTAATATAACGGGATCTTTTCGACTCTGTTAAATGATAATAGAGTTATGTATTTTACAGTTTCCAAAAAATGGTCCTTATATTGTTAAAATTCTTGACTTCAAAGGACAGTATGCGTCCATGAACTAATGCAGCTTACTTCTTAATCACTGTCTTGAAAGCAAAATTTTAATTTTCTTACACAGTACAAACTTGTATGGTTCCATCAAAACAGACTCTTTTTGAAGCGTCAGGAGAACCCATATTCGAGATATCGGGTAAACTGATCCCGAGATTTTGGAATTTGGGGTAATATGCCATACTCAATAATTGGAGTTACCACGTAATTAATAAAAGTAAACACGTATCTATTCGCTATCTACGATTTATTTTAATTAACTCTAATAAACACAATAGTAAAATTGCTTAGTATGTTACCCATTCCAAAGTTAAGTGCAAAGAGGAATGGTTGGGAAAGTTATAAGAGTATCTTTCCTCTCTTTGGCCATTTGAATCTCACTGGTGTTTTGATAAAACGAGAGTAATCAGTCTTTTACTTCACGGCGTTCTGTATTTTAAAATGTGTACTAACTCAATCTCTATAATGGCCTCTTGCGTCCTTCGATTTCAATCCCCACCCGACTACCCGGGATGAGAGAAGAGTGTATGCACTCTTCCAGCCAAGACCCTCGGCTTAAGGGAAAGGGGGTATCCCAGACCCATCCTGAGGCTTAGGGAGCCATAAACTTTAAAATGGATAATAAATTTAAAATTCACGATCTAAAGGAAATTCAACATCTCGGAGTATTCGAGAGTGACGAGAGTATGACGGTTTTGCATTTTTCTTGTTTAGCAATAATACTGTGACTATTAGTCTTATTCTAACGAAATTTAAAACTTTTATGTTGTTTTACATTCTCTTTCGAATGATATAATTAACAAAATCCTCCCAAGTTTAGCTCGGGAATTATATTGTGTTAGCTATAACATAATAAGTATTCCGCCAATTCTATCGAAATTTGAAAGCCTTATGTTGTTTTACATTCTCTTTCGAATGATATAATTGAAAAAGTGCTCGCAAGGTTAACCCTGGAATTATTTTATTTTGGAAATTAAATCATAAATATTAGGCCGATTCTAACGAAATTTGAAAGCTTGATGTTGTTTTACATTTTCTTTGGTGTGATGGAATGGCCAAGGTCCTCCCAAGGTTAACCTGGGAATTATTGAAAGTTTGAAGGACGTAAAGTAAAAAATTAGATTAGGTGAGAGCACGCAACTTTTTGGTCCGAAGCCCTTGTTTACACTATCACACTCTCTCACCTTTCTAACCTTGTCTTCCTAAAATGGGTTCATGCATGTATTATTTTGTAGCCTTGCTTGGTTTAACAGACTGTTTAAAAATTGAAAATTCCCCTCCCTGACAAGTTACTTGGACTTGGGAAAATTTATAATACATTCTTTTATATTTTTACTTTTCAATTTTCTCATTTTTTATATTGTAATTAAATATCGGTTTCAAGTTTTTCTTAATTTATCTTTTAAAATAAATCAAAGATGGTATTATTGGCTCTATATAAATTGAAGAGTTTAGGTGTGCACTCCATATGGCGCTTTCTGCTGTAGGTGTGGAGAAAAATAAAAACAAAACAATTATTACCCCCTCATCTTTGCTACATATCCTTCACATTTCGTAAATTTTTTTTCAATCTAAATGTAGGAAAAAATGTCTTTCTAGAAACAAATGTTGTTTCTGTGTTTTCTGTCTCTGATACTGTAATTATATGGATAGCATGTTTTGATGCTTCCCTACAAAAACAATTAAGAATATATCTACATGTTTCCAAAATTCATGGGCCACAGAATAAGTTTCTATCAATACTAATAGTTACTCTGTTCATCCTGCTATTTTTGCACTTTTTTCCTATCACTACATGAAAAGTGTTACAACTTTTGGTTTTGACTTTTATAACCACGTATCTTACGATCGCACAGTAGATCAAGTTTCTGCAGTTTTTTAGCAGTTCTTTAATTTTTGTAATATATGGCAGTAAGAAATCACGATTGTAAAACCTAGAATCCACCACCAATGAAGAGACCAATAAAATTGTCGAGGCAAGACAGGTAGATTCAGTTTAATCAAAGCCATTTGTTTAAAAATGCTAAACTACTCGTAAACTTGTTTTTGTCTCATGCTGCAACAACACCAGATTATTTTGAGATGGTTGTTAGTAGTTTTTGAATAATAATTTGATGTCCCAATTTTTTATTTTTTGAGTTTTCTCGAACAAATTCACTATACATTCTTTGGACACGAAATAGTCGAAAACGTGGCTTGACTTAAAAAAAAATGTACATATCTAAATAAAAAATATAAATATATACATTTACTTTTTTGTGTTATGACTAGGTGTACGCTGTTATACGCACACTGGCCTATTGGCCGGACGAAATTAAATAGAGATTTGCTAGGCCAAAGAATATTCAAACACAGCTACAAAAAATATACTTAATAGGACTAAACATTACATACACATATAGGGCAAGTTAAATGGCAAAGCAATTAATTATTAACGGTTCACGCCTAAGATGATTGACACTATTAATTAAGTTTGAAACAAGGGAAAATTAATTAAGAAATGATCTTACATTATTTCTTCCCCTTTTCTTCGAGCCAATAGACCGTGCGATCCAATCTTCTTTCAGGATGAAATTAACCACCTTATCTGTAATTTCATTGAACTAAAATACTAATTCACCTCATAAATATATGACATTCCAAAACACGAAAAAACACCTATGCCACCTCCACAACACGAAGGGATGATTTTATAAAATGTATTAGTTTCTTATATGCTCCAACCTTGACTCCTCTAAAATCATATGCGAACGGAAATAACATAAATATTACATTTAAATATTCTAATACCATTCAAACATCCTTGACTAGACTACGCCTAATCAAACTTAGCACTGGAGTTTACAGTATACAATGCTATAATTGCAAATTGCCATACATCGGAGAGTCAGGCCACTTTAATAAAGAGGATGAAAGAAAATTTAGCTGATATCAGCAGTTGTGCGAACTCTTCAAGTCTCTTTACGCACATGCAAAAGCACGAGCATAGATTTGATTTTAACCATTCCAAAATCATTTATAAATAAATCAAACAATTATATTTAGTGGAGAATTGGAGAATCCATCATCATCAACAAAGTTAATAATTTCATTTATTTGAAGGGCAATACAAATTTAACCAATATATAAAGAATAGAGTCGCCAATCGGATTATAAGCTCCCAGACGCAATGCGTCTCGAGGATTAGCAACTCTCCAGATAGTTTTCAGTTCCATTTCATTTTGTTTAGCTTGTCATTCACGCCAGATTTACTCGAGTTTTTTTCCATATTGCTTCCTGCTGTTTCATTTAGTTTGGGATGTGTCTTACCTTATATAAACTGTGCTCCTTGCCTAGTTGAAAATGGTATCTTGCCGAAACTAGTCCGATAGTTATAAATAAAATTATGAATCGAATAGTGTTGTTTACCAGTATCTTTCCCGTGGCCCCCGGAACTCGTTGTCATAGATCTACCTTCGTTAAGCTTTGGTCCTTGTTCAGAGTAAAGGTATCGAGACCGCTTTTTCCCGGAGAGTTGTGAGGCCCTCTCATCTTCACCACCCCTTTAAGATTCCCGTCTTTCGAGATTGAGACTCCCTGCCGATCAGCAGAATTGTCTCGAGTTGAGATTACCTCTTTTTGGTGTAGAGAAAATCTCATTCTTCATCACAAAGTAATCCAACCCCATCTACGAGTCATCCTAGGCAGAACTCTGCGAAGTATCTTCTTGAGGATATGCACCTTGGTCTTCTACACTCATTCAATACGCCAACGCTTGAAGGGAAAGCGATCGTGTATGTTCATTCCCAGATTACCTCCTTAATCTTCACTTAATTCGTTTAACTAACATACTTAATTTGTTTCCCCTTTTGTAATTATAAATCAATTGCTTGCATTTTGTTTATATGTATTAAAAATTATATTTTGGAGGTATTGTCTTTATATATTCTTTGAACTGCAACTTGGCAAGCCATTAATCTAAACGCTGTCAACCGTAATTCGCACTCTTTATTAATCGCTAGACATAACTCAAGTGGCCTGTGGCCAGCTGTCTACCCGTACTTGTGTAAGAATCTGAGCGCCGAGCTAGTCTACACAGGTATACCTCGACATATATGTATATATATATATATATATATATATATATATATATATATATATATATATATATATATATATATATATATATATACATATATAATGCTAGACGATTCCCTAGCAATATTTAACACTCCTCAACAGGCTGAATAATTTATCAAATTTATTAGTTCATTACATCCCAATATTAAATATACCGTTGAATACGAAATCAATATATACTAATTAATAAATCTGAAAACAAGCTCACTAATTTGGTATATCGTAAACCTACTTTCTCTGGATTAGGTTTTAATTTTTTTAGTGCCTGTGACTAAATCTTTAAAATAAATTCCATTAAAACTCTTGTTCATCGTGCCTACCACTTATCATCCTTATATTTTAATCTTGATAAGGAATTAGACTTCCTCCGCACCTATTTCACAAACAATTATTATCCTTCACACATTTTTGAGGCTACTCGTTAAACCTTCCTTGACAATATTTTCTCTCCCAAATTACCTTTATATAACGTTCCCAAGGACATAAGATATCTTTGCCTCCCGGATTTAGGCCCTCTTAATTACCAATTCCGCAAACAAATACAAAATATCCTCAAATATCATTTTGGAAAAATCAATTGTAGAATCATTTTTTCAAATAATTTAGCAATGGGTTCACTATTTAATGTAAAGGACTTGATCCCGTGTAGCCTGCACATGGTGTAGTATATTTATTTACATGTCCTCGGTATCGTAGAGGCAATTTTGTTGGTAGTACACTGCGCTCGTTACACGCTCGTGCTTGTTCTCACCTTGGCATAAGTAGCAGAACAGGTAACCCCCTTACCTGCAAGGAATGCTTCCCCGTTTGGGATCATATTATCCTTTGCAAAACCGATGCCACCATTAATGATTTTAAAATTATAGATTCTTCCCATGATTATGTAAGCCTACGAATAATTGAATCCATTCATATTAAGAACCTTAGACTTTCTCTCAACAATGATGTATCCGCCTTCCCTCTCCGTGTCTTATAATAACCAACCAAATATTATACTTCACCCTTCTTCATTTTTTCTTGCTCTCCATTGCTTTAGTCGTGTTTCTACAACTAGTGTAACCGGTAAGATTTCAATTTGTTAAAAAAAAATAAAATTATGAATTTTGTGTGTTGTTTTTTGAGAGAGACGATCTCCCCTAAAAACCCACTACTAATCCCTGCGCAGGAGTAAAAGTCTATACTCATTGGTAACATAGAGATCATGTTTTGAATTATTTTCTAGGTTATTTTCTTTCTTGCGCGCAATCTTTGTGTAACAAAATCTCTGTTAGGATTTTAGATACGATCGTCAGAGCTTCACAATCTTTACCTTAAGTTCCTTTGGTGCGCAGAGCGGTCAGACGCGCATTTAGACTAACAAGATGTCCTTATTTGAGCGTTTCTGTCAACAAGAAGAGATCCTTGGGTTGTTAGGCAAGGATCAGGAAACGGCAATAAAACGAGAAAAAGAAAAGACAGAAGCTGAAAAAAGAGAAAGAATCCCCACAAACCCACATTGTTGAAGTTGCCAGTGTTTAAGCACGGCGAGGATTTCAGCGCCTACTTAACTCACTTTGAGAAAATTTTCGAAGTGAACCACTGAGATATTGCAGACGATGGAGTCGCTCAACTACTTTCTCTCCTTAATAATAACCTACAAGAAATCTTCATTTCACTCCTCGGCCTTGGCTACTCTTGACTACTCCTCCCTCAAGTCCGAATTATTATCGGGAGTTAATATGGATCCCGATTACTATAGGTCAAAGTTCGGCTAGGCGAGAATAATGCCCAGCCAGAACTTGATTTACCCTCCAGAGAACTTTCGAGTTTTGGTTGGACTCAGCTGGAGTTAACCGTGACTACGAGTCTCTAGTTGATTTCGTTCTACATGATCAGTTGATGGCTGCACTACCCTCTGAAATCCGCGCATTCGAGAAGGACAGACGCGTGTCTTCTTTCAAGCAATGTATAGAAGAATCGGATATGCACCAATCAATTCACCATTTTTACCCGAAAGACCCCAAGAAGTCTCATCCCCCAATTGTAAAATTAACCTCTCCAAATTTTCCCCGAAGAATTCACTTAGATTTTTTAAGGTACCTGATCCCTTTAAACCCAAGTACCATTCCCCGCCAGAATCGAGGGATATTAAGCCCCCTGATAAATAATCCTCTAGCATGGGATTATCCTCGTAGGCCCATAATTTGTTTTTCTTGCGGAATTCTCACTGTCCCCCAAACTCCCAAGTTTGTTCTGCTCCTAGCCATCAAATCCACCAAATAAGTGCCTCTCTCTCTAATCAGTCCGCTCGCCCTGAAACGCCAGCAACTCCCCCAATAAGTAGTCCCCCGGAACAACAAGTTAATTTTCTTTTTAACAAAAGCTCCCTCGGTGAGCTAGAGTTCGAAAATGGAAGTGTTAATGGTTGCCAAGGGTCAAGCATCGTAAGAGACAACGGATGCACTTGCTTCGTCGTCTCTGAAAAGTTGTTCCGACCACAATAAATTCGCAGTAGTCCATAACAACTTGGGACGTGCAAATTCATTCCCCGTGGTCCGCTGCTATCGCGAATGCGAATACTTTACTGGTTGCGCTGAAGTGATAGCAGGCCCCATTAAATTCTGTGCCGTTTTGATAGAACAGAGCCCACAGCTCTCCCCTAACCCCGTTGCTTAGCCCGTCACAACCAGGGCCCAATAGCTAAAGGACACTGTTCCTTGAGTGTCTTTAAAATCCCCTTATGCCCCAGAGTATGCAGCCATTCAAAATAAGACTTTTGCAAGCACTAAAACCGAATGCCCTACTTTCAGGACTTGTGGAAAAAAGCAGGAATGACAAACGTGGCTCTTCCTCTGATCAAAGAGAAGTCGCTTACCTCATTAGCGACGGATTCCTTTATCGCTCCAGTTTGGCTGAGGGTAAAACACCCACTCGCTCGTTGTGTATCCCCCGATCCTATGTTCCCCAAGTCCTCCGAATCGCACACGATGGATTAATGGCTGGTCATTACATTCACAGCAAAAGGTCTGAGAGATTCTTGCATTATTTTTGCTGGCCTGGAGCTGCCAAAGAAATTACCGAGTTTTCCAGTTCGTGTGACATTTGCCAGAAGACTACAGCAAAAGAACGAATACCACCTGCCCCCCTCCAGAGGACACTAATTGTCTCCCAGCCTTTTGTTAGAGTGGTCATAGACCTAATTGGCCCAATACACTCCCCGTGTAGCAAAGGACCCTCGTACGTCCTCACTCTTGTTTACCTTGCAACGAGATTCCCCTACACAGTCTCCCTTAAAAAAATTGATAGCGTCACTTGTGCGGAGACCCTTATTTCTATCTTTTCGCGCGTCGGCATCTCGAGGGAGATCTTGTTGAACAGAGATAGACAGTTCACCTCTGAGCTAACGAAACACGTCAGCAAGCTCCTTACGATCAAGCTCTAATTCATCCCTCTCTTTCCCCCCGCCACTAACGGCGTCTGTGGAAAATTGAAAGGCAATCTGAAGACCATTCTGCAAAAGTTATACCATCCTCAGCTCCAAGAATTGAATCGATACCTGCCGGTTGCCCTGTTCGCCTGCAGAACAGGGATTTGCCCCCTTGGAGCTCTTGTATGGCCGAAATATACGCGGACCAATGAGCATTTTGAATGAACTTTTGTCTAATCCCAGCCTAGATGAGCAGATTAAGTCCTCGTATTCTTACGTGCTAGATCTTTGGAACCGCTTGGAAGAATGCGCCGATCAAGGGTACAAAAATTTGGACCTAACTCTAGAAAAATCTAGGAACTATTTTGACGTTACGTCCAAGGAAAGACGATTTAAGCTCGGTGAAGAGGTGCTGCTCCTCCTATCCACGGAGACAAGCAAGCTCTTGCCCAATGGAAAAGCCCTTTTCCCATCCTAGAAGCCAGCAATCCCATAGATTACATAATACAGACCCCCTCAGGGAACAAATTGTATCATGTGAATATGCCTAAGCGCTATCACCGCCGCGTATGCATAAATAATATAATTTTCCTTGACGAAAAGGCAGTAATGGAAGCCTCCTATCCACTTGAGCCTCTTAATTTGATCCAAACTGTATGTGTCGAAGCGGACAAAAACTAACCTCTTCCTTCGCTCCCCGACTCCTATGTAAACTTCATCCAGGGACTCGATTTAAACCCCCAGTTGAAACCACCTCAGAAGACGCAGTTGGCACTTCTGTTAACTGAATTCCCCGATGTAATTTCTGAGAAGCCTGGTTGCTCTTTGTATTTTGAGCATGATATAGCCCTAATTACCCAGGATCCCATTAGATCCAAGCCCAACCCTGTACGCGTTTACTTGTGTCCTATCTCTAATGCTGAAGTGCAAAACTTGCTAAAGTTAGGAATAATAGAACCTTTCACGTCGAATTATTTCTCTCCCATTCTTATGGTCAGAAAGCCAGATCAGTCTTTTCGCATGTGCGTAGGCGTAACAGTTTTCGAAGCTGAGCCTAAGCGTTTGATAGCCTAGAGCATACATCTATTTCAAGAGGCAAGTTTATTTCAGAGATTGACTTGTGTAAAGCCTACTATCAAATTCCCCTTAAAGATACTGCCGAGAAATACACCGCATTTTCCACAGAAAAAGGCTTTATGCAGTTTAAGCGTCTAGTTTTTAGTTTAGTTACTGCCTTTAGTATCTATAATCGAAAGATGCGCAGGATACTGGATGGGCTGAGTAACATTTCCTTTTACTTCGATAATGTTTACGTGGCCACTTGTACATGGGACCAGCATTTTACCTCCCTACGTTCGCTTCTCAATAGGCTTCGTGAAAACGGCCTCACTATAGGTTTTAGCAAGTGCCATTTTGTCTATAGCACTAATAAGTACCTCGGTTTCCACATTGTTGAAAACCACGTGGCCCCTCAAAAAGAAAAGGTAAAGGCTATCGCCGAGTTGCCCCTCCCACTTACTAAAAAGCAATTACGCTCTTTTCTCGGGTCGACATCTATTTACCGACGTTTTGTCCTGAATTTCGCAGCCTTAGCTTCTACTCTTAGCTCACTACTAAAGAAATGTTCCCCGGACCTCCTAGCATGGAACCCCAAATTGACCGCCCACTTCCATCAACTAAGGGAAAGACTAACATCAGCTCACATACTGAGACTCCCAAATACGAACAAACCTTTTGGGATACTAACAAAGGAATTGGTTGCGTCTTGCTCTAGTATGAAGAAGACGGCAACAGTTATCCCATTGTGTACGTCAGCCGGAAACTCTCGTCACGCGAAAGGAACTATGCGGTTATAGAACTTGAAGCTCTCGCGATACTATGGAGGGAACAGAAATTCCAAACATATAAGTTAGGTAAGGAGTTCGTGATCGAAACCGATCATCGTCTATTGGCTTACCTAGAGAATTGTAAAAGCCAGAACGGAAGGTTTATGCGTTGGAGTTTACTTCTAATGGAATACCATTTCCGAATAAGGTACATTATAAGCACAGAAAACTGTGTTGCAGACTGGTTAAGTAGGAATCCGGTCGATGATCCTCCTCTTACAAAGTAAAATATGTATGTTAAACATTGTACTCCCGTGCGCATAATCGACTCTGTGTACTCGTTTCGTTTTTATAATTCTAGAACTCCGTCTTAACCGTGTATGTTATTGTCCCTTGGTTCAAATGTAAAATTATGTTCTCCTTTTGTACATATTTTGCTTTGCGTGTGTTTTTCTATGGTATGTTTCTTTATTTTGATTGATAAATGGTTCCACTACCCTTTTATGAATGAATCCTTTTGATTTTTTTTTGTAACTCGCATTTATTTACTTTGTGATCTTTTTTTTTTTGCTCTGGTTAACAAACATACCCTTTTTAGATATACACTGCGCCAGGGATTAAACGGAAGTAATCCATTCATTTTGTGACCCCTGTGTCGAATTAAATTTAAAGGTCCACCCTTATTGGACACGTGTAGACTCAGGTAAATTTCTTCCATACGCGACTCCTCCCATGATTGGGGATGCCTTTTTGCCTCCTCTTCAAATCAGAAAAACGTCATCTTCGGAAAATGAGGCGTTTGAAGGAATGCCCTCGAAGGACCACCGTGGGAGGAAGCGCCCTATGAAATACCCCTCTATTATTTCAAGACCACGTAAGCCAGCGTGACAATTTTAAAAAGTCAAGGAAGAATCCGGCACAAGCTTAATCTTCCGTCCCAGCTGTCTTTGTTTCAGACGCCATCGTGTATAGGCATCCCCAGATTACCTCGTTGATCCTCACTTAACTCATTTAACTACCATAAGTAATTTGTTCCCCCTTTTGTATATATATATATATATATATATATATATATATATATATATATATATATATATATATATATATATATAAATATATATAAATTGCCCCCATTTTGTTCATATATATTACAAATTATATTTTGGGCGTATTGTCTTTATATATTCTTTGAACTACAACTTGGTAAGCCAATCATCGAAACCCCTTCAACCGTAATTCACACTCTTTAATAATCGCCAGACATAACTCAAGCATCCTGTGGACAGCTGTCTGCCCATATTTGTGTAAGACTCTGAGCGCCGAGCTAGTCTACACAGGTATACCTCGACAATGCTGAAATATGACCACTTTTAAATCATTTATCAGTATTGAACTGGCGATTCTTAAACTTTATGTATCTTGAATTCGAATCAATACCCAATTAAGAATTATTAACCGATGGAAATTAGGGAGAATCTTGAATCGAAAGATTGATGAAAATCAGTCGATACTTTATTTGCCACGCGCGAGTTGATTCTGACACTATAATGATAACCAAATGTTAATGAATGACTATAAAAGAGTATCAGTATAAAGAGCTAACCTATGTATTTCAAAACCAGGAGTCGGAGTTCAAATGTCGGAGGAATCGATGGTCTGGCGTCGTTATGTCATGATACAAGATAGTGTGAATCATACTGTCTGTCGTTGGGTACGTGACTGTATAAGGATCCAGTACTTCTTATTTTTAGGTAAAAGTGATTTTCACATAGTTAACCGAGTGTCACTCGTCTCATCCCTGAATGACTTCGAGATTTTGAACTCAAACTCAAACCCACTGTCCCTAAGTATCTCTGAATATATTTATATTAAAACACTATTTCCCTCTCTCAATTCTGATTCCTCTTCTATTACATTAAACATCCTTCAAACCGCCACTACTAGCGAAACTGTTATATTTCCTGTCATCTCTCTATCAGATCCTATTCTCACTGGATATCAAAGATTCAAGGTATGTT
Source organism: Ceratothoa steindachneri (assembly GCA_963969495.1). NCBI lineage: Eukaryota > Metazoa > Arthropoda > Malacostraca > Isopoda > Cymothoidae > Ceratothoa > Ceratothoa steindachneri. The sequence goes on along the minus strand of OZ018335.1, from coordinate 62,383,428 downwards.
TCTCATTTGATCCCTTTGGTTTTGTATTGATTGTTTTGTGGTTTTTTAAGCTTTTATTAGCTAGGATTTTAGTTGTTATTTCTTTACAATTGTACTTTACTTCTCTCCTTAAATCGTTGTATTTTACCTCCTTCTTATTATAATTATAACTCGTGGTGAACACTTAAACCAATTTTCTATATTTGTATATCTTTATCTGTTTTCTAGAGCCAGGAGATAAACCTAAGGTCGAAACCTTGCACTACTCAATCTCAATAAAGATTTTTTGATGTTGGGTCTAAGTTTGCTACTCGTCATTGGTTTCCTATTGAAAATAAAATTAAGTCTGCAGAGCGGAAACTCCTGGGATTATATTTAATCAAAATACCATCAGGATGGAGTTAAGATGTTTCGCACAACCATTAAATCTTCTCGCAAACTTACGAAAGCTAAGTTGGATTGCAAATTTTTTGTACAATGAGGATCTAGTAAGGTTTATCCCAGGTTTCTTTATTTCAAATTATACCGTAAATCATTGTACACTTTTGAATTTTACGAATTCTCCCTTGACTATTTATTATATATATATATATATATATATATATATATATATATAGAAATCGGGACATCCTGTGGAAACCTCGATTTTATTTTGTAAATCAAAGCCAGAACCAGTATTGAGATTATATATACTCGTAATTGGAAACGTTTCGAACATTACCTACGCTCTATTTTAACCTGTGGATCTGCAAGCATAATGGGGTTTCTCACTATACATACAGACCCATTGCTAAATCGGAATTCTCTTTAATAGGGAATCTTTGGATTTTTGCACCCCGTCATTGTCTTCTTCAAATTTCAAGTTTTTTGATTCTGCGGATAAATCCGCCGAATTCAACATTTTGGAATCACCATTTATCCAAATATTTAATCAGGAATTAAATTCTGGTCGGTCTTCCACACCACTCCACATAATAATTCAAATATTTTAAATTTGAGTTTAGTTTACAATTGATTTTACCTAAATTTAGTGACAACCCACACAATGACCCGATAGTTAAATTATTCGATTAGTTGGTTGCCCTTTAATTTCAGATATTTTAAATGACTATCATGTTGATCCATGTTTAAATTTTCCAGGCTTTAAATAATTTGGTTCTTGTCCTTTTCTCAAGTTGGTAAAGGCCGATTTATTTTAATTTTTGCTTTTGCTTCTTAGGGATTTTTTTAATTCCTGCATCGTTTTTCTCCAAAATTTACCAAACGTTAAATTTATTGTCATTCATTAATACATATGCATTGTCATAGAATAAATTTAACATTGTTTTCCATAAATATTACCAAACTTTAAAGTCAATGCCATTCAATAATACATATATATTTCTCTATGCATTCTAAGATTGCTTGTTCGATAATCATATTGTTTTTCTCCATTTTAGGCTGAAGACGAAGATAGCTAATGTTCAAAACGTTCCCAATTATACTTGTTCTGGCTTTGATTTACATATATATATATATATATATATATATATATATTCATATATCAGACCATGCGTTCTAAATAAATTTTGTTTGGATATCTACCTAGTTATACTTATAGGGTTTGTAGCATAAAGATCGCCCAAACACTACCGGGCATTATGTGTGCTGTAGTGGCGATAGAGAGGTGGGACAAGTCTGATTCTGTAGGCTAGGCTCTAACATTTTCTTTTTCTACATTAATTATTTTTAAAATCTCTCTATCATTTTCATTTTCTCTACCAACCTTCATAACAATTTCTCTATCATTTTTAACGCCCATGATAAATTATACCGGTGGACATTATGGTTTTGTTATTCAAGCGTATTAAGAAAACATTCGATCTGTAATAGGGATGCAACTTGCGTTCCGTAGATGCTTTGCGTTCGAGTACAAACTATTTGTACCAGATCTGAAAAAGATTTTGCTTTATATTTCTAAACTTCACGCAACTGGATGCAAAATGAAAATAAAATCCCCTGGCATAACTAATACCGTGAGAACTCCAGTATAGGTATTTGGCAGCACTAAGAACATTCATTCCGCAATCACCATTGTTCTGCAAGGCACACAATAGGGATATCAAGTCTGAGTTTGCTGCAGATCTTTATGTCGATTTGAAAGTGCATCCTTACAAAATAATGATAGATTCAGAATTACCTGAGCCATACTATCAAAACCACAGTGCCGTATTTGCGAATATATTGCGCAGGTTCTTGCTACAACTGATCTTCTGAACACTGGTGAGGCTCACTTACATATCAATGGAACCGTACACAAGCAAATGTTGACTACGGACCTGTACATAATCCTCATGATCCCCACTAACGACTACTACACATTCCTCGCATAACTGTTTTACGCGCACTGGCGCAACAGTAACTGTTACTTCTGGATGTTAGATTAAAATGTTAGCGGCCTTTCTGTGCCATAAAATGTACGATTTGGATCCATAACGTGTGGTTTCAGCAGGAAGGGACCACAGTTACAACAGCACAAGGTTTGTGTGCAGTGTTGGGAGAAATATTTCCTGGGCGTTTGATTTCTTTAAGCGGTAACGTTGGGGTGACCAGCACGGTCACCAGAGTTAAGCTGTTGTGACTTTTTCATTTAAGGATACCTAAAGAAAAGTGTTTTCTAAAATCGTTCTTGAATATTTGAATGAACGGATCAGAGAGAAAATTAACCAATTCCACCTACGATGATACAGAGAGTCATAAAGAACTTACTGGAACGTCTCGATAAATCTATTGAGTCTAACAGCTGCCATTTTCTGATATAATTTTTAAAACTCTTTAAAACAAAACTATATATTTGAAATTAGAAAATTTTATCATTTTTTCCAAATAGGTGGGTTCTTTTTCATATCCATTCAAAATGTGTGAGATCTTTATGTCTCATCTAAGCAATTCATTTGACCAAGGTTTAAAGGAGACCTCTTATAGACTTAGTTCTATAAGTTAACTTGCCACAAAGTTCCCATCGGATTCAAGTAAGAGGATTGAATAGACTTCGGGAGATAATTAATATTATTTTGCATGTCATTCAAATCTTATTTTCTCCTTCTCATTCACATCCTTTTCCTGTTGGAACATCTAATAATCATGCATAGCCATTTTCTATGGAGTTGACTTTGCTTTTTTGGTCATTATTTGCTAGTACTTGGTTTTATTCTTTGATCCATCAATTAATTATATGAAGAATACAAATCCCATTAAAAGAAAAATAGTCGTTCACCATAATACTGCGCCAGCATGCGTCACTATGGTAATGGTCTTTTTCAGATCTTAAGCGGTTTTTTGAACTCGTCAAACATGCAAGATGTATTCTAGCCAATGAGGTAAATTTGGTCCTATCAGACCGAGGCACTTTCATAAGAAATTTATCTGATATCTCTACTTTCCTCTAAGCAAACATACCTAGTACTAAGAATTCAGACCTGTTCAGAAATCTGCTCTTGCTTAGTGATCCTTTGCTGAGAGCTTACCTATTAAGATCACTACTAATTTTTCTTTAAATAATTAATGTGCGATGAGTAAGGAGATAATATTAAAGTTCTGCCATGGTTTTCATATGGTTTTTTAATACCGATTGCAACATCTGCCTCTGCTATTTTTCGTTTTAGAGGAATAAACAGCCCGGACTCCTCTTGTCATATCTGTGTCAGCTTTACCATTTTATGGCAAAGGGAAAATATCAGCGCATTTGTAAAGAGGTCTAGTTTGCTTATTTTAAAGTAAAATTTAGTTATCAAAACTCTCACGATATGTTCAGGAAGTGTGTGGAGAGTTTATGGATATGGAATAAGAGAACACGCGATAAGTTTATGTTTGGAATACTTATGTTTTGGCGAGTGCCAAAAGATCATTTAAAGAGGCTTTTACTTTTGTTTTAGGAAAAATACAAAATATAACAATAAAAGAAAATCAAAACCAATATTCCCATTCTACCAGTAGCTATAAATCCAGTTTCACATTAAGTTTATAAGCTTAGCTCGTAACGGATTGGAATAGCAAGAGTTGAATGATTTTGCCAAAGATTTAGCCTATCAAAAAAGGCTTCAGATCTCCGAACCTCAATAAGAAATAAGGAAAACTTGCTTGCTAAATGAGTAAAGTTGTCCTATTTTTTATCCAGAAAAAGTGCATTTCTACATTACTTTTTTGGTGAGAGTAGCTAAGTATATTGCCATAACATAGAGAGTTTACTGCAGGAATCGAAAATTCTAATCTAAAATTAACAGAACGGCGAGTTCATATCGATGGCTTCAAACAGAGCTTAAAGTGTGCCCTCTTCCACAATAGCAATTGTGTGTTGCAGTTCTAGTTTGTTATTCAGTCTTTCTTGAAAAACATGAAGACATAGAGAGAGTTTTTGCAATATCACAAACAAAATTGAATCTGTGTTGAGTTTGAAATGGTATTCTTCCTTCTTGGTCAGCAACGCGGCTCCGCAAAGTATCCCTGCATTTTGTGCATATGGAACATCAGAGCTGAAGAAAGAAAATCATTGAATGGAGTGGAACTGGCCTTCAAAACCTATCCATAATCAAGGTGATCCAAATATTTTACATGAGCAACTGAGTCTTATAAAGCAATTCGGTAAAGCATTGCCACCTAAAGGCGACTAGTTTTAAATACATACATATACATTTTCTAGCTTGGCAATTGAAAAAATCAAGGTTAATTTGTTTGAAGGTCAACAGGCTCGTCAGCTCATCATAGATGGACATTTCATCATGACAATTTCATAAATCGAAAGGAATGAGTGGTATTTTTAATTGTATTATCTAAAATGTAGCTCGATAAAAAATACAGGTGTCTTAATAATAAATTTTAATCATTCTAATAAAACACCCAGAGGATACTTAAGAAAAGTATAAACTCATAAAAATTGAGGTGTTTTAATGCGATGCTTGGTATTACATTTATAGGTAAAAAGGCAAGTTTGTGAGTACTTGGACTCATTTATTTAAACAACATCATAACAGAAAAGGGACAATACCTTTTCCAAAGTAATATAAACAAGACACAAATTTTCTGCTATCCATTACTTCCTAAATTTCACTAAAATTTGCAATTTTATTTTAAAAGAAGTGCAATGCTTAAGATAGTTTATTTTAAACATTTATAAATATTCTAGTTGTATCTATTCTGTTTCAAAGGAATAATAGCTAAAAATTCTTATATCAGGGATAAAAGTGTATTTTAACGGAAATCCAAAAGGTTCTTAAAAAGAAATACTCAAATGCTTCGTAAATAACAGAGGCGTCGCATTTATGTGGAAGAAATGATGTTTAAATATTCTTCTTTTAAATCATTCCCTGAATAATTAGTTGAATGATTGCAGTTAGTTTGAATTTATCTTCAATAAAATTTCTAATTTCTTGACCTAATTATCGAGTAACATTTATAAAGAGAATTAGAACCATTTGCTACATGGGGTCATAAATAACCTACTGATTGCAAACTATCTCCTTTAAGCAAAAGTGCTAGCACCTACTATATATTATCATTACCAAAGTATCCAGAAACTCATCATATACACCAAAAATGGAAAATTTTCCGCTTATAGAAACTGAAAAAGGCTTTGTCATAGCCACATATGTTTCGCGGCTTCCAATTTGCACCTGGCTACGCTCAAATAGAGAGGTAGAATTGTATAGAACCTTCCATGAGGAACGTATAAAGGTATCGTGATCAAAGCTGAAGTGAAGCGTTGATGAGCAAAAAGCGACTTGGCTGAGATAATCAGAATGTGCCTTTATTGTAGCTTCGAAATGTTTGAACGGATGATTAATTTTTGTATGAAAAAGTTGTAAAACATCTCACTAGAAATTTAAAAAAGAAGGCAAATAAAGAGAATAGTGACAATCAAGAAATTAAAAATGCTTACAAGATGAATAGTCTGAATTTGCTAAGGCTTCTACTGCTTGGATCGTGTGCATATATGAGGATTGATTCTCAATAAAACTTTAGTAAGAAACCTCAAATATGCTAAGTACAGAGAGTAAACAAATGTGAACAAAGACAGCAGTGAGTTCGACAGAATGTGGGATTTAGTTAACTGTTTTCGATACTAATAAGAAGGTGAACATTATGTTCCATGTGCACCTAGAATCTCTAATCAGTGTTTAAAGAAACGGTAGGCCAAAAAGAAATCGTTTCGTTTGATAGGGTTGTGATAGGATTTTTATGTGAACAGTTAAGGATGTTTTTGTTTAACATCTTAAATGTAACGTTACAATTGCCTAAAATATAGTTTTGATTGAGCTGAATTATATTTACACGTTCAAAACGTTGTCCTTCAGACAGGTCATGTGGCCTTACAGCACTTCTCTATAAGCAGTTTGCCTCATATTTTGAACAATTTAAACAAATCCAAGAATTATGTTTTATGTCTTCTAAAACCACCTAAATATATAAAGAAATTAATAAATTAGTCACACGTGGTTAGCATGGCCATTGAGACACGTTATGTATGTGGCCTTATAATAGTCTTTATAAGTACCCTGATAAAATATTTGAACAACTCAAAAAACTTTAAAACGTCTTTATTAAAAAATCGACTTTAATTTATTGACAACTTAATAAATTAGTGACTATACCGGAAAAAACCTTAGTTTATATTTCTGTAATTTTAAAGAACTTACATTTTTTAATTAATTTGGAATGGTTGCATATATTGTAAATAATGAGGTTTTAGACTAATCAGACACCTTATTGTACTCATCAAGCAAACAGATAGATTTTTGTCCTAAAGCTATAAATAGCATTGTTACAGGGTTGGATAGGAAATTGCTTAATCAGGACAATCAAATTAATATATGTCTAAATAATTACACATTATGGATATTCTGAAAAGGAAACTCTTAACCACTGCTAAACTGTTTATCAGCATTAATATCAAAAGAATATGACAGGTAAAATCTTTGTAGAGAAAGCACAAAGTCTTTACAGAGAGAACAATAAGTAGAGAGAACCTTATAGACAGCATTTACATCGGTCATTAAAAAGGTAGGGATACCTTTCCACGACATAATCTACAAAAATGAAACAAATCTATTGGCCAACAGTAAAAAAGGAAAGGAAAGTAGGACATTTCATTTTGCAAATAACATGGTAGAAAATTAAACCATGCAATCAGGAGGATTGAATTCTAACATGATAGATAGAAGTTTATACTAGGAAAGAACATGCTTCAATGTTCTGTATTGAATGTTACTACACACCTTTTATTTTTCTAAGCTTACATTTTTGGTGACATGTGACATGCTTTTCTTTTAAGGCTAAAAATATCCCATTTAAGAGGAAAAATTCAATTTTCTAAAATAATTCACTCGTAAGTTGCAAGGAATAAATAAATTCTTAGGCTTCAATACTCTGAATTAGATGTTTATTTGCATTATACCAGGTCTCTAATTTAGATCTTCTTTCTGCACGGTAATAATAATTCAACTATTATTTAAAACAATACTTCCCATTTTCTAGAGCTATAGGTATTGCTAATAAAATTTTTTGCCATTTATGAATTCAAAGAAATGATTATTTAAAATCATTCTTTTGATCTTAATTTTTCAGCTAGGCACTATTTAACTAGTATTTTGGTCACTTGCACACTCAACCCAAAAAAGCTGTGTACGAGAAAGGTTGGAAACCAAATTTTCTATTTTAAATTCTTTCATTGACTTTACATTCAATAAATTTATTGTGAAAGATATAAATTATTTTAGCGATTATATAATATTGACTGAAAAAAATGGGAGAGTTAATGTTTTTCTGTACTTCAAATTTTGGCCCATGTGTTTTGTATCTCAGATTTGCAATATACATTTTTTCTACTTCAAACTTTTGTAAGAGGTTTAATAAATGGGATTTTTTACAGACTTTTCTTTAATGAAATTTTGCAAAATGGTTTCTGCGGTGGAATTTTGCAAGATGTCTTATGTAATAAGTTTTTACGATATGTTATATGAATTAACTTTTAGCATGACGTTTTATACAATGAAATTTGACAATATATTGTATCCTCTGTAATTTTTCACGATGTTTTCTATAATGGAATTTTCTATACACTTGTGTATTTCTTCAATTTGTGAAATTCCATTTTTCAAATGAGTTATAAATTCCATTTAATTTTCTGAAATTTTAATAAGTGAAAGTAAAAGATTTTAAAAAATGCGGACATACCAAACGATAGCATGTCCCGCAGAAAGCATGATGTCGTGATGGCCCGATCTACTTCTTACCTCCTTTGTAGGCGAACACTTGATAAGAGACTGGGAAGCTGAGGGTTCATTCGGAAAAAAAAATGACGGGAAATACGAAGAAAAATGTTAGATAGTTACCTAGTTACAGGGAACCAGCAAGGACTACTTAGTCAACTGAAAGGCCAGTCCCATTCTCTATCAATATGCTCGTAGTCCTCCTTTGGAAATTGTCGCCACGATGGTCACTCAAGTGACATTAAGTCCACAAGGGATCTCCGTATCCAAACAATATCATTCTTCGTAAAATTTCTGTCAAATTTCTTTTTAATCAATTCACACTACTTGTATTTACTACCTCCGCGAGAAGTGCGTTGCATTTATCAATGATTTTAAAGGGCAAATATTTTAGCTATTTTCGTTTGAAACGTCCGTCCTTTCAGTTTAAACCGTTGTACTCTTGATACCATGGTGGTATTTAAAAAGAAAATTATAATTCACCTTTTCAAGTTTATTTACAACTTTGAATACTTCGGTAAACTCACCTCGCAATGGTCTAGTTTCGAGAGTTTGTAGTTTTACTATATATTATCTTTCAATATACGACTTATTTCTAATCGAGTGAATTAGTTTAGTTGCTCATCTTCGAATTCTTTCCATTTTATTGATGTTTTCATGTGTATATGGTGGCCACAATTGGATCGAGTATTCCAGGTGTGGGCTTACTAAACTTTTATATAAAGGTACGATTATATCCTGGTGTTTTTAGTAAAAACTTATCGCCATATATCCAAGTATTCGGTTCGCTTTCTAACCTGCTTTGTCACACTTTTTTATTAAGTTAAATTTGCTTGAAACCTGCACCCCTAGATCTTTATCTTGCTCAACGGAGATAAGAATTTGACCAACTATTTCATAATTAAATGTTGGCTTCTTTTGACCTTAGTAAGTGCAAAAATCTATACTTGATTAAATCGAAATTCATGTTCCAATTATTAGACCATTCAAAGTTTGTATTTAGATCCTGCTGAATTAATTTGCTATCGTTTTCATTTGAAATTTTATCCCCAATTTTTGTGTCGTCTGAAAATTTGAATACTTTTCCAAGTAGGCTGGTGTCCAAATGGCGTACATAAATAAGGAACAACAATAGTCCCAAAATAGACTCCTAGGGCACGCCACTAATTACATTGTTCCGCTCCAAAACTTTACCGTGAGAAAATTGCTCTCTGTTTCCGTTTACTCATCCGAAACTCTATTCATTTTAGAAGGTATTGTGGTCGTAAAAATTTCACTGACATTCGAGTGCGTGTATTCCGTTGGCCGACTTAGAAAATAGATCAATGTGTTTTTACTATTATAACAGAATTTAACAATAATTTATACATCATGGGAGAACTAAGCGTTAATCAGAGGAATAAATTTATAATGATATGATTAGGCACTAGCTATGAGTAGCACAATATTTACTCGAGCGAAAACGGGAGGAGATTATGGGATGAAGATTCGTCGGCGGAAAGCATCACTCCTCTTCGACGGTGATCGAGAAAACGGTAATAAGCTTACGATTTTCCAAGAATAGGAAGGGGTTCTCGAATGGTGGTTCGGGGGAGTATCCTTGCAGGGCACGGAGAAAAGCGCGTATTCCAGAATAATTCCTTCCGTCCTTGATTGCCGTATTTCTGAACAACTGGTTTCTTGCTTGCGTGACCTAAGAGGGAGAGGGAGTCACGCATGAAGAAGCGCGTATGTTCTTAGGCTGGTTCCAATGAATCCTCGGGAATACTGCTTGGATTTTGCGTGAAACAGTGCCTGCCTCATAGGTGAACACTAATTTTCTTGTTTCCGCGCTTGAAAATATATAAGGCTTCGCCGGAAGCGATTTGTTTACAGTCGGAATTAGGTCCCACTCTGATTCAAACACGGCGAGTAAAGACTGAGCGCCTTCTCACTGATTTGGGTGCCAGGCTCCAGCTAGATTCGTCTCGCTTCGTTATCGACCCGAAAGTTTACCAAAAGATGCTGGCTGAGGATTCGTTCTTCCATTATATATCCCCGCAGGCTTCTTAGTCTGCGTGAATTTCTCTCTCTCTCTCTCTTTCTCTCTCTCTCTCTCTCTCTCTCTCTCTCTCTCTCTCTCTCTCTCTCTCTCTCTCTCTCTATCTGACATGAGGTTTCCACTATTTTCATGAGCAAAAAGTTTAGTTAGTAATCGCCTATGAGGAACGGCGCCGAATACCTTAGTGAAATCTCACTCAACCACATTTGTCCAAAGATCGACTTTCGTCATAACTTTTAATCATTTTGTCAAAAATTCTTAAAAATTTGTTAGACATAAACGTTTCTGTCTAAAGCCGTGTTGACTATCATTAACGAGATCACCCTATCGCGAATGGCAGATTTCATTAATATACCTGCGATGTTAACCTTATTGGTCGATAATTGGTAGTAAGTTATTGTTTTACTTTCTTAAAAATAGCAGTTATATTCGCTAACTTAAAATTTAGTGGCACGATACCGTCTTCTAAAGATTTGTTAAAAAATTTCTTTAATGGTCCCACAAACAGGTATACAATTTCTTTTAAATTCGCCAGATAAATTAAATCAGGACCTGGAGATTTATGAGATTTTAACTTACTGATATAAAAATCTATTTCTGCTTCGAAGAATTCGATATGGGTTAAACGTTATGCTCGTTAAAGTTTATTACGTTGTTCGTTCGTGGTATATTATATTTGTCTTCGCTCATAAATAAGGATGCCAAAACGTTATTTAATATAGTGGCCACCTTTTCTTTGTCCGAAATCAATTCGTTATTATCATTTTTGATAGGTGATATTGTTTTCTTTATCTGGTTTTTATTGGTTGCATAATAGGTCGAAATAAAATCAGCCTATTTTAACGATAAATAGTTGTCGTAATAAAATACGTTAAAAAATAATTAATTTATTTCAAAATGTAAAAAAATAACTTACATCAGGCAAATTCCAACATAGAGCTAGTTTTAGTAATACATTACCATATTTAAAAATCGAATCAATATCCTGCATTCTAATTGGTCATCGTTGGTCAAGTGACTGTATTCAAAGCCTCACATTGCCTACCTTTTTCCAGGTTAATCTTATTACTAAATCAAGTTCTGTCAATAGAACTAAATTCCAACAAGGAACAAGTATCTTTTTTAATAGTACATCAAATCAAATAAATGCAAGAAGGACGAAATGCATGACAAATGCATATCATCGCCATCACTATGAGGAAATAATAGAGATTGTAACTATCATATCATTTTCGAAAAATATTTTTTCGTGTCAGCTTTCGAAAAAATAATTAGAGAAGGCATTCTCGTGCAAATATATTCATCTTTTTAATCATGTTCAGGAATTTTACCAAATGTACTTGTTAATTCGTGAATCAGCGCTCCACCGATTGAGTGTGAGTTGGGGAAGATGTCTATTCAAATTGGATGTCAATAAAAGGCTGAACTTCAGCGATGGTGAGATCGCACGTAGTGAGGATAGACTCAGAAATCGTTTTGAATCCCAATCGATGAGTTAAGGAATGGTGTTAGGTTCACAATGAAGTTGAGGGGATGAGAAACAAATTTGCTCAACGACTTGTCACACACATCGCTTCCTGGGCGTAGGTCCATAATCTTGCGAAAGGCTAAGGTGCAGAGATTCGGATCATCCTCACATGAGAGCAGATTTATCTGAAGCGCGTTCCATGATTTAATATAGAGGACCAACATGTCCCGCGTAAAATTGAGGAAGAAGGCAGAAATTTGATTTGGAAAAAAGTGTGATTCGCGACACCAGAAAGGTGTGGTGGAATTTTGATCAAAATGCAACAAGGAATGCAGTTGGTGACGACGTAGAGGATGAGAGAACGCAGGTTCTTCTCAACTTTACCTTTAAAAATGCTTGGAGAGGTAAGTTGCGCCAATGCTATAGGCTAAAGTCAAACAGTTGAAGTGGATAATGGGACCTGGGTTTTAAGTTTTTAGTTGTGGTCAATTTTCCCGTTGTGAATGGATATGGGGACGAGGAAAATTTAATTCTGCTCAGAGGACAAATCCGACAATACTTCATCTAGCATCGCTATTTATGGTCTATATATCATCGGACCGAACACTACATCCCATTTTAACTCTTCCACATTGGTTAAAGACTTCCCTATTGGTCCATTGAAATAATTATCGACAGTTTGGAATTAATGACGAAGGGCAAGTTCATTTGTATAGAGGTTACAAATTGGCCAATGAAATTTTTCACCTCGACGATCCTCACTATTTTTTGAAGATGTCAGCATCTATCTATTAGACAAATACATGTAATTTACTGGCACTCTCCTCTCGAAGAGAAATATAGGCTAAATTATCTCGTTATGTTGGGAGATTTGAGAGTGGCAACGGCTTAGACGGTCCAATGACATTATTTGAGCCACTTCGATAATTAGTGAGTGTAGAGGAACCCACTAAAATAGTAATATTCCTCGCCCCCCACAAGATATTACATCGGGAGTGTAAGCGAGCCGTTACTCCTCCCCCCCCTTCTACTCCACCGAGTTCACCATTTTTGGACTTTCCGCCTGGATACTAGCAAATACACACCGAGGCATGACGCTGTGATTGAAAGCTATCTCTCCGCTGTCCTAATCTTCCCTTTTCGCGAGTCGGGAGATTATTTCTCTATTTGTAGGTTTGCCAATTGCCCTTTATTAATTCCCCTGAGACAATTTTATGGCTCCAGCCGTTGGTCGTTCATTTAGAGCCGTTAATCCTGGACTCTTACACTTTTCCGTAAGGAGATGCTCTGTTTCCTGGCCGATAAAGAAGGTTCGAGAAGGTCTCTCTTCCTGTCCCTGTTTTTGAGGAATCCGGGTATATATACGCCCTCTCAAGAATTACCCGCAGATTCGCTTAGACAAAGCTTTCCCAAACGGAGATCCGCTTGAACAAAGCTCTCGCCCCAAAAGTGTATAGTGACTATCGTAGGCCACGGAAATACTGGACATCACATTCATAAATTCGAGTCAGGAAGAAAAGTCTCTTAAGACAACGTCAGCCTCTATCACCTGACTTTGGATTAAGGATTGGAGAAGCCATCCTCCGAAGTTCTTCTGGTGATCGCTTGAGGACAAGAGGCACAATAGGTCGCTTGATCTTGGTTTGGAGAAGTCAGCCTTCACCCCTCCGTCGTTCCTCAGGTGATCTTTTGAGGACAAGAGGCCTGCATCTCACTAAATCAGAGTTTGGAGGACTTAGCATCACCATTTTCGAGTTCCCATCTACACCCGTAAGTAATCAAGGTAACTAAACATCCACCCGCCCAAGTTAGCCCCGCTTTACTCTCGAGGTTCAAAGGAACTGAATCCTCACCAACCCCAAAATGTCCCTCTATAAGCATTTAATAACCCTGGTTATCCATTTAGTATTCGGAACCTAATTCCGTCTTATTCTGGTATAAATATATATATATATATATATATATATATATATATATATATATATATATATATATATATATATATTGTGTACTTTTTGCCTGGTCTATATTAAAATCTATTTTTTCATTGTGTTTGGAATATTCCTTGGTCACGAAGCTGCAGATAACAATTAAAATCGCACTCTTAAAACAATAACCCTTTAGTCAACCTTAGAGCCTGTGTTCTTATATTCTCGTAAACTTGGCCATACTTCGACATAAATATATATATATATATATATTAATATGTGGAGGAATCCACTTTGAATAATATTATTTCCCCCCTCCCCTTCTGACCTCTCCCTCTTTGAACCCGACGCCAGGTTCCCGTGAAATTCACACCGAAGCTTCCTCCCCGTCGTCTCTACCATCCCCTCGACCCACCTCGGGTCGGGAAACTGCCTTGTATCCTCGCCGTGAATCGCATTTATGGCCCCGCAGCTCTCGCACGTCTGGCTGCTGATCCCAGCTATTGACACTTTCTCGTAAGGAGGCGCTTGGTTCATCACGCGTGATAACGAAAGTTAAGATGGTCTCAATCTCTCTCTCTGTATTGAATAGCTCCGTGTATATATTCCCACGCTCCAGGCTGACGGACAGATTTGGTTAGACAAGACGTCCCCAAATGGACTGCAACACAAGAAGTTCTCTCTTAAGTAGTGTGAGTGATAGTCGCAAGCAACGGAAGAGCTGGACATCACCCCCGTACCTTCGGTCTAGGAAAAGAGTCTCGTGAGGAAACGTCAGCCTTTCTCATCCACCTTCGGATCCAGGATTGGAGAAGCCGTCATCCGAATTTCTTCTGGTGACCTTTTACGACAAGAGGCCCATTAACTCGCTCAAGCCGAGTGTAGAGAAGTCATCTCCACCGTCCACCCATTCGAAGTTGGTCTGGTGACCTCCTGATGACAGGAGGCCATCATCTCGCAAACGCAAGTTCGAGAAGAGTAGCCTCACCCGCTCTGGGTTGTGTGGCTACCCCTATTTGCCCCACCTTACCCTCTAGTTTTAATGGAAGTAAAGCATTCTTTACCCTCAATCTCTCATTATAACCATTCCCTAACCACGGTTAGCTGATTAGTATTCGGAGCTTAATTCCGTCTCATTTATGTACCATTTATATCCATAATTATTGCTGTCCCCTTTTATTACGTGTGTATTAAAATCTATTTTTTTCATTGTGTTTGTTATATTTCTTGGTTAAGCAGCTGCTGCTATCTACTTAAATCATACACTTAGAAAAAATAACAATTGTCGCCTTGCTTAGCCTACCTTAGAGCCTGTGTGCACATATTCAGGTACATTTGGTCATACCTCTACAATATATATATATATATATATATATATATATATATATATATATATATTTATATATATATATAATTTTCTGTCAGGTGTGGGGTATTTGGAAGAATCCGCCCTACCTGATTTTGATTCACTAAGTTTAATTAATAGCAGCTGCATTGTGGACAATATTTGAACCCTAATCTGTTAGGATATTCTTTTTTATTGACGGGTACTGACGAATTTTTAAGCTTATTCTTATGTGGTGTGTCCACAGTTTTCCTAGTTCCTTTAAACAGGGTACTAGCTAAGAGGTAATAGTAACAGCCATTTTTGTGTCGTGAGTCAGATTCGCTCGTTAGTTAATATTTTTTTGAGACTTCGCCCGAATTTTGCCAGGAACTTTTGATATTTTTTTCTATTGTAGAGTTTATTTTTATCTGGGCGAAGCTTCAATAGCTCTGGTAGCATTTTCTTGGGTCAAGGTCGAAAGTAGCATATCGCTTACGTCCAGAAAGAGGAACGTAACTAACGTGCGAAAAGAAACACACAGAGAGAAGCTCAAGAAAGCTTAACACAGTAGAGAGAAAACGACTTAGACAGCACGAGAGAGAGAGATAAGCCGTGACCAAGTCAGATAAACTCATGGAATCTCGAAATGAACAGGCTCTCACTAAAACTCCCCGCATACAAGGATCGAGAAGATTTTTGCTCCTATTTAACGGACTTCGCAAAGATATTTTAAGTCAACAATTGCGACTTGGAATCAGTTGGTGTCGCCCAGCTACTTACATTCCTGAAGACTCGTCTTTAGGACATTTTAATTTCATTTTCTTCAGAGGCCACCCTTGATTATTTAACCCTAGAGGTAGAACTTCATTATGCTCTTAACATGAATCGAGAATTTTATAGGGTTGGATTCACACTTGGGCGTAACTTCCAAATCTTGGTGGATTCCGCCTACGTATCTAATGATAACACTGGACTGCTTCAAAAATGTACCTTAGGTTTTCTGTAGTGTTTCTTAATAAAATTGACCTCCTAAATCCGAACCTGGCATCTATTTTTCTCTATCAGGTCCAGTTTTTGCGATACAGAAGGTGAAAATAATTTTATAGTTTATACATGTCCTATATTATATCAAACTTTCAATAGTTTTTGCACTAATGTATTCGCAGTAAATTTTGTGTATTTTTTCAGTAATGCTGTTAATAAGTTTATATTTTTGCCGGTTAAAAAATGTTTAACATTATAATAATAAGAATAATAATAATGTTGGTTGAGTTAAAAATGAACAGAAAATGTAAGAATAGCTCCGACAGATTTTCCTATGTTTGCAGTAAAGTGACTTTTTCTGAGCAGCAATGTACAATCTCTCCTGTAATTATATCAATGCATCATGCATATTTTGGAGTAGGGCTAGTAGATCAAGATCAAAGTTTTGTACCACATATCTGCTGTGAGGAATGCTCCATAATTTTAAGAAGCTGGAGTAAGGGCGAACAGAAGTCTCTTTCTTTTGGTGTTCCCATGGTGTAGAAAGAGGGCAACGACCACACTACGGACTGCTATTTTTGCATGACAAATCTTAAAGTTGAACTAACGTAGTTCCCTTCAGGATGAACAGATCATTTACTAAACATTTATGTAATATCTGAAATTCCAAATAAATTCCTTTATGCAATATGCAATTATATTTTCCATAAGTTTAAATAAGAAAAATAAACATAGTATTGCTTTCGTGGATGTTCCTTCTGCCGTCAAACACCTGCGCCATGGTCGTGGAATTCCTATACCTTCTTCCCCCGAACATATAGAGGGATATGGAGAGATTAATATGGAAGTTTATCAACATTATGACACAGCTGAGTCTTATCAGGTTTCAAGACCATTCACTCATGGTTGAGTTAAATGAGCTGATCAGGGATCTGGGGCTTTCAAAGGAGAATACACAACTTCTTAGCTGCTCTCAACTTCGTGAAAGTAACGGACAGCTCTTCGGACTGCTTGGCAAAGAAGATGGGAGACAGTCAAAGGAAACTTAAAGTTGCGTGCCATTGCGCCGCGACTGATCCCATGGACCTATTCCCCAATGCCGCGGCGGCTTCAGGTTGCTTTCTGTCGTCTGCGAATCGGACACACTCGTGTGACGTATCGCTATTTGATGGAGCGCTCGCCTGCGCCCTATTGCAACGACTGCGTCATCTCCAGACTGTTTAGCACATTCTTGTCGAATGTCCCAGTCTGGGTGATCTTCGCGCACGATACCTGTCCCGGTACCGGGATGGGTGGGGTCGCTACCGCCTGTCCCTTGTACTCGGGACAGATTCTTGCAAATTGACTTGTAGACTTGTTGACTTCTTGGGGGAGGCCGGCCTTCTCCCTATTATTTAAGCAAGGTTTTTGTTTTGTTCTTTGTTTTTTTG
Organism: Ceratothoa steindachneri; assembly: GCA_963969495.1. Classification (NCBI taxonomy): domain Eukaryota; kingdom Metazoa; phylum Arthropoda; class Malacostraca; order Isopoda; family Cymothoidae; genus Ceratothoa; species Ceratothoa steindachneri. The sequence continues at coordinate 62,366,028 of OZ018335.1, read as the reverse complement.
TTTTTCCTTTAGTTGCACGCTCCTGCGCTGGGATAAACCTCTCCCCGACGCACCAGCTTGCTTCCTTTTCCCCTTTTTGGAGCGTTTTTTTTTTCTCTTTAATTTTGTTTTAAAGTAGCCTAGAACTAGGCCAGTTTTAATACGGCGACTAATGCCCAAGTAGGCAGTCGCCTGATGAGCTCTTAAAAAAAAATAAAATCGTGAAAGTAATATTCTCGCTAAAGAAACAACATATATTTGCTACAGAAATAGAGAACAAGAGTTTCAAAGATATTTTCTACAGCATTCTTCCAGCTTTTTAGTATACTGCGCCAATATTAAAGGACATGTTGAGGCCCTTGGAATTCCCTACAACCCATTATAATGAAGATTTTTCATAGATTCTTAAAGAGAAGTTTAAAAGTTGTGTTACTAAATATTGGTAACAAGATAGGTTTCCCTCCTATAAGCCATTAAATCCAACTTACTGAAAGTTATGAAAATCTAAAAAATTGCTGGATGCAATAAATTACTCTACCAACAATTGGAGGATATGTGGTAACTTAAAGGTGAGATCATTTTACACTTGGCATTTCTAAGTTCTTTAATATTGACATTTTCCTTTTTAATTGATAATACTTGTATACACCTTTTGCTCAACTTACATTTTACATGAATACAAATTTGGAAATCATCAGTCATTTTTTGAGTTATATTTTTCTGTTAAGGTGTGTCCCTATAGTTTAATACATCCTTTTGGGTTAATAGGGAACTTATCTTAATTGAGAAGGTATAAAACATTACTCAATAAACTCAAAATAAGATATACATATATCCAATTAGTTCCAATAAAATGATTTAATGCATCGGCATACAGGATTTTCCAGTACATATTTATATTTCTATTGTTTTAAGAATTATAACTTTTAATTTGTTTTTAGAAATATTACATTTGAATTTACATACCGTGCTAAATTTCTTTTCAGATACTCTCTCTTATACTTGGAATGTAAACAGTCTAAACGAAGCCTCCCTAGTTCCTATGTTTATGAGACATTCGTGCAGATAGTATACACTATAAGAAGAATGTTTGGCCTCTACGAGGAGCAGTAAGAATTAGATCAAACAATTTGAAAGCTGAAACTTTGGTGCCTCCTCACAAAATATTGCTTCCTTCACTGTATTTAAACCTAGGCATAATGGAAAAGTATAACAAAACCCTTAAGAAAGAAGGCCAAGCTTTTAAATTTCTTCAAAAATTCCACAAATCAGGGACACTAAGCTCTATGTGGGTATATTTGATGTATCTCTGATCAGGAACTTGATGAGAGATCAGCAGGAGATCAATAAGAACCATCTCCCTCCCTCAAACACAAGTTTCAGTTTAACAGAAGCCAACCCAAGGGCAACAACGGCTTTGTAAAAGTGCAAGCGCGGAGCAAGTACAGGCCTTACCCACTGCGAGAAAAAAAAGGACGTGAAGCCTCCAGTACTGTCCTCCACGCCTAGCAACTACCCCAGTAGACCAAATGTATGCTTTACCTGTGGCACCCATGGGCACTTAAGTTGCAATTGCCCCGAAAATTCTCAACTGAGGACGTCGTCGAGTCAACAGGTCTACCAAATCTCTGCTGCACCCCTGGTTACTCCGCCAGTCGCATCACCAGCGCCACCTGCTCCCTATTCCCAGGATCAACAGGTAAATTTCCTGTTCAGTAAGAGTTCGCCCGGTGGGCTTTAGTTTGAATAGGCGTAGTAAATGGTTGCCGACTGTCAACATTAGTTAGAGATACAGATTGCACCTGTATAGAAGTATCCGATAAACTACTAACCCTCATGAGCCCCCAGCATAACAGGTTCGCGTTTATACATGACATTTTAGGTCATGCCACTAGGTTCCCAGTGGTACGGTACCATATTTAGTGCCAGTACTTCACCGGATTGGCCGACGTAGTCGCAGCTTCGATAAGATTCTGCTCCGTCCTTATCGGACAGAGCGCATAGCTCTGCCCAAACCCAATTTCTAAGTCATTGTTAGCAGAGCCAGGCCGAGAAAGAAGTATTGCTTCCGGTATCCCTATCGTCCCCAGACGTCGAACTCGCCACTAACGTTCAATTTGCTGAGGCACAAAAGAATTGCCCCACACTACAATTCCGGTGGCAAAAATCAAAGACGAAGGAGAATGAAACGGTGCGAGGCAATCGGAAGATTGAATACACCGTGATGACGCGTTATTATACCGTTCTTCTGTTGAACCCCAGAGTCCCCATACCAAAGCGTTGTGTGTGCCGAGAACTTATATCGAACCCATTCAAAGATGGCTCACGATGGTTTAATGGCCGGACATTTGGGCCATAATACTCGTAAAACGGCCTAGCGAATATTCGGATATTTATTTTGGCTGGGCGTGGCTAAATAAATTATCGACTTTTGTGAGTCCTGCGACCTTTGCCGTAAGGTCAATTCCAATGGGCGTGTATTCCCCGCCCACCTTCAAAAGACCCCCGAGAATGGCCATTTCCTTTGCTCGGGTAGCATTCGACCTTATACGCCCCATTCGTCCCCATCAAGTGAGGGACCTCCCTATATTTTAACCCTCGTCGATTGCACCACCTGTTTTCCAGAGGCTATCCCCATAAAAAGATTGACAGCATTTCTTGTGCAGAGGCTTTAATCTTAATATTTTCCTGAGTAGGGATCCCGAAGGAGATCTTATTCGACATAGATCTTATTCTGAATTAGTGGAGTATGTCGGTAAACTTCTTTTCCTTAAGCCCCGTTTCACGACGCCCTGGCACCCTTTCGCTAACGGGATGTGCGAAAAATAAAACGGCAGCCTCAAAATGTTACTCAAGAAGGTGTCCCACGACCAGCCCTTGGGAGTGGCACTGCTACCTTCCCGTAGCGTTATTTGCTTGTCGCGAAGTCCCCTATAGGACTTTAGGGTTCGTTCCCTTTGAGTTGTCAAATGGACGTAACGTCCAAGGACCGAAGATCATTTTGAAAGAAATGCGGTTGAATCTTAGAATAGATGAGGAAATTAAATCCTCTTGCACGTATGTCTTAGACCTACGTACACGGTTAGAAAAATGTGCGTATATATGTAAAAGAGGCAAAGTGACTAAAACTAAAAAAACGAGGAAAAAACAAAACAAGAAAATGCAAAAGTAAAAACCGAACTATAACAAAGATATACGAAAAAAACCGAAAGGCTTGGCGTGTGGCACAGAACTCATTCCTGACTGCTTTGGCTCAAATTTCAGGATTCCCATCCTCCACTCAGTGCTCGAGATTATGATAACCATGAGTAATACATTTTTAACCCTTTCTTTCCCGAATTTATAATTTGTGGAAATAAAAGATTTAAATTTTGCACACTTGCTAATTGGAACAAAGTTTAAACATTGGCATACAATTTATATTCTAATTTTACAAAAAAGTGTAAATTTTGAGATGATCCAAAAATTTATCATTGGGATTTGTTCATCTACTTACGATGGAAGTCTATTAAACAATTTATGCATTTATTCATACATAAAGGTAACTGAAATTTAGTATTTTTGTATACTTTTTATTCAAAGCTTGCATCTTTGAGGACTATCTATCGGATAAGGCCAATGAGCAGTCTTATCAAAGCGGACATCTTCAACTAGCCTTACCGAAATAAGCTTCCTGTTTCGTGGTTTTCCCATATCATTTGATGGTCCGCCTCGTTTTTACCATCACATTTCTTTCTTTAAGCAAAGCCTCTGCTATTTTAGCACGAAAATCTATCACCTTTATATATTGCACCTCTTTTCTTTGAGCGCAATGGCGCCGGTAAAAAAGCCACCCATTGACAATGGAGACATCCAAGAAACGGAAATTATTTTTTGGGTAATATTATTTTACACCTACATCTGTTCTGTACAGTGCTACTAACATATCATTTAAATCTACCCCTCCCATTTACTGGTTGTATTCCTCGATCATTGCTAGGATATTTACATCAATGTACTGTTTCTCACAAACTGACCAACGTCCCACCTGACTAGATGAATCTTTCCCAACATAAGAGGACACTGCATGAAAAGACTTACTATCATACCTTTTGAATGCGCAGATGTTTTTGTTTCATTAATTCAATAATCGCATGAGCTTCCTCCTTCTAACTTAAGCACATTGTCACTTTTCAAGGAACAGCCTTTTAATCTATTACACCTGACAGTTCCTGTTGCTAAAATTCCTATATTCTTTAGGTACCTGATTAGCTCAAATGACGTAACCAATTATCTGTTAAAACCTTATAATGATTATTCTTTGGTAAGCCTTCTGTGAATCTAACCACCACATTTTCACTTACTCCCAAACCTCAGTCTGTTTGTGCAGTCTCTTTACCAACATATATTTTGAAATCATATATAATGCCACTAGCTCCTTCTCTAGCAAAGACTTTGATTCCCCACTTATGCGGGGTTTTTTTTATATACTGCTTTAGAGAAAAATGACCCTTAAATGGGATCATAATCTCACCTACAAAGTTATAATTTTTTTGCTCTATTTTCTTTAAAACTTTGTCTTATTGCATCGACAAAAAGTCTAACCTTAAATAAACTATCATATTGAGGGTCATCCAGAGGCTTCATTTTGTCATTGTCATTTATGTGAAGAAAAGTTTTCAAATTCTCAAACCTATTTCGTGGCATTCTTTCAGCAATTTTTTCGTACCTAATTGCAAAAGATCAGTACATCATATAAGATGGCATTTTTACAATACCAGTAAGAATGTGAATACCTAAAAATCGTTTCATTTCCCTATTATCTGTACGCAAGGAAGTGCCTGTCTTTTGAACAGAATATAAATTTGTTCGGTAAAATAAATTATCGATTATATCATCATCAAAAAAGTGTAAAATAAGAAAGTGATGTTATTCTACATCTTTCATTCTCCATCATAATCATACAAGCGTCATTTGCTTTCATACCAACATTTTTTTGAAAAATACAAGCTAAAGGAATGTCATCATCCTCACCTCAGTACACCCAACTTCAACTTCAACCCTGAAATCTGGTATTCTACCATCATTTTCATTTGTCATGGTACATTCGGCTCTTCATCCGAATCTTCAAGGTCAGCATTGGAAAAATCTCCATCTAGTACGACCAAAATTTCATCCAGTCCTAAATTTTCAGAACTTATGCAAAAATATCCAAGACAAATTGGTGCGATTAAAGATGATGGCATAATTAGACAACTGCTCTGCTTCAGGTCTAATTTGTCTTGGTTATTTTTCAATCTTTCGAGCATTTTGGCTATTCGACGCTGTTAATATATTAATAATAACAGTTTTCTGTGAGGGTAAGCGAGGCCGCATAAGGGGGTAACTTTGAAATCAGCTTTCAGTTCAAGGAAGATAGGATCACCTACTGGACCTGTAGCAGAGCAGTTGTCTAATTATGCCATTATCTTAACCACACCAATTTGTCTTGGATACTTTTCCATATATATATATATATATATATATATATATATATATATATATATATATATTATTATTAAAACGCTAAGTAAAAAAATTGTAATTTTACACGTCAAGAATGGTTGAGATAACGAAAAGTTCGATCATCTACTTTATAACTATATCCGAGACTAAATCTAGGATATCAACCTCAACTTAAACGAATGTGAATTTCTCCAATACCAATGTTCTTAAAATGCCTAAAAGAAAACGAAATACTTACAGTTTAATTTGATTGATCAATTTTCGTCTTACTCAATTTTGCTTAATACGATGTCATAACCCATGACTACAATCAGCTACCAATTCAAATTGTCTACACAATTAATCACACTACATATTGTAAACTTAATCCACGCAATTTAGCAATCAGTGTAAAACTCAGTGTATAAGAAATGACGATATAAACAATGAAAATGCTTTTAAGTAGAATAAACCTTGTTCCCCGTTAATAACATTACATATTTTAGAAACAATACTTAAATCGGCACTCTTGTCTGCATATACATTCCAGCAATTCTTTCAGTTTGGAACCGATAATTCAGTAGAGATATATGATTAAAAAGAGAGTTGAGTCCAGATGCTTCCTTGCCAACAAATTCTCTTTTATTGCCTTAAAAATATTAAGGACCACTTTGAAAATAATAACAGAAGAAATTATGTGAAATTTTTAAGCCTTATTAAACCTCCTGCCAATTTTGTATCATTTGTACCAACCCCACGAGAAGTGAAGTAAATAATTTCAGATTATCACAGGTGACTATGACATTCGGAGTGAGAATGAAATTCTCAAGACAAAAATACTACTCTGTGTTGGAAATTGATGAGGCCTCTGTATCGAGCCAGCCTTCAATATAATAAACCTTGAAGACATTCATTTATGTTGGAGTAAATTAGCCACTCGCCAAAAGAACATTTCCCTGATTCCACAAAAAAAAGCTCTTAATTGCCTATACACTTGTAATTAAGCTTCTACTGTAGTATGCAATTTGTAAAATGTGCCCCTATCTCTTATCAATGCTAATGGTTGAAATGTCATAGTTTCAAAATTTTTCTATTATATATAAGCTTTGAACATTTTGCAATGAAACTACGCATCAGTAGCTACCAAGATGGTCTCTCTCGTTTCCATGTTTTTTTTTATAAATAGGGACCAATAAAATTGAAAAAAATCTCTTAAAACTCTCCTTATTAATGAAAACTTTCATTACCCTATGCACAGTGGGCCCCACTATATTTTGCATAAAGTTAGCTCATAAAATCTCGCATAATACTCGACTATATTGCGAATTTTCTCGCTTATTAAAAAATGCAGATATCATCTGCATAATTAAATAAAATATTTTAAAGATATTTTCGAATTTCGTTCTCCTGTGAAAAAAATGTGCCTCAGCGATAATTTTGGCTATGACTGTGAGGAGAATATGAGATATTTAGTTTTATTTTAGGCATATTTCAAAAGTTAATCTGTTATGAGTAGATATCTAAACATCTATTACATTAATTTGAGCCGAATTGAGAGGTTTTATTATTCTTAAAGAGAGTCATGAATGGGGGATAAAATTAGGTCGTTTAATTTTACTCAATATAAGCTTAAGAGATATACACTAAAGTGACAAAAGTCATGGGATAACAATGTATAAGGGTAATGGTGGACAGATTCACCGTACCGTGAGATAAGTGTTGTGATCTGACAACTCATTAGTCAATATGAACGCTGGATAGGCTGCTATTGGCAAATTAATGAAAATTATCGGAGTTCAAGCCAAGCATGACAGTCAGATAGACGAATGGGTCATCCAAATTACTTAAAATATCACATGTGTACCAAATATACCTAATGGAAGGCATTACTGCCCACCGTGCACAACGTAGTGGCCGACCAAAGAAACATACTTTTTGTGACCAACAGCGTATGGCTAAATTTTACATGTTAACATACAAGTAATACTGACGTAAAATCATGTCTATATTCTATGCATAGTGTAGCAAACGCATATCAATTGGGTTCCTGCAGCGTCCTTTTCCTTCTATGAGATTTGGAAGCAGAATTCCAGCAGAGTGAGCCCGATAATATCACGAAACCTGACATTATGGTTTAGGACAATCTCTAATGGAATCCTGGAGTACTTACAACATATTGCATGCTCCGCTGAATCAAGGTTCTAGTTATTTCTGTCTTATGGTATAGTTCCGGCGTGGCGCAAGATCCCTGATAGCAAAGGCCTCAGTTGTTAACAAGAAACCGTACACTATGGTAGTGAAAAGCATAATGATGTGGGATATGTTAAAATGATATAGGCTGGGTCTGCATATCCATTTAAAAACATCATTGACCAGTGACTTCTACATTTTACTGCTTGTTGGCCATTTTTATCTATTGATGGAATTCATTTACTCCAAATGCTATATGATAATCCCTGAAGGTAATAAAGGATCTCATTAGGTCCAAGTTACCCAGAATTGGATCGATGAACAATCTGGAGAGTCCCAACGATTCGCGTGACCAGCACATTCCTCCGAAATAATCCAGTAGAGAAATCATAGGACGTTGTGGCCATGTATATTTGTATGTAATTTCGAATCACTGTCTGCTAGTTCTGTTTTTTAGCCATCTGTTTGATTTCTTTACTATGGATGCCATGGGGTGTCCCATTGTAATATGAAAATTAGCGCGATTATTTCCTTGATGAGATCGGTGATTTAAGAAAACACGTGGCATAAAATCCTCTTTACTTAATTCATGTAATTAAATAAATTCCCTGAAGGAAGGAGAAATAATAAGTAGGATACTTTGCCTAATTTGGGAATATAATGGGGAAACAAAGAAAAACTTGGCTGTAAGAGGGAAATCTTATGATTGGGTAAGAGAATCGGAAATTATGGAGGAGAAAATGAGGTGGCTACAATCCTCTACTGATATGCTGAGCGCGGCAGGTTATATTTGATTGGAGAAATTAGTAGCCTTGCTGATCACCTCAATTTTGGAAAGAGAGAATAAAGCTCTTGTGATGCTTAAACCAATTTAGGTAGGAAAGTACCCGGCGGACCCGTGGTACCGAGATATGTGCCAGGGCATCAAAATCGCACCCTAAAAAAACGATCAGTAATAGTCTCAGAATTTAGTCACTGAGTGTGATAAGACCAATAATCTAATTCAGAAGTAAGGAAGAATAAAGCAAAGTAACTGTAATTTAAAGATTACACAATGGTGGTTAATTATCACTAGTATTAGCACGAATGTAGCAGGAAAAATCACGGGTTAAGGAGAAGAGACTCACCAGGAACAGAGAGGTGTTGAATGGAAACTAAAATTCGCTGATCCATCCACGAGTGTGTGATGGTAACAAGCAAACAAAATATAATGTATAGAAAGGAATTTTGAGTATCTTTTATTAACCTCAACCCTTTTAAATAGTTCAACTAGTTCAAAGAAGTCTCTCAAATAAATTGCTAGGTGGCTATCTCGCCCTTTAATTTAGTGGCTTCAAAACTTCTATGCATGGATCGTTAATCCTAACGCATAAGGCATGTGGCGATTATGAGCAGCTTTAATGTTACTAATGTCGCTTAAAGTTTGAGGGCTGGTTATAGTGTAGATTAATATTCTTAACAAATATATGTATGTAAAATTATTGAATAAACTAAATAAAGGACAAACATTCTTTATTATGGTGGAGTGGGTTCTTATCTCGAAAAAGGGGTTCTATTCTTCTTTGGAATTGATGAGGACTTCTATTTTACCATTTTGCCTGCCTGTACAAACGCAATATTCCTTTTGGACAGTCAGGAAACTAAATGATGTGATCAGTTGTGAGACTTTTATTCAATAACTTGAAGCTATTACTTTTAGGTTCTGTCTAGTGGAGGGGTTCTCTGGCTTTTTGCCTAAGTATTTCTGTCAAGGGTACACCAAGGGTGGCCTATCTATGGAAAAACATATGCTATATGGGTTTGAAACCTAAAAACACTCACAACTGTGAACTTACTTAAAATCGAGCACAATTCATAGGGACTTCCATTTCATTTATGAGTGGAAAAAGACCCGTGTTCTATATTTTGAATCTAAGGCAATCAATAATAGTGTATGCAACAAGCCACTTAACATTCCTGCCTTAAGCTAGTGTTAACGTAGCTCTTTTATGTGTTTTATCAGTGATTTAAGGTGAGTCAACCAATCCCTAGTTCGAAAATTGATGTTAGCGTAGTAGAAATTCAATCTAATATAAGTACTCAAAGGTGTAGACAAACCCAAAGGTAACCTAAAAGAATATATCAGACCTCTAGATGTTACAAAGAAAAGAATGCAAATTTTTCCAAGTCACATTTAATGACTGGCATAGTCTCAGAATCAAAACTAGTTAAAGAGTTAACTCTAATTATCCCAATGTCTAATAAATTATAATCGACCTCCTCATCAAAAAATGTTGCATCTGCTAGGAGAGCTGATAAGACGAGCTAATTCTTATTTCAATCTTTGATGCATCCTTGCATCCGTGAATTTATCTCAACCTATCAGAATACTCATTTAATAATTTTCTCACATCTTCTTAGCGTTCATAGTCAGCTTTGAATTTAATTTTTTATTCAGGTGTTTGTTTAAGAAAATAAAAATCTACCAAGCAACTTTTCCATAGTTTCCTTACTTTCAACCAGCGCGCTATTAGCAATCTGATGGAGTAATCTGATGCAGAATTGAGATTCTCCAAGATTTTATTCATCCATACCAGTAGGTTATTTATGGAGAAAGGCGTCTGAAATATTTATTTAAGATGTTAGTTTAATACACATTTGGTTTGCCATTAACATCGATTGAATAGATGTCATCTTTCCGCCTTTGAGAACTTTAAAGGGCCTAACGATTGCACTAGACTTGATTAGCATCCGTAGAGAATAGTGAGACAACATCATCAGAGTAAGTTTATGGATTCTTTGCTTTGTTTGTACTATTTCCACAGCAAACTTTGCGGTCTTGAAATGATTAAACTATTCGAATAAATACTAGGACAGAAGAAATAAGAATAGTCTTTGGAGAAAACCTTGCTATGACAAAAATAACGAGCGAAAAAGAAATGATTTGGTAAGCACAAAATGCTAATGATTTGGGGAAAACTCTAATAAAAAATAGATAGTACGTCTAAAGATACCGAAAGACATGATGAATTTTACTGACAGATGTGAATGTTTCAAACAATGGTGGAGGAATGAATGCTCAATACCTTAAGCTTGGCCTTATTACTCCTGTTGTGGTCACCCTTTCGCTATAGATTATTTCTCTTCTAATCTTTTCAGCAAATATTTTCTTTCACTTTTTCTCTTCCTGACTGTTTGAAATATATGTGTTTCTGTGAATCCCTCTGTTTCTGCTAGTATCTGGATTTCTGCCATATGTTTTCCTTCGATTATTATGGATGTCGAAAAGGGTTCGATTTTGATGAGAACACTAGCTTGAATATCTTCTTACTCTAAATCTTTGATTTAAGCAAGCAATTAGTATGAACACCTCCTTAATTAATTCAAGTAAGTAGACAAAATTCGTGAATGAAGCGTAAAACAGAGAGGAGACACGTTGCTTAATGTAGGGATATACTGGTCAAACAAAGAACTAATCTTGTATTTAAAGGAAGAAACATATGCCTGGGTAATAGAAGCGCAAATTGGGGGAGAAGTGGGTGAGCTGTATCCCATTGGTATAATGCTGAGTGAGATAGGGATTCGATGAGTAGAAAACTTAGTAATATCAATGTCGATTTCGTACATGGATTCATCAAGTAGGTTTGTTCTTCACTTTCTGAACGAGAAAGTGAAGCAAGTGTGACTGTTAATCCAGGGTAGTTAGGAGAATAATCCAGCGGGCACTGGAATAAGGATATGTACCACGCCTCAAAATTGTACTCAAAGAACAAGTTCAATAATAGTCTCAGAATTTTGACGCGGAGTGGTAGTCAAACGATGTAAGTCAGACTTGAAGAAGAACAATGAAATGTATCATTGAGTTACAGTAACAATGATATCAGCTCGAATTAAACATGAAGACGTTTAATTGAAATTAAGATTCGCTGATCTATGCCCGAGCGTTCTCACCTTCAAGATGATTTAGTTACTTTGAATTGTTCTTCATCAGTAACCCTCCTCCCCCCCAAAAAAAGAATTTTAAAGAAAGATTCAAGGGAGTATTTTATTCACAATGAGTGTGAATAATGAGTGTCTTGCTGTCTCTGTCCTTTTTAATCTCATCCATGCACAATTACAAAATGAATTGTCCAGATTTGGCTATGAGTCTTTTTTTATTAACTTTGCGGAACGCATCATAAATTGTATTTCCCCGTGATTTGATTCATAGGTTAAAATGGTGTGTTCCACTTCAATATAATACTGAGGATCGATATGCTAAAAAATTACAATACAGCATATCCGCCTCAACTACTTCTGTCTAAGAGCCTGTGTATTTTCGCTATATCTATCTATCAATCTATCTTTATTTCTACCTACCTACTTACATACCTACTTACCTACCTACCTACATACCTACTTACCTACCTACCTACCTATCTACCCACGTACGTACCTACATACCTATCAACTTACCTAACTATCTATCTATCTACCCACCTACTGAGATACCTACATAAATACATACTTACTTACCTACTTAGATACCTACCTACCCCTCTACCTACCTACTTACTTATCTATCTATCTATTTATCACTGTGTGTATAACCTTCCAACTATATATGTATATATATATATATATATATATATATATATATATATATATATATATATATATATATATGTCTCCCTTTGTTCACTCATCTCTTTTTATGTATGTATGTCTGTTTTTGTGTTTATCTATTTGTATATAACTAAGCGTGTCTCTTGGAATCCACTTATCCATATATATATGTGCCTATTTTGATCTTAATGCCTCTTTTTCAATCTATCGATCTACATCTACGAGTATTTTCTGCCATTCTATCTCTATTTATTATTTATTCTTTTAAAAAAGCAACATCCAACAATCAAATTTCCGCCACACATTCACTTAATTGAGATTTATAAGAAAGTGGTGAAGTTAGTGGAGGTGAATATCTGTAAAAGTGCACCGGGTAGTCAACATACAAAATCTTTAGATTGTACGTTGATTTAACTCTGCGTCAATACATAGAAAAGGACATTGTAATATCCGGACACGTTCAGCGCCCAGTGACCAACTAATGCCCTTACAAAGAAATAGATCTGGAAGATCGGCATCTACGAGGCCAACTTTTTGAACTCGTTAGAATAATATTAAGCTCATCATTAATATAAATTATGTCCTAATAAAATATTTGTTTGTAAGAAATTAAAAGTCAAAATTTTGAAAGGAAAGTGTAGTAGTAATGGTTTATCAACCTGCCTTTATCCAAGCAGATCCCCGACCGGATAATGAACTAGACATAAAGGTCAGTATTACAGTCGCTGGAGAGCCCGAAGGTACCAGGGGCCGGTCCTCTTTAGGAAAAAGCTGCCAAGAAGAATTATGCTTTGACAGCGTTCAGGTGGAACCTTCGTCGACCCGAGGAAAAGGGACTTGTTCTGCGTCGTCAGAGGTATGTGGATATAGATACCCATCAGCAGGATTTCATGGAACAGTGAATTTGTGTACGTTGTGCTGCGAAGACGCAAGAAAAAAGAAAGCAGTGTTGTAATTGGAAATGTTTTTGATAAGAGGTAAAAGATCTACCCACCCAGTACAGGGCTGAACACAGGCCAAGCACAGCGCTATCCACATTGATGGATGCGTTGAGTGCGCCGTCGTTTATTTCCGCTCTTGTTTAATGGGAAAAAAACAAATAGCCTGGAAGAAACACCGTTTAACTCACGATTAGCTCAATCAATAATTACCAAAATTTAGAGTTATTGATTACTCGCTATAGATTAGTTGTGTCACGAAGAATTCTTACTTTCAACCTTATGAATAAAGAAATCCGTAAAAAGACTCCGGTCCCACACTTTGATACAGTAATTCTAATTCATCCTTTTTAATGTAATTTCGTAAAGAGACGCAATGCTAAAATATTTTAAACCCTTATGATTGCGGCCAAAACTCCAATAAACGAAAGAGTTGTATAACACAATTATTGTCTTTAGCTAACCACGACAATTACATACACTGAAGCATAAGGGTTATTATCTACCCATACAAACGGTAACATAAAGACTAAAGAAAAATATCAATAAAAATTGCAATATCTTATTAAAAACAAATACAAATATTTTAAATCAACTAGGCGAGAAGTTATAAGATATTTGAGAAACTGGGCAAAACCACGAAAGAATAAACAAGGTAGTTTTACACGAGAAATTAGATTCGCCCAAATTGTTACACAATGTTCAATCCCTGCAATTTGCACACCGCAACTTTGCAGCTTTATGGAAAGCCATAAGCCGGAAAATTGGTTCCCTTGAAACTTAGCTTTCAGAAATGTGAAAAGGGTTAATAAAGATAGACTAAGGAGGAAGTGGTATATTAAACCCTCGCTAACGATAACACCTATGTATCTCTCGCTCTCTCTCTCTCTCTCTCTCTAAATATATATATATATATATATATATATATATATATATATATGGGAAGGTGAAAACCAAGCAGGCTATTGATAAAAGCATCTTTATTTGTCTGGGGTTGAACGTTTCGAGGTCCTAGCCTCATCATCGGCACTAAGAAACCTAAGAGAGAAAATGGTTAAAATTTCTATTCTTTTATTCTTCTATTAAGCAGTTTATCCTAAATTGCAATATTTAATTTTAGTATTTTATGAAAACTATAAATTTAACCCTTTACTCTCTTAGTTTCTTAGTGCTGATGATGAAGCTAGGACCACGAAACGTTCAACCCCAGACAAATAAAGAGGCTTTTATTAATAGCTTGCTTGGTTTTCACCTTCCAATTGAAAGTCTCATTTGGAAGAAGCTCAACATTTCATAATATATATATATATATATATATATATATGAAAATTAACCCACAGGAAAATAAAAAGATGAATCCAAGCATTTTCGAACTATATTTGCAAGTTTATTTTTAAAGGAATAGCATGGAAATGGGGAAGACAACCTTATTTTGTGTACACAGATACGGAAGGAACGCCCAGCACATAGGGCAAACTAATGGAAAAAACACAAAAACAAGACAGAAAAATACCAAGAAAAAGAACAATAAGCAACTAATAACTATAAATAACTATATCGTTTTATGGAGGCATATGTCTGTTATTAAAAGGCACGCGAGGTTGAAAAGGATAAAAAGACTTCTTAGCTAAGTGAAGGCATTTATCAAGGAAATGAAAAAGATACAATCCTACGCTACCGTACATGTATGGTTTACCGAAAACACACAGAGATGGTACTCCGCTTAGACCGATAATTTCCAGCGTAGGATCCTATGCGTACAAACTCTCTCAATGGCTAGCGAAAATCCAATCTAAATTAATTGGTAGCATTTCTAATACTCACATTATCCATTCTAGTGGTTTTGTGAATAAAATTAAAGAGGTTGACTTATCGAATAAGCAGTTGTTAAGACTTGTTGTCAATACCCTTTCACAAAAGTTCCCGTTGATGAGACCCTAGATGTAATTATGAAAAACTTTTCTTTGTCTAACCTGACATTACCCCTTCCGTGATATAAAATTGTGCAGTAGTTCATTGTGGGTGACGGACAATGTGTTGAGAGCTGAAGATTGATTAACAGGCAGAAATATGGCATGAGTAGGGGCAATGCCCTTTCTACGATATTATGCAGTCTGTAGGATTTTGAAAAGCACCTCCTTTCACCCTATTTTACACAATCTCATAACGTGGTTCCGCTAAGTATACGATATATGTACCACATAATCTATCAAAGATAACAGATTTGATTCTTTCTTTGAAAATATTAAATAAGATTCACCCAACTATTACATTTAAAGTAAAATGGAAATGAACAACTCATTGTCGTTTCTGGATGCAAAAATATCTAAAACAAACGACAAAGCATATTGTTCGGTCTACCGAAACCAACTAATTATAATGCCTATATTCATTATTTCTCGCGTCACAATGTATCCGTTAAAAGGTATATAGTTTCTTCCATGTTCTTAAGGGCAAATCGCATTTGTGATCCTTGTTTCTTGCAAGTCGTAATTAATAAAATCATCCAAACATTTATTAAACTGCAATATCCCCTTTGGTTCATAGAAAAGGGGAAGTATAAAGCCAGACCATCTATTTTCCCCAGTTAATTATAAGGGAAACAGATATGACAAATTGTATGTTACCTTTCCATACCCCCCCAGTTAATCAATTTAAAAAGGTTGGCACGGACCAACAACATCAATGTTGCCATTTCAGTACGAGAATACGATCAGAAATAGCCTATCCAATAATAGATCGATCGATAAAGAACAGGAAGTTTATTTGATTCCATGCAAATCATGTAATGAATTATATATCGGTGAAAGCAGCCGATTTTCCAAGCGAATGAATGAACATAAATGCGATATGCGACGTGGTGCCCTCTCCTCGAGTTTATTTCTACATATGTCCAATGAAAATCATCATTTGATATTGATAATGCTAAAATAGCTTATAAGTCTCACAATTATATACACCTACGCTTAATTGAATCGGCACTTATAAAAGAAATTCTCAACTTTAATACTTCCGACAGCTAATTCAATACTAATACCCTAATAAGCAAGAAATTCATACTTCCGTTTTTCAAAAATGCCGTTATATTCTCGCATCTTCCAGCTTAGGGCCACTGATTTGTTTGTCTGTAGGTTAAGTTGCTTCTGTATTTCACTTGTTTAGAAGCGACTGACGATGACAGATGTTTCCGTCGAAACCTTGTTTCGCATATAAAATTAATCTTATTACTGTAGTTTTTGATGCGGTCTTTTATACTTTTCTTTCGTATATATACACCTCTAATAAAATGCATATTATTTCTTGTAATTATCTTTGATACGGAACTTAATAAAGTTCGAAAGTACTTGAAAACACCATTTAATTTTTTCCTGCCTGAGATTGCATTCATTTGCTACCTTCACGTAATATTTTGTGAGTTTTTCATTTCATATATATATATATGTGTGTGTGGACGTTGCTGTCGAAAAAGCGAGATAACTCAGAATTTGTAGAGTTTAATAGTTTATTGTAAAATTCAATCATTCAACTTTTAAACTAATTAAAAACACTTGTAAGCACAAAAATAGTTGGATTGAGCTAGAATAGTGTAATATTTAATTGCATAATTAATAGATAAGAATTAATGAATAATTTATCAATGCAATTATTTTATAAAGGTCAAGATTAAATGAAGAGTTCACAATTGTTTCTAAGTTCAACCAATTATAAATTCATAGAAAAGTGGTTACCTTGTGAATAGAAGATAAATTTGATAGTTTTATAAAAGGAGGGATGCGATCCTTTCTAGACAATGAATGATTATGGGCTGATAACTTACAATGTTTGTTCTTATGTCGATATATTAAGCAGGTGTTCTTTCAAACACATTTGGGAACCACATTGAATTTCTTGGTAATATTGTGTTCTTTCTATATATGGATGCAAAATGATTTTATCAGGATATCAGCTCTCCATTACACTAGTCAACAATGATTTTCCTACTTAGTTATTAATTAGTTTGTGATTTATACTAAATCGAGTATTCTGATTCCGAATATGTAATCTGACTTGTTCTAGCACGTAAGGCTCCTGAGTTACAAACATACTCTTTAGTTACACATATGGGCAGTGTTGCTTCGGCTACCGTAGTGAGAGGATGTGTTGTCTTTGTTGGTTCCTGCGTTACACTATTGCTTTATTATGTTGTCAAATTTAGCCATTATAGTAGTGGTGTTGAAACGGTATTTACATACATTGATTAATTGGATTTTTCTTTCAGATTTATCTCTCAATTAATTTGTAAATTAAATAAAATTGTACAAAGTATATAACAGGATATATACAAACTAAGTTGAAAACATGAATCAGCGAGGATGTATAAATAGGCCAGACAACTTTTGTTATATCTGTGGAAGGTACACTCCAAGTAACCAGCGGAAAAATTTAGCTAAAAGACTAAAAACTGCATACAATTATTATTTTTGTTCTAAAAGTGGTGACCAAGACAAGCCCCGGGCACCCCACAAATCTTGTACTGTTTGTTATATGGGGCTCAAACAGGGGTTAAATGGCAAACGGGAAAGGTATGCCTTTTGTTGTACCAATGGTGTGGCGTAAGCCACTAATATGACAAATATTGCGGGATTCTCAAATAAGAAAAAGTCAAAAGTGTATATCCAGATTGTAAGTTAGCTATAAAACGAGTCCTTCATAATATGGAGATGACAATCCCAGTTCCTCCATCAGCTAGTGTAGTTAAAGAAGATGATTCATCCCCTGAAGAGGAAGATAACAATAATGAGGAAATGAATGAGGATGATTCTAAAGAAAAGAAGATCCAGATGATAAATCAAGAAAGGTTAAATTATTTGGTGACGGATTTGTAATTTTCAAAGGAGAATGCAAAACTGTTGTGCTCCAGACGACAGTAATGGAATCTTCTAAAAGACGGTAAAAAGTTATCTATTTTCCGTAAACGTCATGAGGCCTTAGCTTCCTTCTATAAAGAATAAGATGGTGCTTGTTTCTTTATTTATGTTAATGGCCTCATGAATCAGCTAGGAAACGAGCATTTACCAGATAAATGGAGACTATTCATCGATACAAGGAGAGAGAGAGAGAGAGAGAGAAAGAGAGAGAGAGAGATAGAGAGAGAGAGAGCACTGCTAGCCACGAAGTTATCACCCTACACAATGGTAACAAAAAACCTTCAATGCCTGTT